>CM062807.1:525075849-525776969 GCA_031772625.1 Pinus tabuliformis | reverse complement strand
GCAGCATATGCAGCTTCACCCCAGAAAGTTGTGGGAGTTCTAGACTCATCAAGCATAGCACGAGCCATTTGTTGGACTGTTCTGTTCATTCTTTCCACTACTCCATTTTGCTGAGGAGTTCTAGCTGTAGAGAATTCTCTTCTTATCCCATGTTCATCACAGAAATCGAAAAATTCATTTGAGGTAAACTCCCCACCTCTGTCGGATCTGAGGCACTTAATTTTGTATCCTGATTCATTTTCAACTAAGGCTTTAAAGGATTTGAATTTTTCGAATGCTTCATCTTTGTGTTTCATAAGTCCTAACCAGACAAACCTGGAGAAATCGTCAATGAATAATATCAAGTATTCTTCTCCTCGAGGTGTCATTTTCCTGAATGGTCCACATACATCTGTATGTACAAGCTCAAGAGGCATGCTAGCTGATCCTTCCTTCTCTGGAAAGTTAGTTCTGGTTTGCTTTCCAAACTGACATGATTTGCATATGGTGTTTTCTGGAATTTTGATATCCGGAAGACCGCGAACTGCCTGATATTTGCATGCTTTCCTTATTTGTGAAAAGCTTAGATGCCCCAACCTTCGGTGCCATAACCAGTGTTCATCATCCTTGCTTAGATAGCATTGTTGTTGCGCTTCTTCAAATATGAATAGATTATTTGGAGTTATTTTACCTTTGATCACTGTTTTACCTGTATCAAGATCACGAACAAGACATCCATTTGATCTAAATATCACCTCAGTTCCTTGATCACACATCTGGCTGACACTCAAAAGATTATGCTTCAATCCATCAACATACAAAACATTTCCAGCTTTGACCTTTTCTTTTAACTGAGCAGTGCCTTTTCCTTTTATAGTTGCAGGAGTATCATTTCCAAAAGAAACTTTCTTTCCCTTTTCTAGAGCAGAATATGATTCAAGTTTTTATTTATCACCTGTCATATGCTTCGAACATCCACTGTCAATGTACCATAGATTTTCCCGTCCCTCTGCATAAAATGCTATTCCACATCTTTCTGTTTGTGGTTCCTTTATTCTCCATGTTTTGGTGCTTGAGGCTTGTTTCTTTGTCTGCTGAAACCTTCTCCTGCATTCAGAATCTTCATGACCAAAGTTATTGCAAATAGAACATTCAACTTCATTTTCAAGAACCGAAAAGTTGTTATAGGTCCTTTTTGTAATCCCGGTCATACTTCTTTGTTTTTGAGCTTCTCTAGTCATGATTGTTTTATATGCAACACATTGAGCTGCTTTGTGACCAAAGTTATGGCAAGAAAAGCATTGTCGATTGAAGAAACTTCTGCGGTTATCCAATCTTCCGGCCAAACGATTGTAATTTCTATTGTCATTCATTCTTGAAGCAAATTGAGAGGATTTTACCTGTGGCTGGTTGTAGCTTTTGTTCATCCTTAAGACGGATTGCCCCTGATTTGCCTGATAGTTTTTGTTTGTAATTTGTCCCTGCTTTACCTGGTGATATCCATTGTGCCTTTGCTCATTCCTTCTTGCTGCATCAAGATAACTTTTTGAGGTGGATGCTTGAGAAGTTTCTCTATTATAGCCCAGACCTGTCTTGTTTAGAGGAGAGCGTTGTACATTGATGATCTCATCCAGAGTTTCAGATCCTTTGACAAACTTAAGATTAATAGCCTTTGTTTTCTCAATCTCTTTTCTAAGACCAACAATTTCACCTTCTAACTTTTCAAGATATTTTTCCTTTTCATCAATTTGAAGTTGTAGAGTATCAATGATCCTATTCTTTTCTTCTATACATGTCTTGAGTCTAGAAATTTCTTCACAAAAGCTATCCACATCTATAGCATCCATGTAATCATCATCTTCAAATGCCATTAAAGGTTTATAGTCATTACCTCGTTCATCTTCATCACTATTTGATAGACCATCACTATCTTCATGCGTGTAGTAGCTTTTCTTATTTGCAATCCGTTTCTTGTTCCATCTAGCAGGTTCCTTTCCTTTATCCTTATAAGGACATTTCGCAGCATAATGACCTACTCTTCCACAAGCAAAGCATTTAAAGGGTAACTTACCTCTGAACCTTCCAGAACCCCTTTGAAGATTTCTGACAAAATTTGATTCTTCTTCTTCTTCTTCTGGCACGTGACTTGCTTCATAATAGTCTCCTTTGCCTGAAGCCTTGAAAGCAGCTTCTCTTCTGTCAGAAGGACCTCCCTTTCTCATTTCATAAGCCGTTAGAATTCCATGTAGCTGAGACATAGTAAGAATTCGTAGATTTTCCTTTTCTTCTATTGCAGACACTTTAGATTCAAACTTGGGGGACAATGATCTTAGAACTTTTTCAACCACAATAGCCTCTTTTATTTCTTCACCCAAGTTTTTCATGCAATTAACAATCTCATCTACCCGAAGAAAATAGTTAGCCACACTTTCATCATTATACATTCTGAGATTCTCATACTGAATCCTGAGGGTTTGAAGTTTAGCACGCTTTACCTGTTCATCTCCTTCATAGCTCAAGACAATCTTGTCCCATATTTCCTTTGCGGATTTATATTGCATAACCTTTACGAATTCTGTTTAAGATAAGCATCCTAGTAGAGTATTGACTGCTTTAGCATTTGTTTCATATTTCTTCTTCTCAGCCGAATCTGTAGGAGTAGCTGAAGGAAAAGTGTAGCCTGTATCTATGATATCCCAAACTTCTGTACCAAGAGATTGAAGATAGGCAGTAACTCTTACCTTCCAATAATTGAAGTTTGTCCCATCAAAGATTGGTGGCCTGATTGAAGCTTCCCTCTCGTAGTTGCTCATGATGAATGATCTTCCTCCAAGCGATCAAGCTTCTTTGAAGGACCTGCTCTGATACCAATTGTTGGAAATAATACTGAGAGGGGGGGCGGGGGTGAATTAGTATTATCAAGTTCTTTTAATAAGTCTTCCTTATTTATACTTTGAATTATTTTTGCATGTCAGTACCATAAAATAATGAGCATGAACAAAGAAAACAGATAGTCACACCAAAGAACACCAAATGTAAGGTGGAAACCCAATGTGGGTGAAAACCACCTGCTGCAATATGTCTCTATCTTCTTTCAAATTAGAAACTCCTTTTACAATGGTTTTGTACTGGTGCAGTCATTTACCAGTACGCAGGCTGCAACCTGCAGAGAGCTACAACTCTCTCTCGTTTTCCAGTCTCTCCTGGAAGGGAGCTACAACCCCCTACTTCTTTTCTTTCAAGGATCACTTTTCATAAATTTTCAAACTGGATCCATAAACATCAAGAGATCATCAAATACAAGTAAATCACCCAGTCAACTGCAGTAACCAGATCAACAATAACAGTAAACTAAACCCAGAACACCTCATCAACAGAGAAAAGTCAGCCAATAAAAGATCTTAAGATAGATACGCAGTTTTTCTTTCTCTGGCCTGCGAGCGTACACACTTCACCTTCTGCTCCCCTGCGTATACTCGCAGAGACCCTTCTGCTGCACCGCGTACCCATGCACTGTTTCTTCAATCGCGCTGCGTACTGTTACTGTAGGCACGCACCCACATATACTATTGCACCGCGTACTGCTACTGTAGCCACACACCCACAGATGCTATCGCGCCGCGTACCTACGCACCTGCGGCTTCTGAAGCGCTGCGTACTTCCCTTGTGCCCACGCACCTAATCCTCTGTCGCGCTGCGTACCCACGTACTGCGCCTTCTTCTGCTCTGCGTACCCACGTAGTGCGCCTTCTTCTGCTCTGTGTACCCATGCACTTGCACTGTTAATCACCTACGTACCTATGGTTAGGGCCAAATTTGGCAGTCCACCAGTGTGCTACAGATCATCAGATGCCCAGATCTGATCATGCGCTCGAGAGATCACCCTTCATAGATTCGCTTTCAACTTCACTTTTATGTAGATCAAGCTTTTAAAACAATAACCCAATATTTCAGATCTTAAGATATTCAACTTGCAAAAGATACTTAGCCAAGTGATCTCCTTTGCTTTATATAGGCAAGCTCTTCCTAAAATCATGGATCAATACCATAGATAACCAATACAAGGGGCCCAAAACATGAGGCTCAACAATAATAATAATATAAAGCAATGCCACGGGCCAAAACCATAGAATCAAGAACGGTAGGCTAAATACCACGGGCCAAACATAGCAAACCCCACGTGAACACGCTTCTCTGCCTTGAAGTAAGTGAACTGGGGGTACGCACCTTCTGAACGGGTGACCTGCATGTGCGACCACAGTCCCTTCACGGCGTACTTGCGTGTATGCACCATTTGAACTATTCTCCTGTGTACTTCTTGATTTTCAACATTTTGAGAGCCTGATCAGAGCATTGCCACTTGAGGGTGTTGCCATCAGTACAACATCTGTATCATAGAGCCATACCAGAATCATAATGCCAACATTCCACCATGTATGATAATACAATAGTGTGGGGTTTTTATTTGAGATTTTCCCCAAAGTATTTTCATGTGTATTGTGCCATTTATTCTTCTTCTTATGGTTATATTTTTCAGCTCGATCTTTAAGCTTCCGCAAATTGATAGTAGAAGTAGGTTATAGTATTTTGCTTTGATTTATACTACATTATCGGGTTAGACTATCACAAATTTTCTACATGGGTCCGCAAGGTCCCAGAAAAGGAAGTTGGTTTTGATCTGGAGCCCGCAAAGGAAACATTTATGGAGGCTAAGAAAAGCTTTGCTGAGGCATCCACCTCAAGAATTTAGGACAAGATGCAAGACACTAGCATTCCTGCAGAGGTTGATCCCTCTGTGCTTACCAGGTTCTTAGAAACCTGCATGAAACTGCTGCGTGACAATAAAGATGTGAAATGCCTGCAGGAGTTAATAAACAAATGTGCCAGCAAAGAGAACACCCTTGATGGACACCGCGTAGTCAGAAAAATTGGAAAAGTCAAGGCAAGAACAGGGCATGAGATGAGGCTCACCATGTAGATAGGAGACTATGAAATGGATCAGGTCATTTTGGATCTGGGATCTGATGTGAATGTGTTGCTAAAGAAAACATGGGAAAGGATGGGGAGACCTACATTGTAGTGGTCTCTAATTCAGCTCAGAATGGTGAACCAACAGAATATCATCCCTATCAGACAATTATATGGAGCAAATGTTGATATCGAAGGTGCAAGCGCAATGGCCGACTTTGAAGTGATAGAGATGATTGATGACAATAATCCATACCCTGCGCTCTTGGGAATTGACTGGGCCATCGACATGAATGGGATCATCAACCTCAAAAAGAGTTCAATGTCATTCGAACGAAAATCGCTTTGGGTTGTACTGCCATTGGACCCTACAGAAGGAGTGCGCTACACTGAACCAATCCATGATTATGAGGAGAGTGATTATGAACTAGATCAGACCTATAAAATAACAGCATGAGATTAGGACTAGATCAATTCGATGACAGATGAGAGGATCACATGGGATCAAGAGAGTTCCTGCACCTCTGATTCAGATGAAGAGTTGGAACATTGGCAGAATTGGCTGCATGAAGTATCCATGCTGCGATGCAATATGATGATGAAATCGTTACATTGTGTTTCGTTGGAGGTAAGGAATTTACCCTATTATGATGGTTTAACTGACGTAGATAATTTTTTGGATGCATTTGAGTGTGAAGTCCCTGAGGATCACCGTTTCCAAGCATTAGATTTGCAACTACAGGCTACGATCGCACGATCGTGGGGTATGCACAAGGATAGTTTTGACGGATGGCGAGATTATAGAAGAGTGATGAGGTCATCGTTTGGGTGGCCTAACACTAGATTGGCTGAGAAATATAGTGGGAAGGATGATCCACATGATCATTTGGCGAAATGGACTAAAGCTTATGGAACAGTGCCACAACCAGAGTGGGTACACCTATTTTTCAATACTTTGGATACAATTCCCATGAACTGGTATCTAGAAACGAAGCTCTACCATGGTACTACAGAGTGGGATATATTTAGGGAAGGATTCTTATTGACCTTCAGTTTTGAAGATGGTTTTGCGAGCATCGATGAAGCCTTATAGGAGATTAAGGAAATTATCTTCATAACGTCACAAGAACCCTTGGAGTGGGTCCAACCAAGTTGGAGCACACAGCTGTGCCATGCGCTGGAATGTTATAATGTGACCACTGAAGAGGAGCATGATGATCCAAGAAATATTAATATTCTAGAGGTAGAAGGGCATTGCGAAGTCAAGGGCCTGTAAATAGAAAACCCGTATATTACCACACCGTTGAAGACAAAGCAAGTAAACATTGGTACTGAAGCAGAATCGAAGTTTGCAAAGATTGGGGATTATTGGGATGATTCCACTATCGATAAAGTTGCTGAGCTACTTCACAAGTACCAGGATCTTTTTCCAACCACGTTTTTTGGCCTGAAGGGTGTAATAGGCGACTTGTGCGTCATGGAGATTACTTTGAAGTTGGATGTGAAGCCTATTAATCAGAGGTGATATCATCTTAATCCCAAATACAAGGAAAAGGTTCATTAGGTGTTGGATAAGATGCTAGAAGCGGGCATGATAGAACCTATGGAGGAATCTGATTGGGTGAGCCCGATGGTGGTTCAGGAGAAGAAACAGAAGGGTGAAATAATGATTTGTGTAGATCTAAGGAAGCTTAATGATTCTTGTGTCTATGATTCATTCCTGACTCCGTTTTCCGATGAAGTATTAGACAAGGTTCGATGGAAGGAGGCCTACTCATTTGTTGACGGGTTTTCAGGGTACCTTTAGATCAAGATCACACCAGAGGATTGGAGAAAAACAACCTTCGTGATAGAATGGGGTTGTTTACAGTATATTGTGATGCTGTTTGGACTCAAGAATGTGCCTGCGATATTCTCTCGTGTCGTTATAGCAGTGTTTAAGGAGTTAATCCATAATCTCTTGGAAGTATACTTTGATGATTGGACAGTGTTCAATTTAGTGAAGCGCTATGTAGCAATTCTGCGCCTGATGTTGGATACGTGTTGTAGATATCAGATCACCCTAAATTTGAAGAAATTCCTATTCTGTGTTCCCTTTGGAATTTTGCTGGGTCATGTGGTGTGCAAGCAAGGGCCGATTGTGAACCATGCAAAGATCGTAGTGATAGTAAATCTAGAGGCCCCGAGGAGTGTTAAGAAGCTACACGTGATGCTGGGACATATGGGATATTACATAAAATTTATCAAAGAATTTCTTAGATTACTGTGCCTATGGAGGAACTATTAAAGAAGGATGCAACATTCTGATGGGATGAAGAATGTTAGTGTAGCTTAGATGTCTTGAAAGAAAATATGGTCACCGCGCCAATATTAGTATTCCTAGATTGGAAGAAGGAATTTCACATACATATTGATGCCTCTTGCATTGCACTGGGTGTGGTATTAACGCAAGCCAGTGAAGGAGAAATGGACCACCCTATAGCCTTCATGAGTAGGAAATTATCAGAAGCTAAGAATAATTACTCAACGACTGAGCGCAAAGGATTTGCTATGGTGTATGTGCTACAAAAGTTTAGGCACTACTTGTTAGGAGGGAATTTCAAGATGTACACAGATCATCTTTCTTTGAAGTACCTGGACAATAAGCCTGTGTTGGGGGGGAAGATCTACAAGTGGTTGCTAGTAGTCCAGGAGTATGACTTTGAAGTAATTGTGAATCTAGGAGATTGAATGCAGGGCTTGACCATCTATCACAAATTGAAATAGCAAAGGATCCAATAATTTGAAGGAAGGGTTTCCCGATGTGCAGCTCTTCACGGTGTGCATAGCAGACAATAATTTTATAGATATTATTCACTTTTTCACTGTGGGGATGGCACCGGAAGGGTATACAAGTTAGTATAAGAAGGAACTCGTAGTCCATGTGATAGAATTTTCAGTGATTGCGGGACATTTGTATAATATGGGTGCTGATGAAATATTGTGAAGATATGTGCCAGATTTTGAGAGAAATAACATTCTTGCTGAAGCTCATGGAAGGGATATGGGAGGAAATTATATAGGAAAGGTGACGACATAGAAGATTTTGCGCGTAGGTATATGGTGGCCAATGCAGCACAAGGATTCCAAGGTGTATTGTAAAGTATGCGATGTGTGTCAGAGAATAGGCCAACCATTGCGGAGGTATGAGTTTCCACTACAGCCTCAAGTATTGTCGCAACCATTTGAAAAATGGGCAATTGATTTTTTTGGGTCAATTCATCCCCCAGGAAAGAAAATTGGTGCATGCTATATCATCACTGCGACAGAATATCTAACCCGATGGGCAGAGGCACAGCCGGTTAAGGACTGTACAGGGTCTATGACAACAAAATTTTTGTTTGAATATGTCTTAACCAGATTTGGTTGCCCGAAATTTTTAATGAGTGATAGAGGTACGCACTTTCTTAATGAAACAATTAGCACGTTAATAGAGGAATGTCAAGTCTACCATTAGAAGAGTACACCATATCACGCACAGGCCAATGGAACTGTTGAAGCCTTCAACAAGATTTTGGAGAATGCACTGACGAAGATTTGCAATGCGCAGTGAAATGATTGGGATGTGCACATACCTGCAGTACTATGGGCATATAGGACTACTTGCAAGAAGCTGATAGGAAAAACATCATTCAGGTTGGTCTATGTGGTAGAAGTTGTAATGCCAATGGAGTATATTGTGCCTAGTCTGCGTATAGTAGTGCTCATAGGTATGGCAAATCATGAAGCCTTGGAGGAATGGCACGCACAGCTGATGGGTCTTGAAGAGGACTGATTCTTGGTTGGATTCCATCAGCAAGTACAGAAAGAACGTGAAAAGGCATGGCACGGTCGACACATCAAGCTTCACATGTTCAAGGTAAATGATCTCGTATTGTTATATGATAGTAATTTCCCTAAGTTTCTAGAGAAATTATAGATGCATTGGCTATGGCCATATATTATCAAAGAAATTACAGATGGAGGCGTAGTTCAGCTTGCGAAGCTGAATGGAGAACCTTTTCCGGGAAGAGTGAATAGGAGGCAATTGAATTTTTATAAAGGGGATCTTGCGCAATGACTCTATGGCAGTAAGAAAGCCTTAGTTCTCCAGGTAGTTGCAAGGGAGTATGGGACTATAAACTACATTGCCAAGGTTGGATGACTACGGAGTAGGCAGGTTGCGTAGAAAATGGTGAAGTTACAACATATGAAGCTATGCATAGGAAGTTGCGCCATGGAGAGAGGTGTCGTGCAGCACAATAGAAACGTGACTATTAAATTCATTGTTCATGACTTGATAGCCAGGGGACGGTTGAGGGGAGCGGGCTAACGGAATTTAAGGAAAAAATCTTTGAAGATCTATTGCCAAAACAACATTAATTGTCAAAATTTGGGGGGAATGGTCAGATTTGAATTCAAAAACCCCTATAAATTATGCGTGCCAGCCCAACAGAGAACACTTTGCAACCTTAAAGTTTTTTCTGAAATTTGATGTCTATCGCTTATGAGCCGAGTGTTTTGGGAGGAATTATTTGTCCACACAGATGTTTCTCTAGAATCCATGAGTTGTTTATGGAAAAGATGATTGCCACCAACCTAGCTGAAGCCTTGAGTTCAGGAGCCATTGTATCTGACGCTCTAGGCCTAGAAGTATCCAGCGTTGAAGATACACTTGCGGTGCCCATGAAGCCAAGGTCACCAAGGCAAAAACAGTCCATGGCAAAAGATAAACAACCTGATGTGACAAAAATGCAACCTACAGGAAAGGAGAAGCTAAAAAATCTAGTACAAGTGCACGCTTCACTAAGGAAGCATACTGCAACACCAACCTAGAAGAAAGATAAGCAACCATCAAAAGATAAGCTTATAGGGCAAGGTGGTCGATGTGAGGAAGGGCAGCGCACCACCTTTGTTATGAAAAGATGTGAGCTGGAACAGCAAGGTGGATCGTGGAAGAAGCAAAAAGCTTAGAAAACATAGGTTGATCCCATGGTTCTCACATAAAGTGATTTGGATGAGATCAGTGATAAAGTCAGGGATGCCGCAACATAAGTACCGCAGCATTTGGAAAAATAGTACATACAAACATTGGGAGGATTTCCTAAGGATCTCCGAGAGTTGTAGCTCCAAGCAACCAAGATCCAAGAAGATGCCAAGAAAGTGAGTGGTGCAGTAGGCAGTTCGGCACGAGGTCAAAGTACAAGCACAAAGATGGTTCTATGGCACAGGATGTGCAAGTCTTCCCCTTGCCTGTAGGTTCAGTCTATGCTGACATCAAGGAACAACACGCCCTCCTTGATAGAGTCCCAAATATGGGCCTGAACCTTGCCGCAATGCAACTTGAGTCATTGCATGCATTATTATAGGGAGTCATGGAAGAGCTTTGTATCAGGGAACAATGAGCTCTTAGTACTGTCAGCGAGATCAAAGTTAATAATCAGTAGTTGTTCATTGAAAAGACACAGGTTTTGTAGGAGAAGGAGGCACTCCAAGCTCACAGTTCACAGCTGGAGTCCGCAGTCGTAGAGGCATGTAGGATGGTGCCTAAGCTTCATATTCCTGAGGATGCACAACCAGAAGCGAAGATTAAAAAATTAGATGCTGGTTTGCGTGAATCCAAAGCTGAGGTTAACTGAGTTCAATTTGAACTCAACACGAAGATCACTAAGATGCAATTGAAGATGTACTTCATGAATCCACTGGAGGTTCAGGATCAGCACGGAGCTATGATCAAGGAAGGACTAGCCAATCTGGATGCCACAGTTGCAAACAGCACAACAGCATTTGAGCAAGCCATGGAGTTGGTCACCAATCTGCAGGAAGATCCAAACCTACAGAAACTGAATATAGATATCAGGGAGCTGCAATGGCAGTATGACGAAATTTGGGCAGTGACATGCTCAATCGAACCAGTGCAGTGCCTTGAAAAATTACAGGAGGGGAAGTAGCTCCTAGTGCAGGTAGAGGTGGCATAGAAGAAGGAGGCCTTACAAAAAGCTAGGATGCAGCCATGGTTGGAAGAAACTTATCAGATAACAACAACCATCTAGGATAAGCTAAAGGGCTTGCATCAGATGCAACAAAACATCATGCTGGCCATAGAAGGCCCAGCCACAGAGAAGTTACTTGAAGAGGTCAAGCAGGAAGCCACGAAGAGTGTTGCCAAGGTTGCAGTAGTTTAGGTAGAGTTGGGGGATCTTCACAGCAAGATCACAACACCAGCCAAGTGACTCGAGGGCATGTCACAATCTTTGTGTTGGGGGCATGTTGGGATGGGGTCCCCTGGGTCAGTTTTGGGGTTAAAATAACCCAAGCTTTGATGTAATTTTTGTAAATGATATAAAGTCTCCATGATTTGTGGAAGTGGAGTGCATAGAGGATTAGGAGTGAAAGGGGTTCTAGCCCCTTGTTTATGAAAATTTGAGTCGGTTTTGAGATCCACTCATGGTTCGTGGGCCATGGGATTGTATGTAAAAGGCTATAAATAGGTGTTTCTTAGAGAGTCTAAGGCATGATTTGAGATGAAATGGGTCAATAGAAGAAAATTGATAGTGCAAAGAAGTGAGTCAGGTAGGAGAGAAAGGCTCTACAGCTGAGTGCGTAGAGGCTTGGGTAGAGTCCGCAAAAGAGTGTGCAGACCCCTGCAACTGAGTGCGCAGGGAAGTTTTGAGTTTGTATTATAAACTAGAAATCAATAAAGAGTTATTTTTGCAGAAATACTGTGTAAATCTATTTATCTCTGTTTACTACTATTTGAGATATATGTTTTTGATGAATAATATGCTTATGGAATATTGAGCTAATGATGTGCGATTCTCTTTAATAAGACTTAATAATTGTATGCAATGCATGTTAAGTACCTTCGTGAAGACTGTGATGAATTCTGTTATGTTTACTAAGTAACTTAATTAGATCTGTACGAACTCTAATCTAGGGTTCTTTTCTGGTGCACGTAAGTGGATAAATAGACTATTAAGGGTCCGCAAAGACCAGTCAAAGACCTTCGTGAAGGTTTAAAGGATGTTTAAGCATAGTTGTAGTACGGAGCCCTAAGGGCTTATAGATCTGAGCGAAGGTGGATCTAGGGCGCTAAAAGACATCACACTGATCTCTAGATGTGGAAACTTGGTTCCATCATCCCCCCATACTGCTTTTGGTGAGACTACAACCTATGCTACACAAGTTGTTTTTGAAAGGGCCAGTAGTGTAGGGTTTTATGGTTAGCGCAACTAACTCTGAACCTGGGTCAGGACCCCCTAAGCCAATATCATGCCTCTGCCATATCATATTTGTAACTTATTCTCCTTGGTTTGGTTTCCTTTCAATTTTTTGGTGAAGCATTAATGAACTCCATTGAAAAAGCTAAATTGGGGAATTTATGAACCTTTAGTCTATCTCTTAAGCATTAATTTGATTAGGAAATGGTCAAATGCTTTCATGCAGATGTCAGTTTAAAATAAGAAAATTTGCATACAAATAGAAACTTCTCAATTAGCTTATTATTTATCATCATTGCTAATCATCTTTCAATTTCAGAAGCCTGATCACCTATAACTCGTCAAGATAAAATTTAATAGATTCCCAACAAAAGCTAAATGATCACATTATTATCTTCTTTGATTTCTTTTATTGAGACATTTGTATAAGCAATCTTGTTCAAGTTTAACTTTTATATTTGATTTTTATCTTTAGATTTTGCTAATGTCCTTTTACTTTCAGTTTTTGTTTAATTTTGGTAATTTTGCCATGATTTATGTGAAATGCCTTTTCCTCACCTAGTAATGGTTGTCATACATAGGAGATATTTTACTCTATATATTTCAATGAATTTCATTTATCATTAAAAGAATATGTTTATGAAATCACAAATCTATCTTTCTTTAAAAATATTTTTCATGGGGGAACACACATCCTTTCTAAGTGATAGAGTTTATCTGTTCAAGGAAAGAACTTAAATGAGTTCATCTCAATGAATCTCTCCCATCCCCTCTACTTTATAAAAACCTCTAATTGATAGACGCGGGGAAATAATTTGGAGTCAACATTATGAAAATAATGTATCCATTAACATATGCCTCTATTACCATCCCACCTCTTTTCACTCAAATAAATCATAAACCAAAAGCTCAAAAATTCGCTTATCAAAAGGGTGATTAAAATAGGAAGTATGGAAAATACAAGTAAACCTATTGGGACTATGAATGCTCGCTGGTAGTAGGGATAGGCTTGTATGGAATAAATGACAAATTCACCAGGGTATTGTTCAGGCTCGCTGGCAACGAAGCGATGTCAGAGACCATTCATAACAATGGATATATGTTTTATCAAAAAAATCTTATCTGTACCTTCTTCTATTTCTCATATGTGGTAAATTTAAAATTAATCTTTCCCCAAAATTTGAATTCATGATTTTTACTCAAATCTGCTTTTGAGTACTTATCTTTCAAAACTCATATTGCTTAATCTATTTACGTGGGATCCATGGAAATGTTTTAGTGTTTAGTTGGTTTTGTGAAATCAATTACTTTTAACCTTTTGGGTAAATTAAAGTTCATTATCTTTACCAGAGATAACTGGCTCTTCCCAGTGTGTCACCATTGTTGTGGTAAACTACAAACCCCCCCCCCCCAAATTTTCACTTAAATCTCATTATGGGGACCCTTTTTAACTGAATTATTGGTATTATTACTGTTTGATTCCTATATGTAGAGATTGCCTAAATAAGTTCGACCCATTCTTATCCATCTATCTAAACTTGTTTAACCTCATTTGGATTAATAGTTTGCAAATTATGCCTATTTGAAGATTGGATGTGTTTAGCTGCTTTGGCTTGTTATATTGTGCATTATCCTTGTGTTTCATTAATTTATCCTTTTTATTTGTTTTTGTAAATTATTTTTATTTTGTAAATACTTCATTGTTTCCATAGCCCCCAAGACCAAGAACCACACTAAGGCCTTAAGCCTTAATCATATTACAAAGTGGCAAATTGGAAAGTATATATGTTAGATCTATTGAAAACACATTGAAATAATATATCAGGGTTGCATTAAGCTTGAAGTATTGAATACTATTATAACAATTTCATATATTGCAAGTTTCCCTCTCGCAATTTTCCGATAAGATTCTTCCAACCCTCGGACCCAATATGACATTTAAATCCAAGTTCAAAATGATATCGCATCCATTCATAAATCGGAATTTTGGTTGGAATGTATGTTTAAAAATTTTGATGTCTCAGATCCGATATGAAATTAAATCTATAGAAATTCTGCAAATTCTCTACAAATCTCGCTCTAAGACCATGTAGAAAATTTGACTGTAGATTAACCCAATAATGCAATATAACCAAAGATACTGTAACCTACTTCTACTATAAATTTGTGGAAGGTTAAAGATTGAGCTAGATTGAGTTGAACACATATAACTAGAAGAAGAAGAATCAATGCACAATACACATGAAAATACTTTGGGGAAAGTGTCAGCTGAAAACCCCACTATCTATATTATCATACAAGGTGGAACTACATCAGAATTATACAAATCCTTAGCTCTCATAGCTAGCCAGCTCTCAGTACAATCCTCACAGATGCTCATAGGCAATCTTGGCTCTCACAAGCCTTCCTCTCTGTCCTCCAAGCTCCTATTTCCTTGTGCTGTTCCTAGTGGATTATTCTCACCTCACCAAGTGGAACACTGCTCTAACACACTGTCAGAACTACGCAATCCTTAAGGAACCTTCCCTTGACTGCATGCATTAGTTTCATTTGTAGGAAAACAAATGCAACTAATAGTACATTGTCCTGGACATTTAGCTCAACTGGGTCTTTCTCAGAATAGACATGCATGAGTTTCTGATGAGGGAATCTTTAGTTAACTGGAGTACACTAGTTAAGTGCATACATGCATCAATTAACTGTTAAATCTCTATTAGTTCCTCAAATAGTTTGGAACTAATTTAACTGGACTTAACTCAGTAAACTGAGTTAACTAATTACAACTCAAATATAACTCAATCTTATCTCCTTAATTAAGGGATAATCTCCTTAATTTAAGGGATAATGGTTGCATGACTTCAGAAAGACTTCTAACTTGAATTTCTCCAACTAATTAATCCATAATTAATCAATTAATTATTTCCAAGAAGCTGGTGAGACTAAATTCAATTTTAATTTACAATTTTAATTCAAGGACAAATTAAAATTGGAATTTCTGGATTCAATTTTTATCATTTCTTGTTGCTATTTTCAACATTCCCTCTCAACAAGAAAGGAATTCAGCTCGATCCCAATTGTGATCCTTTGGAATGTTATGCATGCAACACTTCTCTCTAGTGTTGTTTCTCCAGCAACTCTAGAGACAAAAAAAAAACATCCAACCTAAATCAGTATGATGCATCTATCGTCAAAGTCTCTGACCGTTATTCCCTTTGTCAACTAAAAAATTTGCGCTTCTACTGACTCTGCCTTTCTTCACTGTTATCAATCCTTCTCTGCGCTCTTCAGTATCTAACTACTCTAGCCTCTGTCAATTTGATCTATGACTACATCAATCCCACTGATTCCTCCCGCTACTATGTACTTTGGGCTTCCGTAGCAAGGTACGATCCATGAGATAAAACCTCTCAATGGAGCCTACCCAATTTCAGCCTTTATGGGACTATCACTTCACATCGCCCCACCTCACACCTGGGGGTATGGCTGCATGTGATCCCTCTTCCTACTTGGATCAAAATTCCCCCCTAATGGAGGTATATGCATGAGTGGATCTCTTCACTCGGTCTCCTCTCCGCTTCTCCAATTGTGGCTCCTCCACAATTGTCCAAGATTTCTTCTGGGGCTGCATGTTGAGAGGGAATTTACTCCCGCTCTCAACCACCAAGTCTCTAACACTTTCCTTGCTCCTCAAGGCTTTGCATGCATCTTGACCCTTAAGAGAATACTGGTTCTTAACTCATGAACTGATCTATTTCACTTGTCTCGTGGTGATGTGTCTAAGGAAAACCTTTCCCTTACTGAAGACAACATCGTAGCCTTTGTCCTCCAACATCACAACCGATACCAATTTCTTCTTCAATCCACACACATACTTCACATCTGTCAAGGTGGTAGGAGCTCCATGCTCCCTCTGAAAGCAATCGTGTCCACTCCTGAAACACTATACCTTCTGTCATCATCCATCTCTATGTGTATCTTGAGGTATTTCTCCTCCAAGGAACTGAACAAACTTTTATCGTTGGTCATGTGGAATGAGGCTCCACTGTCAAGATACCAAACACAACCCATCATCAATGACACCATGCATGCGATGAGGGTAACGTCCATTTCTAACTGAGAGGCTAATGCCTCACCTTCCAATCCTTCCGAGGATCCCTTCTTGGACTTCTTCGATGGGAAATTAGTCGCATAATGTCCCATCTCATGACAATTAAAGCATCTCACTTTAGACTTGTCACCCTTCTTCCCTCCATGAGAAGAATTTCATTTGGAATGGGATGCCTTCCGCTTCCATTTCCTTGCCTTACTTGCTAAGGCCATATATTCTTCATCATCATCCTTGGATGAAAAACCATCTCATGTGCTCCTCCTCATCTCCTCCTGCTTGAGATCCGACCATAGTTGTTCCCAATCTAGCAGTTTCTCCCTTCCTTTCACAGAGTCCTGGTAGTTATTCCAACTCTTTGGAAGGCCAAGGAGAGAGCGGCTCACCATATCATCTGTTATGAAACCAGCTCAATAAAAGATAGAAAAGAAAGATCAACGCCTTATAATTCAGCCTCTTCGAGGGGGCAACCTCCTTTACATTACATAAATGAACAATTCTTGGATGATACAAATGACAAAACCTCCTTTCTATATATAGGAGTCTAAGGAGTCACAATATAATCCAGCCGACCTAACAATAATAATATAAAGCCACAAAAATAATAATAGAGGGATTCTATGGGGCACAGAAATAACAATATGTGGGTAATAGGGGCACAACAATATAAATAAGGGGTATAACTACAATAGTAATGGGGTAATCACTAGTATTATAGGGACCCAACATGCCCCTCTCCTTCAAAAAAGTGTTGTCCTCAACGCTTGAGCAGTTCTGGATACTTCTGCATAAAATTCTCATCCTCCCATGTGGAATCTTCAGCGGATAAGTTCTTCCACTTGATAAGATACTCTGAAATTGATCGATTTTGTAGCTGTCGAGTTCTTGTTTCTGTGACTGCTTCCGGTTCCAATATAATTTTTCCTTCCTCGTCAAGTTCTGGCAATATTGTTTGAACTGGGAGCTTGTCGTATATAACCTTCTTTAAACATGAAACATGGAAAACTGGGTGCAATCGAGAAGCTGCAGGAAGCTCCAATTTGTATGCCATAGTACCAATCTTTTCCAACACCTTGTACGGACCATAATACTTTGGTGATAATTTATTATCCTTCTTAGCTTGCTTTAGGGACATTTTCTTATATGGTTGTAGCCATAGGAATACCCAATCACCTACATCAAAACTTCTTTCACTGCGATGTTGATCTGCCTGTTGTTTCATTCTATTTTGTGCCAACACGAGGTTATCCTTTAAGAGTTGGAGGACTTGTTGTTGATGTTCGATGTGATGTTCCACTGCTTGAACCTTAGAATTTTCTCTTAAATATGATGTGATTGATGGTGGTTGGTACCCATAAAGTGCCATAAATGGGGTCATTTTTGTTGCTGTATGGAAGGAAGTGTTATACCACCATTCAGCTAGAGGCAACCATTTGACCCATTGTGTCTGTTTATCAGATACAAAGCAACGAAGATATCCTTCCAAACATTTGTTTACTATCTCAGTTTGCCCATCAGATTGAGGATGATAAGATGAGCTATGAGCTAACTGAGTACCAAGACAAGAAAATAATTCTGTCCAAAAATTTCCAGTGAAAATGGGATCTCTGTCACTTACAATAATCTTTGGGTTTCCATGTAGCTTTTGAACTGTTTCCATAAATGCAGTAGAAACTGTACTGGCTTTAAATGGATGTGATAATGCACAAAAGTGTGCATACTTGGTAAGTCTGTCAACTACCACCATGATGACACTCTTTCCCTCAGACTTGGGTAAACCTGTGATAAAATCCATTGAAACCTCCTCCCAACGTTGGCTTGGAATGGATAAAGGTTGTAATAGACCCGGTGTCTTAATTGTTTCAACTTTATTTTGTTGGCAAACCAAACATTCCGCCACAAACTTTTGAATATCTGATTTAAGGCCATCCCAAAAAAATTCCTTCTTAACCCTGTGGTAAGTTTTTAAAAATCCTGAGTGCCCTCCTAAGGGAGAAGTGTGCAATTCCATAAGAATCTTTTGTTTTAGCTGGGAATTCTTACAGAGGTATAAGCGATCTTTGTACCATAACGAATCATTTTTCCAGCTAAATGTATCAGAAGTACTGGAATCTTGTTGTAGCTTTCGAATAAGTGCCCACACTTCTTCGTCATTCTTCCATTCCTCCTTTGCTTCGTTTATCCAATCTGGTTGGATAATAGAAATGGCACACAACAATGCTTCCATATCCTCATCCTTTCTTGAGAGTGCATCTGCCACCACATTTTGCTTCCCTTTTTTGTAGATGATTTCAAAGTCATAACCCAACATCTTTGTGACCCACTTTTGTTGCTCTTCAGAGGATAATCTTTGTTCTAAAAAGTATTTAAGGCTATCATGATCCGTTTTTACCTTGAAGTGTCTTCCCATTAGGTAGGGTCGCCATTTCTTAAGTGCATGGAGTATTGCCAACATTTCCTTCTCATAAATAGCTTTGCTTAAAAACTTTCCCTTGATTGGACGACTTTCAAAAGCAATGGGTCTTTCATCTTGCATTAGAACAGCACCAATTCCATTTCCTGAAGCATCACATTCCACAATAAAGGTTTTTGTGAAGTCCGGTGTAGCTAAGACTGGTGCTTGGCACATTGCCTCTTTAAGATGTTTAAAGGCCTTTGTTGCTTCCGGAGTCCATGAAAATGAATCTTTCTTCAATAATGTTGTTAGAGGTGCTGCTATTCTCCCATAATTCTTAACAAACTTGCGATAATACCCTGTCAACCCAAGAAATCCTCGCAGATGCTTTATGGATGTGGGGATTTTCCATTCCTTAATGGCTTTAATTTTGCTAGGGTCTACCTTAACTCCTTCATGAGATACAATATGACCCAAATATTCCACCTCCTGGACTCCAAAGAAACATTTGGATCTTTTTGCATATAATTGTTTCTCCTCCAATAGTTGTAGCACCTTGTCAACATGTTCAACATGATCCTTCCAAGACTTGCTGTAGATTAGTATATCATCAAAAAATACTAACACAAATTTTCTAAGGAATGGTTTGAAAATTGAATTCATCAAACCTTGAAATGTTGAAGGTGCATTGGTAAGGCCAAAAGGCATGACCAAAAATTCATAATGACCCTCATGAGTTCTAAATGCCGTTTTCGGAATGTCTTCAATCTTCATTCTGATTTGATGATATCCCGAACGAAGATCCAACTTGGTGAAGTAAATTGATCCATGCAATTCATCCAGTAATTCATCAATGACAGGAATGGGGAACTTATCTTTAATAGTGAGCTTGTTGAGCTCCCTATAATCTGGACACATGCGCCATGATCCATCCTTCTTGTGCACCAATACTACTGGAGCTGAGAAAGAACTTTGACTCGGTTGAATTATACCAGCCTCTAGCATTTCTGCAACCATACGTTCAATTTCACTTTTTGGACATATGGATATCTGTACGGCCTGATGTTTGGAGGAACACTTCCTGGAATCAGATGAATAGCATGATCATGATCACGCATAGGTGGGAGACCTTTGGGAGTCTCAAATACCTTGGAATGATTGTCCAGGACTTTTTGGAGATCTGGAGAAATAGATGATTCCAATGTGGAAACATCTAGCGAACATAATTGTGCAATTACACCTCTTTGCTCCTTTTTTAGAAGCTTTGTCATGCCATTAGAGCTGATTATCTTTCCTGGTTTCCCTGCAATACCCCTTAATTCAACTTCCTTTCCTTCCACAGAAAATTTCATGAAAAGTTCTTGAAAATTAAAAGCTATTGTACCCAAGGATTGTAGCCATTGGACTCCTAGTACAACATCAGCACCTCCCATTGGAATGGAAAGCATTGGGCTAGTCAATACATATTCTCCCATGGATAGCTTGATATTATGGCACTTTCCAGAACAATTTATTGTTCCTCCATTTGCAATCATCACTTGACACTCTGGTGCTGGATATAGGAAGCAATTCAATTCTTTTGCTACCCTACAATGAATAAAATTGTGGGTGCTTCCTGAATCAATCAACACTATTACCTTTTTCTTCTTGATTTGTCCTTCTATCTTGATGGTTTGAGGAGTGGTAATTCCCGCCAATGCATTACAAGATATGGTCGGATTTATTTGTTCTTCATCTAGGCTTTGTTCCTGGAATATATCCTCTTCTTTTGACCTTTCTTGCTCCTTTTCTTCTTCCTCTTCACAATCTATGTAGAATAATTTCTTCTCAGCACATTTATGACCTTTTGTGTATTTGCTATCACAATTGTAACAAAGCCCTTTTGCTCTTTTTTCTTCCAATTGTTGTGGTGTCAACCTTGTAGGTTGTGGAAGACTATGGGCAACAACACTTTCGTCTTTATAGTTGTGAATGGTATGCTTCCTAGTTGCCATAATTTTGCTTTCCATTTTTCTTGCTAACCTGAATGCCTTCTCTAATGAATCAGGTTCCCAAAGGCGCACATCATGTTGGATATTATCCTTTAAAGACCCTATGAACACATCAATCCTATGCTCCTCTGGAATATCTTTTACCCTTATGTTCAATTTTTGGAACTCCTCAATGTGCTCCATTATTGAACCCTTTTGTTTGAGACTTATCAATTGGCTAAAAAAAGTGTTGCTTTTTGTATCCTCATAATGTGCTATTAATTCTTCCATAAAAATTGCCCAAGTGATAAACTGTTTACGAGAACAAAGCCATTGATACCATACAAACTGATTTGGTTCCAAATATAAAGTTGCCATACGTACCTTTTGTGTGTTTTGCACATTATTGAGATCGAAGAATTGCTCCATCTGTAATATCCATGTGGCGGGATCCCTGCCATCAAACTTCCTCATATCGATTTTTGGAACATGGTGAGTCTTCGATCCAACATTAGAGTCTATGGAATCATGATTAACATTTCTTTTGTTCTCATCATGAGTTTCCTTTAGTACTCTTTCACCCTTAGTGACCATTTCTTGTAGCAACTTATGCATCTTATCATCCATGCCATCAATTTTAGCGTCCATGCCATTCACCTTGGCTTCCATGCCATCCATCTTAGCTTCTACACCTTTCTTTAAACTATCCATCTTAGCTTCTACATCTTTCCTTAAACCATCCATTTTAGATTCTGTTGCTTTTTGTGCAAGTGACACTCGTTGCACTTGTTCTTGTAATTTTGATATATCATATAGCATTTATTCTTCTTCTTCATGAGTCATGCTAGAGCTTTCAGGCTCCTTACTAGGTGTTTGCATTTTCTTTCCTCGGGGCATCAGTTACCGATAATAATTCACTAATATGCCCTTTGAATTCCTTCAAAATAAATTTTCAAACCAAGCTTAAGCAAAAATTAAAGAAAATCTACACACCTTTTTTCACTTTGTAGGAGCTCGATATTGCCTCCGATGTATCTCTGTACTTTCTGATTATCTAGTTCAGAATTTGTGACCTATAGTAGCCCTCTGTGTCCTCTTTCCAATGCCATAAGTCTGACCCAAATTGGATTCTCCAAGGAAGAGTTATGCGAAAACTCCCACAGTGACTTGATTATAGACTAGTTCAGTAGAGCAAACTTGTACGACATGCCACGTGTCACTGTTTCAACCTTTGACTTTGAAAGATATATAAAAGAGAACTACAGTCCGTCCTCTTTCTGTAACTTCTTACGAAATTTCAATCCGATGCTCAGAAAGAAAGTTATGACGATTTTCCCCAGGTCACCTGTTTTGAGTGTAATTCAGGTGTCTGCAAAAAGACCAACTTCCTCAGATCATATCTCCGAAAATATCACGCGAAAAATTCTGAAATTCGGACCCAAGGTTCAGCGCAATTTCTTCTCAAATGGGTTTTTTTTGCGACTTCTGAAACATCACAGAAAAAAAGTTATAGCGAAAATGCCACTATGACCTGTTTGGAGCAGCGAAACCCTAGAATCCAAAGCTCTGATACCAAATGTTATGAAACCAGCTCAAGAAAAGATAGAAAAGAAAGATCAACGCCTTATAATTCAGCCTCTTCGAGGGGGAAACCTCCTTTACATTACATAAATGAACAATTCTTGAATGATACAAATGACAAAACCTCCTTTCTATATATAGGAGTCTAAGGGGTCACAATATAATCCAGCCGACCTAACAATAATAATATAAAGCCACAAAAATAATAATAGAGGGATTCTATGGGGCACAGAAATAACAATATGTGGGTAATAGGGGCACAACAATATAAATAAGGGGTATAACTACAATAGTAATGGGGTAATCACTAGTATTATAGGGACCCAACATCATCATTCATAGTAGTTATTCCCACACTGCTAAGTTCATCTCTGTAGGTGGTGAGCTTGTTCAGATATGTGGAAATAGTATCATCCTTCTCCATCTTGATTCTTCGAAGCTTATCCTTGAACGCTAATCTCTTCTGGTCACTACTGTTCTGGTAGAGGTCCTTCAATGTCTTCCACATTGAAAATGGAGTATCCTTCCCATGGAGACTCGAGACAATATGGTCTCAAACTCCCTCAAGGATGATCCATCTCGCCTTCGCCACACACTTATTCCACTCAACCAACTCTTGTGCATTAGTTGAAGCTATCTTTGGGATTTCTTGATCAATGAAATCCTTCAAGCCATTGTCTTCTAATATAGCCTCCATGCGATCTTTCCATGCTATGTAATTCAAGCTACCTTCCAAGGCATACTCGAGTCTCAAGCCATAGAATGCCATTGGCTAGCCTTGAAGTATGATAAGAATTCAATTTTCACCTGCAACCCCAAACTTCAAACTTCAAATTCTCTTCTCCGTATATTGTTCAAAACTTCGATAAACCTGGCTCTGATACCATGTAGAAATTCTGCAAATTCTCTAGAAATCTCGCTCTAAGACCATGTAGAAAATCTAACTATAGATTAACTCGATAATGCAATATAACCAAAGAAAAATACTATAACCTATTTCTACTATCAATTTACGAAAGCTTAAATATCGAGCTAGATCAAGCTGAACATATAGAAGAAGAAAAATCAATGCACAATATGCATGAAAATACTTTGGGGAAAGCCTCAGCTAAAAACCCCACTATCTGTATTATCATACAAGGTGGAAATACATCAGAATTATACAAAGCCTTAGCTCTCACAGCTAGCCAGTTCTCAATACAATCCTCATAGATGCTCACAGGCAATCGTGGCTTCTCACAAGCCTTCCTCTCTACCCTCCAAGCTCCTATTTCCTTGTGTTGTTCCTAGTGGATGATTCTCACCTCACTAAGTGGAACACTGCTCTAACACACTATCAGAACTGCGCAATCCTTAAGGAACCTTCCCTTGACTGCATGAATTAGTTTCCTTTATAGGAAAACACATGCAACTGATAGTATACTGTCCTTGACATTTAGCTCAACTGGGTCTTTCTCAGAATAGACATGGATGAGTTTCTGATGAGGGAATCTTCAGTTAATTGGAGTACACTTGTTGAGTGAATACATGCATCAACTGACTATTAACTCTCTATTAGTTCCTCAAACAGTTTGGAACTGATTTAACTAGACTTAACTCAGTAAATTGAGTTAACTAATTACAACTCAAATATAACTCAATCCTATCTCCTTAATTGAGGGATAATCTCCTTAATTTAAGGGATAACTGTTGCATGACTTCAGAAAGACTTCTAACTTGAATTTCTCCAACTAATTAATCCATAATGAATGAATTAATTATTTCCAAGCAGTTGGTGAGACTAGATTCGATTTTAATTCACAATTTTAATTCAAGGACAAATTAAAATTGGAATTTCTAGATTCTATTTTTATCATTTCTTGTTGCTATTTTCAACAAAGTCTTCATTATAAAATTATCAGGTCTGCTCAGCTCAGGACTTTTGTAATGACTATTGGTTGAAACTTCTGATAGCCCGAATCTGATAAGAAATTTAACTGTAATATATTACAACATTGGGTCCACCCATCTCGAAACTTTTGCGATGGCTCTTATTCATAAATCTCCAACCGCTGAAATGCCATCCCGTCGATGTTGCGATATGTCACTCTGCTCCGACCTCCGATTGTGATATGTTACCCTACTCTGATCTTCGATTGTGATATCGCAAAACCGCTGAAATTCCATCCCACCGATATTGCGATAGGCATACAACTATAAAATATTTGATCGCTGATTTGATGTGGACTCGATATGACATTAATTTCCATCTAATCAAAATTACGCATCTGCACATATGGGAATTTTCATTATTTGCCATCATTTGAAATTGTCGATCAAATGGATGCGATGTAAATTATAAAATCAGATTAATTATATTTCACATCCACTCCATCACAAATTTTATGTTGTTTAGTTTGAATCTTGCGATGAGCAGACCTCCGATGGCACTCTGCGTCAATTACTTGTCCATAAAGGGGGCTACTATTATAAACCAATGACTTCAAACCTTGATTCTTATTGGTTTTGGTTTCAATTGAAATTTGTTTTTATATTATTAATTTATTGTTCCGCCATTTTTTATGGTAAAAATCTGATTTATTTTTTTGACTTGTTGCAACAAAGTTCCAATTATGGAATTTATTAAATCAAATCGGGATAATCACCAATCAAAATTGTCTAGGCAACAAGAAGTATCATAAGAAAAGGAAATTGATGGCTCATTTATTCCATGCAAGAGAATAATTTGCAGCTAAGTCGAAATAACTGGGATTTCTCTTATCTAATCATGCCAATTTGGGCATTTTGTTTCAATTGCTCCCCTTAGCATTCTGGCAAGCCCAATCAAAGGATTCCTTATGTCTTATTCTAGTATTAGCATTTCTGGTTGAGGCATTAGAGGATTTTTGTTATGGATGTAATCATGTATAAATAGCTATTGAGAGGGTTTATAAAAGGGGGATTTGAATCTTGGAGAAGAGGCTAAAATTTTGATAGCACTTGTAACCTGTTTATAGAGGGACTTTATTTTATTATGCACAACTGTTGTAGAGTAGAGGATTTTCTTTGCAGACATGGATTGAATTGTAGATAGAAGGGGGTTTGCACTACTGCAGTCTTTTGAGTTTTGTAATTTCATACATTTTATAATAAATATTTGTTTCAGTTATTTATGTATGGAACTATTGTTTACTTAAATCATTGAAATGAATTCTTTTCCAATTTTCTTTTAATTTCATTTATGATGTATGAATTAATAGTTGGCCTTATGCACTATTGTTTTTTTTTTTTTTCTGAGTAAAGACTAATTCTATTAAAATAAGAAGAGTATTGTACAATCAGGCTTGCAAGCAAGCGAAACAGAAAAGCAAGGGAGCCCAAGAAGATAGGCTCCACCTTGCTCCATGGTGAAGAACCAGGAGAGGGCTAAAGAGAACATGGAATAACAAAGAACTAGAACTGAGTAGAGAGAACTACCCTGAGGGGGCTGTTACTATTACCCAACTTTTTTTCCCTTTTTTCTTGCTAACTTTGACCCATTCAGAGGAGTTTGGCTGAGCTGAAACAAGTTGGAGACTATTCTGCCCAAGCGGCAGAAAATCCTTCTCAGAGTCTGAGGACGAAGTGAGATGAGAACGTTTTCGGGATATCTGAGAAACGGAAGGGTTTACCGGATCGTCCAAGGGAGCTTCCAGCGGAATCTCAACGTTCTACCCATCTGCAGTAATTTCCTTCTCATCTGAACTGGAAGACTCTGAGTCGTCCACAGGGGGAGGAGGCACACAGTGGTTCCAACTTTTAGACTTGGGCTTGTGCTTCAGATTCTTCTTTTTGTCGAGATACCGGGGACAGGAACTTTGGAGGTGTCCTGTCTGATGACAATGGCGGCAACGGAAGGCTGTATTCTCGTAGTCCAAGGTTTGAGTCCAATGGAAATCTCCATACTTGAGATTAATCTGATCCGGCAATCCTCTGCTAATATCTATTTCTGCACAGATTCTACCATAGGTGTAGAGCCCATTTTGCTTCCGAGAAGAATCTACAGCCAGGTAGTGTCCTAAAGTTTCTGCAATGGCTATGAAGACCGAGACGTGCCATAGATGCGCTGGAAGGTTCGGGAGCCTGACCCAAATGGGAATCTTAGTGATAACAGCTGTAGAAGGGTTGAAGTCTGGAAACCAAGGAGTAAGAAAAATCCTAGCCGAGCCCTAGAACCAACGGCCTCCCGTTAAGGCCTTCTGGTAATCTTCATTTAGGTCAAAAACCACAATGAAGAATCCTTTTGAACATAAGTATATCTGGCTTTTTTTAGTCCAGTTGGTATGAATCCATTGGTATAGATCTGATGTGCGAGGCCATAGCCCATTAAATCTACATACAAGTGCGGATTATGCAAAAAGTTGATATCGATCATCAATTCCAGGATGGGAGAGATTGATGGAAGGAATGTCCTCTGATTTGTCTACCAGAAAAGGCTTTGGAGCCTCAAATGGATGGCCTACTGTTGAAGAGGGCTGTGTATGTGTAGCATCTTTGCGGACAGCCTCTTTATAAGAGAAAAAAGGGGCAGAGGAGGTCTACCTGAAGGAACCCCCTCTCAAACGAAAAGTAGCTGCAATAGAGGCATCCCTCTGAATGCTGTAATAAGAGAGAGGAAGGGTATTCAGAAGTTGCTTACCCTTGTATATTAGTCTGAGGCAAGATGAGGGGATCCCTAGCTGACCTTCAAGATTTTGCAAGAGGTCCTGCACAAGATCTGTTGCGCGTGCCCATTGCATTGTTGTCTTGCCTGAGAGGTTGACCTGGATCTGGAAAACATGTAACTCTTTATGCAGATCTGGTTCAGATCTGGCCCTTGCTACTCGGCTCCAACGGGTCCAGGACATCTTAGACCCATGGCAAGGATAGGGAGGGTTATTCACCAGCGATTTAGGTTCTGGTTCTCCTGCAGACTCTTTTCTGTTGTCCACAAAACTCCGAGGGTAAATGTCAATGCCGCAGTCATTGATGGCGAAAATGCCAGAAAGCCTGACAATAGAACCCCGGACGCAGACCGAGGCTCCCTCCGCAATGGGTCTCATATGCATCCCAAAATTCGCATTCATATTAGTGTTCTTTTCACAATAAAAATACGGATCCGAGTTTATCTCTTCAACCGCTGCGAGGATCTTCCCCTGTTGCATGCATGCAGGGAGACGCGTCAGATCCTGGTTCACATATGTTTTCCGAGGTGATTCCCCTGTTCCGGCCTCTGAGTCGGCGCCAGATTTCGCTCCTGCTTCCTCAGTTTTATTCAAAACCTGCTTCCATATTGCGGCCTTTACAGCCTTCACCTGTACAGAATCCGTGTTTGACAATGGCGGCCGCGTCTGTGCGTCTTCAGGGATCTTCGTCGACGAGATAGGGTTTGCTGCAGCAGTGGCCATTCTTCTCCCCGATACTCTACCACCACTTCATTTCTACAATATTTTATCAATAATAATCCGCCTTATGCACTATTATTGAGTATTAGTTGTTAATTCATTTAAAATTTTGATTAGGCTATCCTATAAACTTAATCCTAGATGCAACTTGAAAACTAAATTTTTATAAGAACAAACGTTTCTTACTTTAGGATGGATAACTATCGACTGGTTTAAAGTTATAGGTATTTTTCTTTCATACATGACATTTTATTTGAATTACTTCAGTATTGTGTCATGAATATTTCTAATTTTTATGCATAATAGATTAGGAGTTGGATATACTTGGATATAAGAGTCTAGTAACTATTTATTAGATACTTAGTTGTTTGTATTTGTTTCAATAAGGATTATATCTCGAGAAATATTTGCTTGATCTAATTCCTTCATCCTAATTTTGATTCCTACTTGCTTCTTTTCTTGTTTAATTAGCTTCCTCTCGATTGGGAGATATACTTCTCTTTTCTTCAATCGATATAGGTGAGATTAATCAAATTATAGATTTAGTCTTGCACGTGTTATCATTCAGGACTGGGTGGTCCAGACTGGCTGGTCTCCATTATAGTGTTGTAGGCAGAGAATTTCGAGCCTTCAATAGGTTCACTAGTGGTGGAAACTAATCTGAAAGATTAATGCCCCCTCCTAGGTCAAAAATGTTATTTTGGCTTCCCTTGTAAAACAAGGCCCTCACATGGGATGTTCTCAAAAGAAGACCCTGAAAATATGATCTTCAAGGTGGCCATCAAAAGGAGGTAGGCATACCCTTATCCAATCTGTCTTTAAATTTGGACTAGTGTGTTGGTAGTTTTTATCATACGTCCCTGTACGAATTTAAGAAAATAGAAGAAAATGCTTCAATTATCTATCATAGGGTAATAAAGAAAAAGGTGTCATTCCCTTTGTCAAATGGTAGAGGCTTGGTAGACCTAAGCAGTTAGGTGGATGGGGACTGAAGCATATTAATCAATTTTCTAGATCTCTCATAGAAAAGAGTCTCTGGAGAACACTTACGGTTGTTGGGATCTAGAAACAAGTTATACAATCTAGATATATAACTCTCGTCCTTGGATGAATGGATAAGATTGCCCCATAATTCGAAAACAAACTGTTCCTCCTATGGAAGACACTGGTGTTGGCTTTCCTTCATCTGGGAAATTGTTTCTGATGGAAAGTAGTAAAAGGGAGTGTTATGTTGGGTATGGAGAGCTGGGCTTTGTGAACGATAGCACAAACTCTCCAAGGAGCTATTATTATAATTAAGACAACATGCGATCTTCTCTTTTGTAGATATAACAACCCCTAGACACACTTCTTTGGAAACAAGGATGGGAGTTGTCTTCATTTTGATCCACATCTAGCTTAGAAATGGGACTCTTTTACTCTGAAATTTCAAAGAAATTTTATTAGATTGTCTAAGGACAAAGACTTTGTGGTTTAGTCAAAGAATCATGTTGGAAATATATACACAACAAAATCCGATTATATCACAAGTTTTTTTCAAGAGTGACCTTAGGTTCACTCATCGTGGAAACTAATCTAAAAGATTAATGCCCCCTCCTAAGTCAAAAATCTTATTTTTTCTTCGCTTGTCAAACAAGGCCCTCACATGGCATGTTCACCAAGGATGGCCCTGACAAAGACCTAGATTTGGTCCCCTTTGCAAATTCAATGAAAAAACAATATGGCATATACTTTTTTATTCTACTTTCATAAAATAATTCTAGAAGGATCTTTGTATCTATCACAGATAGAAAAGGTAAACAGGAAGGATCCTCACTAGTTGATAGTTTCAATTGTTGAATGGAGGCCCTGTCTGTGCTAGCTCACAGATAAAGGGGTATTTGCATCAATAGAAATAATATTGTATTTGAGGGTGAGCCTTATTATCCCACTTAATTATTTCATAAAATCCATCAAGATGGCCTTGGTCTCTAATGATTAAAAAAGATAGCCTCTGGGGATTTTCAGTGGTGCTAGTGAGGAGAGTTCAATGGATTTTGGAGTTGTGGGTGCGATACATTTTTCTGATGCTCATTTTGTTACTTTCAAGTTGGGTCTTGGGAGAGATTATAATAAATAGTCAGATATCAGAGCTTTGGTGGCCCTTCTGTTGACAGTGCTGGACCCACCAACATGTCAGGGGATCTCCCCGGTAAGAAGTCCCAATTAGACATGAGACCGTTTGGTGTAGGAGTCCCAGCAGTGGGTCATATGGTAATTCCTTGATCATGGTTTCACACAGAGGCAAGTAAGATGTCCTTGTTGGTAGCAAGGGTGTGACATATGCAGTAAGTCAAGGAAGGTGCATGAGTGGTTCTAACACATAGAGAGTGAGGTGAGTGCGCCCCTTGGAAACCTGTGATAGAGAAGAGTTAAGAAGGGAACACACAAGAAAAGATGCATCACAACATGGAATGCCAGTAAGCTAGCAATCTGAAGTGATGGTTAAACCAACAACACATTTCATAAAGATTCATACATACATATACAAAAATAGCTACACATGCATGCGTAAGTAAATAGATACATATATAATTTAGAGTACTCAAGATAGCAGAAATACAATACAACATATGCGTGAAATGTGTTGGCTCTGTTATATTAATAAGTGTAATTTCCAATCATACAATACATCCAAATCCAACCACTAGTTCCGATAGCAGAACGTTACAGCGACAACCACCTGTTCGTCCAAGGAGATATACTAGCTCTATGCAGTGGAGAAGCTAAGGCTCATTATAATATTGTCCAAGCTCTCTCTTAGATAGTCTTATTGGAAGCTTGGCTGACTAAAAGCCTCTACAATGACTTATGAGGGACTATTTATAGCAAAAGGTGAGGTGGCCCTTGACATTCCCCTTTGTGACAGTTCATCTATCCTCATGATTCTTCATCTACTCTATGACTGTTACATCCAACTATCGACACTTGAACTTCCACTTAACAAGACGTTACATACAATCTGCACATGTACCCATGTGAGACAAAAGGGCTTGAGCAATCCATGTAAGACATCACTTACAATCGGACTATTATGGTGACACCAACTCTTTGACATCCTTGTGATGGTTGATGGTGGCGAACTGATGCCAATCTTGGTCGTCTGTGATGGTGTCCGTGCACTCAGTGGTGACATCTTGTTGAAGCAAACTCTTGCCTCCATTGCATCCTGGTACACTGATATGGCTCCTTTGTCCAACTCATCTGATAGTATGTGCATGGTCGTCCTAGGTGCGACCTGACCGGAAACATGTTGATGCATAGTGTCTGCGTTGATCTCCAAGGATGTGTTGGTGGCCATGCACATGAACTTGTAAAAATACATGTTCAGCTCTAGTTGGACTTACTTCTTATCTTCGCCTCGGTGAGTGTGCCAAATGGGTGGGATCACATGCATGTGCACAATGACATGCATGCTGCTAAATTCCCTTACATGAGATCAACTACACTTCTCACCTTGTTTGCTTTGTGCCAGTTGTTGGGATGGATCAATAACTTGTACTGGCACAATTTCATCCATCTGTGCATGTTGTGCCCCCTGTTGTACCTGTTCCTGTTGCAACTCATTCTATCGTCTATGCAACTCTTGTTCTTCCTTGAGTTGTTTCTTCAACACATGCAACTCCTTCTCTATTCTGTTCTCTTCCTTCACATGATATTCATGTCATGCCCTCACCTCATAGCCTCAATCTCCAAAGTTTCTTTCATCATGAGTGGATCATCTTTGAATTTGCAACTTTGCTCCGCCTCTATGCTATCAACAACCTTCCTCTTACATTCGTCATGTGCAGGTGTGCTACCTTCTGCTGCTGATGATGGTGCTTCTTGCTATGATGCCATTTCCATTGATCTAGATATTCTTGTCCATGAACAACTTGATGTCTTCGTGGATAGGTAAGTTCATAGACACTTGACGGACTACATCCCTAGTTGTATTCTTAACAATGTCTTTGACTTTGCTCTTCTGGAAGCTATTGTACTTGTGCTGCTAAGAGATAGACAAACACCTGTGATGCCTGGAGACATAGAAACAATCATGGCAAGCAATCTATCATTCGGAAACCAAAACAAACTTGAGGAATGACTTGCAACATACCTGTGTGATCAAATGTGAAGGTTGTGCAATTTCCATCGTGAGGTCGGGAGACTGACTGCAAAAACTGCGCAATGCACAGTCTATGCTGTTAGGAGGCTTACTGATCACTGGAACTACGCAATGTATAGTCCATCCTGGCCTGCTGAGTACCGAAACTATGCAATGCACACTTTTAGTCAGTAATGACATGAAAATAGCAAACTGCATTGCGCATTTTCTGGGGCTAGTCAGACATTGCCTCCAAGAATTGAGTAATGTAAGCCTGGAGGTTAGTTCTAGGTGAGGCTTGCATAATTTCTGGAGGGAAGGTGGAGCCTTCGCTTCCAGAAATGCACAGTGCTAGCCAGGGAAAGGAATGGTCCAGGCCAAGGCAGCCCAGTCTGGCTGACGGGGGATTGAAAACATGAGAAGTGTGAATGCATGGTGAGATGAGTGCAAACAAGAGTGAATAATCATACATGCAAACAACAAGTGCATGATTCAAAAAACGAGAAAGCATGCATGTGTGTGAAATGAGTTGCTACAACAACGACTTTTCATGCAAAAAAGTGTCATGCATGCAATAGCAGTGAGATGCGAACGAAAACTGAAATGGTGCTTCTACAAGCTAACATATCTCAAAATGAAATTAGGTGCTTACTTAAATCAAGAAGACAACACTCACATGAAGTGAAACACAAAAAGCAACAGAAACGTAACGTAAGACATGGAAAGCGGGCCTACCCCGAAACAATTGAGCTAAATGTGACGATGGCTCTTAGATGTAATGTAGTATGTTAGAGTTATAAGTTTGATGTGAGGAATGAGCTTTGCAGCATCTAGTTTATGAGTTTTGATAAAATTGAGGTTGTGACGTGCATGCCACAATTCTAGGAAAAGTGACACTTGGCTAAAAATAGATCCCTGAATCAAGGGACGCCTTTGCATGCTGCCTTGGGAGAAGAATTCCTAGCATGCAAATTAGCTTTTCTCGTTCCTAGAGGGAATTAGTCAACCTGAAGGTACATGCATCGGTCTACAAGCCTGGGGTAAAAATATGGCAGTTTTTGGGCTAAGTAGAGATGGTTGTCCTAGAGGGATTTTGCAATTTCTGGGAGCAATAGGTGATTGTCTCCCAGGATTGTGTAGTTTATGGGCTGGGTAGCTATCCTGGGTCAGACTGCGCAATTTTCTCAAAGAAGCGTGTCTGACAGTATTACGCAATTCCTGAGCCTAGTAGGATGCCTGGGTGGATTTGTGCAATTTTTTCTAGTTGCTGGGCTGGCTATCCCAGAGCAATTGCACAATTTTTCGGAGGAACAGGTGATTTTCTTCCAGGATTGTGCAATTTTTGGGAGGAGCAGCTGTCCCGGGATGAATTGTGCAATTTTTGGGAGGAAGTATGTCAAGGATAATTGTGCAGTTATGGAGCCCACATGGGTGTCTAGTTGGGTTTGCGCAATTTCTAGAGGGAATGTTGGTTCCCCTTCGGAATTGTGCAATTCCCAGAGGGAGCTTATCAACCAACAATTGATACTATGTCTGGAAAGTAGCCTGTGAAGGGGGTGGAACAAGCTTGAATGCATAGGTTGACGAGACTCTATGAAACAGCTAGAGCTGATGTGCTTGAAAGTGCATAACACACTGTTGAGGATGGTCAGTAGGGAGGCTCCAAAATGACGCTTAGGAAAAATTTTGGAGGGTTTTTGTAGCCACTACAACACCTTCTTAAAATTTCTTTACACAACATCTATCTTCAACCTGCACTTGAGCATGTGATTCTTCGAAAGCTAATTTTCTCAAACATCACCTTCAAGCATCTTTACAGGGACCATAGAATGGATGTAGACATCTTATCAAAACAGGGAATTCATGGAGCTGAAAGTCTTCTAGATCTACATAATCATACAGATGAAGAAGCCTTCCCTCATAATCCCAAACTCTTCATATATTATGATCTATCTATGTTTACAATTCCCACAGTTTGTCTTCTGATGACAATCTCTATCATTTTTTCCTTACATTGATTGATTTCCTAGATAATGTTTCTTATATAGGATCTTTTTCTTTCAGTTGGTCAAGAGCATTTTTTGTCAGTAAATACATTTTTTACAAGGATATTTATGGACAATATGGTCTTGGTACTCTTGTGCATGATGACCTTTTTCACCTCACTATAAAGTCACAATTTTTTCTTTGGTAAAAAATATCACATATTTTGGTAATATTTAATTAACTTGTACTGAGATCAGGTCCTTTCCTCACCTCCAAACATACAGGAAATCCATATTATCATCTTCAGTAAACCATTATATTGCAACTTTCAAATCATATCTTCTTGGATAATTTTCTGACTAGATCTCTCAAGAATTTGTATGTTCACAAAATTTGCAGCTGGTTTTTTTGTCATATTGGGGATTCTCAAGGCCCATTATGTGGACGACTTTGAATTGGTTCAATTGGGTTTTTTTGCAAAGGAAATTGCACAGTTAAATTTACCTTTCATGGGATGTTCCAGTGATAATAATTTGGACAATGATTGGTGGTGTCTCCAGTAAGACAATCACATTGGTGATAACTGTTGAACCATAAGGTAATTCATCCATGTTGCGTTAAATAATATGGACATTCAAGATTGCAAAGTAAATGAATTTGTAGTTATTTGGAGTTTAAATATCAGAAACCTACCAATCTAAGCTGGAATGCTCCAAATCCCAATACCCAAATATGAGATGTCATCTCTTCCATATTTATCTTTTTCATTCATTTGTGGTAGCATTGTGATGAGAAGTAACCTCGCCCCCCTCCCACCTCTCTCTATCTCATAGACTTAAAGGAAAATCTATATGTCACTTCAACGCACAAAATTATCTCTTTTATCCTCCTGCTACTACTCCATTAAACTGTACTATTGCATATTTTTTCCACAGTGTGAGGCCTTCCATATCTGCTAGTGATTACTCTCATCATACAAACTCCTCTTTAGGAAGTATTCTTCAATATTGAATAATAGCATAGCAATAATTAATCAATTCCCCCACCTCAACAAGTTGAAATGAACTTGTTGCAAGATACATGAGGGTGCAATGAATATTGTATATAAAGCAATTAAGTATTTCAAAATAAAAATCCACACTTAAGGGGCTACCTGCATCAACAAATCCATTTGTAGATGAAATATGATCCCAGAACTTCCTCCAATATAAATTCCCTGCAGGTAAAAATACCTAGATTCAACACAAATACCCTCCTAACAACCACTGAAAAGCATACCATGGGCACCTTGTCAACATCACCTGTTGCCTAGCTCGCTCCAGCTCTTATTCTAGTTGGTTCTACTTCACACGGCTTGTCTCAAGTTGTTGAAGTTAAAACAAGTAAGCTTTGTGGTAGACACACAAAATCTACTAGATAATGGTAGCTCAAGTGACTGTACGCAGCTTGGAAAAGAATAAAGGAATGCTGACAAAATTTGACATGGTTCTCTCAATAAAGTTCTTATAGCTTTTGGATTTTATTAAGGTTGACTAAGCGGGTCAGACGTTGTTTTCGCTTAAAATCATTTGCAGTATTAATTAATGTGTATCCTGGAAACTTATTTCAAACTGAGGCATACCTATAAAGAATATACCAATAGAAAAATATTAGCACCTAACATATGTATATACTATCATTCATAAATAAACAAAAGGCCCACTACAAAGATGTCAGTGGAGTCTAATTTTAAACTAACATCTATGATGATACAATGATACACCAAAAAACCTTGTTAGAGTGCACAAGCATAACACTAATGTACCTAGATAAAACATGTTTGGAGTAGTGGTTGGGTGGACATTTGATAACAATTACTAAAAGGTCTAGTTCTTATAAAATTATGTAATTTTCTAAGTAGATTAAAAGACACATTAAAATGAAAAATTTTGCTCCAAAGGAGTATAGATTATCATAAAATTATCTACAGAAAGCCTCAATATATGTACTTATCACTTGTATGCCAATATATTAATATATTTATAAACACAAAAAGGAGATTCGACCCCTAAGGATCATAGGTTATTATAATACTCTATAGAAAGCTTCAATATATATAATGATGATAGGAATTGTGATATTTGGTACTTACAAGGAATTTGGCATCCCCAAAGTGGACCAATACCTTTGTACAAACTACAATCATTGAGGAAAGACAATAGAGTTTCATGAGTACTACATGAAAGTTTTTTCAAAATTGACAGAAAATATGTAAGAAAGGGAGAAAAAATCACCAAAGAACTCCTTCTGATTTAACAAACTTTGGAAGCCCATCATATAATCCTATAGAAAAGACACGTTGTGTTTGTACTCAAACTTTTACAGCCTCAAAAGGACAAAGGGAAATATCAGCAATAAATTTTGCAGATGAAGATCCTTCCAAGTAGATCAACGTATTGTATTTGGAAGTATATTCAGGCCCTGCAATGTCGGAGAATTACTTCTAAAAGAACTCATAAATTCTACACTTACAAGCACCCTGAGCACTATATCCAAGAAGAGTTGGAACCCAATCTTTGAACAAACCCATTGCTCTTTGGTTTTGAAGAAAAACACCGAAACCAATGGAGATGCTCTTGTACTTCACAGGGTCAATCTAAATGTAACAACAAAAAACACAAAAGGGATGTAAAAAATTTAGTTAGGAAAGGATAAAAAAAGAACTTAGAAGTTTACAAATCATATCTTCAATATTCAAGGAAAAAAATCGGTCAAAAACTATTTCTATAATCATGTCAAATTCTTAAATAAAGCTAAGAATAATGTCCATATTTTGCAGGACACAGAAAATTCAAAGTCTCACTTGCAACAATTTTTTAGTCACAAAAAAAATTCAATTTCCAAAAAATGATGCCAAAATTACATGCATGTTATTTGATTTTCTAATTTACACCTTCATGTGTTCAAGATTAATTTATTAAGGCAAGCCGCAAGTCTTGTCGAGCATCCATGTCATCCAAGTCCTCAATGACAACCAAGAAGATTCATTATCCAAATGGGGATCCTTTGTTTTAGAAGCCTTGTTTGAAAATTAGAATGCCTATTTTCCCAACAAGTATATCATGTGCATGTTCACTAGTTCTTGAGGTAAGATTTTTTAAAGTTTTGGATATTCTCTTTCCCCACAGAAAATAGTTTACATAATAAGAACCTTGTTAGAAATTAATGGAAACACAAAAAAAAACTTCTTCAGTTGTTAAGAAATACATGCATATAGAACTAGATGAAGAAACTTTTAGACTTTGATATATCCTGTAGTTGAAAATCATATTTCAAGTGTATACAGATTCCAGAACCAATTGCAGAAACCATTTTCTCTGTTATGAAACCAACTCAAAAAAAGATAGAAAATATAGATAAATGCATTCAAAATAAGCCTCGTCGATGGGGAAACCTCCTTTACATTACACAAATGAACAATTCTTGGATGATACAAATTACAAGACCTCCTTTCTATATGTAGGAGTCTAAGGGGTCATAATATAATCAGAGCCGACATAACAATAATAATGTAAGGGTAAAATAATAACAGTAGTGGGCTTCTATGGGGCACAATAATAACAATATGGGGACTACATGGGCACAACAATATAATAAGGGGGTTGCACTAATAATAATAAGGGGTTACACTAGTAGTATAGGGAACTAACATGCCCCTCTCCTTCAAAAAGTGTTGTCCTCAATGCTTGAGTAGTTTTGGATGCTGCTGTAAAAAATTATGAACCTTCCATGTGGAATCTTTAGCGAGTAAGTTCTTCCACTTCATGAGATACTCTGAAATTGATCGATTTTGTAGCTACTGATTTCTTGGTTTTGTGACGGCGTTAGGTTCCAATATGATTTTTCCTTCCTTGTCAAGTTCTGGAAATATTGTTTGAACTGGGATCTTCTGCAACTTTTGAATGAGTTCCCACCCTGCTTTTTCATTCTTCCATTCATCCCTTGCTTTGTTTATCAAATTTGGTTGGATAATTATACCAACCTCTAGCATTTCTGCAACCATACATTTAATTTCACTCCTTTGGGAATATGGATATCTGTAAGTCCTCATGTTTAGAGGAACACTTCGTGGAATCAAATGAAGAGCATGATCATGATCAAGAATAGGTGGGAGGCCTTTGGGAGTCTCAAATACCTTGGAATGATTGTCCAAGAATTTTTGGAGATATAGAGAAATAGATGATTTCGATGTGGGAACCTCTAACGAACATAATTGTGCAATTACGCCTCATTGTTAATTCTTTAGAAGCTTTTTCATTCTATTAGTGCTGATTATCTTTCCCTGTTTCTCTGTGATACCCCTTAATTCAACTTCCTTTTCTTCTGAATAAAATTTCATGAAACGCTCTTGAAAATTAAAAGCTATTGTACCCAAGGATTCTAGCTATTGGACTCCTAGTACAACATCAACACCACCCATTGGAATGGAAAGCATTGGGCTATTCAATACATATTCTCCCATGGATAGCTTGATATTATGGAACTTTCCAGAGAAATTTATGGTTCCTCCACTTGCAACCATCACTTGGAACTCTGGTGTTGGATATAGGAATCAATTCAATTCCTTGGCTATCTTACAATGAATAAAATTATGGGTACTACCCGAATCAATCAACACTATTACCCTTTTCTTCTTGATATTCCCTTCTATGTTGAGAGTTTGAGGAGTAGTAATTCTTGTCAATGCATTACAAGATATGGTTAGTGTATATCCTCTTCTTTTGACGTTTCTTTTACCTTTTCTTGCTTCTCTTCCCCATCTATGTAAATTAATTTCTTCTCAGCACACTTATGACCTTTAGTGTATTTTCTATCACAATTGTAACAAAGCCCTTTTTCTCTTTTTTCTTCCAATTGTTTTGGCATCAACCTTGTAGGTGGTGAAAGGATAGGAGCAACAACAGTTCTATCTTTATAGTTATGAGTGGTAGGATTCCTTGTTGCCATAATTTTGCTTTCAATTTTTCTTGCCAACCTATATGCCTTCTCCAATGAATCAGGTTCCCAAAGGTGAACCTCATGTTGGATGTTATCATTTAAAGTCCCTATGAAGACTTCAATCCTATGCTTCTCTGGAATATCATTTACCCTTATATTCAATTTTTGGAAGTCCTCAATGTGCTTTGCCATTGAACCCTTTTGTTTGAGATTTATCATTTGGCTAAAGAAGGTGTTGCTCTTTGTATCCTCATAATGTGATATCATTTCCTCCATGAAAATTGACCAGGTGACAAGTTGTTTATGAGAAAAAATCCCTCTATACCATACAAACTGATTCGGTTCTAAATATAAAGATGCAATATGTACCTTTTGTGTGTTTTGCACATTATGTAGATCAAAATATTTCTCCATCTGTAGTATCCATGTTACGGGATCCTTGCCATCAAACTTCCTCATATCTACCTTTGGAATATGATGGGTCTTCAATCCAACGTTAGATTCTATGAAATCATGATTAACATTACTTTTGTTCTCATCATGAGTTTCCTCTACTACCTTTTCGCCATTAGGAGGCCTTTCTTATAGTAGCTTTGTCCCACCTTCCTTCAAACCTTCCATGTATTTCTTCAAATCTTCCATGAATTTCTTCCAATATGATTTCATATCATTGATATCAGATTCCATGGAATAGATAAACCTATTTATCTTAGCTTCGATCACATTCTTCAAATCATCCATCCAATTTTGATTACTAGGTGTTTCTATTTTCTTGATTTGAGTCATTCTTTTTAGTGCTTTTACTACCTCGATCTTGAATTTGTTGGATCTATGAAATTGTGGATATCTAAGGTCTGAAATTATGTCCTGTGGTAGCCCTTTGAGTCCTCTTTCTAACCATGTATGTCTGATCAATATTTGAATATCCAAGCATTAGTTATGTCAAATCTCCCACGATGACCTGATTATAGACTTGTTCAGAGAGCAAACTTGTACAAAGTGTCACGTGTCACTGTTTCAACCTTAGGTTCCGAAAATGATACCCAACAAACTACAGTCTATTTGGTTTCTGTCACTTTTTGCGAAACTTGAATCAGATGCTCAGAGTGAGAGTTATGATTATTTTTCCAAGGTCACCTGTTTGGGATGTAATTCCAGGGCTTGCAGAAACCCTAAATGTATTGGATCGTATCTCCAAAAATATAACAAAAAAAGATCTAAAATTTGGGCCCAAGCTTCACCAGGTTTTTGGCTCAAATGTGTTCTAATTTCAAAGTCTGAAACTTTGAAGAAAAAAAAATTAGAACGAAAATTCCATGATGGCCTATTTGATATGGAATTCTAGAGCTTAAAAAACCCTAACTTCCTCAGGTCATATCAGATCAGAAATTTGGACCCGAGGTTCAAAATGATTTCGGCTCAAATGGATTTCTATTTTCGCTTCTGAAATGTCGGAGAAAAAAAAGTTATAGTGAAAATTTCACGATGACCTGCTTGGAGCAGCGAAACCCTAGAATCCAAAGCTCTCATACCAAATGTTATGAAACCAGCTCACAAAAAGATAGAAAAGATAGATAAATGCCTTCAAAATAAGCCTCTTCAAGGGGGCTACCTCCTTTACATTATACAAATGAACAATTCTAGGATGATACAAATGACAAGACCTCCTTTCCATATATAGGAGTCTAAGGGGTCATAATATAATCAAAGCCAACATAACAATAATAATGTAAGGGAAAAATAACAAAAATAGTGGGCTTCTATGGGGCACAATAATAAAAATATGGGGACTACATGGGCACAACAATATAATAAGGGGGTTTCACTAATAAAAATAAGGAGTTACACTAGTAGTATAGGGACCTAACATTCTCACTATGACTTTAATAGATCCCCAAATTAATAGGTGCAATTTAATGTATACAAATGTATAATGTAAGTAGATTTTTGTAGTTAAAAACTACATTTAGCTTGGATGGTTATGAGGATAAGTTGTTATCCCCCACACCCCAAGCAAATTCAAATCCCACCACGTTTTCCTCCATTAGCATATTAGGACTGGAAAGGTACCAACAATATTACTCTTGCTTAAGTGCTTGGGAGTGGGATGATATGCTTGCAAAAAAAATTTCAATTAAGTCTAGCTTGGATGGTGTTGGCTTGATGGGCCCTGACCTAGGTTCAACAATAAGTAGCCAAGAAAATCCCTACACTATTGGCCCTTTCGGCATCAATCTGCAGACAATGGATTGAAGTCTCACCCGAAGCAGTATGGGGGATGTAGGAAGCAAGTTTCCACACTCTGAGATGGTTGTGATGTCAGTTATATGCCCTAACCCTTCCTTCGCGCAGACCGATAAGCCCTTTAGGGCTTATCAAAGTATTTCTCTTATTCATCCTTGAAGCCTCCATGAAAGTCTCTGATCATCCTTCGTGGACCCTAAATAGATAGATCAGGAACTTACACACCTTTGTAATTACTCTTACTTCTGTATTTACTTAGATTCTCTTAGTTTTGTACAGTCTTAATAGGTAATTATAATTATTATGCATAAAGAGATATTCTTACTTGCGTTCATATAATGAAAAGAAACATATAGATTCGCGATCAGAATAGCATTAAAACATAAATCCAGTGTTCAATCTAGCATAATCACATGCAATTAACAGAAGTAAAATACACAGGTAATTCTAGAATACTTCTCTTTATTGATAATCTAGATCTCCAGTACAGACTCTGACTACCCTGCACACACAGCTATATGGGTCCACGCACTAAGTTGCAGACTTCTACCCTAGGCCTCTACGCACTCAGCTACAAAGCCTCTTCCTACGCTAGGACTCTTTGCTCTTAGCTCCCACAGACCCATAAACTTACTCCGAACTCTACCAAAACTTATGAACCACCTTAGACTGTCTAAGACTCTCCTTTTAATACATTCCCATGGCCTGTGAACCAAGGGCATATCAAGCTGACACAAACTATCTAAACTAAGGGTGGAAACCCTTTTTGACTGTTTACATCTTCGCACTCCACGACCACAAAATGTGGAGAATTTACATATTTTTACACAAAACTTGGGCCTTTAGCCCCAAAACATGGGCCTTTAGCCCCAAAACTTGGGCTTTTAACCCCAAAATTGACCCCAGGGAACCCGTTCCCAACAAGGCCATAACACAAATCTGGTGACTCACCCTCAAGTCACTCTACTAGTGTGGAAATCTTGTCGTGAAGACCTCCCAGCTCCACCTGTACCACTGCGACTTTGGCAGTGCACTATGTTGCCGCCTGCTTCACATGCTCGACCAACTACTCCGTCGTTGGCTCTGCACTCTTTGCTTGTATTTTTTGCTGTGTCGCCTATAGAAGTGCCAATTTCCCTTCAATGGAGGCAGTGAGTACATAGGCCTCCTCTGGCCAAGGTCCTAATCTAGCCTTGAGTATTATATCCTTGCGTTGGGCTGCATCCACCTATTCTTTCAATGCCTTTGCTTCCTACAGCTTCGCTAACCTTTGTATAAAGGTGACAGTGCGCGCCGTCACTTTAACCTCATCATATCTTTGTTGCAACTCACACGCCTCTATTTCCAGCCTCTGCACATTGGGATCCTCCTGTAGGTTGATGACTACTTTGAGTGATTACTTGAAGAGTGCAGTGCACTCCTTCATGACGACATCTACAACTACCACTGCATTTTTGACAGCGCCCGCGGGCTACTCTTTAATCTCTGGTGGAGTCAAAGGTTGGGCCCTCAACTCGAGTTCTGTAGTTTTAAGGTTCAGTTCAAACTGAACCTTAGCCAACTCTATTCTCACTTCGCACACTCCAACAGTGAGATTCTGAATTTTGACATCCACCGGTGCATCTTCAGGTATATCTAGTGTCAGAACAGTCCTACATGCATCAGCCACCACCTTGGTCATGTGCTCATTCTTTTCCGTGGTGGCCTTAAGGAGATCAATGGTAGAATTTTTTTGTACATCCAACTGAGCATTGTTCATCTTCTGCTCACTGATAACGTTCAGGGCATGTTGTTCCCAAGCCTCAAGTTCCGTGATCACACCATCTTGCAAGGTGTGAAGGTCTTCACTTGGAAGAGTAGCCAAATTTAGCCCAATCCTCTTGAGGGCACTGATAGTGGCCCTGTCAGCTTTTGCTTCTATAGTCAGCAATCCATCTGGCAACACTATCGCCAAGGGATCCAACGTACGCACCACTTGCGAGTGTCTATGCAGAGCTGCTAGTCCCACTAAGGCTGGTAGCTACCTTAGAAACAAACAAACTAAAACCACTTTCGTTTTCCTTTATGAGAAGTAGATAAGAGGGGAATAAAGGAGACCAACCTTTATCTTTCACTTGGTTCCTTGCTTGATTCCTCTCCCTTCTGATAGATCTTTACCACTCGCTTCCTCGTCTACCTAGCTTCAAAGAGAACCTGTGGAATCAAAGCAGCATAACACTATCCAAGAACATCAATCTACTATCATAAACAATATAGGACCAGATATATATTGACCACACAAATGCACATATCATGAATCATACAAGAATGTGGAGGAAAACTTGAATAGCTTTATTAATAATCAAGAATAACAAAGAGGATTACAACCAATTGTTCTAACCCAATGTCATCCTCTTAGCAAGAAAGCCCTTCTTCACCTCATGAAAAGCTTAGATCACCCAACATTATGATGTTGCACCAAGAAACCAGCAGCACTTCCTTACAAGATACAAAATTCCAGCCTCTGGATCTTTGGGATGAGGGATCCATATATAGATGTTTGCAAGGGGGATGAGTCAGCTTTTGAGATTTGATTAGTGTCCTCTCTCTGATAGTTCTTGATTCCACTTGGAGATTGATGATCTCTTACTCATACCTGGGCGAATGCAGAGAGGCAAGTGTCACAGGAGAAGTTTCTGGAAGATTCCATGATCCTCCACCTCACAGATTGACCCTACCATTTGTCCACTCTCGCCCATCGCACCCCATAGAAGGGATTTTTAGTATGCATCGCACCTCCCGTGTGCATTTAGGTGGGATGTAGCACACTTTGACCATGGAGCAGGTGAGATGGTCCAATTTTGACCAGTTCTGAGTAGTTTTTCATGGAGAACTTCTGGGAGATGATGTAATCAGCTGACCTTGTTCTTTTAGGGGTTGGAACAACACTTTTAGGGAATTAAGAGCCCTTGGTTTATGGACATTTATGATTGGGGTTGCAGTTCCCAAAAATGTCTATAACAGTTGCCCCCTAAAGCATGAGGTCGTTAATCTTTTGATGTTGAGTGAAATGCTTTATCATGAGGATCCGAAGTTTTTTCGAGCTGGAAGGCGACCTGTAATAAGATACAATACAACACATTATCTTCATTATATTTTCATGATCTAGCTGAGGCGGGCATTCCCATGCTTAGCTTTATAAATTCATTTTCATGTACATAAGACAAACAATTGTCTGAGTGCAGACTGATGATTCTGGTAGAGCCATCATCCCTTGGATTAGATGATTATTTGTGCAGCAATGATGTACATTTGATGTCTTTATTTTCCTGAATATATATCGCAGCCCGGATGGATGAAACTAGATCCGGGGTCTTCAATCTCGTTCAATCTTCACTCAAAGTACAAGTCGATCCATGTGAGAGATGTTCTGGAGTCGAACATGGAAAGACATCGCCTGATTACCAGCCAATGATGTAAGCCGTTAACAGGCGTGAGAGGAATCACCGATAATGATGATAACCCTCAAGGTACGACAGTACAATTTACGTGGTGTGAATAAGAGACTTGGCGTCAAACACCATGCAAAATCTTTAGGTCGAAGGCCATTGATGTAAACCTGTCGCCGGAAGTGAGAAACTTGCCATTGAGGCATGCAAGCTTCAAAGTACTGAAAGGGTTGTTCCTAGATTGACTTCCTGGATAATGAGCTGATGTTGACAAGAGGCGATCCGTTGTAGGAGGGCCTTAATGAATCCCACATCTATGACATGGAACGGAGCAAATGATTTTAATGGAGGTGAAAACGATCTGATGATATAAGGTTCAGGGTGGCGGTCATGAAAGAATGGAGAGTAAACGTATTGCAGTGGATGAGACACAGGCGAATTCTCTGAGCGACTTCTATTGAACATACCGGCGACACTAACATGATGGATTGGTAGCGTTAACCCCAAATGTGGATGGTGTGATGGACCAATGGTGATACGACCAGTGAACGGAACAACCCAACCCAACTCGGATGCGGAGTGAAAGTGTCATGTTCAAGAGCGACTTGCTACCAATAAAGTTTCTTCAAGTTTTCTTCCCAATTTTTCCCCAGTCATTGCTGACCAGTACCTCTTTATTTTTGTCAAGCTTGAGGAGGATAACATATGCTTGTTCTATAATTTTCCCTTCGGGAAAACCCATTGCTATGTTTCAACGAGCTTAGCGATAGTGAATTTTTGGTAATTTTAACGAGCCGAACAAAACAAGCGCTCGATATTTTTATGTAATAATCCCTCAGGTCCAAAAAGAATAAAATCTAAAGGAGGGATAGCACTTCCGGTCACTTTAACGAGTTGGAGAGGCCAATTGCTCGGCAATCTTTTCATATTTTATGAGTCAGATGAAAAGAGCTTAAAGGAGACTCGTTTTTCGAGGAACGAGTGATAAATTCGGGTAGCAACTAATTCCAGGTAAGGTTTGGAATTTTCCAATCACGGTAGTGTCACAAGGATGGCTAATAGGATCACTCTTCACAGCTGTTCCTCAAAAAGGGTAAACAATCAAATGGAGGTGAATGATCGGCCAATACAGAGTGGGGGTGATGATGAGAACACGACCAAGGCTTCAAAGGCTGATGATAATGCATTCACAATGGTTATTTACCAGAAATTGGTTCATTTTTTAGTGAGCTTAAACTCTGGGGGAACGTTTTCTCATTGCTTATGTTTATTTTTTAACGAGCTTGAATTCCACATTAAAACTGCTCAATATAATGGTCATTCATTATCTTGATTTTACCATTGGCAACTTTTGTTCCTTCAAAGGTTGTACTGCTTGCTCAATTGCTTCATCAAACTAGTTAGAAACGAACAATATATGTTTGAAAAATGAGTCAAAACACTAATATTTTACTTGAATTACGTGAAAAGTAATTTAAAAGTGATTTTTTACCTCTCATTTTACCATTTCATTTGAACTTTGGTTTGTTGGAGTTTTGGAGGTGCTTTCCCCTTGATTTTCACTAGCTGATTCTGGGAGATTCTGTTGACGATTCTTGGCGCCGTCTGGACTAGGTAGGAGCTAAACCTGAGCTCTTCAGTTTCATTCTTTCCTTTTTGAATTCTGAGCATGTTTTCTGGTTTTTCTAAGCCTCTGGGGTTTGAAAAACTCGCCCTGGCTCCATCGTACCTCTTCTATATCAAAAGGTGCGATGCATGCTAGCTTGGCCATTGGCTAGTCAGCATGCATCCCACCCAAAACACTGCTGGCGGTGAGATGGGCGCAAGGAGGGAAATTTGTGCACAATTTTTCATGGAAATTTTTGCCTGTTGTTCACTAAATCAGGATCCTGACTCTTCTCTTGCTTGTTTTCATAGATTCATTGGAGAAAAATGCATGTTACATGGTGAGAACGTGAGCATGAAGAAGAGGACATGCTTGCTTTACATGATTCGGTTACGGTAAATGCACTGCGGAACTGTGGCTTGTTCAAGTTTTTCCGCATCTCTAGCATGAGGCAACAAATCAACTTGTTGCAATATTTTCTCGATGCATGGGATCCTACCAACCAGGTGTTCCAGATTAGGGGTAAATCCATCCCCTTGACTATCGTGGACATCTATTTTTTGACCAGCTTATCCAGGCGTGGTGCCCCTATCTCATTATCAGGTTCAGCCCATGGGGGTGAATCTGTGAGAGACTGCATTCATTGGTATTGCAGAGAGGGATCTCAGCCAAGTAAGGACGGCAAGATCAACATCCGAGATGTGACTGACAGGTCCTTGAGGACCATTCTGTTTACTTTTGCTAGACTAGTTGGTAGTGCGGCTCTTCATGTGGCCAACAGGTCTTATATGGAGTATGCCTTGGAATGCCTTGAACCAAAGGTGTTCAACTGGTTTTATGCAGTACTCTCTGTGATGAAAGAACAACTGACCAAGGTGAAAAATGGAAGATTGAAGAACTTTGGATATGGTTCTATTTTGATCACTTTTGCCTTGGAAAAGATCCCGCTGATGCAGCCACAGTATGTTTCACATGGTTTACCTCCACCGACTGAGCCACGAATGCAGAGATGGGTCGACCTTATGGCCAGACATGCTGGTCAGTCTCAGGTTTCCTTTTCTGATACCTTCTTCGAGTGGTTCAACCATCAGGAGATGGTTTTTTCAGAGTATCCATATGCTGGTATGGATTTCCGGGGTGATCCAGATTTGGTACTGTCGGCTGGCGAGCAGTGGGGTGTCATCGGTAAATTCTCTGACCATATCTCTATTTATCGTTTCTTTTATAATGTTCTTGTGCTTTCTTCTATTAGGACTAATCAAAACTCATGTGCTCATGCAGATGTCGGACCAGTTCGGCCAGTAGTACACCTGAGAGTGCTAGCTGCCACTCCAGCAGGAGAGGCTGTGGGAAGGGCTATCCTTCGCGACCTTGATGTGGCCAAGACTCTTTCAGCATTACAGGATCAGGTCGAAGGCCTCACTCTTGGTATTCCAGATGTGAGGACTGACAAGCTGCCTCTGAGGTTGCAGCGACATACTACCGTCGTGCCGAGTCGATGGACTAGGCTTTTACGCATGATTGCACAGGCGGTGACTTGTTATCACCAGCATCATTAGACTAGGGTGCCCCCTAGTGTTTTGAGTTTTGGGTCATCTGACCAATCTTTGATTTGGTTACAGAACATTATGTGTAAACCATAAACAGTTATATATATATATTTGATTTTCAAAGTTTTATTTTGGTTAAGTTACATGATCCTGATGCAAATATTGATGAAATGCTCCTTTTTATAAATGTTGCAAATGTCTATCTAACACATAATTTGCCAATGAATCTGTTAATGTTTTTAAGTTTATGGAAATATGCTGATATTGAATAAAATCAAATTGCCTTTTCAAATTCTTGACCCTTAGGAACATGCGATAGATAGCTGGATTTCAGACGGAGCAGATACCATTGAGTTGTAGGATGACGACTTGTGAGTCCATCCTAACAACAAGTTGGCTTATGCCATGTGAGATGGCATCATAGAGAAGTTCTATCAACACGCTATATTCAGCGATGTTATTTGTTGACCGACCAATACATACCCCTCTGAAACTTACTAACTCGCCGCTCGGATCAAAAATGGCCCAGGCTGCAGAAGATAGGTTCTGCGAACTACGACTCGCTCTGTCGGCATATCCAACAAAAGATTCCAATAGGTTCGAAATCTGCGACAAATGTAAAAAGTGGATTACTCGACCAAAACAATTACTCTTAGTGAAAACAAAAATGTAACAAAAGCATAGGGGTTACTACACTAAATCATGCGTAGTAACGTTTAAGGTACAACTCGTTATGGGGTTGCGCCAGTGGAATCCCATCATAATCCACTAACTCGTAGGCCCCTTTTGCTAATACGCATTTAACAATATAGGGGCCCATCCACAAAGACTTGAATTTTCCTGCTCCTAATTTATCGGATTCTTGGTCGTAAAGTAAGACCAAGTCACCTTCTGAGAAGACACAGGGTTTGACATTCTTGTCGAACTACGCCTTGACTCGTTTCTTATGGGATTCGTTAGCCAAAATGGCATCACAATGAGTTTCATCCAATTGGATTAGTTCCAAGAAATGAACCTCCTCTTCTGAAGTTCCGGGGAGAAGGTCGATTGCGAGTTTGAGGGACGAGATTTCACACTGAACTGGTAAGATTGCTTCTAGGCCATACACTAGTTGAAAGGGTGTAAACCCAGTTGCATTCCTTATCGACGTTCAGTATGCCCACAAGGCTGAGTACAGGATCAGGTGCCAACTCCTTTTGTGGACTCCAATCATCCTTTGCAGCATCCGCTTTAGGACTTTGTTGATTGCTTTAACTTGTCCATTGGCCTGTGGGTAATATGGAGTAGAGCCGTCGTGAGACAACCCTAATTTGGCAGCCAATTCAACCATCATGTGATTGTGAAAATGCGATCCATGATCTGTGACTATGTCCTGTGGAACGCCGAATCTGGTGACTACATGATTGAAAAAGAAAAGGGCAGTTGTTTCGCTGGTGTTGTTTAATGTAGGCATCACCTCGGCCCATTTGGTGAAATAGTCTACTGCGACTATGATATACCCATGCCCCCGGTCGAGGTGGGGTTACATGTCATAAAATCTATGCCCCATTTGGCGAATGGCCCAGCAACAACTATGGGCTGCAGTGGTACTGGTGGTCTTCTGGTTTTGCTATCGAAAATTTGACATGCATGGCAATTTCTAACTGTGGTTATGCAATCTTTGAACATTTTTGGCCAGAAGTATCTTGCTCATAAATTTTTTTGCGCCATAGCTTAACTAGATTGATGTCCCCCACACGCGCCTGAATGGCAATCATCCAGGACTTTTTCGGCCTCCTCATGGGTGAGGCACCTCCTCAGAACTGTATCAACACCACGACAGTAAAGCATATCAGTGACGATCATGTAGTCTTTTGATTGGTATCAAATACGTTTTTGTTCCGAGCGAGAGGTATTAGACCTATATTTTTGGGTTTGGAGATAGATGATTATATCTCCATACCACGGGTTGCTTGAAGATATAAGAAACAAAGATTCATCCACGATGGTTTCTTCGGATGTTTCATCGTTGGATGACGATGGGAGATCGCATAGTAATTCCGCGAATACCAGGGATTTCTTCGATTTGGATTTTACAAATTCCAGATCAAACTCTTGAAGAATTGCTATCCATTTTGAATATTCCCCCCCAACAACTGCCGCGACAATATATAAGTCATGGGGTTGCAATCTGATAAAATGGTAGTTTTTCGAAAGAGGACATAGTGTCGAAATCTCTGTATCGCTTGAACAGCTACGAGAGCCAGCTTTTCAACATAGGAATATTTTCTTTCTGTATCATTTAAGTTTCTACTCAAATAATATATAGGATGTTCAATTCCATTGTATTCTTGTACTAAAACCATTGCGGTGGTTGTATCTGCTGTAGCGAGATACAGGTTAAAGTCTTTTTGATAATCAGGAACATACATTAATGATGCTTTCATTAGGGATTCCTTTAAAACATTAAAGGAATCTTGTGCAACCTGATCCCAGACGAAGGGTACTTCTTTTTTCAATAGACACGTATAACCTTTAGCAAGTTTAGCGTAATTTGGAATGAACCTCCTCAGAAAGTTTGCTTTCCCTTGGAGTTTTTGAATCTGAAGCAAATTTGAAGGTGGAGGCAAATTTATGATTGCCTGAACCTTACATGGGTCGAGACGAATCCCATCCTTTGAGACTACAAAGCCAAGTAAACGACCAGAACTAACACAGAACACACATTTGTGTGGATTGAGTCGTATCTTGTAGTGTCGGTAACGTAGAAATATTGCTCTTAAATGCTGTAGATGATCGGTCCACTTTCACAAATGAGCCAGAAGATCATCGAGATATGGTTGAACGATGTTTTTGATGTCATGGAAGGCATAATTCATTGCCCTATGAAATGTTGCCCCTGCGTTCTTTAAACTAAAGGGTAACTTGCGATATGCAAATGTGCCCCACGGACAAATAAATGCAGTCTTTGACTAGTCCTGTGGGCGGATATTTATTTGATTATACCCAGAGAATCCATCCATAAATGAAAAGATTTCACATCCGGCGCATTCGTCAATTATCTGGTCAATAAAGGGTGTAGGGTAGTTATCTTTTGGACAAGCTTGATTTACATCCCTATAATCGACGCATACTCTAATCGTTCCTTGTTTTCTCATTACAGGAACAATGTTTGATACCCAATCGGTTAGAGGAACCGGGTAAATAAAACCAGCATGGAGAAGTTTTTCAACTTCTGCCTTGATGGCAGCGGCTTTCTTGGGGTGCACCTGCCATAGCCGTTGTCGTACTGGTTTGACATCTGGATACATCTTTATTTCATGTTCAACAATACTCGAGTCATTGCCCGACATTTCATCATATGACCAAGCAAAGACATCTCTGAATTCGCGAAAAAGAGCGTTATATATTTCCAGTTCTAAAGGTGAACAACATTTGCCAACATAAATATTCTCTACAACATCTGTTTTGGTCGAGATATTTATGGCAATAGTCTCTTCAATATTGGACAAGTTTCACTCGAAATCCACCGTGTTTACAGTATTTGGTAGGAAATAAAAAACTGAAGGATGATGAAGGTCATCAAGATTATCTTCTTGACAATTCGGAAGATGGGAACGATGGTGGTAATTTTCCCATGGTGCCCCGTCAATTATCATTGACTCAACAATTCCTTCGTCAGTGTAATGCACTTGCGACCAAGGATCTGAAGGGGTGCTATATTCCTTAGACCTATCTATCCAAACGCTTGATGAGCGTTGATTCGGGTCTGCCTCCCATGCCAAAAACATTGATTGCTACAATATTTCTATTGGGATTGGAGGCAATACCTACAGATGATCCATGTTAATATCATTTTCTGAGATATTTTGAATAGAAGATATCATATTGCAGGTTCCTACCATTGGCACTTCCGCCAGATTGATTGGAGGAGGAAGGGCAAAAGTCCCCATTAATATAGGGTCTTTTAGTAGGCCTACTCTGATATTTTGAAGTGAATGGGGGCTTCCATGGATCATCGGAATGCTTCTCGTAACTTGGGAACTATTGGGGAGAAATGTTTGTTGGTCGACGATTGTAATTCCTCCCTGAAAGGGAAATGCAATATTCTTAAAGAAGGTTGACACAACCATAGCCATAGCATATATCCAGGGCCTTCCCAGTGGGATGTTATAATTGAGGTTTCCGTCGATTACTTCAACATCTATTTCTACTGTTTCCCCCCCCAGTTCAACTTGCAAGTTACTTAAAATCCCATATGGGGTATATGTTCATCCATCAAATGCTTTTAATGTCGTTGAAGATCGTGACAAGGTTGGAGATCCTAAAGCTTTCCAGCAACTTATCGACATAATACATGTAGATTCCCCCTCATCAATAATTGTTCGATGAACAGTTTTGTTGAGGGCTTTCACCTGAGTAAGGAAACCTAGTTGAGCTAGTAACTGAGGGTCATATCCTTTATGATCAAAGGCCACAAGATTGGAATCCATTGGGTCGATCCCACCTATTGCTGCTAATAAAGCTTGCTTTTGGGAGGGGCAATTTTGCGGTACCTCAAGTGTCGACATAGCAGACAGCGATTGGGCCAAGTCCCCTACTATATTATAATGCTATGCTGCTCTAGCATGAAGATTAAATGTAGATTTGTGTACTACTCCCTTTGGCGGCTTTATCGTTAGCTCGGGAAAGATGAGTGGCACAACTTCGGTCGAAGTTGTTGTCGAACTACTAGGTTGATCATTAGCCTTGTTGTTTGACAGTTGTGGATTCCCGTAATCTTTATTCCTTATCGACATCAAAGCATCATTTTGGTGCTTCGAAACGGACAACATAAGTACTTGGTATTGGGAAGCATTGTCACTAGCAACCATATTTGTTCCTGGATTCAGAAACGGATCAGTTAATACTGCCAAGGTTTTTGTATTCTTGAAGAATTTTCTAAGCTCAGATTTATATGGACAATCTGATGTCCAATGATCCTCATCACATATAAAGCATGGATGATTTGGTTTCCTATCTCTAGAAGGGTTTGCAGAAGATTTTTTAGGTGATGATTCCTCCTGTTTCTTCTTCTTCCCTTTGTTTTTCTTCTTGCCTCCTGGTTGCTTGGTTTCTTTGCCTTTGTCTATTGAGATGACATTTACTTCCGAGGCAAGAAGTTCTTGTTTTGCATTTTGACTAGAAATCTTACGGGCCTTTTTAGATGTAGCCTTTTTTGATTTCGTGTCTGTCGTACCAATCACGCCATCGCTAGCATGAGAGTCACTATTCTATTTAGGAGGAGGAGGAATGGAAAATTCTGGTCTGGGAGCGTCAGGGATTTTATCATAGAGCGTGCCAGACTGAGTATAAATCAAGTCTAAATATTTCGCATGAGCAATAACTTGCTCTTCAGTGACGACTCCTCCCTTTGCCACATCTTCTGTAATGGAAGGTAACAATGACTTAATAAACCATTCAGCTAAAAGCTGATCAGTAACATACGTTTTTACCATTCTACGGTGACGTCGCCTCTCATGAATATGATTGGATATGTGAGTGGCCATCATTTGTTTGAAATTGGTAAGAAGTTCTGTTCCCATTTCGTACCTTATGGGTAACTGAAAATGGGTTAAAAAGGTTGTGGCTAGGGTACTGAAGTTATCAAACGAAGCTCTAGGTAATTTGATATACCATTTTACTGCCAGACCAGTTAACGTTCTTTGAAAAAGGTGAAGCCTAATCAAATCATCGTTTAGGGTGTTTAATGAACACCACAGATGAAATGTCATCACATGATTCGACAGATCTTCACCCGGATTCCCATTAAATTTAGGAATATCTGATGGAAGTTTATGCGGAATCGTTGGCCACCAAGGGGCGTAAGCAATTGGATCGTTCATTAGCCGATTTAGATCCGGTAACTCTAAAGTCGCCACGAAGGGTAACTGTTGATTCAGGTTTGGCGAAGCATACCCAGATAATATGGAATTGCCTGGGCAATTGGTCTTTGCATACCAGCATAATGCATTTGATGCTGGTAACTTTGATAAGGTTGATGGGCATAACCATTGTAGAATGGTTGATTTTGACTGTTTTGAATATACGGCTGCCCATTATTTGCAAAGATTTGTTGCTCAGATCCTTGGTAAACTTGTTGGAATTGCGGTTGTTGATATTGCACCAGCCATGGTTGTGAAGCCATGTGCTATTGTCCAATACTAGTTGTTTGACCAAGATGAGGTGTAATTGTACCCGTTTGGGCCTATGTCATTCCACTAGTTGGCGATTGTGGTTGAGTCGCAGGGACAAGAGGCTGTTGCATTACAACCTGAGAACTCTGAGGTTGGCATACAACAGGCAACGCTTGTACTTGCAACACCATCACAATAGCCGGCATAGTTGGTATATTTGACATAGGTAAACATTGTTGCATCGAATGTACAACTCTTGGTTGTTGAGGCAGTATTGGCACCCAACCGCTAGATTTAATTCCAGTATAACCTGAATTTTGTTGTGAACACTCGTATGGTTGTCCTCCCAGAGGAGACAATGAAAGGGTATATTGCCCCCCATATGGCGGTAATCTGGTACTCAAAGGAATGGTTTGTCCTTGAGGACTGGACTGCCCAAATTGACACTGTGAAGGATCAATTTGCTGAGACTCAACATAAGAGTTCCCGGATATTATTCTGGATGAAAAAATGGGAACGCACCATACTGTCGAAATAGCCCCTGGGTGGGCCCCATCTAGCGATTGAGAGCTAGTTGGGACAGATGGTATGCCGGCGAACATTGTTGGAGTGACAGCAGGAAGTTCTGTCGTTGCTGTGTCGGATGACACAGTCCTAGATGTTGACGGATGTTCAGACATTTCTAGTCTATTAAAAATATTTCCTAGCGATTCTACAGGAGCTTCCGATAACGATAGACTAATTTCTGATGAAGAAGGATACAGGGTGATCCCGACTCCAAATTGCGATGGAGTACTAGATGGAGGATCTTCCACAAACTCTTCTATAGCAATCAGACCAGGTGGAAGAGGTAGACCGTCAGGTCTGTAAAATATTTCTGGTGCCAAAGAAGGTATAGAATCTGCATCGACAGATGTTTGGGTAATAACACCTTCCGAATCAGCTGTAGATGGAGTTGGTTCAGTAATACAAGTGTTTACCTTCACACTAGGATCAGCTCTACTGTCCTTTGGTGGCTACGGAACTTCTTCTGTAAAGGTAGGGATACAAGAAATGTTTGGAGTAACCAGAGTCTTCGATGGTGTTGGAACACTTGTTCTAACTTTACCAGGGGATTTGGAACCGGTTAAACGAGTTCACTTCATCCGTAATAGTTTTGACTCTGAAGAAAAAGACGGTTGACTCGTAAGCCTCTGCGAAAGACAGGGTTTCAATTGACTTTCTTCCACGATTGCGGATTACTCGATCAACTAAAAATCAAGGGGAAATATGTTTTTGAATTAAATGAATTTTAGATGATTTGACACAACTTCTTGTTTCAATTTATAAGAGTCGAGAAAAAACAAAAGATGACTCTAGTCGCCTTCGATTTTTAATGAGCTTGAAGTGACAAGTGCTCAGATGGACCTTTTCCTTTAAGGATTCTAAAAAGGAACGAAAGAGACTACTCTGGAAATCTAGACAGAGGGATTACCAAACCAATCGCAAAACTGTAGAATACTTTTTACGGTACGGCAGTCAATCTTCCCGAATGCTGTGTTTAGTGCATTGCGATCGATAGGGTGGCAGACACGGCTTCCTATGGATAAAGGATAAAGCCTATTGTGGTCTCCCAATATATACTCGACAGTACATGGGAGCACAAGTCCATACTGGCACTTGTCATCTCAAAGTGGAGGAATCACCCAACCAGCAATGAAAACAACAGTTACCAGGCTTTACGACGCCGGGATACGTCTCTAGCCTAGACTTCTAAATGTTGTGTGTTATGGTTCCAAAGCGTTTTTAGATTCATTAAATTTATTTTACAGTTGATCTTGCTTAAGAAATTTTCCTTTCAGGTTCACCGTGTGATGTAGATATACAATTCCTAAAATGCAATCTAAGATGATAAACAATCGTTTAGTCTTCTTTTTGCAATGAAAACCCTAGCTACTAAGGAAGGAGAGACGATATTCTTTCAACATAGAGCAGGGAGCACACACTATATGCACTGTCCTAAATCAAACCAACAAGCAGTCTAAATGCGAATGCACATGCATGTATTTTTTTCAACCTTCTTAATGTGTGAATGATAAAAAGAAAGCTAAGCGCAAATCTGAATTATTTTTCAAAGCGACATTACTAACAAGTTTCTTTTCAAGACAAAATGAAGACAATGACGACACTTTTTTATTTGGAATTGAAAACTTGCTTTCGACACTTGAAAAACTATTAATTCAAATCAAATACAAGAGTAACAATGTAATCGACTATCAAGAACAATCGGATTCTCTTCTATGACTGAAAACGACACTTGCGACACTTCCAGATCAAGAAATGACAGTTCAATTACGCTACTTCTTTGTAAAAGAGAACTAAAAATGGCTCACAATACATAAAAATATTTACAGTTCTTTGCACAATGGAGGCAGAATAATGGCAAGGAAGGGGGTTTCTAACAGAGGTATATTGACTACAGACAACAAAACTCCTTAATACAGCTGAAAAGAGTGAAAAAAACCAAAGTCTGGAGGAAAAATTAGCCCTTTCTGATCAGCGCACCTGTTGCACAGGGATTCCAGTATGCATCCCACCTACAGCACACGGGAAGTGCGATGCATACTGATATCCTTGAAGAGAGGGTTTGATGGTACAGTGTGAGACTTTTGATCCAGTTCTTGATCACAGTTTGCAGCATAGTTCAGGGATTTAGGCCGAGCAAGTGATAATCAGTAAATAAATCACAGGGGTAGATCTAAGGAGGTTACTAGAGCCACCACAAGGGCAATTAGAGAACTTGTAAAGCGATTGTTCAGTTCATAAATAAAACCCGGAGATAGACTGAAGCAGCATTGATCTACTTTGCGCTTGCATAGTAAATGTAGTTCGAAGGCTAGCTGGCTTGACTTCAGGCTCCGTCTGTAAGTTTATAAAGAAAACAAATATAGACAAACAAGCAATCTATTCACTCCCCAGTGGAGTTGCCATTTTGTTATCGGGAAATCTAGTGTCTATGCAGAGCTGCTAGTCCCACTAAGGCTGGTAACTACCTTAGAAACAAACAAACTAAAACCACTTTCGTTTTCCTTTATGAGAAGTAGATAAGAGGGGAATAAAGGAGACCAACCTCTGTCTTGCGCTTGGTTCCTTACTTGATTCCTCTCCCTTCTGATAGATCTTTACCACTCGCTTCCTCGTCTACCTAGCTTCAAAGATCACCTGTGGAATCAAAGCAGCATAACACTATCCAAGAAGAGAGATCTACTATCATAAACAATATAGGACCAGATATATATTGACCACACAAATGCACATATCATCAATCATACAAGAATGTGGAGGAAAACTTGAATAGCTTTATTAATAATCAAGAATAGCAAAGAGGATTACAACCAATTGTTCTGACCCAACGTCATCCTCTCAGCAAGAAAGCCCTTCTTCACCTCATGAAAAGCTTAGATCACCCAACACTATGATGTTGCACCAAGAAACCAGTAGCACTTCCTTACAAGATATAAAATTCCAGCCTCTTGATCTCTGGGATGAGGGATCCATATATAGATATTTGCAAGGGGGATGAGTCAGCTTTTGAGATTTGATTAGTGTCCTCTCTCTGATAGTTCTTGATTCCACTTGGAGATTGATGATCTCTTACTCATCCCTGGGCGAATGCAGAGAGGCAAGTGTCACAGGAGAAGTTTCTGGAAGATTCCATGATCCTCCACCTCACAGATTGACCCTGCCATTTGTCCAATCTCACCCATCGCACCCCATAGAAGGGATTTTCAGTATGCATCGCACCTCCCATGTGCATTTAGGTGGGATGCAGTGCACTTTGACCATGGAGCAGGTGAGCCAATTTTGACCAGTTCTGAGTAGTTTTTCATGGAGAACTTTTGGGAGATGATGTAATCAACTGACCTTGTTCTTTTAGGGGTTGGAACAACACTTTTAGGGACTTAAGAGCCCTTGGTTTATGTACATTTATGATTGGGGTTGTAGTGCCCAAAAATGTCTATAACAGTGAGGCCATGCGTCACTCTCCTAGCCAGTGGTCGAGGACCATTGCGATTGTGTCTTCTGTGGCAAGGTATGGAAGTTCATACCACTTTTGATCAGGGTCCTTCTGCGCTCACATGAAGACACAGTGGAAGTATGCCTTGAACTGCACATACTCTACGAACTGGTCGAAGACAGTTGATGACAACCATGGTTTGCGGTTGATGGCAATGTTGATACTCATCTCCATCAAGATCCAAAAGGTCTTGCTATCCTTGACCCTTTCAGGGTCTGTGGTGGCCCAGAGTGAAGCAAACTTCACTACTTCCAATAAATCCTACATGATCAGAGGAAACTGACTATCCTCCTGTAACTCCCTGCGACTAGCACTATGGATATGAGCAGTGATGCACAGTGAAAAGTTTTTCCCTAATCATGTGCCTCTTTGCAGTTCACGAGGAACTTGCTATAGAGGTAGCGCACCTAGTTGAATTGTATGACTTTTGCGCAATGGGTTGCTAATGATACGACTGACACCGACACTTCATCTATGCAACACTTCCTCATAATTTTCCCAGCCAGGATCTGGGTGGCTACCTTGATTGCGGGGTCAGTTATACTGGAAATGGAGTAGCCACGTGGCTTCTTGACGGGCTTAAATTTTTCCTTCATTTGCTTAGCGACGTCACTCTCACCTATCTTTCCACCAAATTCCATGGCTAGATTTAGTCCTAAATGCGGCAGCCAAGTGATCCTATGGATCAACATGTTAGTGATCGGTATTCGTTCTTCTAACCACAGGTAGCCATCGTGCACCAAGCATTGCAACTGTTTGACCACTATCATGGTTATGGGCACATGGTTGTAATGCGAGACTCATAGCAAGTTTAGCAGTCCTGCCTTATCCACCCGTTTTATCCATTTCCTTTGCTCTAGCGTGGTCACACCAGTGTCTTTATAGAGTACAAGACGCATGAACTAATCAGTCGCTAAGTGGGGAAAGCGCTCCGTATCAGCTAAATCCCAATCCTCTAGCTTTAAAAGGGGGAGGTGCGCCAGGCATGGTCCATGAAATGTGATCTTGCCTGGAAACAACGGTGTATGCAATGTGACCTTGCTCTCATCAATGTCCTTGGGGACCTTTTCCTTGCCTCAGTGCAGAGGAATGTAGTCAGGTAGTTTAGAGATAGGGTCAGACCCTTCAACATCAACGTCCTTGGCCCGCATGACAATTTCTTCCCCACCCATATTGATTTCTTCATTGTCTTCTTCAGGTTCTAGGTCAACTACCTTGCCCTTCTCCTACGCAGTGGGCTTTTCCTTTTGTGTGTGTTTTCTGGGTGACGCTCGCACCCGATGTGTCGCTTTATACCTATATTTCTTCATTTTCAGACCCTCTTTGGTCGGCGTAGGCCTTGGCCTGGGTGACCTCGGTGATTTGGGTACCTCTGCAGGTACTTCAACTTGTTCTATCTTTGGGGTAGCTTCCTCAGCTACCATTGCTACCTCCGGGGCACTCCCTCAGATGTCATTGCCTCTCCAGCACTCACGGTTTCTGTGGGTACTGACATGATACTAGAAAAAAACTCCTACGTTTCCTTCGACAACCTCTCAAATGCTAAAATCACTATCAAAGCTTCAAAGTACTCATGCTTCATGCGCGCCTGAGAGCTCAACACCTCAATTCTCAAAATGCCAAGTGTTTTTCGTTGGGCAACCACTTATAATTTATAAGAATTTCGAATTCAAATCCTACCATTCTCCCCAATATTCATTCATAAATTCTGGATTGGAAACATATTTTCAAATATCTTTCCCTTAAATTCCAACTTAAATGCCACCCGCCTGCTCCATTTAGTCATTTTCCCACTGTCAAGTCATGAACAGTGACCATAATGGTCACTTTCCGGCTACCTTGCATGGTCCCTTCTTGAATAGCGCAGCTCCCCACGTGTTTCTACTGACACTGTGACATTCCTTTGTTCCACATAGTTGCCTAATCATGCAGCTCCACAACCCAGGTATTGTAGTTTATAGTCCTGTGCCTCCTTTCAACTACCTGGAGTGCTAAGACTATGCTTCCATCATGTAGTCATCTAGATGGATCGCCGATGTATGGCTTCAATAGGCTACTATTCACTTTCCCTGGGAATGGCTCTCCAGTCAACTTTAGCAACCAAAATGCTCCACTATCGGTAATCTCCTTAATGACATAGGGCCCCAGTGAATGCATCCGAAATTTTCTCGGAAATTTATCAAACTTGCTGTCATATAATAGAACTAAATCATTTACCTTGAAGGTGCGTAGTTTGATGTGCCGATCGTGCCATGCCTTTTCGCTCTCCTTTTGAACTTATTGATGGAATCCATCTAGAAATTTGTCCTCTTCAAGCTCTGTTAGCTGCGCAAGCCTCTCCTCTAGGGCTCCATGATTCGCCATTCCTTTGAATACCGTTAGGTACAATGTACTTCATCGGCATCATAGATTCTACACCATAAACTAGTCTGAACGGCATTTATCCAGTCAACTTGTTGCAAGTCGTTCTATAAGCCCATAGCACCGCGGTTACATGCACATCCCAATCATTTCTTTGAGCATTGAAAACATTTGTTAGCATGTTCTCCAATATTTTATTAAACGGTTCCACCATCCCATTAGCCTGCGAATGATATGGCGTGCTCTTCTGATGGTAAGCCTGAAATTCCTCCGTCATCACGCTGATCGTCTCATTAAGAAAATGCGTATTGTGACCGCTCATTACAGTTTTTGGACAACCAAACCTTATCAACACGTACTCAAAGATGAATTTTTCTATTGTCACACTTGTGTAGTCCTTCACAGGCTGCGCCTCCTCCCATCTGGTTAAGTACTCAATCGCAAGGATGATGTACCGTGCACCCATTTTCTTTCCTGGAGGCTGAATTGGTCCCACAAAGTCAATCGCCCACTTCTCAAAGGGTTGTAACGATATCTACAGATTCAACAGAATCTCATCCCTATGCGAGGGTCTACCAGTCCTTTGGCATGCATTGTATGCCCTACAATACACTTTTGAATCCTTATGCAAGGTCAGCCACCACAACCTAGTGTGTAGAATCTTTTGCACTATTGCTTTTCTTGCATAATGACCTCTTGTGGTTCCACCATGAACCTCAGCTAGGATGTTGTTTTGTTCAAAATCTGGCACATAACATCACAATATTTCATCTGATCCCATTTTGTACAAGTGCCCTGCAATGATAGAAAGGTCTGTCGTGCGCACCACCAGTTCCTTCTTCTGTTGATTTGTATATCCATTCGGAGCCACTTTTTTCACCATGAAATGTATAATATCTTCAAAGTGATTGTCCACGACATGCACTGCAAAAATTTGCACGTCAGGTAGTCCTTCCTCCAAATTAGTAGTCTCTTCTCGAGTTTCAATGCACGACATATGATCTGGTCCTGCATTCAATTGTCCTGGTTTCACAATGACTTCAAAATCATATTCTTGGAACAACAACAACCACTTGCATATCTTCCCCGCCAACACAGGTGTTGGGCACAAATCCCCCAAGGAAAATTTTTGGGCTTAAAGCCCATATTTTGGCTAAAAATTGTAAATCTGATGTAAAGACTCTGCATTTTGTGGACTCAGAGCATGAAGTTGTAAATGGGTCATAGGGTTGTCCGCCCTTAATTTTGTAATGTAATGTTAGCTTTAGAGATCTATCCATGGTCCACGGACCATGGGATTGTATAAATAGAGCGAGGCTCTAAGTTGAAAAAGAATTCATGGTAAAATATAAGGATGAAGAATTGAGTCATAGTTAAAGTGTAGAGTTGAGTCTTTGGGTTGTAGAGTAGGAGAAGGCTCTGCAACTGAGTGAGAAGAGGCCTAGTAGTCCGCAGTTGAGTGCATGGACCCCTGCAGCTAAGTGTGCAGGGTGAGTTGAGTTTGTAACCATTGAAGCATTAATAAAGTGAGGTTTTGAATCAATTCTGTGTATCTATTTTATGTGTTTATGCATTGAGTATATTGGATATGAATTGCATTGTTACTGTTATATGGTGTGCGAACATATATGACTGTGTTGATTAAATGAATGTAAGATAAGGTATCTATTTATGTGAGGTTAACTAACATTTGTAAGAAGATACGTATGATACACGGTGTAACTTGGGGAAATAGCGCAGATCGCAGCCCTAGCAGCCCAAAAGCACCTTAGTCCCTGGTTAGGGCTATGTGAAGATGATTATAACAGATCATGAAGGTATCGCAAGACAGGACAGTGCGTGAAGTGACCTGTGCAAAGGTAGGCCCAGTTGGATTAAACCAACACCTCAGACATCTTAAGGGTGTGGAAACTTGGTTCCAGCATCCCCCCATACTGCTTTATGTGAGACTTTAGTCTGCTCTCCACGGGCTGATGCCGAAAGGGCCAGTAGTGTAAGGATTTGTTTGGCTAATTAACTCTAAACCTGGTTTAGGCCCCAACAAGCCAACAAATGGTTCAGTTGTTAGGATCAGAATTTGCATAGAGATGTCTGTTGTCATATCATTGGAATCCAGCTAAGAAGGAAATTGAAGGCTAGTTGGATAGGAGAATTCATGAGTTCACGGTGCAAGAGAATAGGAATCCATGACTGAAAAAAGAAGAGTGGTTAGACTGCTACTTATACACAGAGAACCACGAAATCTTCTTTGTGTCTTTCCCTACTGAGTTGTACGAGTGGATCATGAAGCTAGAAGATAGCCAAGGAAGGTGGAAGCTCGATGGTACTATTGTGTGGACCCTAGAGGTGGTGTGCAGATTGGAAGCATCAGAGGATAAGATCGCATGCGCCATTGATCATTGGCTTGATCGGATTATAGGAGGATTCATTACTGAGTTCGCGGTAGATACTTCAGTCAACTATAGTGAGGCAGAGCGATGATTTCTCAAGGACTGTGAGGCAAATACATCAAGTCTCTGAATACTTGGATTAAAATGTTATTGTGTGAAAAGAGGGTTATGCAATTACCTTGATGTTCTGAGCTACGCGAAGTGGAAAAACCTACAGGAACGAAGAAAGTAAGGGACTAGAGAATAGCCCTTTGATTTCAACTCCATGAGGGGACAAGGAAGAGCTCGCGAAGGTCTCTCCACAAAGTGCGATCCATTTGATAAGGTAAAGAATTCCGTGAATACCACCCCCACCCACACCACCACTAGCTTCATCACCATCACCTCCATCTTCACCCATACCACCTCTACCACCAGCGCGATTCAATATGGGAAGCATAATAAAGTTTCCTATGTTCAAGGGATTGGGAAATGACTATTCGAACCAATTTTGGTTCATGGTAAGAGCTGTATCGGAAGCACAAGGAGTTACAGATGAAAACATAAAGAAATCAACATTGGTTAACACTCTGTAGGATCATGCACTAACCTAGTATATTAAGCACTCGAATGATAATTCGAATGCGGGAATCGCGGATATCCAAATTGCACTAAATAAGGAATTTATCCAGCCGAAGTCAGAAGCATAGTCAATCATTGGATTCAAAGAGATCAAAATTTTACCAAGTGAGACTCCTTGGGAGTTGAATCAGAGGTTGAAGTGTATGATTTGCGAATGAATTTGATGGATGGGTAGCACTGTGAATGGTTTGTAGCATCGCTAATGCCACATTTGACGAGTGCGCTATCACAACAGAAGCTAATGACTCAGGTAGAGACCTTAGAGATCGCGATGAGGCTACATGAAACCGCAATGCAAGATCCCAACTTAGGAGTTAAGCAGATCCACATGTAGTTGAAAAACTTATGCCTTGAAATGCAAAGTCTAGAATAGGATGGGACAACTCAACCAGAAGTGCGTGAAGAGGTGTGGTTTGTAAAATGCAAGGGTCAGGATCACGATAAGGAGCACTACCCAGTGTTGGAAAATTACCTCATGGGAGGAGGATCGATGACGTTAAGACCGGAAGTGCAAGCAGGACCTAGCGCGATGCCTGCTTTGTGGTGTGTGATTTGTCAAATAGGTGGAAAGCATGCTACAGACAACTTCCATTTGTTACAAAAGTACATGCAGAATTCGCAACAATTGTTCTGTAATTTTTGTAGATCAGTGGGATACAATGAGTGCACTTGTAGAAGCTATGAGGTAATGATGGATAGAACTCCCACTTACAAAGTTGAGGCCAAAATGTGGCCCCTAGACCAGAATGCAAGAGTGGCACGAATCGGATTTTAGGGGCGCGGATGAGGCTGAGGTGGAGGAGGACCTGGAAGAGGTCGCAGATAGCTGATATGCTATAATTGTGGAGGGCCAGGACATTATGCCCGTGATTGTACGAACCCAACGCATCCATCATGTATATATTGCACCTTATTTGATCATGATATGCAAGATTGTCCTACCCTAATAGCTAGGATACACGACAAGGGAGTGCTACCACCTCTCCTGACTCAGAAGCTGCAGATGATATGGTTTGAACCACATGAGGAAGATCGAAATGTGAACATTGTGCTTCGAAGTGGAATCATGATGGGAGATGACAAAGGAAAACTACCAAAAGATAGTACTTGGGTTTGCAAAGCTCTGGCAAAAGAAGCGGAGTTTGATTTGTAGTGCGTTCGAGAAACCTTTATGGAAGCTAAGAAGAGCTTCACTGATGCCTCCACTTCAAGAAGCAAAGATAGACCGGAGCTGGAGATGGACCCATCTATGCTTACGACATTCCTGGAAACATGCATGAAGTTACTTTGCGACAATAAGGTTGTAAAAGGATTACAGGAACTCGTTAACAGATGCACTGGGACCGCAGTAGGAGAACCGCATGTAGTCCAAAAGATTGGAAAGCATAAGACAAGGATAGGAAGAGAAATGAGACTTAGCACATAGATTGGAGAATATGAAATGGACTAAGTAATTTTGGATTTAGGATCGGATGTGAACGTTCTGCGGAAGAAGACATGGGAGAAAATGGGGAGACCTATGTTGCAGTGATCTCCTATTCAGCTATGAATGGCAAACCAATGGAAGATAATACCCATGAGGTGATGGCAGGGAATCATTGTGGATATTGAGGGAGCAAGTGCACTAACAGACTTTGAAGTGATAGAGATTGTTGATGACAAAAATCCTTACCCCGCACTCTTAGGAATTGATTGGGCCACTCACATGAACGGGGTGATTAATCTAAAGAAGCGCAAGATGATTTTTGAGAAGAAGTCACTACGTGTAGTTATACCCCTGGACCTTGCTGAAGGATCATGCTATACAGAGCCAGTGCACAAGTATGAAAGTCATGATGACTTGGACTACATCTACAAGATAACCATGCGAGAGAAACACTAAGTAAATCCCACCACGGATGGGCGAATTTCATGGGAGCGCGAGAGCTCCTATACTTAGGATTCTGATGAGGAGATAGAGCGATGGCAGAACTGGTTACACGAGGTAACCACACTTAACTGCAATATGATGACAAGATCACTACGTTGCGTATCAATAGAAGTGAGAGATATCCCTACTTATGATGGGTTAAGTGAGGTAGATTCCTTCTTGGACAAATTTGAAAGGGAGGTGATGGAAAAGCAACGTTTCTAGGCCTTGAACTGGGTACTGTGCGCTATGCCCGTAAGGTGGTGGGTTATGCACAAAGGGAGCTTTAAGGATTGGTGTGAATGTAGAAAAGTGACGTGCACATGGTTTGGGAAGACTAGAGTGTGAGTGGTAGATAAATACAATGGTCAGGATGGTCCTCGCGCACATCTAGCTAGCTGGGTGCAAGCATATGGAAAACCACCTACGCAGATGCACATGAACTCCATGCTGAGAAGTATGGTCAATAAGCACATGTAGAGAGGACAAATGCGCAAATGGCTCTGCATGTTGGATAAACAATATGTGGGGAGAATAATCATGCAGAAGGTTATCCACGTGGCAACATTTGACAAGGTATGCAATGCCGTGAACAAGGTATCCTATGCACAGTGAAGTGATTGGGACCTGTGTATACCCGCAGTATTATGGGCTTATAGGACAACATACAAGAACCTGATAGGACAAGCACTTTTTTGGTTGGTCTATGGAGTAGAATTTGTAATGCATATGAAATATATCATTCCTAGTTCGTGCATCATGGTTCTCACAGGTATGATAGACCACAAAGCCCTAGAAAAAAGGCTCGCGCAGTTGGAACAACTTGAAGAAGAATGGTTGGGACTCGTGAAGATATCTGGCAAGGTGATCAACACATGGATGAAAGAGTTTGGTTGAGGGAGAAAAGTACCACGGCGGAAGCAGAAGTCAAGAAGCTTGAGGAAGGAATAAAGAAGGACTTTCTTGGTAGAAAGACTGTGGTGATAAAGTAGGATGAGATTAATTACAATGACAAACTTGGGGACTACCACCAAGATTTTATCAGTTTGATGCATTGGATGGAACTGTGTGTTATTAAGGAGATTAGAGATGGTGGCACGGTGCAGTTAGTAAAGTTAAATGGTGAACACTAACCAGAAAAAGTAAATGGTAGTTAGTTGAAACCATATACAGCTAGCCCGGACATCTGAGTAGCCATAGGAAGCACAGTCTTAGCACTCCGGTAGCTGAAAGGAGGTGTGGGACTATAAAATACTGTTCCCAAGAGCTGCATGATGTTAGGACTGCATGCAGAAGCGACGTGTCATAGGTTCCATGACAGCGCGAGGGCAGCTGTGCTGCCGTATGGGTTGGATAGTAAGTGACTATTACAGTCACTATTCATGATGTGATGCTGGGTTTCACACCAAATGGAACGGGCGAAAAGAATTCAAGGTGAACTTTATGGGCTAGATTTGGGAAAATCTACCGCCAAGGAAGCATTAATGGACCGGATTTGGGGGCAACGGTCGAATTCAAATTCAAAGGGTGCTATAAATTACAAAGAGATGCCCAGCAAAAAAAACTTGGCCATTTGATATTTGAGTTGTTGCACACCTAGGGATTCATGAATCCATATCTGTTTGATCTTTTGAAGTCAGAGGCATTGTTTGAGCACTTACCTGAGCCGTTGAGAGATTTGTGGAACAACAATATGGTAGCATCTAAAGAAGCCATGAATATCGGAGAAATGACCACTGAAGAGGCCACACAAGCCATGATGATAGGAGATTCCCTAGAAAGTGTAGGGATAGTAACTGAAATCCCTAAATCGCCACGCACGGTGAGACGCAAGAAAGACAAGTACCCTATGGTACCGGTGCACATGTCCCCTAGAAACCCGTTGAGAACTAAACTTACCATGGAAGAAAAGGGGAAGGTGATTAATTTGGAAGCCGATGAGGAGGAGGAAGACCTTGAGGAAATATTGGTAGAAGAAGAGGATGATGAAGAGATGGAGGACATAACGTCACAATATTTCATTTGATCCCATTTTGTACAAGTGCCCTGAAATGACAGAAAAGTCTACTGCGTGCACCACTAGTTCCTTCTTCTGTTGACTTGTATATCCCTCCAGAGCCGTTTCTGTCACCAAGAAGTGTATAATATCTTCAAAGTGACTATTTACGACACACACTACAAATAGTTGTGCATTAGGTAGTCCTTCCTCCAAATTAGTAGGCTCTTCTCGAGTTTCAATGCACGACATGTGATCCAGTCCTGCATTCAATCGTCCTAGTTTCACAATGACTTCAAAATCATATTCTTGGAACAACAACAACCACTTGCATATCTTCCTCCCCAACATAGGCTTGTTGACCAGCTATTTAATGCAGAATGGTTTGTATACATCTTACAATGTATGCGCAACTGATAATGCCTGAACTTCTGGAGCACGCACACCATGGCTAATCCTTCGTGCTCTGTTGTGGAATATTTTTTCTTAGATTTGGACAACTTCCTACTTACGAATGCTATAGGATGATCCAAGTGCCCTTCACAAGCCTATGTGAGTACTACTCCCAACGCAATACATGACGTGTCCACATGCACATGAAATTCCTTCTTCCAATCCGAAAAGACTAGGATCGCTGCGGTGACCATTTTCTCCTTTAGCACATCCAAGCTCTTCTGGCATTCTTCATTCCAACAGAGTGTAACATCTTTCTTTAACAATTTTTCCATTGGCATGGTTATCTGGGCATAGCTCTTGATGAATTTCATATAGTACTTGGTATTCCGCAATGTTGCGCATAGCTGTTTCATACTCCTTGGTGCCTCCAAATTGATATGACCACGATCTTCACAGGGTATACCATCAAGCATTGTCTGCATACTAAATGATCCAACAATATCCCAAAAGGGACACGAAACAAACATTTCTTCAGATTGAGCACAATCTGGTACCTCTGACATGTATCTAGCATCAAGCGCAAGCTTGCCACATGGTGCTTTACCAATCCAAACACTATCCAATCATCAAAGTATACCTCCAGAAATTTATGAATGAAGTTCTTGAATGTCACGATGACTACACGCAAAAAGATCATTGGTGCATTCTTCAGCCCAAAAGGCATCACTGTATACTGGAAGCATCCCCATTTAGTCACAAAGGTCATCTTACTTCTATCCTCTGGCTCGATCTTGATCTGATGGTACCCAGAGAACCCATTAATGAACAAATATGCTTCTTGGCCACCAACATTATCCAGGACCTCATCGATGAATGGAGTTGGGAAGGGATCATGCACACAGGCATCATTCAACTTCCTAAGATCTACGCATATCCTTATTTCTTCCTTCTGCTTCTTTGCCTGAGCTACTATTAGGCTCCCCCAATCAGATTCTTCCATCGGTTCAATAATACCTGCCGCAAGCATCTTTTCCAACTCTAAGCAGACCCTTTCTTTATACTTCAGATTGAGGTGGTAAGGTCTTTGCTTCACAGGTTTCACATTTGGTTTTAGGGTGATCTTCATGACACCTAGGTCCCTTATTATCCATTTTAGATCTGAAAACTTTGTGGGGAACAGATCATGATATTTGCGGAGTAGTTCGATGAACTTATCTACTATCGTGTCATCCCAGTAGTCCCCAATCTTTGCAAACTTTGGCTCTGCATCCATGCCAATGTTCACCTAGCTAGTTTTGACCAGCTCTGTTATGTCATGGTTCTCTAGTTGAGGTCCCTCAACTTCATGGTGTCCTTCAGTCTCTGCGATATTAATCATCCTTGGGTCTTCATCTTCCTCTTTCGTTGTTATGTTGTAGCATTCGAGTGCATGGCTCAACTGGGTAGTCCAAGGTTGAATCAAATCTAGAGGATTCTATGGCATCCTGAAGATCATTACCTTAACCTCCTACAATGCTTCATCAATACATTCAAACCCATCCTCAAAGCTGAATTTCATCAGAAATCCTTGGCACAAAACATCCCACTCTTCAGTGTCATGGAGGAGTTCTGTCTCCAAGTACCAATTCATCAGTATAACATCCAAGGTATGACAAAACAGATGTACCCACTCTGGATGAGGCTTCACTCCATACGCTTCTGTCCATTTGGCCAAATGGTCTTGCAGATCATTTATCCCATCATATTTTTCTATTAGCCACACTTGTGGGTGGCCAAACCACACTCTCATCATTTTTCTGTTATACACGAAAATCATCAAAATTGTCCTTGTGCATGCCCCACCATCTCGTAGGCGTAGCACGCAGTACCCAGTCAAGGGCCTGGAAGCGATGCTTCTCTGGCACTTCTCTCTCAAATGCATCCAAAAAGTGGTCAACATCAGTTAAACCATCATAGTAAGGGAGATTTATTACCTCTAAGGATACACAATGCAATGACTTGGTTATCATATTACAGTGTAGTGTAGATACTTCATGCAGTTGATTCCGTCAGTGCTCTAGTTCTTCATCTGAATCTGATGTGTAGGAACTTTCATGGTCCCATGCAATATTTCCATCTTCCGTCGGATTCACCCAATCCTAAACTTGCATCGTTATCTTGTAAATCTGGTCTAAATGGTCATCACTTTCATAATCACAGACCGGTTCAGTATAGTTCGATCCTTCTGCAAGGTCTAGTGGCACCACTATGCGAAGCGATTTCTTCTAAAATATCATCTTTCTCTTCTTCAAATTGATTACACCATTCATGTCAGTGGCCCAATCAATCCCAAGAAGTGCGGGGTAGGGATTGCTGTCATCCACAATCTTTATCACTTCAAAATCAACTAGTGCACTCGTACCTTCAATATCAACCATTACCCCTTGAAACCTCCCCATTGGGATGATTTTATGTTGATTCACTATCCTTGACTGAGTCAGAGACCAGTATAGCGCAGGTCTCCCCATTTCTCTGCCATGTCTATTTTGGCAAAATGTTCGCATCGGACCCTAGGTCCAAGATAACTTGGTCCATTTTGTATTCTCCTATCTGCACGGTGAGTCTCATCTCACCTCTAGTCCTTGCCTTATGCTTACCAAGATTTCTAACTGTGCACGGTCCGTTTGTAGCATTTTCCTTGCCAACGCATGTATTGATCATCTCCTGCAGTCCCTTCATAGCCTTTCTATCATGTAGCAATTTAATGTAGGTCTCCAAGAACGTGGTAATCATGGTCGAGTCCATTTCTTCAATCAATTTCTCCTAACTTCCTGAGGGGGAAGCCTCAATGAAAATTTTCTTAGCTTCCATAAACATTTCTTTTGCGTGTTCTAGATCAAACTCAGTCTCCTTTTCTGGTGCTTTGTGGACCCACTCACCTTCTTCCGACTGCTTCCCCTTATCTTCACCAGTCGTTGCCCCACTCCGTAGCAGAATATTTACCTTAGGATCTTCCTCGTGAGGCTCATCCCTCATCATTTCGGGTTCTGAGTCAGTTGCTGAGGTTGTGGCCCCTTCTCACGTATCTTAGCCAACAATATCAGACAATCCTTAGTTGCATGATTAAATTGAGTACAATAGCAGCATGACAAACATGTCGGATTTAGGAAGTCTCATGCATAGTGTCATGGTCCCTCAAAATTGTAAAAAATAACCATCCCTTGACCTTTACCAGGTCCTACTCCACCTCGGCCTCTTCTGCGCCCCTAATACTTGCCTCATGCTCCTCTAGTGCCTTGGTTTGGAGGCTGCATTTTTGCCTACACCCTCTATGCAGGTGTCTTTTCCATTATTAATTCGTAACTATAGCAACTGCGCTCATCATGTACTACTAACTGATAGATGTTATAGAAGAGTTGTTGTAGTGTCTGTACAAATTTCTGTAGCAAATGGTGATTGTCTGTCACATGTTTCATAGCTACCTAATAGATATCACACCATAGCGCGAGCCTGGTACTTGGCTCTACTGTAGCTTTTGGCCTCAGAGGGATTGGTCCCCCTACTACAACAAAATTTGCGAAAACTGGACAGTGATCTTTGTTATGCCCTTGACTTTCACACTTTAGGCACCACACTTCTTTGCGCACCTTTGGCCAAGTTGTTCTGTCTTTTTTAGACTCTACATTTCGAGGCAAAGGTTTTGCAACTGCGTATGAATTTGTTGAACCCCTAGATTAGCATCTTGCATTGGTGTCTCATGTAATCTCATTGCGATTTCCAAAGCTTTTTCTTGGGTCCCAATCTTCTGTTGTGATAACGCAACTCTTAGATGAGGCAGGAGCGAGGCCACAAACCATTCGCGGTGCTGCCCATTAGTCATATTCATGTTAGTCTTGTAGATCATACACTTCAATCTCTGATCCAAATCCCAGGGTGTCTTACCAGGCTTCATCATGATATATTTGAATCCCACAATTGATTGTGCCTCAGACTTAGGTCTACTAAATTCCTTATTCACCACAGTTTGGATATCTGCCAATGAGGACATCGGGTTATCTGTGCAGTACTTAATGTACCATGTTAGTGCATGGTCCTGGAAAGAACTAACCAATGTTTCTTTCTTCATTTGATCATTCGTGATACCCTAAGCTTCCCATATAGCCTTCGTGACGAACCAAAACTAGTCTGGATCTTCATTTCCCACACCCTTAAACAGAGGTATCTTTACGGAGTTCACCATATTGAATGGTGGTGGAGGTGGCAGTGGTGTGGGTGAGGGTGTAAGTGGTGGAGGTGAAGATGGAGGTGGTGTGGGTGGATGAGGTATTCATGGGAACCCTTGCTTTATCAACTAAATAGACCTCTGCAAAGAAGCCTGTGTTGCTCCCTCGTCATCACTCAGAGGGGGTTCAATCAATGGGCTATATTCAGGGCCTTTTCTTCCTCTGTCCCTGAAAGTCCTTCCACTTCGCACAGCCCCAAACATCAAGGTAACTGCATAACCCTCTTTTCACACAATAGCATATTAATCCAAGTATTTAAAGACCTTAAATACTTAACTCATGGTCCTTTGAAGAAGTGTCACTCTGCTTCGTTGTAACTAACCGAAGTATCGACCGAGAAATCTGTCACAAATACTCCTATGATACGATTGAGCCAATGATCGAAAACACGTGTGATCTTATCGTTAGAGGCTTCTAATCTCCATTATAAATCCAGGGTCCAGACAACCAGACCGTCAAGCCTCCACCTCCCTTGGCCGTCTGCCAAATTCGCAATCCACTTGTATAATTCATCTAGGAAGGAACAAAAGAATATTTCGTGTATCTCTGTGTACAGATATCTATCCAACCACTATTCTTTCGTCAATCACGGATTCCTATTTTCTTGCGCCATGAATTCATGGATCTTTCTATCCAACTAGTCTTCAACCTCTTTCTTAGTTGGATTCCAATGATGCGAAATCAGACATCTCATTATGCAGATCCCGCTCTGGAAAACAGAACCATTTGTTGGCTTGATGGGCCCTGACCCAGGTTTAGCGTTAAGCAGCCAAGCAAATCCCTACACTACTAGCCCTTTCGGCATCAATCCGCTCAGTGCAGACTAAAGTCTCACCCAAAGCAGTATGGGGGGATGCAGGAACTAAGTTTCCACACCTCGAGATGGTTGTGATATCGGTTATATGCCCTAACCCTTCCTTCATGCAAACTGATAAGCCCTTTAGGTATTATCAAAGTATTTCTCTTATTTGCCCTTGAAGCCTCCATGAAAGTCTTCGATCATCCTTCGCGGACCCTAGATAGATAGATCAGGCACTTATGTGCTTCTGTAATTACTCTTACTTTTGTATTTACTCAAAGTCTCTTAGTTTCGTATAGCCTTAACAGTTAATTATAATTATCATGCATAAATAGATATTATTACTTGTGTTCATATAACAAAGAGAAACATATATATTCGTGCATCAGAATAGCATTAAAACATAAACCTAGTGTTCAACGTAACATAATCACATGCAATTAACAAAAGTAAAATACATAGGTAATTCTAGAATATTTTTATTTATTGATAATCCAAATTTCCAGTATAGACTTTGACTACCCCACGCACACCACTGTAGGGGACCACTCGTTCAGTGACAGACTTCTACCCTAGGCCTTTGCGCACTTAGTTACAGAGCCTCTTCCTACGCTAAGACTCTTCGCTCTTAGCTCTCATAGACCCATAAACTTACTCCGAAATCCACCAAAACTTATGAACTGCCTTAGACTCTCTAAGACTCTCCATTTTATACATTCCCATGGCTCCTGGACAAAGGGTGGATCTTATCAAGCCGACACAAACTATCTAAACTAAGGGCGGAAACCCTTTTTGACTTTTTACATCTTCGCACTCTGCGACCACAAAATATGGAGACATTACATCTTTTACACAAAACTTGGGCCTTTAGCCCCAAAACGTGGGCTTTTAACTCCAAAATTGACCCCAGGGGACCCGTTCTTAACAGATGGTTAAAAGGAGAAATTGCTTATGCCACTACCCCCAACCCATTCCGAAAATTCAAGTTCAATGTACAAGAAATTTCACTTTCTTATATTATTGAAGTTGGGATGAGATCTTTACTCACATTTATTAGCCAAAGGAGTTAGCTCAACCAGTTGTCACCAATGTTATTGGGCACTTTTCTAGTTTTGTAGCAGAAATTGTCCAGTTCAAATAACCCTAGGTTAGTTGTAGTGCTCTAGGTCAACACGTTTACTAGGGACACTATCCACAAATGTGGGGAATCATACCTTTAGTTTCCATAGAAGGTTTTCCTTAGGGGAAAAACTTTCTCAGAGTCATTTCTCCTAACCAGCAATGTTACATGGGACCTGCCCCCCGCCCCCACCCTTAAAAAAACCCATGTACCCTACATTCCCATGTTTCATATACTTGTGGACCCTTAGAAAATGTCCCCAAATTGTTGCGGACTTCATTAAGGATTTGGGGACTTGCTGGCCATCCCCAAGATATTCCGGGTAGATTTTATGGGCATTCTGAATGGATTTCAGATATGTTTTTGGAAATTTTCAATTGAAGTTAATGCAAATTTACTTTACTGTTAAAGCGGAATTTACTGTGTTAATGCAAATTTGGATTTGAAGCTCACTTTAGATAATCAATAATAATTATTTGTTAAAACTATATGAAAAAAACAACAATAGCAGCTCCCAACAGATCAATCAAACACAACTATTGACTAAAAAAATATGAAATACAAAAATAAGAAGAAAAAAAATCCTACAAGAGGATTTATCACAACATGGTTAAGACTTTCACCACAACTTACCAGCTATAAATAAGGGAAATGACTAAAACCAATTTAACAGATACCCAACTGCATGAAATTGATTTAATCTTCCATAAGTTGAACAAAACTGATGTGGGAAAAAGATACTTGTTTCGAAAACCAACCTGCATATTGCATTTGACGAGATCCATAGGGATTATGCTCATATGGGTGAGACCACAGCTGAGAATGCCACCCATGACGTAGGATGCATAGAAGGCCAGGGAATACATGGTGATTTTTCCTGACTCGCTAGGGACCAACACAACAAATGTCTTGGGAGCATTAGCATTGTCACTTATATTTTCTGTAGAAGTACTAGTGCTGTTCAAATTTAATAGAGGATCTATTTCTGTTTGGGAGTCTCTAATACAAACGAGCCTCCTGTAAGAGGCCTCAATGAAGAAAAGGATGGGGATCAGAGATCGTATTAGGGGAATTTTGAGGTCTAAAATGGGCCTCCTAAGAAAAATGTACATCCAAAATAAACTTTATAAGAACCAATAGGATTCAAGATGGTGATGTCAACCATGGGGGATGATTCACCATTTTTGGAGTAAAAAAGTAAAAGGATTAAAAAATAATAAAACTACTTTTTCAACTCATATTTTCAACTTATCTCCCTAAGGTTTTACTCAAAAATTCAATTCCTCATCCAAGGAGTACCCATGTTGCATGCTTTCGATGGACCCTACTACATGAAAAATGATAAATACATGAAAAGACATTATTGCAATCACATTTTTCATTTTTTGTGTAGTAGGGTCCATTGAAAGTATGCAACATGGGTACTCCTTAGATGAGAAATCAAATTCCTCATCGAATGAGTGTTTCTGCTTAGATATTTGTCTAAACGCATAGGGATATAAGTTGAAAAGACGAGTTGAAAAAGTAGTTTTCTCCATTTTCCCTCTAAAATTTGATGATGTAATGTAATCTTATTTTATTATTTCCACTATTATTTTATAATTTCCTTAGGAGGCCCATTTTAGACCTCAAAACTGCCCTAATGGAGTGTCTTTCTCTGACATTGCCATAGAAATGGATTTGATCAAGCTATGTGTAACATGACTAGTTCGAATAGATGAGAGAGAAATATGGTTGCCTCTGCACTCCCTCCCCATGCCCATTCTTAAGTGCTTTCAGGGTTTCCTCTTCCTACTTTTTATTATTAATAATATTCTTATTTTATCTTTATTTAAGAATATTGTAATATTCTCTATTGTTTGGGTTTTTCATGTGTTGTATTTAAACATTATTTCTCCTTGGTGAGGGGTTATCCACCATTCATTCATGAGGTTAATTGTTTTTGTTGCAAATCTCAATGTTCAGAATTATGTGAATTGGTTCATGAGGGGGGGAATTGTATGGTTAATGTTCTCCTTGTCGTGGTGGGACCCTATTAGCTCATAAGGGGTGAAATTCTATGGTCAATGCTCTCCTTGTTGTGGTGGGACTTCATTGGTTCATAAGGGGTGAAATTTTATGGTCAATTCTCTCCCGATTGTGGTGAGACTCTATCCATAAGATGTGTAACATGTTTAGTAGAAATTTAAAATTTAATGAGGAATAGTATCACTTTGTTTAATAATAATTAAGATTTTAAATAATATATAACCATTTTTTATTAATTGATTTGGATATTTTTTTATTAAAATTAATTAGAAATAATAAATAAATATATAATTTAGGTGTAGTCTTATAGACAAAATAACATTTTTAAGAGCATTTTTCTAGTTAATTTTAATCAAAATCTGGCACAAAATTTTAAAAACTTGAGTTTAAGTTGTTTAATTGGTAGAATTTGAGTGCTCTATGGGTTTTTTAGGGTGTTGAATCTATTTATGAATTCAAAAATGCATTATAAACAAAAAAAAAATCACAATCTTGAGATTGTATCGCCAAAGTCGGTGAAAAGGCTATTTCGTCTATAAGTTAGACTACTATAATTTGTAATTGTATTTATTTTGGGATGGCACATATGGAGGGGATTATTCATGATTTAAAAAAAAGTACATGAAATACTTTTTTCATTGGATTTTGGAGAATTCTTAAATAATTAGGCTAAGCTTATACTTCTTTTTTAAGGTTTACTTCTTGTAACTAAATTGATGACAAGGAATTTAATAGTTATCGGGCTCTCAAGTTTAATAATTAATGTAACATTATTGAATTTCTTATATATGATAATAAGATTGCCTCTTTTAAAAAATCTTGTTTTTTCAAATGGTTTGATTTCAAAATTGCCAAGATGCCTAAGGAAACAAGACCATGTTTTTTTTAGAGGTTGTTAAGAAACCAATGGGTGTTGTGCTACCATTTATCCCATAATATAGCTCATTCTTTAATCATGCAATGTATCCTCTCGTTAAATGAACCATATGTCACATTGTCAAGATTTCTGGATTACATATAAGGTTGAGGGATATGATATGAATTTTGTATCAATTTTTTGCATGCTCACGCTTAATCTTCGAATTTCCTCTAAAAATTATGTTGAGGTTTATTATTACATTGGTTGGACAATGGAATTAGCATTATATGCACACTCTTTTGGTTGGAGTAAGGACACTATTCTCGTAAGAACATTCATTTCTTTGTAGATTGTCTCCTAAAACTTTTTCTTAAGAGATTTTTATTCAAGTTATTGTAATTTGATTATTGGGCTTTGGATTTTGTGTGATGAATTTTCTTATTGGTTTCTACATTTTTTCTTGTGTCATTGGGATCAAGGGTCTTGTTTTCTCTTGGGTTTCATAGTCTCCGTGACAGTGTTTCTATGGGTAATTGTGATTCCTTTTCCAAGGATTTTGGCAATTTCTCCCTATCTCTTTGGGTCCTTTGGTGCTATTTTTCCACTCGTTGATTGGGAAAGTAATGAATTTCATCTAAAATATTGGCTCAATTCCACTTCAAATGCAATTTGGCAGCCTTATTTAGTCAAAGTTTTTCTTGGATTATAGAGAGGCCTGAGACTTTTAGAGATCCATCAGTAAAGATGGCAAGAAAATTCAGAGTAATAGTACCTCCATATTCTCAATTATTTATAAGGTTCATGATAATGAACACTAGTGTCCCTACCAAGAATTCCATATTTTTTTATTATTCTAGCACAATAGAAACAACAAATTAACTCTCTACAAGTAGAGTGCAAGATAATTAGAAATTTGGCTCTTAATTTAAGTAAAGGCTCTTAGTCAACAACCTCAATTTAGGACATCTAACAATTTGGTTAGAGAGGCCTAAAAACCAAAAGGGAGAGGAAGGATTGCTTGCCCATGGAATCAATCTTTCCAGATACAAAGTTCATTCCTTTTCAATTTTGCAATGGTTATAGTTTTGTATTCTATGAAACATGAAGAGTTTTAGGTAGGATAATTCTACTTTAATTGTTGAATAGGTGGGAGTTTCTTATTTTAAGCGTAGCAAGGAAATTAGGAGGGATTGCTACTAGATGAATTCATTCTTTAGAGATGTGGAATTCTATTAGAATTATGAGTGTAATCTTCATGCCTCAACACACTTATATGTATCATCAATGTATTTTACATCATGGCTAAGTCCATTCTTCGATCATTTATTATGATTTGTTGTAATACTAGGGAGAGGATAAGGCCAACCTATTAAAATATTTGATGCATATTTGGCCACAAAATAGGATGCAAATGTGGGTTGCAATGGTATGCACAAGATATGCCACAAATTGTGGTGCAACAAAAGTGGATGTAACAACATACACAAAAAAAAAGATGCAAACTTGAATGCAAAACAAGATGCAAAAAGGGATATAAGAGTGGATGCAAATATGGGTGCAATAGGTGAAACGAAATTGGATGCAAAAAATGGATGTAATGGAAGTAGATACAAAATGAGATGCAAAACCCAATGCATAAACTTGACACAAAAGTGGATGCAAAAATAGATGCAATATTGGATGAAAAAGAGGATGCGAACATGGATGCGAAGTTGGAAGCAAACATGGGTACAATAGTAAGTGAAAAACATGGCACAAATTATGGCACAACAAAAGTGGATGTAATGATAGATGCAAAAGAAGAAGAAAATGAATACCCACAACCTAGGCTTGTTGGGATTGTCCCTCCCTATCTGTCCAATGGGTTGAGGAGGTTTGGGGCATGTGATCCTTACCTTTTAGTAAGTATCTAACTCAAGCTTGGATTACGATGTAGGTGTTATATGTCATGACTCTTAGGGGTGATTTTTAGGAAGATTAGTAGGAAATATGATGGGTTGAGATGTGCTCCCTTATATCACCTATTGCTCGATATGGGGTCAGAGATATTTAGCTCCCCCATGAGACTCTAAGTTTAGATGTACTCCCCAATGTGGTGTTGAAAATAGCAACAAGAAATGCTAAAAATAGAAGTGCTAAAAATAGCACTGTTATAAATAGCAGTTCGGGTACCAATGTTGGACATAGCAACAAGGAATGAAAAATGGAAGTGCTAAAAATAGCATTTCTATAAATAGCATTCCGGGTTAGATTCTAATTTTAGTTAGTCCCTGAACTAAAATTGAGAAGTAAAATTCGAATTTGATCTTAGCAAATGTTTGTAAAATAATTAATTAATTCATCTTGAGTTAATTAGTTGTAGAAAATAAAACATGAAGTCTATGTGGGGACATGCAATAGTTATCCCATTAATGGAGGAATTTATCCCTTAGTTAAAGAGATAAGGATGAGTTGTGATATTGAGTTGTAATTAGTTAGCTCAGTTAACTGAGTTAAGTCTAGTTAGATTAGTTCTAACAGTTTGTGGAATTAATTGTGAGTTCAGTTAGTTAATGCATGCATGCATGTAACTGCTACACTTTAGATAACTGAATATTCTCTCATAAATAACTCATGCATGTCAGTTTAGTCAGAGACCCAGTTGAGATCAGAGGAAGGGACAATGTACTATCAATTGGAGGATTTTTCCTATATAGGAAACTCATCCATGCATAAGGAATTATCTCCTTCAGGATTGCACAGTTACTTTTGAGTTTAGTGAGTAGTGTGAGAAGTGAATTCACACAGGTGGTAGCATTGGACCCCAGGAGAATATGCACAAGGAAATAGGAGGCTTGGAGGGCAGAGGATAAGGCTTGTGAGAAGCCTTTGACTGTCTATGAATAGTAGATGGATTGTACTGAGAGCTAGATAGCTTGTGAGCTAAAGCTTTGTGTAATCCGAACATATTTCCACTTGTATGATAATACAAAGATCGGGGTTTTTAGCTGAGTCTTTCCCTGGGTTATTCTTCTTTGTTCATGTGTGATTGAATCTTCTTCTCTGTTATATGTGTACTGTTTTATCTTGCTCAAAATCGATTAAGCTTCCACAAGTTTGATTCTAGAAGTAGATTAAGTATTTTGCTTTAGTATATTGCATTATCAGGTGATCTACAGCGAGAATTTCTACATGGTATCAGAGCAAAGGTGATAAAAAAAAAAGAGTATACAAGAAGGGAGAAGTTCGAAGTTTGAGGTTCTTGAATATAGAAATCAAGTTCTTATCACATCTCAATTTCACCAATGGCATTCAAAGGTTTAAGACTCGAGTATGCCCTTGATGTTGACTCGAATTATATAGCCTGGAAGGATTGCATGGAAGTAGTATTAGAGGATAACGGTCTAAAGGACTTCATTGATCAAGAAGTCCCTAAGCCGGCAACATCTGATGCTACAGAATTGGCAAAATGGAGGAAATGTGTGGCTAGAGCAAGGAGAATCCTTCTGGAGGGAGTTCGAGACCACATAGTCTTGAGTCTCCATGGGAAGGAAACATCGTTTTCAATGTGGAAAACATTGAAAGATCTATATCAGAACAATAGCGATCAGAGGAAGTTGGTGTTGAAAGACAAGATTCGAAAAATCAAGTGTGAAAAGGGCGACACGATCTCTACATATCTGAACAAGCCCACCACCTGCAGGGATGAGCTTGGAAGTGTAGGGATCACTACTGCTAATGATGACATGGTGAGTCTTGCACTCCTCAGTCTTCCTAAGAGCTAGAATAGCTACCAAGACTTGGTAAATGGAAGAGAAAAACAGCCAGATTGGGAACGGATTTAGTCAGATTTGATGCAGGAGGAGATAAGAAGAAGCACCAAAGATGGTTCTTCATCCAAGGAGGATGAAGAAAACTGCACCTTAGCGAGTAAGGCAAAGAAAGGGAAGGAGAGGGATTCTCATCCGAAATCAAGTTCTTCCTATGGTGGGAAGAAGTTTGCCAAATCGAAAGTGCGATGCATTTGTTGTCATGAGGTGGGCTATTTTGCTACAAATTGTCCACTGAAGAAATCCAAGTTGGGATCCAAGGAAGGATCTGAAGGTGAGGCATTGGCCTCACAGTTCAATTTGGACTTCACCCTCTTCTCATGCGTGGTTTCATCCATGGTGGGATGTGGTTGGTTTCCTGACAGTGGAGCTTCTTTCCACATGACCGGCGACAAGAGTTTGTTTAGTGCCTTGGAGGAGAAAGATCTCTAGATACTCATAGCGATGGGTAATAATGAAAATTATAGTGCCTTAGGTGTAGGCACGGTTGTTTTTCAGAGGGAGCATGGAGCTCGCATTACCTTGATTGATGTCAAGAATGTACCAGGACTAAGGAAAAATTTGGTGTCAATCGCAATGCTAGAAGACAAAGGCTATGATGTATTCTTCAGTAAGGGAAAGGATTTCCTTCGACACATCACCACGAGACAGGTGAAGCAGATCGGTTCACGAGTCAAGAACCTGTATGCTCTTGAGGTTCAAGATGCATGCAAAGCCTTTAGGAGCAAGGCAACTGATGGAGACTTGGTGGCTGAGAGGGAGACTAAATTACCTCTCAACATGCATCGCCAGAAGAAGTGTCAGACAATTGTGGGGGAGCCACAATTGATGAAGTAGCTTCAGGAGGTTATGGAGCAGCCATAACTAGAGAAGCCGAGAGGAGATCAAGTAGAGACATATACTCATGTAGAGACCTCTAGTAGGGGGGAATTTTGAGCCAAGTGGGCAGAGGGATCACATGCATCCATACCTCCAGGTAGGAGGTGGGGCGATGTGGAGTGATGGTCCCAAGAAGGATGGAATAGGGGCAGGATCATTGAGGTACCCAACCTCTTTGATTAGACCTTGCTACAGGAGCCCCGACAAGGAGTAGTAGGACTGGCTGAGTGGGTAGAGGTAGATGCAGATGGAGCGGCAGAGAGAGCTACAGTGCAGGAATCCCTAGACAATGCAGAGCTAGCAAGTTACAACAATGTAGGATGGCATAGAGAGGTGTGCAATGGTGTGCGATTCATGGAGTGTTGTAGCAGCTAAGAGATCATAGAGGGAGCACTTGTTAGCGGCAGAGGAAGATTCAGCATCAAAGGATGTTTATAGCCCAACAGGGAGGTCAGTTTAGAGATTTTTTGTTTCTAGAGTTTCTAGAGCAACAACACTTGGGAGAAGTGTTGCATGCAAAACATTTCCAAGGTTCAGCATCGGGTTAGAGTTGAATGCCTTTCTTGTTGAGAGGGAGTGTTGAAAATAGCAACAAGAAATGCTAAAAATAGAAGTGCTAAAAATAGCACTGTTATAAATAATAGTTTGGGTACCAGTGTTGGACATAGCAAAAAGGAATGAAAAATGGAAGTGCTAAAAATAGCATTGCTATAAATAGCATTTCGGGTTAGGTTCCAATTTTAGTTAGCCCCTTAACTAAAATTGAGAAGTAAAATTCGAATTTAATCTTAGCAGCTGTTTGTAAAATAATTAATTAATTCATCTTGAGTTAATTAGTTGTAGAAAATCAAACATGAAGTCTATGTGGGGACATGCAATAGTTATCCCATTAATTGAGGAATTTATCCCTTAGTTAAAGAGATAAGGATGAGTTGTGATATTGAGTTGTAATTAGTTAGCTCAGTTAACTGAGTTAAGTCCAATTAGATTAGTTCTAACAATTTGTGGAATTAATTGTGAGTTCAGTTAGTTAATGCATGCATTCATGTAACTGTTGCACTTCAGATAACTGAATATTCTCTCATAAATAACTCATGCATGTCAGTTCAGTCAGAGACCCAGTTGAGATCAGAAGAAGGGACAATGTACTATCAGTTGGAGGATTTTTCTTATATAGGAAACTCATCCATGTAGAAGAAATTTTCTCCTTCAGGATTGCGCAGCTACTTCTGAGTTTAGTGAGCAGTGTGAGAAGTGAATTAACACAGGTGGCAACATTGAGGACCTAGGAGAAACTGTGCAAGGAAATAGGAGGCTTGGAGGACTGAAGGAAGGCATATGTGTTGTCTATTTTGTCTATGAGTAGCAGTGAGGGATTGTACTGAGAGCTGGATAGCTTGTGAGCTAAATCTTTGTGTAATCCTGAGATATTTCCACTTGTATGATAATAGATAGATTGGGGTTTTAGGCTGAGGCTTTCCCCAGGTTATTCTTCTGTGTTCATGTGTGATTGATTTCTCATTCTCAGTCATATGTGTTCTATTTGATCTTGCTCATATTCGATTAAGCTTCCGCAAGTTTTTTGTAGAAGTAGATCTTGTATTTTTCTTTAGTATATTGCATAATCTGCTGATCTACAGTGAGAATTTCTACATGTGGTTTCAAATTGAGATATACTCTCTGATCATGTAGAGGGTGGTAGCTTTAGCTACCTCATTATTCTTCTTTTTTAGATTCTAAAATGTTTTAGCATATAGAGCTGAGTAGAGATGGGACATGGTATGATGACAGGATGACATGTTGATCGATGGTTAGATATTGACAGGTGGAATTCTCCCTTGTTGAGAGGGAGTGTTAAATCGTGCAACTCAGGTCAAATTCCACTTTTGAAACCTAATTTGATGGAGATGATGATTGCACTGAATTCCTCTTTTCAAAAAGACAAAAATCGACTAAATGTCATCAAATTTGGAAGCCTATAAATACAAGTGACCTCAAGCTCATTTGGAAATCACCAAGCATCTTCTTCTTCTCTTCTTCATTGATTGGTTCACACAAGTCTGAGGCTGAAACAACAAAAGAAGTTTGCAAAGGTCTGAAATTACACAGTCCGAGGCTCACATATGTTTTTAGGGTTTTGGGTTATAGTTGCTAGCTCGTCACTGGACAAATTCAACCACATTCGCTAGCTTGCAAGCTTAAGGGAGTGACTAAAAACCTTTAGTCAGTTGCATAACCCCTCCTCCATGCGACTCAGAAGTTTGACTAAAATTTTACCATTGACTAAAGTTGACGGTAGTTGAATGTAGACAGGAAAAGTTGTCTATGATATATTTTGATGCTAGACACATATTTCTATTTTTTATTGGGCTGTTTTATTGGATGATATTGCATTGGGCTCATTGTACTCTCTGCTGAACATTTTATGATATTCTAATAGAAGAATAATTTCAAAGGGTTACCCCCCTAGTGGGGTTTTTCCCTGGTCTTTGACCAAACCTGGTGTCTCTTGTTGATGTGTTGATTGTCTCCTTTGTCATTACATTTATTGTTCTATCTTCAATTACTATTAATGATTGGAAAGACTAATTTTTATTTCAAAGATTTCTAATTGAAGTATTGAATTGGGCTAAAGTAGTTGATATAACATAGAACAATATGAAAAAATTAACACTGTGAGAGAGGAATGTTTAAAGAATCCCGCCCCAACACTCTAATAATTACTAGGTTTATCTTCAATGAATGGTACAGTATTACCCATAACTATACATTTAGTCAATGATATACAACAATTGTAACACCGTTCTCACACATCTACCCAAGTAACGAACCAACTGGGGTAAACATGTGACAAGAGGCTACTATGACTTGATTCGACCTCCTATGTGACCTTGAGGTAGTGGAATCGATGAAACACATTAACCAACCTATCCACAGCAGCAACAAAAACCTCAAGAGACATGTCAGCAACTCAGACATCATGTCCCTTAGTCCCACTAATGTTCTGGACATCTTAAGCCTTAGTTGCTCTCATGATTTATGCATGACACCATCTATACACCCAAAGTCGCTCTCATAGGCTTTCCTGCCAGCATCCAGAAAACCAATTTGTTAGTGTTATGTCAGCATCCCTAGGATTTGAGCCACTTTTTCAAGCCCAGAGCCCAGGTCATTGCCCAAAACGGAATGATAACTTAGGAGCAGTAAAAGAACAGGGAACCAATGATGCAAAAGAAATAATTAAAAAAATCCCCTAATTAGATCCCTACCAACCATGGAAGACATGTCATTAAACATGTCACAAGAATGTAATCTACAAGTGTAACCAACATACTTAAACATAGGGATCTTGAAGTTATCCGAGGATCGCTAAGAACCATTGTTCCCTTATGTCATTTGCTGCATTACGATCTATTATACCATAAATACATTATCCATTCATTTACAACTCAAAACGTGCTAGGAGCCATACATAGTTGTTGTCATAAAACACACATATAATTATCATAATAACAAGAAAAATATTCATGAAAGTAAAACCATATAAACCACATATAACGCATCAAAATTCTCATACAAATATAAGGAGAAATAACCTTTCATTAATGATACAAAAACCAAACCTGGGATGGGACTTCCACATTCCACCTAGCCATAGAATTGTTGAGCTAAATCTCTCTTCAGCCATTCACCCCCGTGTCATATTCCAAGCATTAATGTGGGACTCTAACCAAGGAACCAACCAGGGCATATCGAGGCTAAACCACCTCACCCTCATCAATAGAAACCAGGATTATTGTAATCCATCTTGGATCACTAGGCCAACGCAATGAACACATCATAACAAGATTTACCCTGATCTCCATCTGATCACTATGCCAAACAAGCATTGATGCCACCATATTTCTCCACCTACAGTGTGAGGAATTTTTAGGTCTCCTAGTCTCTCAAGCTTTACCACAATCCAAACCTAGATCACTAGGTCCTAAACGAAGACCCACTCTCTAGGCTTTACCACATATCCCAAACCCGGATTACTAGCCCCAACAAAGAGAAAACCACCTCTTGAATTTACCATATATCTTGTCATTCACCAGCAAGGATTCCTAGGTCCACCGAGGCAACACAATCTTGGATTTACTGCAACCCACAGTTTGGTTAAGGGGTCACTAGGCCAATGTTTTTATCGTGATTCATAGTCTAGTTTAGGGACCGCTATACCACATGCTCTATCATTCGGAGATCCACCCCACTACACTTCGAATCCATTTGGTAATCTAGATCAACCAAAACATGAGAACCCCATCACAACATGGCTATCCATAAATGGAAAGGCTAGGATGAAAACACTATTACACCTGGAAAAACCTGTGACACAACAGAAAAATAACCACATGCAATACCATGCATGCCAAATCTAGCAAGAAAAATACACATGCAAATCGATACCTACAATGAATCCTGCTATAGCTGCTTGATCCTGCTCTTCCGTGTTTAATCTTTGCTTCCTCTTGCATTCTTTTCCTTTCTTGATCCCATGCATAACCATAGAAAAAGCTTGACCTGAGAGCTTACACTGATTAAGAGCTTAACACTGACTAAGATCTTGCCCACTTATCCTCATAAGCCTTTTTATGAATGAGGCCTCTATTTTCTTCATTTTCCACTATTTTCCTTCAATTTCCTCCTCACATGCAACTTGTGACCTTTCACCTTCCTTTTCTCCTATTTTCCATTATTTTCATAAATAAATGTGCCAAAAACTCCTTTTTTCCTTTTGAAAGTCTTAGCCATTACCTTCGCCAATTTCCTTAGCCATAAACAACCAAATGAACACCCACACTAGGATGTCTTGCTCACCATCGAGCTTGGAACATGTGTCCCATCAACTGTGGTCTTATATATTTTTACATGGAATTTTTACCAAGGCTGTTACAAAACCCTCCCCCTTGGGGGAACACTATCCTTGTTGTTCAACAACACCTATAACCACTAGACTGCTGAAAGAAAAACATAATGCTAATGGAGCCTTATAACACAACTCATTGCATTGTTTATAATGAATGACCTACTCAAAATCAAAACATCATGACAACATGACTATATAACAACCATACCACATACTAGAGCTTTATAACACAACTCTTTATGATATTTACAATAACCACATATACACATATGCAAATTTTATAAATCAACAAATAAAAGGATATGATGTTCATACCAATCAACAAGGTAATCCAGAGGATCACACCTCCACCCTCAAAGTAATACCAAGATTCACCTCCTTCCCAAGAAGTTCAGAATCCACTACAAAGTCAAATCTGCATCCAATGTCCAATGCTACAATCCCGCACCACTTTTCCTCTTAGTGATTAGTTACCGACTCATTGTTCTAGGGCACACTCCCAATGTTCATTTGATTCCATTTGGCAATGCTAATGAACAAAACCAATATATCAGTGACCTTCCCTTCTCTGCTACACAGTCCCTCGGGAAAAATGGTCACCCCCTTTTGTGCAGTCACTGACCTTCCAAGTTCCCCGGTATCCCCTATCATGGGTGATCCATCCCTTGGAAAGGCTTCCTCGCATTGGAAGATACAAAAACCAAGGCATATACCTACCTTAAAACCCTTATATCGGTCATATCATTCTCATGGAAATCAATGGACACTATTGGATACTAGTGTCCCAAAATGGCCTTGCTCTTGAAGTACTTTACCAACATATTGATGCATGTTCCAATTTATTTTGTTGTTGCTGCCAATTCTTGCAGTCGATTTCAACCACCTAACCAGGCATGTTCATGCATTCCTCTTCCAAAAACATAATTTTCATTAGATTTAAAATAAATTGAGATAAATTAACATCATATGTCATTGGTAGCTCGTCAATAAGGTATACTTGCAATCTTGTTTACTCCCTGTCACAACAAGTAAAACTAACAGTTTTGACCAAATCATCATGTATAAACATATCACATTATGTTAGCTCAAACACAACCATCATAGATCAACATCATAAATCACATGTAACCATCATAAACCAGAATCATAGATCAAATATAATCATCATATACCATAATCATAAATCACATGCATAATAAAACTGAAAAAGAAAATGTTGATACTATTGTAGCGGCTACAATCACCCTCCAAAATTTTTCCTTAGCTTCTTTTTGGAGCCTCCCTACCAACTTTCTACATCATCTTGTCTTGCTTTGTCAAGTACACAATCTTTAGGGTTTTTCTTGCACAAAGGAAGCCTACTGATTGCAGCTGGATACATTCCCCTCATAGTTTGTTCATCCAAACTTGGCCCAACTGCAAGCTGAGAAACCGCCCAAGAAATTGCACATTTCTGGAGGGAAACCAACATTCCCTCCACAACATTCCCTCTTGAAATTATGCAATCCTATATGGCAGCCTGCTGGGCTGAGGAATTGTGCAATCTTCCAGCCAACCCTCACAGTGAAAATTGCACAATTTTCCCCAACAGGGCTACTCAGCCTAGAATTTGCGCAAATCTGGGCGGCAGTTAGTTGCTCTACCCAGAAATTGCGCAAATCTCCTAGGCAGCCAGCCCAACTCCCAGCAAGAAATGAACATTTCCTTCAAGCAGTTGAGCAGCTTCATGCATGAGTAGTTGGGTTGACCAATTCCACCAAAGATAAAGGAAATTTGACTTGCATGCATGGCTTGTTTTTTCCTAGAATAGAAAAAGGTAACATGCAAAAGGCATCCCATGATTCAGGGAGCTATTTTTAGGAGTTGGAGGTTACCTGCAAAGTTCGTTTAGGAACTTTCCTGCAAGTGTTGTTTTTTCCTAGGTTTGTGGCATGCGTGTCATGAACTCAAAACTTATTTATTCGATGCATTAGAGCTCATTCTTTCACATCGATGTTGGATATCTGACATCCCACAACATATCCAGGATTCTTTGAAACATCCAGCTTAGCTATTCACGGGTAAGTGGCCTCAACTTGTCTTTTTCAACATTTTCATCGCTTTTTATGTTTTCACTTGTGTGAGTGTTGTTTGCTTGATTTCTTTGAACGCTTTCTATCATTTACATGTATACTATCTTGTCCTAGCACTATTTCATTTTTCATTTCTATCTCACTGATATCACATGCATGAAACTATTTTGCACGAAAAGTCGTCAATTTAGTGACTCGCTTCACCCACATGTATGCTGATTTATTTACTAAATATTTCATTCATGTTTGCATGCACTGTCAATCACTTCTGCTTTCACTTAGTGTCACCATGCATTCACTTTCATATTTTCTCCCAGTTTCCCATCGATGTGTCCGGCCAACCTTGGCCTAGACTTTGCCTTCACTGAGACAACATTGCGCAATATAGGGAAGGAAGGCTTTTCCTTCCTCTCTAGAAATACACATTTATGCCTTGGCACTATCATCCAAGACTGTTTTACACATTTATGAGGGACAGTGACTATTGGCTCAGAAAATTGTGGAATGTAGTCCCTGAGCCTACAGCCACCCCACCTGGAATTGCGCATTGTGCAATCCCAACATCCAACAGCCAGTCTGAATTGCACATTGCATAGATCCAATAGCGAGTCTTGCCTCCCAGACAAACCAGACTACCTTTTGCATAGTTTTGGTAGATAGTCACCCCACCTCTTAGAAGAAAATGCGTAATCTTGCCTATCAGATCCCCAGGTATGTACTGTGTCATTCCCCGAATTTGCTTTGGTTTTTGCGGATAGATTTATTGCCATGCATGCTTCTTTGTCTTCAGATCTTTCAGGTGTTCATCCACCTCTGAGAAGTACAGGATCAATGGCCTCCAAGAGAGCAATATCACAGGACACTGACAAAAATGCAGCTGGAGCAGCAGTTGAGCAAGTATCCTCTAGTCTAGAGATCTATGAAGATACCAAATTGTTTATAGAAAAGGACATCAAACTAAAGTGGAAAGAGGTTAATGAAGCATTCACAGGAACTTTTGAGGAAGACCTCGAAGACTGCTAGGTGTATGTGAATAGTCACAAGTATGGTGTGTACCGGATTGCATGTAGATACTATGCATTCCCATGCGCAGACATGATACACTGGATTGTCTTTCACATTGATCCTGAGATGCTGACCTTGAGCAGTGTCAGCAGGATGAAGCTTGCAACCTTCTAGGCAGGATACTATGATGGGATGTATCAGATGTTAGGGCCCTTGACTATCATGAAGACTCCCTTCAGCTTACCCAACAACAGTGCTAACTCCAGAGACATTCTGAGGAACTGGGTAAAGGAGCTGACTTGATTCAGGTTGACACCCAACTAGATCTACAAGGTGAAGATACTATGGAAGGCATATTAATACTTGGTCATATTTTCATGTTTGTTGTATGGCCAAAAAACACGGAAACCTTCCCATAGAGTTGGGTGATTGCACTGGACCAACTGGCTAGAGAAGGAAAACCATGTAACTAGTCCAACATGTTGGCTCATCAACTGAAGGAACAAGTAACAAAGGCTCAACAGTCACCCAGAGGTATTCATGTAGAGATTTACATGTCCACCTACATCTTAGATTCAATTTGTGCCCAACAAGAGTTCCCGAGCTTGGAGTGGGCATGCTCACTAGCAGAGACTATTGTAAACACATATTTTAAGTTGTTGTCCGAATGCAGCTTAAGAGGAGTAATCACACGACTGTCCAGTCATTTTTTCACCCTAGTTTATAAGATGATATTCAAACAAGATCCACCTTGCATTGCAAAGGAAGCAATGGAGGCGTTGTTAGACATCGCTGATTGGTACACCTCACTATCCGACACCTTCATCCGAATGTTCAGCACAGAGAAGCCTCCGAATGTTCTAACGAAGTTTTCCTTGGACATACTTGTCATGCAAGAAGTAGCTTATCACATCTTGGCAGGATTGACAACTAGACTACACCGGAAGAAGAAGGCACTTTGTCCCACTCTTCCATTACAGATTGGGTTATATGAGATCTGGAATATCAAGAAAGCGGATGTCAAAGCAGAATAGATGAAGAAGTATGCATTCGACCTCCAAAGTTACAATCTGTATGACCTACATTTTATTGTGAAGGATCACTGCACAAGAGTTCAATTCAACTAGATCCACGAGGCATTTCATTAGGCATAGGAGGACCCATGGAGATATTGCTACAGTTTCTCTAGACCCAATGAATAGGTCCGCTTCGCTGTGGAGTGGTTAGAAAATTAACGTGAAGCAGCATCACGGAGAACACCAGTAGCAACACCAGCAGTGGCAAGCATGCCAGTGCACGACAAGGGCAAAAGGAAGATTGTCAATCGCATGAAGGAAGAGAAGAGTTGCAAGTTCTGAGCATATCCATTAGTAGAGAAAGAAGCTATGGTTATAGCAGAAAAGAGGCATCGGTGTGACAATTGAATCGCGAAGAGGTAGAGGGAAAAGAGAGAAAATGGAAGAAGCATAGAAGGAGTTGCATGAGCTGAGGGAGCAACTTTGAAAGGAACAAGAGCTACGAAAACAAGAGAGGGAAGCATAGCAGGAGCAGATATAGCATGGGGCACAACCTGTGCAAATAGATGAAACAACAGTCATATAGGTAGTGCACTTATCAGGTCAGTTGGCATCAGGCAGATAGGGTGAACCGTCGCAGGAGAAAGACTTTGCTCATGAGATAGAACAAGCACTCCAACATTTGGATGCAGACATGGAGTAGCAAGAGTTGGAACAGGACACCAACCTCATGCCTCATCACCAAGAGGTTGACTTACCCGCTTCACTGCAACTAGATGATGAGCAAGTCTCAAGTGACCAAGGAGGCACTAAGATCCTTGATGATCAGCTGGAAGAAGAGATGCACAACATCTCATTCGAAAAATATCAACATATAGTTGTGTAGTCTCGCAGAGTGTCAACTCTGGAGGATCATACATCTCCTGTGCAAGTTGAAGAACAAGTGATCGTGGTAATGTGTGCAAACATCCAACAACCTTGGCCGATGCAACCAAAGTGTATGCTGAAGCCACTAGGTCAAGTGTTCACTTTCTAATAGTTGAGAATGAGTGAATGGCAAAGGAACAACAGAAGACCAAGAAAGGAGGAGACTTGGTGACAGCATCCACCCGAGTTGAACTGAAGAGGGCAATACTAGATGAAGTATTGTCCCTTGACACAATGATGCAAGTGTTGTACTCCAAGTTTGGTACCGTGCATAAGGTAGTCCTCCATCTCAATGGATGGCAGTAGCAATGTGCTAGAAGAGCATGTATCTTGACGAACTTGCATGTTGTTGTTGATGATATGTAAACATGGATGATGAAATACAAGGGAGCCCTGCTTCACTTGCGTAAGATGATGCGGGCCAATGTGGTCGAATAGAAAGCATGTATCTTGAGTTAGATACGAAACTATGAAGAGCTCCTATAGCTCATCACTAGCATACATGATTCCCATGCACGACTATTCAAGAGTATGGATGTTGTGGTGCGCACACATGCGATCCCATCTATTTGGACTCTCATTGAGATGAAGACAAAGAAACAAGTCCGACTAGGGCTTGACTCATACTTTGATGAGTTGATGTGCATTGCCACCAGCCTATACATGCTCATCAATGCAGACATCATGCACAAGTATGTTGCTGGTTTGACAACATTGAATACAATGATGCACATGCTTTTAGACGAGTTAGATAGAGGAGCCCGAGCAGCGTACCTGGATGCTATGGAGGCAAGAGTCGGGTTTCAGACATATGTCACCAAGCAACACATGAACACGATCAAGGACTACTGATCTTCACATCAGTATGTTACTGTCGATCAGCATGAGGATGTTGAGGATTTGGACTTCCATGGTTGTCTAAGTCAGAGTGATGTCTAGCTTGGCTTACTCAAGCCATTTTGTTTCACATGGGTACATGTGCATTGTACTGTAAAGTCATGTCAAGTGTAAGTCAAGTTGTGATAGTTGGATGTAACAGTGATAGAGTAGATGAAGAGTCATGAGGGTAGTTGAACTGTCACAAAGGGGAATGTCAAGGGTCACCCCACCCTTTGTTATAAATAGTCCCTCATAACTCATTATAAAGGCTTTTGGTCAACCAAGCTTCTAATAAGACTATATTAGGGAGAGCTTGGACAATATTGTAACGAACCTTGGCTTCTCCACTACGCAGAGCTAGTACATCTTTTTGGAGGAGCAGGCAGATGTGGTTGTGTTGGCTTATTGGGGCCTAACCCAGGTTTAGAGTTGATTTAGCCAAACAAATCCAGTACTACTGGCCCTTTTGACAATAGTCTGTGGAGCAGAGACTGAGGTCCCACCCAAAGTAGTATGGGAGGTTGCTAGAACCAAGTTTCCGCACCCTGGAGATGTCTGATGAGTTCAAGTGGTCTGCAGTTTGACCTTGCGCACAGGTCACTACGCGAACTTTCCCGTACTTCGCAGCCTGAGATGTTTCCTTTGCGCAGCCCTACTTGGGGGCCGAATGCTATTATTACCCAAGACCTTACTGATATTCCACTGTTAATTGATTATCTTAGCCTACTTGCATGCTTTAAGTTATACTTAACAATATAGAAGTGCGCATAGTAAATAAATAGTATATTCATAGATTATATCAACCATGTATTAACTCAAAAACAGATACACATAATTATGATAAAACTTCTCTTTATTAATTCTTTCTTCGGTTACAGACTCGACTCCGCCCTGCGCACTCAGCTGCAGGGGTCCACGCACTTAGCTGTGGACTACTAGGCCTCTGGGCACTCAGCTGCAGAGCCTTCTCCTACTCTATGACCCAAAGACACACTTAGTTGCTTAGACTCTTGCTCTTCTCTCTACTACTTCTTATCTTTTACACTTAGAGCCTCACTCTATTTATACAATCCCATGGTCCGCGGACGATGGGTAGGTTGATATTACATTACAAAACTAGGGTGGACAACCCTGTGACTCTAACAGACTTCTGCCCCAACAATTCACAGAACTTTACAACAAAATTCGATCAAAAGTTGGGCTTTGACCCACAAAACATGCCTTGGGGGGAAATCCATGCCCAATAGGCCCCCAACACAAACATCATGACTCACCCTCAAGTCACTCTGTTGGCGCGGCGATCTTGGCGCAGAGCCCCTCCAACTGTTCTCGAAATATGTGGAGGTCAGCAATGCACTGAGCTACTACTTGCTGGATCTGCTGCATACAGTCTTCTCAGACCTCTATGTCTGGGGTGGTCCTCTGCATTAATGTGTGTATCCCTTGTATGTTTGCGAGCTTTCCTTCGATGTCTATCATGATGGTGAAGGCCTTGTCGATCCAAGGTTGGACGCATGCTTTGAGAACTACCTCCTTATGTGACACTGCATCCACTTGCTCCTTCAATGCCTTAGCCTGCTGCATCCTCGCAAGTCGCTGGGTGAGGACCAATGTTTGCACAGTTCCTCAGACACTGTTGTACTACTGTTGGATTTCTCACACCTCTGTCCCTAAGCGCTAGATGTTGGGGTCCTCCTGCAGAGTTCTGAGGACCTCAAGTGCTTCTTCCAACATGTTGGTGCAATCACGCACTGCACATCTGATTTCCTCCAATCCCATTGGGATAGCACTAGCATGTTGTTCTCTGACTTTCGGGGGTGTGGATGGCTACACCTATAATCACAGCTCGGCAATCTGAAGATTCAGCTCCAGCTGAACCTTTGTCATTTCTTCCCTGGCCGCACGGACTCCTGCTGCTAATCTATGGATCCGAACCTCCACTAGTAGATCTACGGGGATGGCCTACTCTGGGACGATTTGGCAAGCGTTGCCTATCACCTGCACCATCTATTGATTTTGTGACACCAATTCGTCGTGCTGCAAGTTGAGTTGTTCCATGTTTATCTTCTCCTCACTGAGGACTTGGAGTGCATGGCTCTCCCTAGCGCACAACTCTCCCATTATTCCATCTCGCAATAGATATAATGTCTCACGTGGAAGGGTGGCTAGATTAACCCTAAGACCTTTCATCATGCTAACCGATAACCTGTCGTCCTCATATGATGCCACTAGAGACCCTTTCGACAACACGATTGTGTTTTTCATTTGCGCATGCAACATCTGCTCTGCTACCATGGATCCGACTGTGAGGTTGGTTGAAAGGGTACCAACCTGAGGGGGTCGCACTTGTAACTCCTGCAACTGCACTCTGAGGGCCCCCAACATAGTCTAGTGCTCCTGCATAAAATCTTGAAGAGCCTCATTGGTGACATCGTGCACCATCTCGCCGATGTCATACATATCACCCTCAGTTAGGGTGATCAGGTAAATGGACAATTTCGAGGCCTTAACCTTCTTCCTCGATCCTGCTCACTCTACTGTGTGCAGGAATTTCAACTATGTGGACGTGGTTCGTGGGTCTGCACCTCTTTCTTTTGTTTTTGCTTCCTTTTCCTCCTACCCTTGCAAGGTCATGGCCCTCATCCACCTTCGCGGTTACTTCTTGTGCTGTTATGGCTGCTTTTGCGGCCTTTTTTTTCTTGGAAACTTTATGTGCTGCTTCCCACATTGCCATTACCTTGACCACTGTTGTTTCCTTCTCCTTTTCTCATCCAACTATGCGATGCACAACTTGGCATCGTCTTTCTTCTTTTGCACTGCCACCCTCTCAAGTTCTGCAAAATCTGGGGTGTGCCATTCCAAAGGCCATGCCTCCAAGATAGTAAAAATGGTGTCGTCAGTGGCTACAAAAGGTAGCTTCATCCACTACTTTGTCGGATCCTTGCGCACCTTGATAAAGATGTTGTGTATGTCTACCTTAAATTCTGCAAAACGCTGCAGACTGTTGTAAACCATGGCTTACGGTTGATCCACATTCAGATGGTCATCTCCATGAGCACCCAGAAGATCTTGGTGTTGCGAATCCTTGTTGCATCCTTCATGGCCCAGAGCGAAGCGTACTTCACGGCCTTTGGTAAATCTCTGACAATTGTGGGGAATTGACTATCCTTTGGCAATTCCCCTGCTACGAGCACTATGGATAGCAATAGCCATGCATAGTGGAATGCTTTACCCTACTCCTGGGCTTCGCAACAATTTTCTAAAAATTCTGTGTAGAGGAATTCAGACCAGTTAAACTGGACCCCCTTCGCGCACTACTCGAATAGTGCAACCACTAGCGCAGGTACCTCATCTGTGTGGCACTTCTGCATAACTTTGCCTGCCAAAATTTTGGTTGCCACGCATACCACTTTGTCCTTGATGCTAGAGATGGCATAACCCCTCTTCTTCTTTTCCAGCTTGTACTTCATCTTCATGGCCTCCGCGAGGGCCAAATCGCTGCCCTTTCTTTCCGATATGGTCGTGGGGTCCTTTCCTTTGTACAGAAGATGGGAAACATGATGAATTAGGTTTGCTGTGATGGGGATGGGCTCCTCCAGCCATAAATACCCATCATGCACCAAGTAGAGCAGCTGCCTGATGACAAAAATGGTTATTGGGGGGTGGTGGAAATGTGGCACCCAAAGTAGTTTTAGCAACTCAGCCTTTTCCACACTACGCAACCACTTCCGTGGCTCCAATGTTGTTACTACCCCCACAGTGTGTTGCTTCATGAGGTTCCAGTCTCAGGGTGAGGGAAATTCTCACAGTTAGCAAGGTCCCAATCTTCAAATTTCATAGTCGGCACATGACCTAGGTGCGTGCCTTCAAACATAATGCCATCTAGGAGGAGCGGGGTCTGGAGTGAACTCTTGGTCTCATCTAGGCCTTTGGGTAATTTGGCCTTCCCTTTTCGCGGAGGGACATAGGCAGGTAGTTTTACCACAAAGTTCCTAGGCTGAGTATCCACCTCCATGCCTTCATCTTCTTCCTCTACAATGATTAGGGCCTACAAATCTTCATCTTCCTCATATGTTTCTATGGTGATAGATTTCCCCTTCTCTTCCATCTATAGTTTGCTGTCCACTAGGTTCCTCGAGGACACACATACAGGAGCCATTGCTTGTTTATCCTTCTTGGGTCTTGGCATACGCAGTGATTTGGGGATCTCTGCCACAACCCTGGCACCTTCTGGAACATCCTCCACAGTTAGGGCCTGTGCGGCCTCACCGGTGGTCACATATTCTATTCCCATACCATCCTTAGTTGTTGTCATTGTATCTGGGCTATAATCTGTCACTCGTGAATTCAGGGGCTCAATCAACACTCGGCTCACAATGCTTAGGGCTCTGCTCAATCGCTCAATTCGCAAATGACCAAGTGTTGTTTAATGGGTAGATCTTTGTGTTTTATAGAACTTTTTAAATTTGAATTCGACCGTTCCCCCCCATTCCGGTTCATTAATGCTTTCTTGGTGGCAGATTTTCCCAAATCTTTCCCATAAATCACATCTTAAATGCCTGCCGCCTACTCCATTTGGCCTCAAGTCGAGCATCTCATCATGAATAGTGACTTCAACGGTCACTTTATGGCCAACTCGTGCGACAGCAAAGCCCCCCGTGTGCGGTCATGGACCTTGTGACTCTCTACTTCTGCGTGCATCTCCAATATCACGCAGCTCCTCGGCAGAATAGTTTATAGTCCTACGCTCCCTTCCAACTGCCTGGAGTGCTAAGATTGTCCTTCCCCTCGCTAGTCAAGTGGTTGCACCACCCGTGTAGAGCTCCATCCTATCCTCCATCAGGGTTCTTGGAGAATCCCCATGTTCTATTACTGTGATCAGCATCGCGCACTTCAGCATTTGCAACGCTTCCCTAGTCACTACGCTTGGCGATATGCGGTCCAAGCCAAGGCATCAAACTAACCAATTCACGGCGATAGTTCTCAAACTTGTCAGCATGATCGTACACACCTTGCCTTACCATCCTATTTTTTTCGGTGAGAAACTCTTCCTTTATCTCGTCCTCCAGCTTCTTGACCTCTGGGTCCATCAAAGTGATTTTATTCCTTAACCGTACTCTTTCTTTTTCAAGTTCACGGAGTCTAAGGTTCCCTTGTTGGATTTCTTCCTCAAGTCCCATGTGTTATGTTTCCTGTAGTACTGCGATTCCTTCTTTCCGAGCTTCGCGAACCATCATGTCCACGGGTGCTGCTATGCGCGGACTAGGCTTTGCATGCTCCATAGCAATTACAGCATCTACTTCATACTTCAACGTTGGAAGTGCTCATGCGGTCATGGTTTTGCACATGGTCCTATAAGCCCATAGAACCATTGGTATGCGCAAGTCCCAGTCAGTGCATCTCACATGGTGGACCATGTTCAGTACTTCGAACACCTTTTCAAAGGCTTCCACGTGGATAATATTTGGTGTGCTTGGTCTTATCATACTTCATCATTCGTGCCATCATCTTGCCCACTCCTGCTTGTTGGTCCTATTTCCTATCACGAGGACGATGTGCATTCATGCAGGTTGTGTACCATACGCCTGTACCCATTTGGAGAGGTGGGTGTGTAGGCTATTTCGTCCATCATACCCAAATTTCATCTACATCTGAGGCTTTCCAAACCACATGAGCATCATCCTTTTGTATTCACACCAGTGCTCAAAACTTCTTTGATGTGTACCCCACCATTTTTCGGGCGTAGCATGCAGTGCCCATTTCAGAGCATCGAAACGTTGTTGTTCGAGTACTTTACTTTCAAATTTGTTTAGGAAATCATCCACTGTTGTCAACCCATCATACATAGGTAGATCTCTTGTTTCTATTGCTACACAACGTAGTGACCTTATCATCATGTTGCAGTTGAGTGTGGTTACCTCATGTAACCGGTTCTACCATAGTTCTATCTCTTTGTCCAAATCTGAAGTGCAGGAGCTTTCATGCTCCCATGAAATCCTGTCATCCACTGTTGGATTCACCTAGTCCTACTCCCATGTGGTTATCTTGTAGATACAATCTAGATCATCGTCGCTATCATAGTCACGCACCGGCTCTGTGTAGCGCGATCCTTCTGCAGGGTCTAAAGGTACTACTATGCATAGTGACTTTTTCTCAAAAGTCATCTTGCGCTTCTTTAGATTTATCACTCTATTCATGTTAGTGGCCCAATATATTCCTAGTAGCGTAGGATAGGGATTGTTGTCATCAATAATCTCTATCACTTCGAAATCTGCAAGCGTGCTCGCACCTTCGATATCTACTATTATTCCTTGAAATCTTCCCATAGGTAGGATCTTTTGCTGGTTTGCCATTCACAATTGAATAGGATACCATTGCAATGCGGGCTTGCCCATGCGCTCCCATGTATGCTTTGGTAGGACATTGGCGTCTGATCCTAGATCCAAAATCACTTGATCCATTTCATATTCCCCGATCTGCGCGGTCAATCTCATCTCTTCCTGTTCGCATTGTGTGCTTCCTGAGCTTCCATACTACGCGTGGTTCTCTTGGTGCGGTCCCAGCACATCTAGTGATGAGTTCTTGTAGCCCCTTCATAGCCTTACTATCATGCAGTGGCTTCATGCATGTATCTAGAATGGTAGTGAGCATTGATGGGTCCATTTCTGGTTTCAGTTCGTCTTTACTACTTGAAGTGGAGGCCTTCGCAAAGCTCTTCTTAGCTTCCATGAATGTCTCCTTCGCGCGCTCCAAATCAAATTCTGGTTCCTTTGTTGGAGCCTTACAAACCTAGGCACTCTCTTCGGGCTACTTACCTTTGTCATCTATTGTCATAATACCACTTCGAAGCACGATATTTAGATTTGGTTCTTCCTCGTGTGGCTCAGACTTCATCATTTGCAGGTTCTGAGTCGGGGGAGGTTGGTGTGATCCTTTATCACGCAACCTCGCTATCAGTGTGGGACATTCTTCTGTCTCATGATCAAACTGGGTACAATATAAGCATGATGGCCTTGTCGTATTCATACAATCGTGGGCATAATGCCCTGGCCCTCCGCAATTGTAACAAATCAGTTGTCTGCAACCCCTTCCTAGCCCCATTCCACCTCGACCTCATCTGTGCCCCTAAAATCTAGTGTGCACCATCACTACATTTTGATCGAGGGCTTGCGTTTCAGTTTGAACTCTATAGGTAGGAGTTTGATCCATCATCAGTTCATAACTTCTATAGGTGCGCTCATCATGGCCTACTGACCTGCAAAAATTACAGAACAACTGCTGGGATGTTTGCGTATACTTCTGTAATAGATGGAAGTTATCTGTAGCATGCTTCCCTCCAATCTGAATGCAAGTGTCGCGCTCGATCCTACTTGTGCCTCTGGTCTCAATGGCATTGGCCCTCCTCCTGTCAGGTAGTTCGCAAAGACTGGACAATGGTCCTTGTCATGTCCCTGACCTTTGCACTTTATGCACCATACCTCCTCGCGCACTTCTGGGCAAGTTGTCTGTCTTATTTCAAACTCTACATCTCAAGACACAAGTTTTTTAACTGTGCGTGGATATGTTGGACTCCAAGGTTAGGATCTTGTATCGGGGTCTTGTGCAGTCTCATTGTGATCTCCAAGGCCTCGACCTGAGTTGACAGCTTCTGTTGTAACAACGCATTCCTTATATGTGGCGTTAGTGACGCTAGAAACCATGCACAGTGTTGCCCATTCGTCAAGGTCATGTTGGCTTCATGAATCATACACTTCATTCTCTGATCTATCTCTTAGGAGGTCTCGCCTGGAAGCATCGTGATTTCCTTAAATCCAATAATTGACTGTGTCTGTGATTTTGGCCTACTAAATTCTCTCTTTAGCGTAGCTTGGATATTCGCGATCCCTACATTTGGATTTTCATTGGAATGCTTAATGTACCACGTTAGTGCGCGATCCTGCAAAGCGCTGACCAGCATTGCTTTCTTTATGTTGTCATCCATGACTCCCTGTGCTTCCCATACAACCTTTACTATGAACCAAAATTGGCCTGGATCTTCATTCCCTACTCCTTTGAACACCGGCAATTTTATTGGACTTGCCATATTGAATTGTGGTGGTGGTGGAGGTGGTGTGGGTGAAGATGGGGATGAAGATGGTGAAACTAGTGGTGGTGTAGGTGGGGGTGGTCTGCGTGGAATTCGCTGTCTTATCAGACTGATCACACTTCTTGCTGAAACTTTCATGAGCTCTTCCTTGCTCTCCCGTGGAGGTGAAATCAAGGGACTAGTCTCTAATTCTATGCTACCTTCGTTTTGTAGATATTCCCACTTTGCATAGCCCCAAACAACAATTTATTCAAATAACCCGCTTTTCACACAGTAGCATTTTAGTCCAAGTGTTCAAGGATTTAACGTACTTGCCTCGCGGTTTTTTGAGGAAGCGTCGTTTCGCTTCGCTATAGTTGACTTAAGTATCTGCCGCGAACTCGGTGATAAACCCTCCTATAATTCGATTGAGCCAATGGTCCACAGCACATGCGATCTTATCTTCTGATGCTTCCAGTTTTCACATCAACTATGGAGTCCACATAATAGGTTTGTCAAGCCTATACCTTCCCTGACTATCTATGAGCTTTGCGATCCACTTGTACAACTCAGAGGGGAAGGATGCAAAGAAAATTTCATGGATTTTCGTATATAGGTAGTGCTCTCACCACTCTTCCTTCGATACTCACGGATTCCTATTTTCTTGTGCCGCGAACTTGTGAATCTTTCTGTCCAACTACTCTTCAATTTCTTTCTTTGTTGGATTCCAGTGACACGACATCAAACATCTCTTATGTAGATCTCAGTCCTAGCAACGAAACCATTTGTTGGCTTATTGGGACCTTACCCAGGTTCATATTTGATTTAGCCAAACAAATCCCAGTATTACTGGCCCTTTGGGCAACAGTCCGCGGATTGTGGACTGAGGTCTCACCTGAAGTAGTATGGAAGGGTGCTTGAACTAGGTTTCTGCACCCTTGAGATGTCTGATGACTTCAAGTGGTTCATGGTTTGACCCTACGCGCATGTTGCTACATGCACTTTCTCATACCTCACAGCCTGATATGCTGCCTTCGTGCAGCCATACTTGGGGGCCAAATGCTGTTATTACCCAAGACCTTACTGATATTCCACTTTTAATAGATTATCTTAGCCTACTTGCGTGCTTTCAGTTATACTTAACAATATACAGGGTTACGCAATAAATAAACAGTATATTCTCAAATTATATCAACCATGCATTAACTCAAGAACAGATACACAAAATTATGATAAAACTTCTCTTTATTAATTCTTTCCTTAGTTACAAACTCGACTCCGCCCGCGCACTCAGCTGCAGACTACTAGGCCTCTGCACACTCAGCTGCGGAGCCTTCTCCTACTCTACAACCCAAAGACACACTTTACTTAGTTGCTTAGATTCTTGCTCTTCTCTCTACTACTTATTATCTTTTACACCTAGAGCCACACTCTATTTATACAATCCCATGGTCCGAAGACCATGGTTAGGCCAACATTACATTACAAAACTAGGGCGGACAACCCTATGACTCTAACATACTCTTTTGTCCACAATTCGTGGAACGTGACAACAAAATTTGATCAAAACTTGGGCTTTGAGCCCTAAAGCATGCCTTGGGGGGGATTCCATGGCCAACAGGTTGTAACGTTCCACTATTGGAACTAGTGGTTGGACATGGATGTATTGTATGAATGGAACTTACACTTCTTTATATAATAAGAGCCAGCACGTTTCATGCATATGTTGTATTGTATTCTATGCTATCTGGTTTACTCTAGATGATGTATGTATTGGTTTGCTTATGCATGCATGCATGGACGATTCTATATAATTATGTATGAATCTTTCTGAAATGTGTTGTTGGTTTAACCATCACTTTGGATTGCTTGCTAATTTTCCTTCCATGTTGTGATGTATCTTTTCTTGTGTGTTCCCTTCCAAGCGAAGTACTATTACATGTTGCCAAGGGGCACACTCACCTCAACCCCCATGTGTTAGAACCTCTCGTGCACCTTCCTTAACTCACTGTAGTTGTCACATGCTTGCTACCAACAGAGTTATCTTACTTGCCTCTATGCAAAATCGTGGTCAAGGAATTACCATACAACCCACTGCTGGGACTCCTACACCAAACAATCTGAGGTCTAATTGGGACTTCTTATTGGGTGATCCCAAAACATGTTGGAGGGTCCAACACTATCAAAAAATACTTATCCTTTCATCAATCCTTAGCTTCTACCTTTATCTTTATTCGGTACGCACTATGGACCATTTTCCACACCATATGCCTCCTCCTCAACCATGTGCACATACACATAGTGTGCATCACACACATACAAGTAGACATGTCATACAACAACATGCAATACATGCACCTACACCAATACCATATGTACCACATGTACACAGTACCAATTTTACACTGCAACCACCTGCACAATGTGTGCACAACATCACATGTACGTGGTGCCACCTGCACAACGTGTACACAACACCACATGTACATTGCACCACCTGTACAACATGTACACAATATCACATGTATAGTGTACCACATGCATGACATGTACATGACACCACATGTACACAACATCACATGCATGACATGTACACAACACTACCTACACATTATGCACAAAACACCATACGTACATAGCACCACATGTAAAACATGCACACAATGCCACATGTACATAACACTGCATATCTAACATGTACACAACACCTTCTATACCTAGCACTTCATATGCAATATCCGCACAACACTACATGCACATAACATCACATATGGAACATGTGCACAACAACAATACCACATATCCAAAACCACGCTATCTTTACCAAGAAACCTTGCTTCCATTACCTTATCCATGTTTGTCGCAGCATGTCGCCAACCATATTCTATTCATTTCACTAATGTATCCCTCGGTATAACCTATCCATAACATATGCATATGCATAATACATGCATACAATATAAATTAATTTTAACATGATATTGACCTCATATATTTATCATGACTACTCTTCACAGTTGATTCCTCATAGCCAGGAACCTCTTCTTGTCATTCGCCCGTGTAAGCAATCATTCCTCCACAAGGACAATTTATGATGACCCTATCAAATAGTGACATAGATACATGGATACATACATACATCTATATAAACATTAGCATAAAAAAATCTTTGTCCTGTCAAACAATGATATACATACATACATACATACATACATGTATTCATATAAACATCGACGTAATCATGATCACAACAAAATTGCTAGATATTATAAAGTCTAGGTTAAGAGAACTTCATTATTCTTGCATGACATGCACAACATTGAGAACAATTGTTCCCAACATAACCAAGGCATCTGACACCTCAGATCCATTTACTTTACCTTTTCTAGTTACCTTTCACATGTATGTACTGCCACCATCCGTTTACCACTATGGACCTACTGGTCCAACCGACTGTCATAGTCTTACCCTCTACTGTGCTTATTCATGCACAAAACTTCATTTGAGTCTTACATCATCTATCAAGTACCACATAGCTCTCATCAAGATCCATTAACTTTTTAAATTACAAAGACTCAACATAAAAAGAAATACCAAGAAGAAACCAAGAAGAAAACCATGAAAACCAATAACAACATGACACCGCAATAAAGTGGCATAGCTGATCTAGATGGCTCTAGAGGCACACACAATACAAAGAGGGCTAATGGAAGCTCGAAAATCAAAGTAATCAAAATGTTTACAAACTAGGACCAGAGCGTAGATCTCATCTTCCTGCTCATGAGTGGTTCGTCAAACTGAGTCCGTATATGAAAGTTAGAGGCAATAAAAGTTGGGTTGACTTTTGATGACTGGGCAGGTTTCACGAGGAAACAATTTTCACTTTTCTGGCAGACGGAATCTGCCAACCCCGGCCAGATTTCAGGTGAAATCGTGGCCTCATTAAAAAGACTCCTATGGCTTAAAAACAGAATTTTTAAAAACAACCCATTTTTGTTATGTTAATAATATATATATATATATATATATATATATATATATATATATATATATATATATATATATATATATATATATATATATATATATATATATATATATATATATATTGTTGGAGGGCGGGCCATGACCTCTTCCCTATATATATATATATATATATATATATATATATATATATATATATATATATATATATTGTTGGAGGGCGGGCCATGACCTCTTCCCTCCCAACTGCAAACCAAACTAATGTATGTTATTAATGGCAGGGTCGAGGACATGACCCCACCGACCTGCCCAACCAAAACCAAATTTGTTTAAAAAAAATTGATGTGTTTAAGAATGGAGGAGGCTGGGTTTGACCACCCGACGTCCTCCTTATTAAACGGATCGCTAACCACTCTGCCAATGGAGTTTTTGTAAACTTCACCTGAAAACTTATAAATAAACTCATTTCTTCTAGTGCACCCAGAAGAAGGAACCAAGAGTGGGCATAGATTTCGAGGCGAAGGAGGCAGTGCATGCAGTTCGAGGCAGCGTTTTGCCGGAGAGGCAAATTTTCACTTTGTCAGATTTTGACAAATTTTATATGGTTTCAACACTTTTCAATGCCACAGATGCAATGGTGCTATCCATTTCTCCATCAAGATTCTACATTTTTCAGCCATTTTTCAATATGGAGGTGGAACCATGACTGCTGTAGAAACAAGAAGCGAACCATGATACTTGAAATTTTCTTGAGGTAATTTTTTTCCATGTCGGAATATAGTCAAGTTTATAGTTATGTTGCATGGTTTTCCATAGGGATCGTAATGGTGAGGTTAGAGTCGCCTTTTGAATTACAGATCTCTAATGCACCCATGGAACAGAATCTTTGAGGAATCTAGGGGGAATCTAAAAGATTCCTTGAGCCCCATATTCTCATTTTCTCAGAATTCAGAAATTTGATAGTCAATCTTGCACTATTCTATGCCACAAATCTGATGGTGCATTTAGATTTTTCATTCACTCATTTCATTTTCCATCCACTTTTCTAAGTGGAATGCAAGTGTCAGCATTTATGTGCAAGTAGCCATTTCCATGTGATTGATGCCATGAGATCGATGGCATGAACAAATTCAGCAGTTTGACATCTACTTCTTCAGGTGGCCCCTGGTTGTGAGGTATATGCAGTGTGTTCATGTACTTATTTTGCTATGCATTGTACTACATAGATCCCTGGTTGATGTTTGATGAGGGATGTTGTTTATTACTTGTTTTCATGATTCCTGCTTGATGTGACGTGGAATCGTCTATGTGATGTACTTGTTGTCATGATTTTTCATGTTATGTTTTGAGATCCTTTGTTGTATGTTGATGGGATACTCATGTTGTCGTCATGCATGTTTGCATTGATATCCCTTTTACACCATGTTTGCGTGATGCTCATCATGCATGAGTTTATGTCATACTGATAGGAATCTTTTGATTGAGAGTTCTTGTAGTGGAACATCTCTTAGAGCCACTCCTGTGTGAGGGAAATTTTCTTGTATGACAACGACATCACCTCTATGTACATCATCACTATTGACAACACTTAATGTAGCAGCCTACACCATCTTGACACTGGGGCTTGGAGACGTAGTCCCTCCTAGATGAACTCCATTATCAACGTCTTGAGTTTATGTTGTCGATGATTGTCATGTTCCTCTTCTTTACAACATGCAGATGTATTCATTAATGTCCTTTTAAAAATGCAATTTCACACATCACAAAATTAAAAGGTCTTGGAAGGGTCCTTGGTCACACCTAGACCTAGATCAAGTGGTAGTAGAGAGGTCTTTGCGTTAATGTGAATTGCAGCGTGAACAATGGAACGTGCAGTGATAGAGGATGAAACTCTACAGAAAGAGACAGAGGAAAAGGAGCGATTGCAACTTCAGTTTCAAACCACAGAAGAGGCCCTGGAAGAGCTTAAGCACAACAAACATAGTCTTCAAACAGAGAACATTGAATTGAAGATGCGTCTACATGAGGAGAAAGAGGAAAAACATAGTTTGCTACAACAACTGAAAGCAAAGGACAAGGCCTTGGAAATGTTGTGGCATGACCCATGTGAGGTAAAATGTAATTCTTTGAATTCATGTATGTTTCTTGATGATGATTTCGCTGTTTTTGAAAATCATACCACAAGAATTGGCTCCAAACTATTGAAGAAAATGGGGTAGGAAGGAAAAGGCTTGGGCATTAATGGCCAAGGAATTGTCAACCCCATCAAAGTGGAGGAATTACCCCGTCGGATAGGACTAGGGTATGTCAAAAAAGAAGTTGGGGAATGCACCGAGAGAGCTAGCGAACCACCAACAATAGATGATGAGAAGCCCTCATCAATTCTTTCCAAATCGACACAAGAGGTAAAAGATGTTGATTTCCTTTTGGTTTCGTCTTCACATAGTATGATTTCTGTTGGAGATTTGGAGATCCCAATTTCAGGGACAAACATGAGGCTCCTTACTAGGACGAGGCGTGAGGAGGAAAAATAACTTGGTGTTAATAACCAAGGCATAACTCAACCATTCGAGGTTGTGTAGAGACCTCAATTTGCAGGCTTGAGATACACCAGAGGAGAATGCTCGAAGGTGTCAGATTCTTCCGAGACATCATTGAAATCGTCGAGGAAAGAGAATGATGGGAACACATCCCCATCATCCCACAAAAGTTCCCATTGCAGGGAGAGAGCTGAGGCAAGCTCTCATCGCCATACTTACACCAGACACAGCAAGGAAAGGTATAACCACTTTCGACATGCGAATGTTCATTTCAATTATGATCATGTTGTTAATGATGAACGTAAAACATGGAATCGAAAAACATGTACCCTTTGTGGATTACATAACCATACATTTTCTAAGTGTTGGAAAAGAATGGCAGCACACAAAAGGATGAGCACGTGAAAGACCCTCTCAACAGTAGGTAAAGAAACATGTTAAGCAGATCTAGAGGAAGAAAACTTATTGCAGTCATTGCGATAGAAGTGGCCATCAAAACGCCACTTGTTGGAGGCTCCATCTAGAGCAGTGCCTTAAAGACAAAGTGTCGATGCATGAACCAGGTGAAGTAGTTGTTTGAGCATCGAATGCACCACAAGGAGGCGACCCATTCACATTGATAAGTGAAAAACGGTTTCTAGATATGTTAAAGTTTCATGGTTGTGCTTTTGTAAATCATTTGTTGCATTTTAAAATGTAAAAGTGATGATGTGTTTTCCATCACTTATTCAGCAATACTGATATCTGGTCCTATTTTGCATTGCATGATAAACTGTGAAAGTCATGTCATGTTTTCCATCACTTGTAAAAAAAAAATAATGTTTGGCCTTATCTTTGTAAATCATGTGTTGTAGTGATGATGTGTTTTCCATCACTTGTTGAAGCAACAATGATATGTTGGCCTTATTTTCATAGCTGGGGTATTGTTTCCATCTTGATGTAAACTTGACCACCGAGTGTGTGTTAGAAACTCGTGGCAAGTATGGGATGCTTAGGTCATTAGTTGGTCATGAAAGTCAAGCATGTAATTTGTGAAACAATGTACTACTGGTTGCAGAGGTTGTAGGTGTTGGCTAATTGCTTAAGGCTCCAAAGAACAAAGGTGAAGGAGACAGAAGCGAGACCTTTCAGGACACTTGTCATGAAGATAAGGTATAGAGAAGTTGTAGATTATTTTTCATGCTTTTGGAGGACCAAAAGCTCCTCAGTGGGGAGGATTGATCCAGGTGGCTCTAGGGACATACACAGGACAAAGAGGGCTAATGGAAACTCGAAAATCAAAGTAATCATAATGTTTTCAAACCAAGACCAAAGCGTAGATCTCATCGTCCTAATCGTGGTGGTGCAAATAGTTCGTCAAATCGAGTCTATATGTGAAAGTTAGAAGCAGTCAAAGTTGGGTTGACTTTTGATGATTGGGCAAGTTTAACGAGGACACAATTTGTGCTTTTCTAGTAGATAGAATCCGGCTAACTCCAACCAGATTCCAGGCAAAGTCATGGCCTCGTTAAAAAGACTCCTACGGCCTAAAAATAGAATTTTTAAAAATGGCCCATGTTTGTTATGTTAATATATATATATATATATATATATATATATATATATATATATATATATATATATATATATATATATATATATATATATATATATATATATATATATATATATATATATATATATATATATATATATATATATATATATATATTGTTGGAGCATGGGCCATGACCTCTACCCTCCCCAAATGCATACCCAACTAATGTATGTTATTAATGGTAGGGTCAGGGACATGACCCCACCGACCCACCCAACTGAAACCAAATCTGTTTAAAAAAATTTGATGTGTATAAAAATGGAGGAGGCAGGGTTTGATCGCTCGACCTCCTCCCTATTAATCGGATCACTAACCACTCCACCAACGGAGTTTTTTTAAACTCTACCCGAAAACTTATAAATAAACTCATTTTTTCCAGTGCACCTAGAAGGAGGAGCTAGGAGCGGGCACAGATTTCGAGGTGGAGGAGGCAGTGCATGTAGTTTGAGGCAACATTTTGCAGGAGGGGCGAATTTTCACTTTGTCAGATTTTGACAAATTCTATATGGTTTTAGCACTTCTCGATGCCACGAACGTAATGGCACTATCCATTTCTCCATCAAGGTTCTGCATTTTTCGGCCATTTTCCAAGATGAAGGTGGAACCATGACTGCTGTAGAAACAGGGAGCGAACCATGATACTTGAAATTTCCCTAAGGAGGTAATTTCTCTCCATATTAGAATATAGTCAAGTTTATAGTTGTTTTTCATAGTTTTCCACAGGGATTGCAATAGTGAGGTTAGAGTCACCTTTTTAATTGCAGATCTCCAGTCCACCCATGGAGCAAAATCTTTGAGGAATCTAGCGGGAATCTAAAAGATTCCTTGAGCCGCAGATTCTCAATTTCTTTGAATTCAGAAATTTGACAGTCAATTTTGCTCTATTCAACTTCACAAATATGATGGTGCATTCAAATTTTTCATTCACTCATTTCATTTTCCAGCCACTCTTCTAAGTGGAATGCAGGTGTCTGCATTTATGTACAAGCAGCCGTTTCCATGTGATTGATGCCGTGAGATCGATGGCACAAACAAATTCAACAGTTTGACATCTGCTTCTTCAAATGGCCCCTAGTTATGAGGTATATACAGTGTGTTCATGTACTTTTTCTATGCATTGTGTTGCATAGATCCCTGGTTGATGTTTGATGATGGATCTTGTTTATTACTTGTTTTCATGGTTCCTGCTTGATGTGACACAGAATCGTTTATGTGATGTACTTGTTGTCATGATTTTTCATGTTATGTTTTGAGATCCCTTTGTTGTATGTTGATTGGATACTCATGTTGTCATCATTCATGTTTGCATTGAGATCCCTTTTATGCCATGTTGGCGGGATGCTCATCATGCATGAGTTTATGTCATACTGATAGGAGTCTTTTGCTTCAGAGTTCTTGTAGCGGAACATCTCTTAGAGCCACTCCTGTGTGAGGGAATTCTCCTTGTATGACAACGACATCACCTCTATGTACATCATCGCTATTGACAACACTTAATGCAGCAGCCTACACCATTTTGACACTGGGACCCGGAGATGTAGTCCCTCCTGGGCGAACTTCATTATCAACGTCTTGAGTTTATGTTGCTGATGATTTTCATGTTCCTCTTCTTTATAGCATGCAGATGTATTCATTAATATGCTTTTAAAAATGAAATTTAACACATCATGAAAGTAAAAGGTCTTGGAAGGGTCCTTTGTCACACCCGTACCTAGATCAATAGCTCTGCACCAAACACACGCAAAATCGCAAATCAAGTGCAACAATCACAAAATACCAAAAGCACTAGACTAACAACAGACACCATGACTCAATCCCCATGGTTCCCAATGAAAGCTCAACCTGAGCCTTCATCAAGATTTCATGGCAGTGCCTTTGCCATGAAATCACCTGTATCATACTGCCATAAACACATAACTCTTAGTGTATAAATTAAACATAACAATGCACCAGATAACTTATCTTGTTGTGCCAAACACATTGCCTTGTAGCTGAACACGTCCATGCCATCTCTCAAGGGACTCCAATCCCCTTGACAAATCCACCTGTAATTAGAGGCTAGCTAATATAGCTGTCAATTACATGTGCATGAATATAACACATATCCACATAATTTCAAACAAAATCAAGGTTAAGAAGACTTCCTATATGAAAAGCACTCATTCGTTTGGAATTAGGGTTTCCAAACATGGCCAAAGGAATTATTTCCTAATTCCTTTCCTTTACCTTTTTACCTTGCTACAATCAAGGCTTACCGTGTACTATCACATCACCCAACTGTTATATAAACACATCAAATATCACCTTGTGATGCCAATACCAAGCATGTTTCCTACAGCTACTCACACATGTCAACCACATGTTCCAAATGTCAAGACAATCATATCTATCAATTTGAAATCAACTTTTACAAACAATCATGTCATAACCCATAGTCAACTCATAGTCATTAGACATAATGCTACAACTATCAACTACATTCAAGTACATATCAACTGTCTCAACACATATGTATTAGTACAATCATCTCAAAACAATATCATTGAACACATACTCATATTATGAAATTCATCAAACATTCCACCAGCTTGCAACCATATCATGTTAAATAAATCAACTAGACAACATAATCAAATAGTCAAGTACCAAATATGTGACATAAGCAAACTCGTACCTTTATGTATGTCAGGGGAGGTGATCTTATCTGCACAATCAATCCAGGTTAGCACAATACAACTTCACAACATATCAACTCAAACATAAATCATGATATCCATAACAATAACTAACTAACATGTTCACATCATAGGCTCATAAGAATTTGTGATTCATGCATAAAAATCACATATGTATGACCAATCTAGATTAATACGACACCATATCACAAATATGTCAGCTCATGCCTGAATATCGTAACCATAGCCATCTGCATAGGTCAAATCCAGTTAACACAATACATATAACATCAAGATATTAATGAAATAACCCTAATCATCAAGTTAATAGACTGTAACAACAATAAGCTATATATCATGCTCATCCACAACATATAACCTAATCATCAATCTATCTAATAGAAAACAACAATAGAAATGCATACAACCACATGTTACCATCATTTTCGACTATCTGACTCATGTGCATATGACTATGCTAATAAACTATCATTTATCATGTACATAACCATAACATCAAAACACATGTACATAAACCTAATGTATATAAACCTAATACGTATAACAATCCTTAGCCTACATACCTGCATGCCCAACATACAAACCTATATGACGACATGCTCTTGCTTCAAGGTCTAATGTTGCAACTTCAATTTGATGATCTGCATCTCTTGCTTTACCTCATTGAACACATTAGCATAATAACATACCAATAGTACCATGATGACCTAAATTGCATACCATGACTCCACAAGGCATGTTTGACCTACTATTCATGCATAACTATAACCAAGACCATACATACATAACAACTGCATATATACATATAACACATGAGTATGAAACCATATACACATCCTTCTAGATAGATTTCAGCTATCAATGCATGACCATATGAACTTCACAAACCATGACCTCATGCATGACAACAACCATTACTCCATTGTATGCATTGCCACATGCAACCATCAGCATGAATAAGCAATGCATAATCAATTACACATACACATGAATGCATGTAGTTGAGCCACAAGGGCTTCACTGAGGGAGCAATACCATACCACGTGCATTGAAGGTAAAGGATTTTTATATTGGAAGGAATAAAAAATGGAGCTCAAAGTCAATGAAAAAATATAAAGGGGTATAAAAAATGTTAATGAAAAAATGGATACCTACAATATCTAGTCAAAGTAGGGGTTTTTTTAATTGGGAGGGTTTAATGAGTTCGTATTGGTAATAGGTTAAATAATGTGATTTTTAGAGGTATTTTCCAATATGTAGTCAAATTAGGGGTATTTTTTAGTACCTCGTGAATGCACGTGATATGTCATAGGTTCATTAAGTGAAGCCCCCATGAGTCAAGCATAAGTGATCAATCCTTGTAACCAACGTACAAGACTGCTACATGTAATCAAACATACAATAATGCAACCTAAGATACAAGGATGTAATCAAGCGACATACCAGGACATGTAAGCGACATATAACAATATGTAAACAATCACATACTCATGATGATGCATTCCACAAAATCAACATCGAGTTCCTCATGACAACCTTACTACAACTAGATCAACATTATGCAATGCAACAATCACTTGGAATATAAGTGTAAGAGACACACATGAAACTGACATGCATACATGACCAGCACACACCACCCATCTAGTCCAAGGGTGAACCATGCTCTAATACCACTTTGTAGTATTAAATATGAGCCAAAGAGAGCGCAACCTGCTCTGATACCACTCTGTAACACCCTAATAGTACAAAGCTTAGTTCCAATGCCAGCTAATTGGTGTGAGATTATAGACCAACTTAACTAGTAATTACCTTGGATTCAATGGCTTGGATACATTGATATAAATACTAGTTCCATAATATGGATATAAAGTCATCATAACCTGGATAAGAGCAGCTATACATGGTATCTTAATTAGGAAGTTCTTCACACATCTACCTAAGGAACCAGCTAGCTGTGGTAAACATGTGATGAGAGGCTACTATGATTGGATTCAACCTCCTATGTGACCTTAAGGAAGTGGAATCAACGGAATAAATCAACCAACCTATCCACATCAGCAACAAAAACCTCACAAGACATGTCATCCACTCAGACATCCTATCCCTAGGTCCCATTGATGTTATGGACATCTTAAGCCTCAGTCGCTCTCATGCTATAGGCATGACATCGTCTAGAAACCCAAAGTCACTCTCATAAGCTTGCCTGCTAGCATTTAGAAACCCAATTTGTCAGTACTATGGTAGTGTCCCTGGGATTTGAGCCACTTTTTCAAGCCTAGAGCCCAGGTCACTGCCCAGAATGGAATGATAACTTAATATCAGTAAAAGAATAGGGAAACAATGATGCAAAAGAAATAAGTTAAAAAAGACCTTAATCAAATCCCTACTAGCCATGACAAGAATTTCTTGAAACATATCATAAGCATGTAATCTACAGGTGTAACCAGCAAAATTAAACATAGGGATCTTGTACTTATCTGAGGATCACTAAGAACCATTGTTCCCTCATGTCATTTGTTGCATTACCATCTATTAGACCATAGATACATTATCCATTCATTTAAAAGTAAAAACATGTTGGGATCCATACATAGTTGTTATCATAAAACAAACATATAACCAGCATAATAACAATAGAAATATTCATGAAAGTACAACCATATAAACCACATATAATCCATCAAAATGCTCATAGAAATACAGGGAGAAATATATTTTCATTAATGATGTAAAAACCAAACCTGGGATGGGATTTCCACGTTCCACTTGACCATAGAATGGTTGAGCCAAATCTCTCTTCATCCATTCACCCCCATGCCATTTTCCAAACATGAATGTGGGACTCCAACCAAAGAACCAACCACAGCATACTGAGGCTAAACCACCTCACTCTAATCAATAGAAACCAAGATTTACCGTAATCCATCCTGGATCACTAGGCCAACACAATGAACACATCATAACATGCTTTACCGTGATCTCCACCCAATCACTAGGCCAAACAAACATGGATGCCACTGGCATCCATGTGGGATTAGATCCAAAAAAAAATTTAACAATGAGAAAATACCAAATTGAGGGATTCATATCAAATTTTGTAATTTTATGTAGATAATTTGAATGAAACAACTACATATATGAGTTCTTCTCAGAATTTTACCCAAAACAAATCGCATGAAACAAATTTGGAGGAGGAAGATATGGATGATTGAAAATCATCTTCTTTTCTGATTTTTCATGATGACTGCGTGAATTTAGTTTTGTCGTATCTTTTCATAGGGACCTCTTTTTTAGGTCAAACAAAAGCCATTAGATTATATATATATATATATATATATATATATATATATATATATATATATATATATATATCTGTGTGTGTGTGTGTGTGTGCGTGTTTTTGAAAATCATTTAGTAACCAATTGTCTTCAAATATTTGTGCTATATTTTTATTTTTTTATTTCATGTAGATTTTTTAGTTTTCTTATTCTTAGATATTTTAACAAAGCTTTAGATCTATCATAATTTAATTATTAATGATCATATCTGTACTAGATATGGTCAAGTTCATCTTTGATTTAGGTGAATTTGTTTCATATTTGCTATTTTTGTTTTTTTGTCAAAGTTTCTCTTTCTTGTTTTAATTACTTCTTATAGTGATTAGTACTTTTGTTTATTTGATGAGATTGAAAAACTTGATATGAGGCATATGAATATGTATTTTTGATCTATTTTCCCATTCAGATTATCAATAAGCATTACTTTCAAGCCTCTCAAGTCTTGTTCTTCATTTAGGGTTTGTTTTGTTCCTTTATAGATCATTGTGGATGTGTGGTTTTCACTGTTTACATTGAGCTACAGATCTAAAGCTTTCTTTGCACTTAAATTTTGTTTCTCTATCTGAGACAAGATATTTCTTTCATGATTCTCTTTCACAAAGCCATGTTTTGATTGTTTGAGTGTTTGGTGCACTTGCTTTGGTTATTGTTTTAGATCTTCAATTTTTGTGGTTTTATTTTTGTTGTTTTTTGGATCAAATATCTTTTGTGAATTTAGTAAATTTAAAAAAGAATATTGAGAGCAAGTGTGAGGTTGTTTGTCATTTTGAAAAGGAAAAATAATCTCTTCTATTCTTTAGTTAAATTTCATTGAAAGAGAAAGTGAAAAGTTTCATTTCATGTAACTTGCATTAAGATTGGGTCTTGATTCATTACACATTATCTCAACTACATGCCATTTCCCTTAAGTAAACAATGACCACTAAAATCAACACTTGATAAAATTTATTTGATTTTTTTTCTTTTTCTCTAGTAGCACACCAACACTATCTTAGGGTTTAGGGCCTTTGATAGGTGGTAATATTAACTCTTCAAGGCTACCAAAACAAACAATAGAACCTTGAGTTTGGGATGAAAAATCCACTTTTCACTAGCATGTTTCCTAGGGAGCCCTTCTAATAAAATGGTTAATCATGAAGTAATATTGAGGCCAACAGAGTGATATATCCTACTTCATTTCTCTTGGCGGCATTGGTTTGGACGTATTACGTGGAGATATCATTGAAAGGCATACTACTCTCTTTGAGCAATCTCTCTAATGGTTTTGGGACTAGATACCCTATCCTTGGTTGTAGAACCAACTAATGATTGTTCCCCCAGGTCAGGTTGTTTTACATGGTATCCATAGTGGCCATAATATTAGGTACCTTACAAGGGTGACGATGAGGGGGACATCCTTACTATAGTTAGGGAAGAGTTGGTAAGAACTCACTTAGTTCTATAGGGGGTTACCCCTTGACTCATAAGGGTACTTGGTTCCCAACCAGATCTTCAAAGATTAATTAGGCATTGATCAACAAATATTTGGCTACAAGAAGACATGTTTGATCTCTTATTTGATGTACTTGACCCCATAGAATCAATAGTTGTGTTGTTTAATCCGAGTCTAGTTGCCCATAGGGGTATTTTTGTAACAACCTTGGTGAAAATTCCATGTAATAAAAGTTACTAAAGGAAAAAATAATAACCACAGTTGATGGGACACTTATTCCAAGTTGAATGTTGGGAAAAACATATTAGTGTGGGTGTTCATCAATTTAGCATCGCTAAAGGAAATTGGAAAAGACAATGGCTAAGGCTTTGGAAAGGAAAAATGGAATTTCTGGCACATTTATTTATGAAAATAATGGAAATTAGGAGAAAAGGAAGGTGAAAGGTCACAAGTTGCATGTGAGGAGGAAAATGAAAGAAAATAATGAAAAATGAAGAAAATAGAGGCCTAATTGATAAAAAGGCTTATGAGGATTAGTTTGTAATCTTTTGTCAGTTCAGCTTTGGAGCTCTCTCATTACTCTCTCTCTCTCACTCACTCTTGGACAGTTAGAGTTTTATTGGATCATTTTGGCATTGGATCAAGAAATTCAAAGAAGGCAAGAGGAAGCAGGGATCAAGCAAGGAAGAGAAGGATCAAGCAACTACAGTAATATTCTTTGCGGGTATCGATTCGCATGTGTATTTTCTTTGCTATCTTTGGCATGCATGGTATTGCATGTGGTTCTTTTGCTGTTAAGGTATGGGTTTTTCTAGATGTGATAGTGTTTTCAGCCTAGCCTTTCCATCTTCGGATAACCATGGTGTGATGGGGTTCTCATGTTTTGGTTGAGCTAGGTTTTCGAATGGATTTGATGCTAAGTGAGGTGGATATCTAAATTATAAGGCACATGGCCTAGAGGTCATTGAACTAGAATGTGGATCATGGTAAAGCTACTGGCCTGGTAACCCCTATTACAGATTGTGGGTTGCGGTAAATCTAGGATTGTGTTGCCTCAGTGGGCCTAGGAATCCTTGTCGGTGAATAGCAGGATAAAGGGTAAAGCCAAGAGGTGGGTTTCTCTCCGTTGGGCCTAGTAATTGCGGATTGGGATATATGGTAAAGCCTGGAAAGTGGGTCTTAGTTTACAGCCTAGTGATCCCATGTGGATTGCAGTAAAGCCTGCGAGATAGGAAAATTCCTCTGGGTGTAGGTGGAGAAATCTGGTGGCATCCATGCTTGTTTTTCCTACTGATCTGGTGGAGATCATGGTAAATCCTGTTATTACATGTTAATTGTGTTGGCTTAGTGATCCAAGATGGATTACAATAAAGCTTGGTTTCTATTCATGAGGGTGAGGTAGTTTAGCCTTGGGATACCCTAGTTGGTTCTTTTGGTTTGAGTCCCACATTCATGCTTGGAATATGGCATGGGGGTTAATGGATGAAGAGAGATTTGGATCAGTCATTCTATGGTCGGGTGGAACGTGGTAGTCCCATCCTGGGTTTAGATTTTGTGTCATTAATATGAGTTTATTTTTCCTTGTATTTAAATAAGTATTATATTGGTTTATATGTGGATCATATGGTTGTGATTTACTTGGTATTTTTGTTGCTATTATGTTGTTTATGTATGCATTTTATGACATTGGCTATATATGGATCGCATTATGTTTTTACTTGTAAATGAATGAACAATGTATCTATGACCTAATAGATGATAATGTAACGAATGATATAAGGGAGCAATGCTTCATAGCGATTATCAGATAAGTATGAGACCCCTATGCTTAAATATGTTGTTTACACCTGTAGATTACATATTTGTGATATGTTTGACAAAATGCATGTCATGGCTAGTAGGGGTTAGTTTAAGTTATTATTCAAGTATTTACATTTGCATCATTGTTTCCCGATTATCTTATTATTCTGAAGGTTTCATTTATTTCTGGGTAGTGACCTCGACTCTGGGCCTGAAAAAGTGGCTCAAATCCTGGGGACGTTGGCACAACACTGGGAAAAATAGTCCCTAGATGCTAGCATGCATTGGCATGAGAGCATCCAAAGCCTCCTAGACACTCTCAGGTGTATATTGTGGGAGCTTCTAGTGGTCAAGTGGTCTAAAAACTTAGTGGGACTCAGGGGCTAACTACATGAGTGGCCAGGGTGGTTCCTAGGAGTCGTGTAGCTAATGTGGAAGGTTTGTATGTTGTTTCTCCATCGATTCCACTTCCTTAAGGTCACATAGGAAGTTGAATCTAATCATAGTAGCCTCTCATCACATGTTTACCCTGGTTGGCTGGTTACTTGGGTAGATGTGGGACGAGGGTGTTACAGAGTGGTGTCAGAGCATGGTTCACCCCTTAGACTGGATGAGCGGTGTGTTGGTCATGCATTTATGTCATTTTCGTGTGCGTTAATCATTCTTGTGGCCTATGTTCTTGTTGCATATGCATGGTGTCAGTCAAGGTTGTCGTGATGTCACCATATGAAAGAGGATGTTGTTGTTGTGAAGTATGTCATCATGAGTGTATGATTGGCTACATGTTGTTTATGTTTGTGTATTGTCAATGTACATCGGTATGGTTGTGTTGTCATGCATGAGGTTAGTGTATGTGTAGTTTTTATGGTCATGCATTGAGGACAAAAATAATGGGGCATATGGTAATAGGTCTCATGGTGGTTATAGGTAAGATAGAGATGACATGATTAGAGATGGAAGATTGTTGGATACTCCAGATAGGAGAGGTGATGGATACGGGTACTATTCTAGTTCTGGCTTGGATAAACATCATGATCATCATCGTTATCATCATTATAGGAGGAGTGATAGGGGATACTTTCCATATGAGTTTAAGAAAGCAAGGCTACCTACTTTTGATGGAGATGTGAAGAATTTAGAAGATGCAGAGGCTTGGATACTTGGGATGAATAAATTCTTCAAGTTGCATGAGTACACAAATAATATGGAGGCCAAAAATAGCTATCTTCAGCTTGAGAGGTAAAGCAGACATTTGATGGGAAGATGTGAAGTGGGTTAGAGACATTTAGACAAATGAATTGACTTGGAATGAGTTGCATAGGCTTTTCAGGAAGAAGTACTTGTCATAAAGGTACTACGATAGTAAGGCCAAAGCATTTTATGAGCTAAAGATGGGATTAATGACAGATGAAGAGTGCACGACTAAGTTCCTAGAGCTATTGAGGTATGTATGGTATCCTAAAGATGAGAATGCTAAAGTTCAATGATTTATCAGTGGATTATCATTAGCACTTAGAGATCGGATTGAGAATGATGAGTGTCAACCACTTGTGGAATTTATTGGGAAATTGAAGCCTTTCTATGAACAGTCAAAGCGTGAGAATGAATCTCAATAAGGATGGAAAGGAAAAGACAAAGTTAAAGGTAAATGTTAGCCAAAAAGAGAAAGTCCTTAGAATGGAGACGAGAAAGAAAATGTGGCACTACAAAGGAGGTTCAATGTAGTTAGACTGGGACATGGGTCACAACAACAACATAGAGGTGAGGGTACTGGTCGGTTGGAGTGTTGGAAATGCGGTAAGGAGAACTTTAAGAGAGATTGTACATAGAATCAGTGTGGTAGGTGTCAGATATATAATGCATAGGAGGCACAAACTATTAGGGATGTTGGTTAGATTGTTCCACATATTTATGAAGCATTGGATAATAAACAGGCATACCATAAATCATTTATCATTGAGATGAATGGTAAGCTTTGTGATCAAGTTATTTATATTTTGATTGACCCTGGATCTAATTATAGTTATGGTATTCATGACTTGGTGGATAAGTGTGGTTCGAATAAGAAACTGCATGCAGAATCTTGGTTAGTGCATTTAGCTACAGGTACAAAGAAGCGAGTTCATCATTAGGTAAGAGCTTGTGCATTTGATTTGAATTGCATGCCTACCATAACACATTCAAACCGTTGGAATCATACAATAAGTTGTTGGGAATGGATTGGTTGTATCTTCATGGAACCAAGGTGGATTTTTATGACAAAGAAATTGAGTGTGTGCATGACAATGGGGAACCAAGAGTCTTGCAGGGAAATAAGAAAGCCATATAAGTTAGGATGGTGACAACTATTCAGACAAAGTGTAGTCGTAGGAAAGGGTGTGTGTTATTTTCTGTACACATTTCTAGTGACAAAGGTAAGGAAGTTGAGGATGCAAATGTTTTGAGTAGGTACCCAGTTCTACAACAGTTTCAGGATGTATTCGCTGAGGAGATTTCATAGTTTCCACCTCACAGGGAAGTAGACTTTTCTATTGACTTAGTGTGAGGGGAAGCTCCAACACCAAAAGTACCTTAGAAGAATAACACACCTGAGCTGGTAGATTTGAAGTTGCAGTTGAAGGAGATGTTGGACAAGGGATACATTAGTCCAAGTGTATCACCATGGGGCACTTTGGTATTTTTTGTGATGAAGAAAGATGGTACTCTTAGATTGTGCATTGATTACATGCAGTTGAACAAAGTGACCATCAGGAACAAGTACCCATTACTGAGGATTGATGATTTGTTTGACAAATTGAAGGGAGAAGCAATGTTCTCTAAGATTGACTTGAGATTCGAATACCATCAGGTACACATCAAAGAAGAGGACATCTACAAGACCACATTAAGAACCAGGTATGTACATTATGATTTTTTCGTAGTGCCATTTTGTTTGACTAATGCTCTAGCTACATTTATGTGCTTGATGAATAATGTGTTATACCCTTATTTGGATAAGTTCGTTATTGTGTTCATTGATGGCATATTGGTATATTCTAAAAATGAGGAAGAGCATGTTGAGAATTTAGCAGTAGTTTTGAGATTGTTGAAAGAGGGTCAGTGGTATGCTAAGATCAACACGTGTAGTTTCTTTTGAGACTGAGGTACATTACTTGGGACATGTTGTCTCCAAGGAGGGAATTGTAGTAAATCCAAAAAATATAAGGGTTATCATGGAGTGGGTAGCTCCTAAAAAGGTGGATGAGGTGAGATCTTTCATGGGGTTGGCAGGCTATTACAAGAGGTTCATCAAGAACTTCTCACAGATTTCTTATCATATTACATCATTGCAGAGGAAAGGTAACAAGTTTGACTAGACCAAGGAGTAGAGGCCAATTTTGAGCAGCTTAAGTAGTTGTTGACACATGCTCCAGTGTTAAAGATTGTAGATTCAGACAATGAGTTTGTGGTATGTACATATGCTTGCAAGAGAGGACTTGGTCAATTCCTTATGCAGGAAGGACAGGTGGTATGCTATGAGTCATGAAAACTGAACGAGCATGAGAAGAACTACCTGACACATGATCTTGAGTTAGAAATGTTCATACATGTATTAAAGAGGTGGAGGCATTATCTTCTTGGTAGTAGGTTTGTGCTGATGAGTGACCACATTGGGTTGAGGTATTTGTTTGACCAACCGAATCTGAATGCCCTACTGGCTAGATGGTTGGCCATGATCAGTGAGTTTGACTTCGAGATCAGCTACATCAAAGGAAAGGAGAACAGGGACACAAATGCTATTAATAGGTAGGTACAGGTAAATCACTTAGTAGCTATGAGATCCTTTGGGACAAACTTACATGATAAGATCTTCAAAGTAGGTCAGCAAGATGTCAAGCATATGGAGATTATGCATAGGTTGCAATAGACACAGGTACATGTATAGTTACAAGTGCAAGTGCACAGGATGTGGACTATTGTCTTACAATAGATGGATTGGTTAGATTAAGAGACATGATATATGTTCCAGGCAGTAGTGATCTAAACAAGGTGATCTTGAGGGAGTTTCATGTGAAACCATATTTAGGTCACCCAGGATACCAAAAGACGTTGACCGTAGTGAAGAAATTTTATTATTGGCTGAATTTGAAGAAGGATGTAGTAGAGTTTGTGGCTAGGTGTTTTGATTGTCAGCATGTGAAGGCAGAGTGTAAGCATCCAGGTGGACTACTACAGTCGATTGTGATTCCAGAGTGGAAATGGGAGGTCATTTCCATGGACTTTATCACAGGATTTCCGAGGACAATGAGACAACATGATTCCATCATGGTTGTTTTGGACAGGTTGACAAAGGTAGCACACATCATTCTAGTGAAGTCTACATTCTTAGCTAGCAATGTAGCACAGGTAATCATCAGAGATGTGGTTAGATTGTAGGGTGATCCAAATAATATTGTGTCAGACATGGATGTAAAGTTCACTTCCAAGTTTTGGAAGTAGTTGTTTGCAAGTTTGGGCATAGAGTTGACCTTCAGTACAAATTATCATCCACAGATAGATGGACAGACTGAGAGGGTCAACATGAGATTGGAGGACATGTTGAGGATGTAGGTGATGCATCATCAACGAAAGTGGGAAGAGTATCTTCCACTGGTAGATTTCGCTTACAACAATGGGTATCAAGAATATTTGAGGATGAGTCCTTTTGAAGCATTGTATGGGTGGAGTTGCAATACTCCCATCAATTGGAGTGATCCAGTTAAAAGGGTGTTGATTGGATCGGACATGTTGGCAAACATGGATATGGAAATGAAGGTTATAAAGAAGAATCTAAAGGAAGCACATGATAGGTATAATAGCTATGCAGATTGAAATAGGTTATTCAAGGAGTTCCAGGTTGAGGAACAGGTGTACTTGTGCATCAAATCAAAGAAGAGATCCTTGTGGATTGGATCATGTGCCAAGCTAGCACCACGGTTTTGTGGACACTTCAATATTATTGAGAGGATTGGGCTAGTAGCGTATCGACTTTCACTAGCTTCTACAATGAAATTCCATGGTGTTTTCCACATGTCATTGCTTAAGAACCATGTTAAAGATGTTGATCATGTGATTGACTGGTTTGTATTGCAGGTGGAATCAGATGGAGAATTCTAGCTGGAGCCTTAGTGTATATTGTAGAAAAATATGCTTATGCTCTGGAACCGAGAAATCAAGTAGGTTAAGGTGCAGTAGAAGCACTTTGGGCCCGATGAAGCTACATGGGAGATGGCGGATCAGATTCGGGCTATGCATCTTTCCTTGTTTACCAGTTGAGGCAAAGTAATTTTTGTATGGTATTTTGGTATATGTTTTGTTACATGTTTGGTATAAGCGGTATGGGTGTCATGTCATTATGATGTTATGTTTTTTATGTTGTCATGTTGATTTGCTTCTCATCAGGGTGATCATTGTAAATACTGCATCGAGCTATGTTATAAAGCTCCATGGGTAGTATGTTTTTTTTTCAGCAGTTTTGCTGAGGTATAGGTGTGGTTGAACACTGAAGATGATGTCCACCAAGGGGGAGGGTTTTGTAACAACCCTCATGAAAATTCCACATAATAAAAGTTAATAAAGGAAAAAATAATAACCACGGTTGATGGGACACTTATTACAACCTAAATGTTGGGAAAAACATCCTAGTGTGGGTGTTCATTGGTTTAGTATGGCTAAAGGAAATTGACAAAGGAAATGGCTAAGGCTTTGAAAAGGAAAAATTACATTTTTGGAAAATTTATTTATGAAAATAATGGAAATTAGGAGAAAAGGAAGGTGAAAGGTCACAGGTTGCATGTGAGGAGGAAAATGAAGGAAAATAATGGAAAATGAAGAAAATAGAGGCCTAACTGATAAAAAGGCTTCTGAGGATTAGTTTGTAACCTTTTGTCAATTCAGTTTTGGATCTCTCTCATCATTCTCTCTCTCTCTCACTCTTGGACACTTAGATTTTTCTTGGAGTATTTTGTCATTGGATCAAGAAAGGTAAAGAATGCAAGAGGAAGCAAAGACCAAGCAAGGAAGAGTAGGATCAAGTAGCTACAACAATATTCTTTGCAGGTATCGATTTTCATGTGTATTTTTCTTGCTAGATTTGGAATGCATGGTATTGCATGTGGTTATTTTGTTGTTATGGCATGGGGTTTGCTAGGTGTGACAGTGTTTTTAGCCTAGCCTTTCCATTTTCAGATCGCCATGGTGTGATGGGGTTCTCATGTTTTGGTTGAGCTGGATTATTGAATGGATTAGAAGCTGAGTGAGGTGGATTTATGAATTATAAAGTACATGGCCTAGAGTTCCCCGAACCAAAATGTGAATCATGTTAAATCCATTGGCATAGTAACCCTTGAGACAGACTATGGGTTGCGGTAAAGACAATATTGTGTTTCCTTGGTGAGCCTAGGAATCCTTTCCGATGAATGGCATGATATACAATAAATCTAAGAGGTGGATTTCTCTCTGTTGGGCCTCGTAATATCGGGTTGGGATATATGGTAGAGCCTGGAGAGTGGGTCATGGTTTAGGGCCTAGTGATCCAGTGTGGATTTTGGTAAATCCTTAGAGACTAGGAGACAGGAAAATTCGTCATGGTCTAGGTGGAGAAATCTGGTGGCATCCACGCTTGTTTGGCCTAGTGATTAAGTGGAGATCATGGTAAAGCCTGTTATTACATGTTCATTGTGTTGGCCCAATGATTTGGGATGGATTATGGTAAATCCTAGTTTCTATTGATGAGGGTGAGGTGGTTTAGCCTTGGGAGGCCCTAGTTAGTTCTTTTAGTTTGTGTCCTAGATTCATGCTTGGAATATGGCACTGGGGTGAATGGATGAAGAGAGATTTGGATTAGCCAATTTGTGGTTGGGTGGAGTGTGGTCGTCCCATCCCAGGTTTGAATTTTGCATCATCAATATGAGGTTATTTCTCCTTGTATTTCTATGAGTATTATACAAGTTTATATTTGGATCATATGGCTATGATTTCCTTGGTATTTCTATTGCTATTATGTTGGTTATGTATGTGTTTTATAACGGTGGCTATGTATAACTCTCATCATGTTTTTACTTGTAAATAAATCAACAATCTATCTATGACCTAATATATGATAACGTAGTGAATGATATAAGGTAACAATGCTTTATAGTGATTCTCAGATAAGTATGAGGCCCCTATGCTTAAATCTGGTGTTTACACTTGTAGGTTACATATTCGTAATATGTTTGATGAAATGCTTGTCATGGCTACTAGGGGTCTGGTTAAGGGCATGTTCAAGTATTTACATTTGCATGATTGTTTTCCTATTATATTATTGCTTTGAAGTTGTCATTCAATTCTGGGCAGGGACCTAGGCTCTGGGCTTGAAAAAGTGGCTCAAATCCCAGCGATGTTGGTACAACATTGGGAAAAATAGTCCCTAGATGTTGGCATGCCTTTGCATGAGAGAATCCAAAGCCTCCTGGACATTGTTAGTTCCATATCATGGGAGCATCCATGGGTCAAGTGGTCTAAAACCTTAGTGGGACCCAAGGGCTAGCTACCTAAGTGGTTGGGATGGCTTCTAGGAGTCCTGTAGTTGATGTGGAAGGTTTACATGTTGTGTTTCTCTTAATTCCACTTCCTTAAGGTCATATAGGAGGTTGAATCTAATCATAGTATCCTCTCCTTACATATTTACCCCAGTTGGTCGGTTACTTTTGTTAGATGTGGGAGGAGGGTGTTACAATTTTACTTTAATTAAGTTAAATAATAAAATATATTCATCATGGTTGACAAAACTATTCGACATTCTCAATGAATTTTAAACATTTCTCTTGAAGAGGAAGGTCCACCACTTAGGAGACATAGTATAGCTCCAACAACAATGGACTTAGACCACACTATAGATTAGAAGGGCTAATCATGGTTCCTAGGGGGGAAACTTTGTTACTATTGAGGTTATTAACAAAATTCCACTACCACACATCAACCCATCTTTGACCAACCCTTTTAGCCTTTTACTTGTGAAAATGAGACCTTTTTATTCTGAATCCTTTTCCTTATTCTCTCATCTTATGTTTGTTGAGAGTGGTGCATCTACCTTGGGGAGATGGGTCCCTCATCACCTTCCACATTGACAATATCTTGTGTCATATCTGCATTACCAATTACTAGTATGATAGGGGCCACTTATCCTACATTGAAAATACCTTTGTCCTCTTGATAGGGAATTCCACTAGTTGCTTCGATAACCACTACAAGTTTCCCAAGCTTATTTATATCTTTTCCATCTTCCACCTTTGTGTTTGGAATGGGGGAAAACCCTAGTCAACCAAAGGGAGCGAGGATGTTTCCACCTAGTTTATCTATTCCACTGATTCCTTTGCCTAATAAGGCCATATTTACTTCAGGAAACATGCGAGGGGGATCTATGTATTCTTCTATTCAGTCTGGGGGCACTAAATATTCTGGATGTACATCTCAACCTTAGTGTAGTTCAATGTTAGGTAGGATGCCTTCTTATGGACGTTAAATTTGGTAACACCCCTCCTCACATTTACCTAATTTTACAAGCTCACCAGGGTAAACACGAGTTGAGAGTTTCTATGCATGACCCAACCTCCAAGATTCAGTTATGGAAATGAGGTCCATTTCCAACTTACTAAAACCATCCATAAACACATGATCACACTATTATCAACCTAACTTGACCCAAAACTATTTCATTTCCATTTCATTTCCTTAAATTTAATACCACCTTGTATTTTTCAAAAATTTTCAGGTCATAAACTTCCAAGTCTGTCTTGAGGGCCTAAATGACATGTTCACGGAAATCAGAGAGAATGGAAAAGTGCCAGAATTTATCTCATCAATTCTATTTTGGCCTCCTCATGGAGATCTTCGAAATGAGTTATTATGAGAGTCAAACAAAGATCATATGCCAAATTTATGACCCGGAAAGTTGGTGGTCAAAATTATTCATTTATACAAACACTTTCTAAATATGGTACTTGTAGGTTGTGAATTCATAGTTTGTTCAATGTTTTTATTAGTTTATCAAATATTCATCAAGAAGGATTGTTTCCCTCTAGAACTAGCTACACTAAAACACAAATTAGTACATGCATTCATATAAATCGACCATGAGCCATCAAACCATGAATTAGACTAGATCAAGAGCACATCATATAATAAGAATTATACCATGCATGCAACCAACATTTAACCATAATGAAGCCATGGCAAACTAGTCATATAAACAATAGTAAATTAATGCTTATGGTCATTGATCATCAATAAAGAATAACACATATTAACATATGCATAGTACCAACCAAATCAAGGACTTCCATATACCACCCAACCATAGATTGGGTTGAACTGAATCTCAGTTTTAGCCAATCATCCCTATGCCATATTCCAAGCTTGAATGTGGGATTAGAAGGGATAGACCAAAACATAACCAAACAGTGAATCACCACCTCCACCCTCAAGCCATAATGATCTCACCTAAACTAGTCCAGAGATCACCAATACCAATACAAGCTTGGATGCCTCAAAATTTCTTCACCATACCCCTAGGAATTTTCCTCTCTCCACCCACCTATCAAGCGCTTCCCCGAGAAAACTGTCTCGACCCCCACCCCTTGGGATTTCCTAAGACCACCTCAACCGGGATCCAAAATCCACTCATAATCCAAATCTCAACCAATTAAGAAACCCATTACATCATGACTATCTAGGAAATGGCATAAGAAAGGTTGTACATGACTGTCACTCGAGGAAAATAACCATGCCAATGACAGAAAAATAACCTGTAAACCAATGCATGTACCATGCATTCAAATCCCAACAAGATAAATCAAACATGCAACTTGTTACCTGCAAAATCCTCTTGTTGGTTGTTGTTTCTTTGCTTGATTTCTACCCTTGCTTATTGTTGTCCAATCTTCTCCTTGCACTCCCTTGCTTTTCCTTACTTGTCCTTTTCTTGCTTGCTTATGTCCAAGTGTTGTCTCTCTCTCTTGACTCTTGTTGTAGTTGTTCTCTCCTCTTTTCCTCCTAGTGAATGCTAGAATGTCCAAGAGTGTGTTAGAATGTTCTCTCTCTTCTTTCCTTTTCTTTCCTTTTTCTTCATTTTCCCTTGCATGCATATTACTATCTCTCCATCTTCCTTCTCTCTTATTTTCCATTATTTCTTGTATTAATTTCCATTTGTTTCCCTTTGCCTTTTTCCAATGCCAGTTCCATTTTCCTTAGCCAATAATTAACCACAAGGGATGCCCATTATAATTTTTTCCCCTTCATTCAACTTGGAATACATGTCCCATGACCTTGGTTTGATTTTTTCCTTTTACAATGTTCATTTATTACATGGAACCATAACCGTGGTTGTTACATATTTCCTTTAGAGGGGCTACTCAAACTAGGGACAACTACCACTATGCCAATGAGTTCTTATGATTATGGTTGTAATTTTTTAGAGGGAGGTCCTTCTTCCAGTGTCAAATACAATCCCATGAGCAATCATGCCTTTCAGAGTCCCTTGTTTCCTAGGGGCATCCCCCTAGAGGACAATATATTTTCACCATATCTGTTGGTTTAGGAGTTCATTTCTTTGGGAAAATATACATTAGATAAATTTTGAAGTCTAAAATGGGCCTACTAAGGAATATTATAAAATAATAATGGAAATAATAAAATAATATTAGATCACATCATGAAATTTTATCCTCAAAAACGAAAAAACTACTTTTTCAACTCGTATTTCCAATTTATCTCCTAAAATTTTTTCTCAAATTTTGAGCGAGATAACTTGTTGGATGCATAATTTAAGTCCTCATCCAAGGAGTACACATGTTGCATACTTTCGATGGACCATGCTACACGAAAAATGAGAAATACATGAAAAACGTGATTGCAATCATGTTTTTAATGTATTTCTCATTTTTCGTGTAGCAAGGTCCATTGAAAGTATGCAACATGGGTACTCTTTAGATGAGGAATTGAATTATTCATCCAATGAGTGCTCCTACTCAAAATTTGAGTAAAATTGTAGGGAGATAGGTTGAAAATAGGAGTTGAAAAAGTAGTTTTTTACTTTTTAGTCTTTTTACTTTTGTACTAAAAAAAGGTGAATCATTCCCCATGGTTGACATATTCATCTTGAATCCTATTGGTTCTCATAAAGTTGATTTTTTTTGTACATTTTTGTTTTGAGGCCCATTTTTTACCACAAAATTTCTCTAATGTACCCTTGGTCCATCATCTTCCACCATTAACTATGCTATGGGGGGACCATAAGGTCTGTGGGGGTAAATTTTTACCACCTGGTCCATTTAACCAACATCATCTTCCATTTCTAGATTTACTTAGTTTGTTGGATTTGGACAAACTTACGAATGACCCCATATTCCATGATCCTCGGTGCCCCCCTTTGCCTACAAAATTAACTTATGATATTCCTAAATTCAAAGGAAAGCTAAGAGAAAGCCTGACCAGACATATTACCACCTACTATTTGTGGTGTTCTTCAAACTATTTGGTGGACGATTATGTGAGGTTGCATATTTTCCAATGAACCTTGACCGGTGATGTCGCTAAATGGTACATTGAACTTGATAAGAAATCCTATAGTGGCTATCCTTCATTTTTCTATAATTTTTTGAGTCATTTTCAACTACCTAGATGGTAATATATCAAGATTGACCTCCTATAGACACTTAACAAGATACCTCTATTCACATTTCTAATCATATTCATGAGTGGAGGAGATGAAAGAGGTTAGTTAGGTCCAAGATTCCCAATGATTTTCTTAATTATTGGTTTACACTATCCTTGCTTCCACCTATAGCCAAAAATTTCACTATGGTCGAGGTAATTGCAAAGGAGCATGCCATTCTACATGCTAAACATCTTGATTTGATTTATTCTCAATTGGGCACTTTATATGATTTCATCCCTAATTCTACTTAAAATTCATCTAATCCACCATGACCTAAAATGGGATTTCATTCTGATGGTGTCACCGGTTCCATTCCTTATGATGTTATGAGCCAGTTAGGGAAATTGATTGTCATATCCCAAGCCTTAACAAGTGTGTTTGGTTCTCAACAAGCATGACCTTCTGATAAAACTGCCAATGTTCATACAATGCAATCTACAACACCTAAGAATCCTCAACAACCTGGTAGGAAAAAGAAAATGAAAAAGAAAATTAATATTCCTAAACCTACTCAGACGATTAAAAATTTCAATCAAACCAGGGTGTGGGCATGACTGAGAAATGTTGTAAGGTTAAATTCCATTTTAAGATCTGTTAGGTTGATCAATTGACTCATAAATTTCACACACATATGAGGTCCATCATCTTCCTGTACTATTGGCAACCACGCAACAATTGATTGTGTTGACTCATTAATTTCCTCCCAACCACAACAACAAATTGTTGCACATGCACCTCAACCTCTGCTAAGGGCCATTGTGGGGCATTATTTTCCTCTTGGAAACATTATTCCTATTCTCATGTGTAATGATAAAATTAACTTGTCTACAAGAGCTCAATATTACAACAATTCTCAGTCAATTTTTCCTTCTAAAGACTTGATCGCAGTTGCTACACCCAATGGACCTCTATGTTGGATAAGCCCCTGGACCCAATAATTTTCCTACCTAAGGGTGTTCTCTATAATTCAACACACAATACCAATGTTGGGTATGTGTTATATTATTTCCACGACTGGCCCCAGAATAAGTTTTTTGGGGTGCGGGGTAGTGCCCTAGAAAAAATATTCTAGGCAGTTTTGTGCATGTTTTTCGCACATGGTTTTGGGAATGATGGTTTTCTGCCCACGGTATTTTTAAGATACGGTCAAGGGAACTACAATTATGTTATAATCCAGGGTTAGTGGAATGGGGTTTATGAATGCTTCCACACACACACACATATATATATTAACATTGAAAGGAATATAATGAAAAATCAATCAAGTAGTCCTAGTTTGGGGATCTAGGAAAAAATCTTTGTGTATATTTGTTTTATGTTCTTACCATTGTCTATTTTTCTATTTTAAGAATTCATTTGTAGGTAATTTCTATATAGGGTTAAAACCTACACCCAATGTGCGGGCTTCCCAGCACTACAAAATTGTTGAGGATTTAACCCAAGTACCTTGTGTCATGTCTACTATGGAGGTTTCATAGAGTTGTCCTACATAACAAAATAATTGTTCACTAGTATCGAAGCGATGGATCCCTCAGAGTTGAGTTTGATCACATTTTACATTGATGCCCCTTGCTTTAGACTCTCTCATTAGGTTGTTTCTCATATCTTAGTGCATATCTTCAATCGATATATACACCATACTCTTCTTGATGAAGGATGTTCAACTTGTATTATGGTCTTGTCATGCCGGAAAACTATTGGTTCTCCAACACTCATCAAGTCAAACACAAATTTTCAGGCCTTTGAAAGTCATACCTTCATGCCAGAGTGGATTTTCCTTCATTTTCCATCAAGCTAGGGAGGAATTTGTGATATTATGTGTTGAAGTTATTGATTCTCCCTTAGTTTATAACTTACTCCTTAGCCATAGTTGGTTTTATGCCATGACTATAGTTGTGTTTTCACTATTTCGAGTGCTTTTCTTGCCCCATGAAGTGAAGATTATCATGATAAATCAACTAGAAGATTGTGTGTCATCGACTAAGTATATCATTATGGGCATTGTTATGTCATTTGTTGGAGATAACCCTTCTGCCTATGAGAGTGTTGGTGTAGGTCTATTTAAAATCTCTTCACTTATTGGTGTCTTTCCTATTCCACCACCTAATGTTCCTAACTCCTCTATCCCTCCTATGCATATGCTCTCTTCCACCACCATTGGAGCCCATTAGCCTCCTAACGGGCCTTGGGTGGTTCCTTCTCCTTTAGATGTAGATTTGTATGGTGAGCATTGTCACCTTTAGAGTTTGCCTCTTTAGTAGTCCCATCAATACCTCCTAATGATGGTTATAAGCTCTATCTCAATATGGAATATTATAAGGATACTTTTCCCATATGGGCCATCACTTTTCCTATTCCATGTGACTCCCTTGATGACAAGTATCGTTTTTGACTACTCATCTTGGAGGTAATTTATTCACTTATTAATACCATGGAGACTATGCCTTTTGATGTCTCTATTCTCCCTAAACATGAACATGTTGATATTATCAAGCTAAATACTGAATTGGGCCAAGGGGAATTTTCTAGGCCATCCATCGAAGTGCCACCCTTAGACTGAGTCAAGTCTTTGGTTTTGATACTGAACTTGCTAATGAATTGTCAAACCCACATCCTCCCATTGACAAGTGTCTTGCACCCCTTTTATTTCTTAATTGTCCATGTCAAGGAGGTGCATTCATTCATGTGACCACTCACCTTTTATGTCCTAGTGTCATTCGTGATAATGATATGGTTCTAGGCTTTACTTGACCTCATCAACCTTTAGGAATCGGGAAATTCAACTCCCTATGGCATGGCCCCATTATGGTGCGCCATATGGTACCCACAATATCCCATGAGTTAATGTTTGAGAACCCTTGGGCTATTCCTGGTAGTGGGCACCACTTGATGTGACCCACTATACTATGATGATCCTTGTACATATGTATTTTAGTTTTGGTTTAGTGTGTGACGCAAGAAATTTTCTAGTACATCATATATGCCAAAAAAAATTTCTAAAACCAAAAAAATAAAAAATATAGTATTGTTTGTACCAAATCCATATTTTATTTATTTCGTTATATTATCTAACCATGGGTCTAGCCTTTCTAGATGGATTTTACACGATACAATGGCATTTTTTTTGCAATGTCCATAATACCTTAGGTGAATTATTCTTGAACCTAACGTGTAGGGGTAAGTCTTTCCCCTCATTTTCTATTTCACTATTGACCATTATTTCCATATTCATTGTACGTTAGGTCCAACCCCATTAGGTTGCAGTACTAACCTCTCTTTTTGCACATCGTAACTTGTTGATAGAGCTTTCCTATACATAGATGCCATAGATTAGCACTTATTTTCCATGTTCAAGTCCATGCTGCATTATTTTATCACCTCAAAATCCATCCTTTTGATTCTTCATGACTTAGACTATAAGCCTAATTTACTGTTATTTATCATCTTTTGTCCTTACCCTAGGAGGGTTCAACCCACTTTGTAACTTGTGACTGCTACTACAATTTAGCCTCACTTACGCATGATTATAAGCCTTGGTTTTGGTTTACCACTATTGTCACATTATTCTTGGCCCATTGGTTTCTTTTGCTTGGTATTTTTACCTTTCCTGGAGGGACAACTATGATGAGTGGTCTCCTTTGCTAGCTTCTCTACTTCACTTTGCTTAGGGTGGTTCCATAAACTCAAAACTAGTTTCTACCCTTTATACCATTCATTCCTTTAGGACGAGCTTCCTTATGTACTTCTAATTTTCATTAAAAATTGAAGGATACTGAGTATCCTTTTACTTCTTTTATGGGCTTGTTAAAAAAAAGAAAAATATACTATTGAAATTTGAGCTTATTTGTATCCTCTTTTGTGTTCATTAAACTATGCAGGACATTAAAAGAGAAAAGGGAAGGGTTCTCATTTGCTTGATTTTCAGTCAAAATGGAAACATTAGTCATGTCACCCTTGAACATGGCACCTGTTTTCTTCATTTCCTCATAGTTGGGCTTTAGTTTTCCTAGGAGTCGTACCATGCCTGTGAGTTTGTTTACTCCTCTATCTAGCTAATATTCTAGTCACTATGGAGCATGCCTTAATTCCTCTTGTGTTGTTGCATGATATCATGTGGTTGTCATTAATCAATGCTTCAAAGTCCCTTTTGTGTCATGTTATTACGTATTCAGGGGAAGTCTTAGACTTAGTCGGTCATATACATTCCTTGTTGAACTTTTTGTGTCGGCCATCCATATGTTAGTTTTATTTCATGACTTCATCTATTCACATCACCTCTCATTTTGTTTCATGTTGATTGATGGGGGATACATTAAGGCCCTCCATCAATGAATCTTCTCTTGTATGCTTCAACTTATTATCCAAGGGCTTGATCTAGGAACTAGTAGTACCTTGGAGCTTGCATATGTCAATAGTAGGATATCTCATGATCAAAAATGGATTTACTTCATAGAATCCTAATTCGTCAAGTTTGTGTCTGTTTGATGTCATCTCATTTATTCACACTTAGTAGACTGTGCTAGGTACCTTAGGGCCCATTTTCATCATTGGTTGTCCCCATTGCATCTGTTAATAATATTCCTTAATGAATAGTAATCAAATTATTTCTACCATGCTTGAAATCAACTCATCTATTCACATCATGTAGATTCATACCGTTGGAGTTTTCTAGAATACCTTGGGATAAGGACATATCACTCCTATATGGCACCCTTCCCAAACTGCATTCAAGTTATGTATCATTTTTTGTACTTTAAGAACTACTTTGGGCCACTCTTCTTCTATGTGTCCATAATTCTATTGATGTATTTGCTGATGGCTATGATATTTTGGTTTTTCTCATGGATGTCCTGTATATTCCTCATGGCCATGTCTTATCATTTCATGTCATGGATCCATAGTGTATAGTTGGAAGCCATGATTAGTTTATATTTATACCAATCATGGGTATGCACGACTTAGAGATGATATCAACATGGTTGAGATTTCATTATTTGAGTTTCTCTGATTCCGTTCTTTGGTATTGGCTCCTTCCTTCCATTTTGAGCTCCATATTTTTTGTAATGCATTTTGGCCATCAGTTTCTCTTATGACCTCATGCATTAAGGGGCATTTTTTATAAGCATATTTTCCACTCCACTATAGCGAGAAAGACCTAAGTTAAAAAACCTTAGTTGCTGGCTAGAATGCATCTCCTTTTACCCCTTTATTTACTTGTATAGGTCCTACAAGGGGGTTATTAGATGTTATAGGGGTGAAATTAATTAACTGAGTAAGATTTCATAATTATTTGATCACATATAATAATTATGAAATAATGATTGTTTCATAATTAAGAAGAAGGTTATAGAGGCTATCATTCCCAAAATGATTAAATTGACCTAATTGTCCATGAGTTTGCTAGGGGTCAATTATTGTGGAAGTTCCATAACTTCTCAAGACCCCTAGGTGTCCAAATATATTCTGCTGGAGGATGCAAAAAAAACTAATGTAATCCGTACCTATCAAGAGGATAAGAGTTAGATAGAGAGAGAGCTCAACTACAATTCTTTTTGATGTGATCAGATTATCCATTATATAGGAAGTGGTTAGGATTGAAGGCTAATGAGGAGTAATGAAGTGCTAAAGGTATATTTTACCTCTTTTTATTCTTTAATGGAAGATTATGAGTTCCTTTCCATATGTTTTGTATTCATTATATGTATGTTGATGGAATTATGGTTTATGCATCCTAATATGCACTCTATAAAAGGAAAAAGTTTCTTTGTTTATTGGTTCTTGTGTTTGAGGATTTGGATTAAGGCAGTTTGGAGCGAGATATTTAGGTGGAAGTAGGTTCTCCAGCATCAAACTTAGGTTCAAAAGTATTCACTAGCTTATGAGGGTTCAGGTATGTGTTCTTTAGTTCTCTAGCTAAAATTTTCTGCATGTTTTTGATTTGCATCTAGGAAATTCTCATATTTCTCCACATATCATCTGAAAAGATTTCAGGAAAAATACATGGAGAAAAAACTCCTTATTTTAGATACATTTTCTGGTACAAAAGTAACACCCTCCACTTATAATTCCTGGTCCACTGTATCTTACTATAGGCTTGCATGTATTTCAGTGGTTAGTGATTTGTGTGGATTATTGTCTCCTTTCCCATCAAATAGTGCTTATAGTTCTTCACAACTTTCACCAAGGCATAAAGCTCCTTGTTGTAGGTAGGGTACTTAAAAACTTTCCCATGAAATACTTCATAATGTAATGGGTGTGGAGCTTGATTATCTTCTTAATTTAGAGGTCTCGTTTTGGCCATGCTAGATTCTAGTTCCTAATGGGGCGGTAACACTGCTCGTAGGATCATTGTTAGGGGGATCCAGGTGGGGGCGATAATGATTCTATGAGCCCCCCCAGCAGGGGTTAGGGGGAAGCACCCATGAAGAAAAAATAGATGAAAAAATGCCTTATAAAATATTGTAATTTCGTAATCAATCTAGGCCATTAATTAGGTGAAATATTTAACGATAGAAGTTATGTTAATTTAAGATTTTATTTCCTAGAAAGAAACCCTCAGTTTATATGAGGGAGTTGTATTGTGGCTGTGTATTATTATTATTCTTTGCGAGAAAGAGAGAGGATACTGTGTGAAAATGAAGATAAAATTACAACATATTTTCTGTAGGTTGTATCTCTTAATTTTGTTGGATAATATAAGGGGAGGACTAGATCTTTCTCCATGGATGCAGCCAAAATTGGGTAAAACACGTATATCGGTATCTCTCTTATATTATGCATTTCTGTGTTTGTGTTTCCACAATAATTTATGTGTTTCAATGCTTCGTTATTTAATTTATAACATAATGGTAACATACATGCCTTCCTCCTTGCATCAAGACCAATCCCATAACATAACCACTCGCATATGTCTCCACTTGGAAGGGTTGTTGCAAGTTTGGTAGTGCGAAAACTAGTGTTTGACTGATCTTCTTCTTTAATTTCTCAAATGCCCATTGATGACCCTTTCTCCACTTGAAACTCTTGCCACTTGTTGTTATGGTAGGGAGTGGTGATGCTACCACTAAAAATGAGGCCCTTAATTTCATGATGGAATCCATCTTGGAAGGAAATACCTTTAGGTCTCATTCACCTATCACAAACCTTAGATACACGAAAGACTATTGTGAAAAATCATGCTTCTTGACATTTTCTAGCAAGTAGTGCTTATCTAATGTTTTCAATACCTATGTCAAATGTGAGATGTGCTCCTCCCGGGTAGCAATGTATACCAGTTTATCATCCAACAAATGAATCTATAAAAGGGCATATTATATCATTGATTAACCTCATAAATGTAGCTAGTGCATTGCATAGGCTAAGTGGCATGACTAACCATTCATACAAACCTTGTCTAGTTTTGAAGGTAGTATTGAAGGTATCTTCTTCCTTGACTTGAACCTAGTGATATCTAGTTTTGAAGGTAGTATTCAAAGTATCTTCTTCCTTGACTTGAACCTAGTGATATCCAGACTTTAAGCCCAACTTGGTGAAGTATTCCATCTATTCTAGGTTGGAGATACCTATTCTTTAGTATAATATTGTTCAACACCCTGTAATCTATGCACATTTTCCAAGGCCCATCCTTCTTTGGAATTATGGTGATGAGCGACCCACATGGTGATGTACTTGGTCAAATGAAACCCTATTTCAATAAATACTGCAATTGTTTCTTCACCTCACTTTCTTCTATTAAAAGCTTCCTATACAACTGAATGTCTGGCAATGGGGAGTCTAGAAATAACTGCATCTTATGCTCTGCTTCTCCCTTGGGTGGTATCCCTTTAGGCTCCTAGAACACATCCCTGTATGCTTGTAGCAACTCTTCTAAGTGTTGTTTATATTTCTTAATACACCCATCCAAGGATGCCTTTTCTCTCACTGACTCTTGTAAAACATAGTAAACCCTACTTCTTTCTTGAACTAATCAATTTCTTGGCTTGGTTGGCACTTACAAGCGAATTTTTTGACTTGCCTTTGTGTGCATTGTTGGTGAACGATTTTCCATCCTTGATGAGCTGGCACTAGATAGCTCTCTGCATGAATATTTCATCTTGCATTTACATGTAGGGAATTCAAAAAACCATTCCATATACATCAAATAGAACTACATCTATTTCTATCATCTACAAAATCAACATTGATAGTAAAGCTATTTTTTTACTATTTTTTACCTTTATCTCTGCATCCTTATGTACCCATCCCGATAGATATGGACTTAGATGATCATGAAGTTCCAATACCAATCCGTTAACTAGCTCTGGTGAAATGAAATTTTCCTGCGATCCTAAGTCAAACAGAGCACTCGTCTTTGTCTTCTTACCCTATATCTTTATGTGGAAGATTTTGGTCATTTCTTTCTATTATTTTTATTGAAGGGTACTTATATTTAACTCCTTCTACATTGACATACATGTGATATTCTCATCCACGTCCAAGATGATTTCAACTTGGTTGCTCGATTCAGTGGTCACAGAATTCTTCTTCTTATTATCTTTCTTTTTTTTTGTTTGAGTTAAGATTTGGATGAAAATTCCAACACTTCTCCTTTGTATAATCGTTAATGTTGGAGTGGTTGCTAGGATCTTACATTGGTGTGCTATGGCTTCCATCTTTTTATCTTTTTCGATCCACTTGATTTCCCTTTCTTCAAGATTATTTTCTCTAGGTATTGTGCATGTACACAAGTCTCATCCACCAATTTTAGCTTAAACAACATAACTTTCTTCTAGAGATGGTTTTGTAGATCCCCTAGATACTTGAGGGTACAACTGGGTTCTTTGGGGAGATACCGATAATTATGGCCTTCTTTTTGAACTCGATGGTGTAATCCTGTACATTATACCCCTACTTATACAGGAAGTAGTACCACCAGATTCACTAGTCCTCTACATACCCAATAGGGTAAAATTGTGAATTTATGAGGGTTTTAAAGTCCTCCCACTTTGTCACTAGATGATATATCTCCAACCTCAAAGTATTGGTGTGTCTTCCCCCCTAGGTTAAGTCATGGCCCTCTAATTTCAACCATGGAAATGAAATCTTCTATTCTTCATCTATATGATGAACATTGAAATAGACTTCTATATGCTATAATCAATGATTTAGCTTCAGAGCATTGATCTCACTTTGGTACGACATGATATCTACATTCGTTTACATTTTGAACAGGGACTGTGAATGGTTCATAACACTCAAACTGGGTTTATCTCTTTTGGATCCTTTCTTTGGTTCATTTTCTGTTTCTTCTTGATATTTTGATCTCCCTTATTGATTGGTCCTCTGTGTTAGAACCCCAATCTTCTCCTTATATCCCAATCTTATTTCTTAGGTTTCACATGAGGAGATTCACATTACAACTTATATCTGCAAATTATGCTTGTAGCCATGATAACCTCTCCTCAACGGGATCATAAGGGTTATTCACAAATTCATAGTCCATGATTAGGGTTTTATGACTTTTGACTTAGTTGATTTATATTCCTTGTAAATATCTAGAATATACCCTAAGAAACCTGGTAAGATGCCAATATGATCCGTAAACTACCATGGATATTCCATTAGACAATTCATCAAAATAGATCTCATATAATTATACTTAAAAATCCAAAATTCTTCTCTATTAGGGTATATTTCCCTTCAGATTTCTAGATTTCTAGATTATTGTTCATTGCGTATGCATGCAAATTAAAATTTATGTACAAAATAGAGAATGATGAAATAAAGAATCACAAACCACCTTTGACACAAAATGTATCTTGGGAATCCCTTTCAGGGAGAAATCCCAACTAGAAGGTGAGGCCACTCTGCTATCTTTCTCTCAATAGAAAATTGTTATGAGTACATAGAAGTAAAGCCCATGGCTCATGGGCTACTACAATGTAGAAATCCTTTATGTGTGCTCTCTCCCTATCCCTCTTGGCTGCAAAGCTTGTTTATGGAACAAATTCACTCAAAAAGAATTGAACCACTTTTCCTCCTAGTGGCCTAGTTACAACACAACTCAACAACCTACTAGTGGTTAGTTTTGACTCCCTCAACTCTTAGAAAGAGTTACAATATGGATTCTTCTAAAGTCTTCTTTATCATGATCACATGGCTAGCCTTCTTTCTATGAATAATGGGGCTAATATGGCACCCTCTTGAATTATGGTGGCCAAAACAGGAAGGTCAACTTACGAGTAACATAATTTTTGCATACAAGCTCTAATTAAGGCGATTACTACATTGTTGGAAAGGTCTTTGTGTGTAGAATAGGAAAATAAAAACTCCATGGTAAGGTAACTAATTTTTTACCCCAAAAAATTATGTTTGATGCCTCAAAATGATCTTAGAAGGTTTCAAACCCTAATCTACCAAACTGGGTGTCATTGGTAAAAATGGTCCTATGAGTTGATTCTTGCACTTTTTCCTCTATGAAAGCATCGAGATGGTTGAGAAACAATATAATGATATAATATGGATTTGGATTGGATCACATAATGGACTAAAGGGAGAAGAGATTTCCATATAAGAATAACAACTACTAGAAACAAAATTTACATTTTTAGGATTAACAATAAAAATGAATGATCACAATTCCTGTTGTAGGAGAATTTCACCTAATAAGAGCAGTTACATTTAACCCAGTAGGCTCCTTAGAATCTACCCATAATTAGTGTGTGTTATGATCAATAGAATAATAAAATTAGATCCCTATCCAAGCATCATATTCATGACATTCATACATAACATTATCATGCAAAAGAGTTGAAACAATACTCGATCTGTCGTAGGTCTTTGAAGGGTGTTGAGCTTGATGCTGAGAATCCCACTTCTACTCGAAGATCTTGCTCCCAAATATGACAATCCAAAGGCCTACACACGTACACCAACAAACAAAGAACACAAGCCTTCTGCAAAGGGCTAATCAACATAAAAACATGTATAAATGCAAATCATAAACACATAGCATATATGGGAAGGAACCATCAAATTCTATTAATCATAAGCAATAATTACAAAGAAATTATACCCAACAAATGGAAACCCCCTCTACAACTTGCAGCATGACCTCCTTCTCCTAATGCATGAGAGTTTTCGCGCCATAATATGGATACTAGCTCTAACCCCTTTTCTCTTGTTGAGATTATATAAGTTTATTCTATCCTCCAAGAGAACGTATCTAAATGCCTAGGGGTTTGAAATGTTAGGAAACTAGTACAATAATGGACCCCTAGCCAACTCATACACAAGTGGGTCAAGTTGATCTCCTTGGGAATGACAAATTCTAGATACCTTTTTCTCAATTATGATTTTTTTCTCAATTATGAAATTATTATTATCTCACAATTATAAAATTTTAACAAAATATTTATAAGAGAATACTCAATCATGTAATTCCACCCTTTTAACATAGAATAACTCACACATAAGTTAAAAAAAAAAGGTGAAAAGTGATACATTCTAGCTAACAACTAAAATAAATTAAATCTGGGTTTTTCTCACTCTACTAGACTACCAAATAAAGTTATAACAATTCCTATTAAAATTACTAAATATCCTTAAGCTATAAAAATTAAAATTAAAATCATATTAAATATATTGCAAATTAATAAAAACATTTTAATTATTAAAATTGCCTATAATCCTAGAAATAAAATTAAAATAAACATTACTCGAATTAATTTCCTTAAACCATAAAAATAGAATTAAAATAAATATCACTTAAACCATAAAAATAGAATTAAAATAAATATCACTAAAATTAAATTTAGTTTTTTTAATAACATGTTGATACACCCTTGCCTTATCCTTTACTCTGTTTTACGGATTGCTTTTTTTCTCCCAAAAAGTTGATTCACCCTCTCTTTGTTTTATTTATTATTTTTTTTCTTTTATCTATAATTAATTATGTTTTCAAATATATAATTTATAAATACATTTACTTTATTTTAATTAAAAAAATATTATTTTAAATTAAAATAATTTAATTATTACAATTTAAGAAAAGAAAATTAAAAAACTTACATATCTTATATATAATTATTTTAACATAGTGATTAAAAGGAGAATATAACCGATTCATTATGTTTCTTGTGTGGGTTGTCTCTACTTGATTCTCCATCCAGTTTTAAGCTGTAAATTATAGGATTCAGAATGTATAGCTGTTAAGTATGCTATTTGAGTTTGAGGTTTGCATAATGTGTTGTTATTTGATAAATATATGGTTATTTAAGATTATTAGTGTGATATTTTGAGGACCGTAGGGTTATGATGTTAGTTGGAAAGTTCTTTTGTTCCTTTCATCAGTATTTATTATTGACTATAAATTCCATCATTTTATGATTGATGTTATAAAAATATATTATATATATATATAATATTTGATAAATTATTAATTTAATATTTAAAATTAATTTAATTTTAAATTATATATTTTATATTAATTTTTTTCTTAATTTCATAAATTATATAATTAACAAAAATGGTGTTAATAAATAATAAGATTTTGAATTACAAAATTTTAGTATAAATTTATATTAAACTCTTACTCAATAATATCACTATCAGACATATCAGCCATATCAGAGTTTGAAACCAATTATTAAACATAATATCAACCACCTCTTCATCTAACCTGTTAAAATGTAAACCTATTAGTCATATCAGAGTTTGAAACCAGTCATTAAACATAATATCAACCACCTCTTCATCTAACCTATTAAAATCTAAACCTAAGCAATGGAAGTAACAAAATTTGACTCAATTCCTTGTAAACAAAAGAAAAAGTGCATAGCTAACTTTATGAAGACAGCCAAAAAAAAATTGTCTTTTTGGTAACTACCATTTTATTAAAATATATCTTAAAAATAGTTATAATTTTTTTATATATATTTTAGAAGGTTTTTAAACATATTTTTTAGTTTATTTGGTCAATAATTTGATAAAGATTTGTAAGATTCACAAGTTTCAATTGTGAACACTCCATAATTTAGTATTTGAGACATGTTTTTGGTGATAATTACATCGAAATTTATTGGTCGGACTCACTAATGTGGTTCTAATTACTCAAAAGCTTTTTCTAATTATCCAAAAAAAATTAAAATGTTATATTCATATATAAAATAAAAACTCATTTTAAATAACAAAAATCAAAATTTTTATTGATACCAAAAACTCAAAACATATAATAATTTAAAACACCTAAAAAAACTACACAGAAAAACATAAACAAGAGCACTGTGTTCCAAAAACAACATTACAAGAGCACTGTGTTCCAAAAACAACATTGAACAGCAGCCTGTCAATTAGGTGATGCTAACCTCAGAATGAACAGGTTTTTCTATTTTTCTTATTTTTTAATATGTGACCAACCTAACTGAAAGAAAGTCCTTGACATTCATTGACTTGATTGATTCATCTTAAACCACTTTACACCGGCACCGAAACATGAGAGATTTACTCAAAATACGCAGGATTTAGTGCTAACTTTACACGACAGTAATAACCTGAATTCTCCATCCGAGATTTCCTATAATTATGATACAGACATATATTAATTTTAATTAATAATGTATCAATGCCAGGGGCCGTAATCATATCATCTCCAATTCCCTTTGAACTTTCAGATGTGATCAAATATCATATCCTTCCAAGCCACGTATAATATTACGTTGAAGGCGACGGCTATAGTCGTCACTCTCAACTATAAATATATTGGTGAGATCTGAACAGTAGGATATCAATGCCGGCCAATTTCTGCAGCCACGACATTAATGCCTTTTCAAGAACTCATTGGTTGCTTGGACTACTGAAGGTGGCTGAAGATATTCACCGTCGTAACTACAGACTTTCCGAAGGTGGCGCATGGGAAGCTGGGAGGATGTTATTGTCAGGCTAGAAACAATGGGGGAAAAGTTTGAGGGTCCCATTTTGTATGCAGAGAAAATGAGGGTTAAAATATCAATTCTTATCTTGAGATTCACTCTATTTCTGACTCCATGATTCAAAGTCATCCCTCTCAGTACAAAAACATTTTTATTTGAGCAAAGCACGATGTAGAATTAATTGAATGACTAGTTGAATTGCGAATAGTTTTTATTTAAGTTATATCTTTATGGCGAAAAAAAAGCTGTTAAATTTTGGTCAATTAGTTGTGGCTAAATTTTGATTTATATTGTTTAAATTGATTTCTTTTATTGTATTTATGGATTTACTCTCAAAAACTTTGAAACAAAAATTCACTTATTAAATTTGTGATTTTAATAAATTTCCACTAAATTTTAAAAAAATTATATAAAAAAAATAAACCCAGAAATATTCCAAAAAATCGCTTAAAACTATAACTCAATATTATATTCAATAATAGTGTTAAATTCATGAATTTTTTTTGAGTACAATGCGATTGAAAAAACACTTGTATATAAACTGCCTTACCTTTGGTTCACTTATTTCTAGATTTTTGAGAATAAAATAAAGATCTAGATTTTTGAGAATAAAATAAAGAGTGGCATGAAATGCATGTTATATATATGTGAATCATATTAGCTTATTTTTAATTTTTAAAGCTCCAAGGAATGACCGTAAGTTTTATATGGAAAAACAGTGAGAGACTTGCGTTATAACTTCGGGAAATCTATGTTACAGGTGTTTTTGTTTTTTGTTTTTTTTTTTAACTTATTCAATCTTTTGATTATCTTTCTCCAACCTTATAATCCATATTGTATGTAATGTTGCATTTTTTTCGAAGGTACCATGTCTTTTCAATTATGTTATTTTAAAGCTTATATTAGTGTGTAATACCTTATAATCCATATGGTTTATAATGTTGTATTTTTGGGAAGGTATAATGTTTTTCCAATTATGTTATTCTAAAGATCATATTAGTGTATAATACCTTATAATTTATATTGTTTATAATGTTGCATTTTTTCAAAAGTAGAATGTTTTTTCAATGATGTTATTTTAAAGTTCATAATACTTTATAACTTATATTGTTTATAATGTTGCATTTTTTCAAAAGTATAATGTTTTTTAATGATGTTATTTTAAAGTTCATGTTAGTAGAAAAAATTAATATTTTTAGTTGATATTAGTGTATTATAGAAAGAATTAATATTTTTATGCTAATTAATGAGAAATCTTGAGAAATGCTCCAAATAATCTTTTGTAGTATGTTTGAAGGTGTTAATGAAGGTTACTTAAGCAGTTTATTTGTTGGAACACTTACGATGCACTGTTTGCCGATAATAGCTACTGCAATACTTTCTCTATGTTGTTACAACACTTCTAGTGCACTACCTACCGATGATAGCTGCTGCAACACTTTCTCTATGTTGTTTCTACACCTATAGTGTAGTGTCGACACCTATAGTGCACCATCGCTTGTTGACATTGACTCCAACACTTTCTCTGTAACGTTGCAACAATTTTGTGCATTGTTTGCTAATGAGAACTGTGACAACGTGAGAAAACCAATCATTCACCATTGCATAGATGTTAGAGTTACTTAATAAGGGGGAGAACAAATAACCTTCCACTACCCAACCTAGGAAATGACAAAGGAGTAGTTAGTATCATTCAACATGGGAAACTTAATTGTAATGCTTTTGTCCCATCTCTTCCATGTCGAGGTGGTTGGTGACTCAACAATTGTTATACGACCTATCTTTTTCCTTTACTATTGAAACAATCAGACAACTTTATAATCAAACATTCCCATGGTTGTAGCTACCTTCCATTCTAAAATTAAGACTTTAATTATGCATGAGTATCCCTGCTCCACTCCCACTTTTTTTGAGCGGGTGGTGTATGGAGAATTGTAATCATTTTTTTCTAAGTTTATGTTAAGTACAAAGTTGTTTATTCTTGTTTTATCCTATTCATATATGTGTGATGCATTGATAACATAAGTTCTCTGTTGGACATTTAATTAGTGCCTTATCTAAGGAATTATGCCCCCCTCCTTAGCTAGATACTTCTTTTACTTTAGCATAAGATAGTTTTAACTTTATTCATTTGTGGTTGGTTAATAATTTATGATTTTTCATAGTATTTTCTTGCCATTTTTGTTTTCTCAATTTAATAATCCATTGGTTTTATGTTTACTTATTTTAATGTCGGTCTAATAGTTTCTAGTGTTTCGTCATTTAATCAACTAATTGCAGCATTTGTTCCCATATCAAGATTGAGATTGGATGAACAACTTGATTAAGTCAATGGGTGCTTAATTTTTTGCAAGTGTGTATAATTTTCTGAAGTGTGTTTACTTTCTGCAATTCGATGTTTTTTTTTGTAATTTTAGATTAGATTTCCTTTTCTATAAGAGTGTTCCTTATGATCCTTGTAGGTGGTTGAGATTAGAAGTTCTCACAAGCCACCCACTACTTCTCACAAGTGTGTTTTAAATATGCAACAATAGTTAGCATATCAATTCCAACAATTTTGTAAATCATTTAAATTCTTATCAGTGTGTGAGTGTGTTCTCAGTTTATTTGGTGACTTGATAAAGGTCAAGAACACCTCAATTATTTGGTTATTTAATTAGTACTGCAACTTATCTAGCACTTAACATATTACGTTAGCATATATGGTGCATGATCGTTCATAAGTTCTAAATGAAAGTCATATTGATAATTAAATGTTCACTTTTTTATTTATCTCCTAAGGAATTCAAATGTAATTGAATGGCTTGTCATTTTTGGCAACATTGCTAGGGAACTATCAATGATATAGTAACTATTTTTGTGTCTTGGTTTGTTTCAACTAGTGTGTGTGTGTGTGTGGGGTTTAAGAAATTTCATGTGATGCGTTTTTATCTAAATTTTTCTTCATTTTGATTTGTTTCAAGAAAAATGTTTCTTTAAATTTCCATGAATATAATTTGAGAATAGAAGGGTAGATTTGTTAGATTTGTAAAAAGTCCCCAAAAAACTAAAGTCTCACAAGACAATCATAAGAATAAATGGTGCATGCCTAACCTAACTACTTGACTCCCACAACCAACTCTCTCACTAAAAGAAGTCTGGAACCTCCACTCATGGACTTGAGTTAGTGCAACCTCATATTCTACATAAGTAGAGATAAATTCCCTAAAGAAAAGATAGAAGAGCAGTTCCATTTTGAAGAAGTGTTCTTTCCTAACTCTCTTGAAGTACCTTACAAGAAAGAGGGTAATTTTCACTAAGAAATGGCACATGAAAAATCTATTAAGTGGGAAGCATATACTTCTGAATTCCTTATTTGAAAATTAAAAGAAGAAATTAATATGAAGACCATTCTACAATCAACCTTACCCAAAATACATGGCTTATCCAAAGAAGATCTAGACATGTTCCTTTTCGAGTTCGACATTCTCTAAAGAAGTTACGATTATGTTTCTAATTCCCAAGAGTTGAAACTTTTTCCTGCTACACTTAAAAGTGTTGCATTACATTAGAACACGGGTATTGGTAGAAGGTATCCACACTTGGGAACAAATGAAGAAAAGGTTCTTAGAAAAATATCAAGATTGCTGCAAGGACAAGGATCAGAGGGAATAGGTCTTTAGTATGACACAAAAGAAAGATGAAAGCTTAGATTATTATGTCCAAGTGTTCAATTATGACCTCTAGTGGGTAAGATAAGGAGGATTGGCTTAGGACACATTATGTATATTGCTGCTATGTAGGAATTTTGATGACTGTATTGACCTCCTACTTTTGATGGGTGGAGGTGATGTGTCACAACAGTTGTAAGATATCATTGTGGAGTTATGTCAAAGATATTCTAGAGGAACATCAAGGACTAGGAAAGGAACAAGGGATATATTGGTGAAAGTTAATAAAATTTTTGGTAATGGAGTTACTAGAGCTAAGATTGGGAACCTACTAGAATACTCAAGGCTAATATACTCAGTTCATTAAGTTCTCGATTGATACACTGCAATTAAATAAGAAGATGGAAGGAGTACTCAGCCATAGTCTAAGAAAAGTCTTATGCTTTTGGTGAATGTCTTCGTAATTGATGGTATTTATGAGATGATTCATATTCTAGCAAATTTTGTGGAAGCCATTGTGACTCAAGTGATTCATCATGGGCAATGCCAACTTTGTTTTCTTAAATGCCAACGACTTCCATAGTCTCAACCTTTGCAAAAGGATTACAAAGATTCCATGGATTTGTAACTACCAATGGTACAATAACTATTTTTGTTTCTTGGTTTGTTTCAACTAGTGTGTGTGTGTGTGTGTGTTTTAAGAAATTTCATGTGATGCATTTTTATTTAAATTTTTCTTCAATTTGATTTGTTTCAATAAAAACGTTTCTTTAAATTTCCATGAATATAATTAGAGACAAGAAGGGTATATTTGTTAGATTTATAAAAAGTCCCCAAAAAACTAAAGTCTCATAAGATAATCATAAGAATAAAAGGTGCATGCCTAACCTAATGACTTGACTCCCACAACCAGCTCTCTCACTAAAAGACATCTGAAACCTCCACTCATGGACTTGAGTTAGTGGAATCTCATATTCTACATAAGCAAAGATAAAATTCCCTAAAGAAAAGATAACATAGAAGTTCCATTTTGAAGAAGTTCTCTTTCCTAATTGTCTTGAAGTACCTTACAAGAAAGAGGGTAATTTTCACTAAGAATGGCACATGAAAACTCTATCAAGGGGGAAGCATATACTTTTGAATTCCTTATTACAAAATTAAAAGAAGAAATTAATATGAAGACCATTCTACACTCAACCTTACCCAACATCCATGGATTATCCAAAGAAGATCTAGACATGTTCCTTTTCGAGTTCGAAATTCTATAAAGAAGCTAAGATTATGTTTCTAATTCCCAGGAGTTGAAATTTTTTCTTGCTACACTCAAAAGTGTTGCATTACATCAGTACATGGGTATTGGTAGAAGGTATCCACTATTGGGTACAAATTAAGAAAAGGTTCTTAGAAAAATATCAAGATTACTGGAAGGATAAGTATTAGAGGGAATAGGTCTTTAGTATGACACAAAAGAAAGATGAAAGCTTAGATTATTATGTCCAAGTGTTCAATTATGACCTCTAGTGGGTAAGACAAGGAGGATTGGCTTAGGGCACATTATGTATCTTGCTGCTATGTAGGATTTTTGATGACTGTATTGACCTCCTACTTTTTATGGGTGGAGGTGATGTTTCACAACAGTTGTAAGATATCATTGCGGAGTTATGTCAAAGATATTCTAGAGGGACATCAAGGACTAGGAAAGGAACAAGGGATATAGTGGTGAAAGCTAATAAATTTTTGGTAATGGAGTTACTAGAGCTGAGATTGGTAACCTACTAGAATATTCAAGACTAATATACTTAGTTCTCTAAGTTCTCAATTGATACACTAAAATTAAATAAGAATATGGAAGGAGTACTCAACGACAGTCCAAGAACATTATCCTTGATGCAGTCACATTCCCAAGATCAAATTTCCTGAGGTAGTCGTAGGTCCTTCTAAGGTGGCTACCGTCCCTTCTGAGGTAGTTGTAGGTCCTTTCTGAGGCAGCCATGGGCTCATCTAAGGTAGTCGCAGGCCCTTCTAAGGTAGTCACAGGTCATCTAAAGTAGAAAGCCACATCTCTATGATAAGTTTCTTGAGATAGTGAGGCATTCTGTGATAGATTCAGTCGAGTCTCTTTGTGGAGTTGGTCTGAGGCTGATATATTCCTAAAGTTGGGTCATATTATCATCCTAAAGTAGTCTTGAGAGTCATGAAGCATAACCGAAGTATCACATCAAGAAACAATTTGTCCTAAAGCTCGACCGGTGCAGGATTTGAGGTTGATTTTGGAGGTGACTTATAGAAGAAATCCAAAGGTCTTAAGATGTAATATTAGCCCCCTTGTAGCAGTCTCCGATTTGAGGGTATTTATTTAGTTATGATCTGAATTGTCAGGAATACTAGCTATGTATAAACAGGATCAGATCATTGGTGCATAGGTGTACATGTATTCATTAGTAATTTTGGTGAACTCATTGTTGGATGGTTGAATTTCTCTATATGCATAGATAAATAATGTCATCATTTATGAATGAACAATGCGATGGTTTTTTATGAATGAGAAATGAAAATTAGTAAGAACCTTGTATTGTTGTGTTATTGAATAAATTGTTAGTTTTATCATTGAATGGGAAAAGGAATTTCATTGGGAAAACTTGGATACCCATCACCCTAACGCAAGAAAAATTCCCTAGATCATTCCATGTTCACAGTTTCAGGGCACGGTTCTAGCCTCATAATCCAGCGACAATTGATTTTCATGCCAATCTGATGGATGAGGGTAAGTGTAGTCCCCTCTTTCCCTTGCTAATGTCAGGGGTGCATTTCCACGTTACAATCTATACCGTCCATTAATCACTCATTACCTGTCATTGATTAGTGTTAGTACCCTAGCCTTTGGTCCTAGCACCTCGCCATATGACCTCCTTGCTACTCAAGCCCCTTTCTCAAGTTATTGATGTCCTCTATCTTGCTTCCAGAACCTGACCTACTTGGTCTGGTCGACTATCTTGACCCCCAATGTTGATGTTGGCTCGAACTACTCGGTCACAACTCATAGCAGGATGCTACTCCATGTGAACATTGGCTTTCAAGCTGCCTAGCCTAACCTCTGACCTTGTCAATTCACAACTAGGCCCTGACAAGTAGTCAGGCTGCTCAGTACTCGAGTTGAAAGATATTTTTGAATCTGCCCACTTAGTTGACTTATCGACTCTTGACTTGTAGGTCCTCACGATAAGCCTTTAGCTTGCATTGTGGAAATTTTACACTTAGAAAATTTTCATGATTCCTCCTAGCATTCACCTAGACTTAGACTATATATATATGTTATCTCTTTAGATATTTACAAACTTAAAATAAGGTCTAATAACCGATTCATTTCAATCATACAATCAATTTAATATAATATATATTTACCCATCTCCCATGGTCAGACCAATTAAGCCATTATTCACATTTAAGATCAATACATACATAGTCCCATCCCTTAGGAATAATTCAGGGAACCATCAACACTTATTCCACAAAGAATCGTATCCATTTTGGTGTTATGGGAAATCTAGCAGCACAATGACTTGCATGCTTTATTCAATTCAAGGATGCATATGCAAACATCAATATATATACCCTTATGGGAAAAACCATTCCTCAACAATTAAAAAACATTTAGAATAATTTATTCATACATGAATCAACCTTTCTCATCAATAATATGGGAAATAAACCAACGTTTTAACATATGCATAACATTCAAAAGTACGGGGGCTTATGTAACTACCTGCTCCCACGTTTACCCTCTTTCACCAGTCTGCCAAGGTAAACATGAGATAAAGAGTTACTATGATATGAATCGACCTCCAAGCTTCATTTATGGAAGTGGGGCTGACAACTAGAACTTACTGGCCACAAAATGACATCCTACATGGCTTACAGGACACTCAAGGGCTGAAGGACCACCCAAGATGACCAAACCCTAAGCTAAACTTCCTTTTCAGTGACTTAACACCCCAACTGCATGAAATATCCTGCAAGAGTGTGGTTGTGACCCTCCAACCACATGCACAAGCCTTCCTGAGTGCGGATGTGACCTAAACTACTTAGTTTAGTGCCTACAATCTTGAGATCTGAGCCACAATTCCAGGCCAACCTCTAGACCACTCCCCAGAACTTCCTAAAACTTTCCAAAATGATAAACTAATTCAAGAAAATGCCAATCATACAAAACTTGATCAAAGACTAGGCCTAACCATGACAGTCATTTTTTCAAACATATGGTGAACATGTAATATATAGTTCATGAATGCATATATAAACATAGGAGTCTAAAACTTATCTAAGAATCACCAAGAAGGTCTAATTCCCTCTCATAATAGTTGTAATAACATTTTTTATCCCACAAATTCATTAACCATCACATATATATCAAATCCCGAACAATCCATAGCTAGAGTGCATTTCTAATCCATGCTTATAACCAACATATAACCATATTATTAACCATGACATAACAACCATCAAATCAAAATATATTACAAATGCTCGTAAATTACAATACGAAAATAGATCTTAATAATTGATATAAAATCCAACCAAGTCAGGGATTTCCATGTACCAGCCAACCATAAATTAGGCTGAACCAAATCCTTCTTTGAGCACGTCACCCCTGTGCCATATTCCAACCATGAACGTGGGATCTCAAGACATAAATAAACAGGTATTCTCAGAGACTAAACCACCTCCACCCTCATGCTCCTGCAATCTCGTGAAAACCAGTTAAGAGATCACATAAGAAATCCAAGGCATAAACAACCAGGGCTTCCAAAAGAGTAAACCACCTCCACCCTTAGGCTATCATGATCTGCCAAAACTGATCAAGAGATCACTAAGCCAAAAGACAAGCTTGGATGCCTTAGAGTTTCTTCACCAATACCTTGAGGAATTTTCCTAACTCCACCCACCTATTAAGGGCTTCCCAAATATTAAACTTCCTCCACACCCAACCCTTGGCAATTTTCCTAAGACCACCTCACCTGGCTCCAAAACCTTTCAGCAATCCAAATCTCAACTGACATAAGAATCCCATCACATGATGGCTATCTAGAAATGGTAAGGCAAGGATCAAACCATTGTCACACCAGGAAAAACCCATGTGAATTACAACAAAGAACCAAATACACAAATGCATGTACCATGCATTCACAAACCAGCTAGGAAATCACACATGCAACCTGTTACCTACAAGCATTCTTGTTGAAGCTACTTGATCGATCCTTCCTTTCTTTTCCTTTGTTTCAATTATCCTCCCCTTATCTTCCTTTGATTGCTTTCTCTAATGCCAGACTACTCCAAGAATGATCTAAGCATGCAATAGTATGATATAATAGAGAGAGCTCCAAAACTAAACTAGAAATAGGTTTTGAACTGACCCTCATAATCCTTTTTATCATTGAGGCCTCTATTTTCCTCAATTTCCTTTATTTTCCTTCAACTTTTCTCTCATGCACACCGTGACCTTTCATCTCCCTTTTCTCCTACTTTCCTTTATTTTCATAAATAAATGACAATTAATGGCTATTTCCGTTTGCCAATTCCTTTGCTAATTTCCTTAGCCATAACAAACTGAAAGTGACACCCACTAGCATGTTTTGTTTAACATTCATCTTGGAATATGTGTCCCATAACCTTCATATTATTTTTCCTTTATTAACTTTATTACATGAAATTTTAACCTGTGGTTGTTACAAATCACTCCCCCTTAGGGGAACACTGTCCTCAGTGTTATTTGACACCTATGACTAGCAAGACTGCTAAAAACCAAAACATACTACCCATGAAGCTTCATAACTTAGCTCAATGTAGTATTTACAATGAACAACCCGCTGAAAATAAAAGCAAGCATGAAAACCATACCGCTTATTGGAGCTTTATAACACAACTCATTACAGTATTTACTATAAAAACCATACATAAATATGTACATATACCAAAACTCCTTTGCCTCAACCGAAAAACAATGAAGGATACATAGCCCACATATGAACAACCATCTCTCATGTAGCTTCATTAGGCCCAAAGTGCTTTTAGTGCACTTTAACTTGCTTGATTTCTAAGATCCAGATAATGAGCTTGATGGGCCTCTAAATTAGACATAAATTAAGGCCCATGCCTCTAAATTAAACATAAATTAAGGCCCATCTAACCATCATTCAACATATTAAGCCTCTATTTTTGCATTAGATAATGTATTTTTTAACTTTAATATATTCATTAGGAAGGTTTATGAATAATTGGATATTTGTGCCTAATATTATTTATTTTTGTGGAATATTATGATAATATTGGGCAAATATGAAGATTTGGAAGAGGAGATAATTTAGGGACTTGCTCCCTACCACAGGAGGATAAATATTAAATAATAAATCGACAATATATTATGGAATTATGGCAAAGATTGTGGAACTCCAATGATTGAGAAAATCTAGGAATGTGTTCCCTGCCATTTAATATAGATTCCTAGTATTGGGAACTAGATCCACTAATCAAGGGATTTTTGTGGGGAAAGCTTCCTCCTTTCACGGGGAATGATTTATAATCATTTTGTATAAGTACTAAGTCAAATTTTCCTCTAGGGGTAGATTTTGATTAGTTTCATTATGGAGAGAACTCATATTTTTGCAGCTCCATTGTATTTTCTTATAGGGATGTAATTGTATTGATGGACATAATGAAGATTGGTGACATGTTCAGCTTCTAACTATTGTTCTCCTCCATAGGTCTCTGATTTTCCTTGGGCTTGGCCATCTCGGGAGCCTCAGAGCCCTTTTGTATCATTTGCTTTTCTTCTTGTCATTTCTTATTCACATGCATCTCTTATTCTTATTTCTTTCTATTTCTACATTTAGTATTGATGATTTCTTGTTATAGGATTAGGTTAAATGGTTGATGTAAGTTCTTTTGTAGGTTCAAAAGCATCATTTCATCCTTGGAAAATATTTGGAATGTCATAGTAATCATTAAGCTACTTGGGTTAGTTTTCTTATTCCCAAATCTAGATTTCCGGAACTCCTTTGCCGAAAAGAATAGTAAATTTCTTCTATTTTTTAGGGCATGCTATCGAGCTTCAATCAAGTTGATTCCAATTGCATTAGATCATTATATTTAGTAACAAAATTTACCCCATTTCATTTTCACTTGATTAGGTTAGGAATTTGATGGATTTACTAGCTCACTAGTTCTCGAATTTCTGGATTTTAGATTAGTAATTTTCCATTATTTAATAAATCTTTCTCATGTATAGATAAATTTGTGGATAGATAAAAAAAAATAATGTGTTTTATTGCAGGATCTTATAAAATGCAGTGATACCTCATCTTGTTCACCTCATCCAAGCCTCATCCACCCATGTCGCCAAAATCCACTAAAATCTCAATCCAAGTTCTTGTTTTATAAGCAAAAATTGCCATTTCCATTGAGCAAATCTACCCATCTTGAAGCCCTTGCTTGAGTTCTGGGTAGTTTCCACCACATCCATGCATTATTCTTCCATTATGCACCTTTCTCAAGCTCCATTCCACTTTATAAACCATTTCCTAAGCTTTAGGCCTGTTTTTGTAATAAAACAGTGGATCCTGTAAGAACTAGTACGTCCTGTAGGAAATCCTGTATGGCCTGTTTTGAGCCTGAATTGAGAAAAATTATCATTGAAGTTTGGATTAGACCTCTACTTGACCTCCAAGCCATCAAAACCATTGTACCCCTCTTCCTCCACACATGTCTCCCCTGCCAAAGAACAACGAAAGATTAGCATTTGCATTTATAAAATGAAAAGATAAAGAAAAATAGTTATTTTTATTTCTTAATTAGAATATGCATGCAACAGTTAATACTCCCTAGATCATATTCCATGCTCAGTTATTTTAAATCATCACATGTGATAAATAGGGTTAAGTTAGGTTTCTTTTACATTTAGTTCATGATATTTATGCAATTAAAATATGTTTCTTTTCTTGTACTTTATTTCTTGCAATAGGTTAGGGTTTCCATTTTGAGTAGTTCATTTTCTACAATTAGTTTAGGATTTTATTTCAGTACATGCACTCCATTATATCATGATAGCAAAGGAAGGACACATTGTATGCTGCACATATAGTGCCGATACCTCTTAAGTTTGTACTAACCCCAGGTTGATAATTAAAGTCAATAGCCTTGGGAGTTGCAGCATTCTTGTTGCAATACTGAGATTCATCACGTTTTGGCACTGTTGTCAGGGAGGTGTCAAAGTATGCATTTTTTTCTTCCCTAGTTGATCCATTTCTTTTTACATTTTGCAAAAATAAAAATTAATTGCCTTAGGCATATTTCATATAAAAAATAGACAAGTGCATTGATTAGTGTTTTCATTCAATCATAAAAAAAAAGTGTCCAACACCAACCCACCCGATTTGATCACGTGGTGCAGTAAGAGCCACATCACCATTCAATTTTGCAGGTAAAAGAATAGATGGAAAAGAATGTAGAAGAAATGGATGGAGAAGATAACAATGATGAAGATCCGCTCATATTCTCCAATCAAGATACTAATGTTAATGTACACATGAAGAACACCCCTCCATCTTTTCTTCCAAAAATTCATGGTCTAAGGTCAGAGGATCCAGAAACCTTTCTCTTTGAATTTGAAATTATTTGTAGATATTATGGTTACTTGTTAAACACTCAAAAAATTGAGATTGTTTCTGGCAACATTGAAGGATAGAGCTCTTCAATGGTACATGAGTTTAGGGACTAATTGAATAAGATCATGGAATGATATGAAAACGATATTTCTAGGAAAATATAAAGATCATGATCTTAAAGAAGAAATATTTAGAATGAATCAAAACGAATATCGAGGATCTAATAGAGAGGTTCATGTATAACGTTAAGAGGGGAAAAATACATCATTCAGGATCTGACACACTAAAAACCCTCTTACTTAGAATAACTAGGGATGAGTGGATTGATCTCCTTGATCTCATGAGTAGAGGTGATGTATACCAATTATCATTTGAAGAAATTTGTGAAAAATGCAAACACATATCAAGAGGAAGGGAAAGCATAAGTCAATCAACATCAAGATTAGTAAGTCAAGCTAAACTTGGAAATTAGCTTGATAACTTTAAAACATAAATTCTTAGCAATCTAAGTGAACAAGTAGAAATGTTAAGAATACAAAATGAGCAAAAAGAAGATATTTTTGTTGTCCATGTAGAATCACATGATGTTAAACATTGTCCATCATTACCAAGGTTGAAGGAAGTTTACCAAGAGGACAATGGAGCAAGTTAATCACCAAAGCAACTATGTTATGTAGCTCCAAGAGGACCATGGCAGCCTAGTCAACCTAGTATGATGCAAGAGCCTAATTCACAATTTCAAGATTATGCATATCCACTTCAAAGTAATTGGAACACACCCTTTCCTTGGCAACATTGGCCATCTCAACCCCAAAACCAATCTTGGCAAAAAAGTTGGCAAGGAACTTATGGGAGTCATCCACAATATCCTCAATATTTTCCTTAATATCCTCCATACCCAACTCCATGTAATCCATACCATCCACCTCCACTTCAACCACATCCATCTCAAATATCCACTCCCACTCAACTACCTGTACCACCATTTCCAAACCCAGACATTGAAGTAGCTCAACCCACTTACAATGTTGAGGTACAACACTTCCAAACATATCCTCTTGAGCTAAATGGTATTCACCATAGTTTAGGAAGAGTATTGCAGAAAAGAGATTATCTTGATATCATTGAAGGACAAAATCCAAAAGAAGAAGATTCAAATGAGAATACGAAAGGATCATGGGCTACATTTGATGAAGAGAAGATAAAAAAATCAGAGATCGAGAAAGATCCCTCATGGTTACCATCAAATCCTCCATGTATTCAAGAGAAAAATCAGCAAAAAGAGGAATATTTGAAGGTCATGGTAGAATAATACACAAAGAATGATCGAGATAAGAGAGAAAACCAAGGACATCAAAGTTATATTGAGGTTTGGTTCCAGAAAATAAACAAGATGGAGCATCACTCTCTTCTTCAACTATGCTTGATCCTATCAAAGTCAAATGATTTGGTCTCTAAAATCCAGGTACATGTCAACTCATATATTGCAAGCCTATACATTAGTTTGTCTATCATCTTGATGTGCACATGCCTACATTGGAAGTATTCTTATACTTTAAAGTGATTTTTTTTTTCAAGTGGAGTAGGGTAGAAAAAAAATGAAAAATAAGAGGAAAAAAATAAAATTCGAGGTGAAAACCTCCTTTGAGGCACCTAATATTGGCTCATTGATTGAAAACCTCCATGAGGTAGTCAATGGGTGGGAAAAAAGAAAAAAAGAGAAAAATAAATATCCTAGGTGAAAATCTCCTTTGAGGTGCCTAGGCAAACCTACTAGTTGAAAACCTCCTTGAGGTAGCTAGTAGGCCTATAAAAAAAAAGGGAAAAAAGGGAAAATCTTTGCTCCATGTATCTCCCTTATGAATGCATGTACTCTCCAACATTTGCAAGTAACAAAAACAAGTTGGTACCAAAAAAAAAGAAAAAAAATTAGGTCAAACCTAGTCAAAAGTAGTCAAATTTTGACTTTCTCCTCCTTTTCTCAAATGCTCCAACAGGACCAAGGCCATGCCAATCCATCACCCTCATCTATTTCCACCATCTACTCATCATTCCCAAGCTTCTACCACTCATTTTCCTTGTTGTCCTAAAAAACTACATGATCTCTACAGGAAATAGAAATACATAGAGCAAAAAACTATTTTTGCCATATATTTCAAACCATGTATCCATTTCCCAAACTTTATGGATGATGGTAACATGCTCAAGCAATTTCAACAAATTCCAGTGCCTGGTTTCCAAGAAATCAACCTCCATCACCTTTAGCCAGTTTTAGTTTTTCTCAAGGTTCGTGCATCCATTGGCCAAGATTTTTTTATGGGGAGGTGCATAATGATTATGGAAACATGCTTAGAAATTTTAAAGTCAATCTATTCTACCGTTTGGGAGATATGGACAAAATAAGTATGCTACAAGAGATTGTCCTGAAATACTACAAGATCTCTACAGTAAGGCCGAGAAGAAGCTACAAGAGGCAATATGATGGAAAAGTGGGTCAAAATGTCAGGTATTCTTTAGGGAAGGTTGATATAGGTCCCCCAACACCACTTTCATCACTCATCCACTCCATCTAACCAAAATCCATCTTCAAATTCCACTCTGCCTTACATGAAAAAAAGAAAAGAAAAAAAAAGACCTCTAGGTGAAAACCTATTTTGAGGTGCCCAGGGCAGGCAACCAGGATGAAAACCTCCTTTGAGGCAACTTGGTTGTCTTTCAAGAAAAAAAGAGAGAAAAAGCACAAAAATAATGGCAGGGACCTCAAACCTACCCACTCATAACAATTCTTGTTTTTGTAGGTTTGCAAGAAGATAATAAACACAAAGATTAGAGGGCAACAAGCCATAAAAAACCCCATGTTTTTCTTCATCCATTTCATCTCATCCATAATACCCATGTTCCTTCATCCATACACATCTCTAGCAATAGAAAAATTCCAATTCTAGGCATGTTTGTGATTTCTACAGAATTTCCTGTAATTACTACAGGAGTTTCTTGTAGTACTACAGGGAGTCCTAAAAATTTACAGGAAAGACAATTTGATGGAAAACTTATGATGCAGGCCTATTTTGGGATAGGAAAAAAGGACATTGAATTCACCACATCTCAGCCAACACCCATAATGAAGGTATTTCTTGTTAGCATAAATATATGTCATAACCACTACTTCTAACCAAATTTCAATCTTACCTTTTTCGATGAAAACCATAATCAAACAAACCTAGGAAGCTTTTTGTAAATGCATCTTCATTTGTGTTGTCCTCCTTAGCAAGCATGGGAAAAGATCGAAGTTTTTTATTTTCAACATAGATTTCCAGTTAAGATTGCTCCTACCAGTCAGTGATTGGATCATAAAATTCGAAAAAAAAAGTCCTCTTGAGAACCATGAAATCTTTGAAAATATGATTTTTCAATTAAAAGTACGGGATTAGGATGAGAATCTTGTAAGGGAAAATGAATCTAATCATATTCATATGGCTTGTTAAGATCGTGAGGCCTCAATTTCTTGAAAAGTATATGAATAGAGAGATAAACCAAAAAGATTAATCAATGTGAAACAATTGCCATCAGATATATATTAGGTGGGAAAATGATAAATCGAATGGTATTTGATATTATGATCAGATGGACCATTTGTGGCATGGGATTATTGGTTAGTAAAAAACAGAGATATATCAATTTGAATAACTTTACAAATTCCTTGAATAGTAGAATCATCTCTCGAGCACAATAAATACGACAAACCATTTCGTTCTAACTGTTTACACATTGCACCAACATTGTAATCATTAAAAGAAGTGAAAAGAAATGCTAATACAGCAAACACATGAAACTAGTCAGGATACAATCAGTGAAGAAGAATTTGATTCTCCAGATAACTCATGCATTCATTAGCACTCATGAGGATTTCAGGTGTGATGAAGAAAAAAATTAGCAATATAACATTCACAAGAAAAACCAAGAGTTGACTATTATGAAATGAATCTGATAGACATGATTCCTTCAGCAAAACATAGTCTTTGAAATGATCAACTTCATAGTTCCATGCTTCTATGAGATATACACACTCCAAACCCGAGGTAAGTACAAGAGCCTTACATGGAGATGAATCAATAGAAATGGAATCTTGAATTCGATCAGAAATCGAATCTTGAAGGCTCGAAAAACTATATCCAAAATATCAAACAAATTTCAAGAAATAATTTACATCTAGTGAAACCATGCAAAGAAAAGAATTTTGTGAGAAAAACTAGATATGACTTAGTTTGGGGATCTTACTAGTGTCACGAGATCCTAACATAACCATGAATGGAAGTTGAAGTGCCTCAACTTTCTGACAAGTCCTGAAAGTTTCAAGGATTGTAAAATCACAGTTTGGAGATTGAATCAGATCATGCATGGTGTGTGGATAGCTGCTACTATTAATTTAAATAAGAACACGACTAACTAGATGGAAACCATTTCTATCACAGATTTGACCAGATTTTACAATTTCAACAACCAGATTACTTAAGTCTAAAGATTCTTCTACATGCACATGTAAGGATGAATATATTGGACAAATTTCATGAGTAACATGGACAAAATAATTTTCTTCATGCAAAACTAAAAATGACAAGGACTAGAGTGGATACTCAATGATTGGATTGTTTCCTTTTGCATCGTGGATAACTTCACTACCTTGTGTCAATTGAGAATTTAAATTATTAGATGAAGAACATGAAGAGCATGGAATATCTTCATCACAAATAGATGCATCGCAAATATTATAGTGCAAGTGATAGCGAGATGAAGAGGAAGTTTCCATAGGAAATTTTCTTTGACAGAATCAGATTCCAGAACTAAGTATTTCAAATAAAAAACTTCTTGAGAAACCAAAATATCAGTTGGTGTATTTAGGTATTCATCATTTCATACATCAAAGCATTCGTCAAGTTTATGATGATGGTTTCCCAAGACTATAGATTGATTAAGAAAATTAACTTCATTTGATTTACTACTGATATTAGTAGAATGAAATCACCCAAGAATGAAGAAACAACATCTTGACATGGAGGGTTTTGAAAGAGGGAAGAGAGATCAAAAGTATCTTCACTTCCCTGCTCCTCTACCTATGTAATTTTATTTCCTTGTACTTGATTGCAATTTGAACTGGCAACTTGAAAATCAAGAGAGTGTAAATAACTAGTTGGTGGAGTGGATTGATCAAGTGGATTTTGATACAAAGACTAATCATGTCAAGTAGATGATAGAGGATGATAGATATCCCTTCAAGAAGTAATAATTTCAGTGGAACTAGATTCAGGATTTAGGTTAAGAATGATAGTATCATCTTGAGGAGTGGAAGGATTAGCCTTCACCCTAGGCTTAATGAACCATTCAAAGGTTTCCTCCATCAGATCTGAATCATGAGAAATATATGAAGGTTGAAGAGATAGATCAACCATTTGGTTTTTATATTTCCCAACTTTGGCATCATCGCAAGGAGGAACCCATATTGAAACTGAAAAGGGAGGAGGACAAGGAACAAAAGGAATAGTAGGTTCCTCCTCTGAAATTATGGGTGTCTCTTGATTTACAAAATTTGGGGAAGAAGAAATATTAGGGGTTTCAAATTCACCATGAGAAGAGATAAGAACCAAACCTTCAAACTTTTGTTTAAAAAAATCCCAATCCATATCTTTTTCAAGAAATTCATAACATAGGTAAAGGAATCGATTAGAAAAATCCTCAATTGATTCATTAGGATTCATTCTTAGTCAGTTAATTCTTTTAAGGACATCCTAGTAATCACACCTAACAAATGTTAAATTAAGCTCCTTGATGAGGTGTTTAAAATAATTAATGGAAGCGGGTGGTACAGTATGATACCATCAGTTAACTCAACCTTCAAGTGTGAGGCATAAAATAACACAATCCACATCTTCACAACCAATTTCATAGTGTTCACAGAACTTAAGAAAAATATATGCATGCTTGATAATAGATGTATCACCCTCACTATCAAACTTAAATTGAGACGTCATCAAGTTCTTCTGTGGAGATTAAAAGTTTACCAAGGAATAGGTTAGAGAAAAATTCTAGGGTTATGATTTGGGGATGAGCCATTGAATATAAGAGATTCAAAACATACTTAATAGGCACAAATTATCATCTATCCCCTCTTCTAGTGGCATTTGTTGATGGTGTTAGAAATCTGTCAAACTAGTGGTCTCCCTGATGAATAGTCCTAGTTAGACTTCACACCACTTGGTGTGGGAGCCTTTCTAGAAATAAGTATTAGCTTCCATATGTTCTTAGACATTTTCCTTGGCTATGATGGTCATCAAAAGAGAGTAATGTACATGTGCTTTTGGATGAACAAGTGAGTATGCCTTGTGGAATGTTCAGTTGTATAATGTAGAAAGGTTCTTCTACCAGAGGGGAAATAAGAGTAATCCTTTAAAATAAGATTAATAGTACTAATCTAGTAAAGACACATGGGCATATACATATGAATGAATCATTGATAAACTAGGGAAGTAGTTCACGTAGATTCAAAAATGATTGTTAAAACATATACAACACACCTTCAACAAGACAAGTACTAAAGCTACCAAAATAGTCAATTTCCTTAGTACATATGAAAAAAACATACATCACAAACATTCAAAGAGTAGCATTACAATATCTATGACATATGCATGAAAATGTGTTGGCTCAATGAGCCTCAAGTATTAAGAAAAATTTCTAGGATACATTAGTACAATGAATGCCACTAACTCCAATAGTGGAGCGTTAGAGCAACCACTTGATCCTCCAAAAGAACTATCTTCATCTCTAATGCTTGGTAGGAGAAGCCAAGGTGAAAAGTGCTTTGTATGAGTTATGAGGGTGTATATATAAAAAATGGGGAGACCATTCACCTCCCTTGTGACTCTTGGACTACCCTTATGACTATTTGATGTCGCAATGACATTTTGACTCCATGACTTTTCACATTCTATGGATGGCCCTTGGACTTCCACTTTACATTAAATTTCTCAAACATTAAAATTAGATAATCCACAAATGATGTGGAAAATGATGAAATGACACCTTGACTAGACATGGCATGACATTGGTGACATGAACTATGTGATGATATGGAAATTTCACGTTGTTCTTACTGCTGTGAAATTTTTGTCTTCTTGAAAGATGGTACATGTTCTTCCTCTTCCTCCTCCATAAGGCTTGAAGAAAGGTAGTTTGCAACATGATATTAATCTCTAGCAGTTGTTGCAATCTGGTGCCCCTTTGTCCTTTATTGATTGATCATCTTATCTCTATAGCTACAAAGGTGTCTTCTAGCGGGGTCTCCTTCTTCATCATCCTGTCATAACATGATATAATACTTGCAACTCAAATCCACTCATGAAAAGATGATATTAGTTTGATCAACCCATTATAGCATACTTCATGACAACCACTGACTAAGTTGGAACGAAATGCTACACTGAGAGACTAGCTCAAGGATTGTGCAGTTACACAACTCAGGAGGTTAGGGGCCAGGACTAAGCCTTGAGACTGCACAATGCATAGTTCTGGAAGGCCAGGGCAAGGCAAAGGCCCAGTTCAGGACAGAAATAAGGAAGGTCTAAGGTTTCCCACTGCGTAGTTCTGGAGGGATAGATTCCAAGGGCTTTTGTATTTGCAGAGTTCAAGAGGCTAGGTTGGAGGCTTGATGCTTGAGACTGCACAGTGCGTAGAAGAAAGTGACTGGAAGGCTAGGTTGTGCACTTTTAGAGCTCAATGGTAAGGGTTGAGCACTAAGATTGTGCAGTGTGTAGTTCTGGGAGGCAAGATCTGCACATTACGTAGTCCCAACAAGTAAGGCCTGAGCTTGAGGGTTGAGACTGCACAGTGCATAATTCATGAAGGCTAAGTCAAGTCAAGTTTCTCAGGCAGATACTTTTCTGGATTGGGCTAAGTGTGGGATTAGTGAGATCAAAGTGAACAAGAAAAAAAACCTAAACATGATCACACACTCAAAACAATTGACGACACAACATTGATCACTTCTAAATACAAGAACAACACGATCCCCTCAATGCAATAGTAATACAAAAACTTCCTCCAAGTGCATCACTTAAACTACAATTTGTGACAACAATGACGACACTTGTGGAACAATGCATGAAAAATTGGGAATAAGTGTAATACATGTCTATATGATAAATAAGACACATTAACATCAAATTTACCCCTTGAGACAAACCATAATTCCACTTATTTGATGCACAACACTTCCCATGCCCAAAAGATGACATTTGTGACATGTTGTCCTTGTGACAACGACCCACCAATTTTTTTTGCTATGTCAATTTTGGAGCCTACATAAATTGTTGTTTCAAGCTCCTTTGTGTCGTCATGTTGTTCGATTTTTTATTCTTTTTTTCCCCTAGTGTTGTACACTCGTAATTCAATGCAACCTAAGCATTGTCACTTAACCATTAGAAGCGCTTGAGTTAGTTAGTCCACGGTTTGGTGAACTCATGATCTTTATTGACTTAGAAACTTTCCTTCTCACCATGCATGCACTCAAAAAACACTCAACAACACAAAAAAAGAAAACAAAATTGAAAAAATCACTCAAAAAGACAAAAGCACACTCCAAGTTGGTGAAGACAAACACCCAACTTGGGCATACTCCTTCAAGCTAAAGAAGTGCACTGTCCTTGAGTGCACTCCTTCATGCTGAGAAAGTGTGCCCTAATTGAGCACACTCCTTCATGTCGAAGACCTGCACTCTTCCTGGGTGCATGCATAGCAACTTGTTGCATGTAGATGCACTCCGAGATAATAGGAACCCATTTAAATTACCTTAACTAATCCTTTCACTTGTCGACAAGTGGCACTCATTCATGAATCAGTTTTGCATGTTAACTTTTTAAAATCAATTCAGTTAACCATTCATTTACATAATCATTCCATATGAGTTAGGCTCACAGCTCGGAATCAAGAGACTCTTCATCAACCAGTGCTACAAGTAAGTTTTGCATGTCGAATATTTTCGTTTCCTTTCATGATTTCAGTATCATTATTTATTTTCTTGTTGTCATTACTTCATTTTCCAGTCTGTTTGCTGGCATTCATGTTCAATATTCATGTTGCAAGTGTTAATCTACTATCACATGCAGAAACTATTCACATTATTCAAACCTTTCATATTCCACAAGTGTGAAAACAACTATATAACCTTGTAGATCTTTCCTTTCCTCATCTTATAATCAAATCCTACCTTCTAGACTTATTTCTGAGTTTCCAACAGGTAGAGGACACTTCTTTATCTCGGAGCCTAATTAGTCTTGAAAATTGTGCCTTGAATGATCAAGTTTCCCTCTTAAACACACTTCTTCACCATAAAGAATTTTTACCTCCTTTGAGCACATGAGTGCATCACGAAGACACGAATCATATAACTTTGACCCTTCAGAGTGTGCTAGTGCACTCTCCTTTCCTTTGATCCCATGAGCACATTGTGAATTCTCGAAGGTTGGTCGACCCATTACTTCATCCCTTGAAAGTGTGAGAATGTGCCCTCCCTTTCTCCTTGAGAACATGAGCACATGGTGAAGGCACAAAGACCCAATAAATCACCCCTTCAACCCTTCGTAGTGTGCCAATGCACCCGTGTTGACATTTTTCACTTTCTTGAGCTCATGAGTGCACTACAAAGTCCTGAATGACCCCTTACACCCCTTCGACCCTTTGTAGTGTGTCATTGTGCCTTTGTTGAAATTTTTCACTTTTTTGAGCGCATGAGTTCACTAAAAAGTCCTGAATGACCCGTTACACCCCTTCATGCTTTGATAGTGTGCCCTCCTAGTTTGCATGCCCATTTTCTAATGCATGCAAGTTATTTTGGTTTGTCGCTCATAGATTTTCATATCTAGTTACATTTGATGGCTCTTTTTACGTGATTTACAAGTATTTTTTCATAAGTAGGTTTCTTTAAGATGATATTGTCATTGTGAGTGTGTTTCCTCAGTCTGGTGTTTGTTCTACAAGTATTTTCACCTTGTCTCCATCTGTTGGAGCCATGCCACTTTAGAAAGTGGCCTCTAAATAAATCTTAGAAGCAAGCACTAACGAACCTATTGAAATTACAAAGCCAAACATTCCCATATATGCAGACACCTAATGCTTTATTGATAAGAATACATAGGTCACATGGAGCAAGATATACAACATATTCATGCAGGAAAAGTTTTTTGAGGAATTAGAAGATTTGCATACGTACATCAACATCAAGAAGTCCATGATGCATAAGATCACATGCAGATTCTCGGTCATGCCATGTACAAAGGTAATTGAATGGATCATTACACATATGGATGAATCTCACCTTGTGCTTCCTTGTGAGAGTGGCAGTAAGATCGCCACCTATTATGGTGAAGTTATGTATACATATTATAAGATGCTTAAGCCCACTAAATATGAAAATAAAAACTCCTACATGAGATGGGCACACCTTGACACAAGTGGCGTTATCAAATCATGGTGTTGAGATCCTTCCAAGTTTCACCATCACCCATCCATGGTCTATCCAACAAATATTCTCATAGACGTATATCAATATTTGATAGCCATGTATTATCATTTGCATTGGTACAAGAACACTAATGTGTTCAATGAGAATTGGATATATATGCTCAATATGGTGGTGACACACAGTTGATATTTCAATTTGGTAGATATATTATCATATGAGTTGCAACATCAGGTGGGGTAGGAAAAAGCATCTTTGATGGTGAACCAGGCACCAAAATTCCACATGTTTGCATTTCTATTAGATGGATTTTGTGCATAGTATTCATTCTCAGGAAGAAACTGGAATTAGATTCCTGAGGAGAAGTTCTTGCTTTACTTCCACTGCAAAGTGTTATTAGAATTAAGCTTTAGAGTCATGTAGGAAAAATCTTTCAGATGATATTTGAGATCGATCCTCCTTGCATGACGGATCAGTTGAAGGAGTCACTCTGATATATCATATATTTGTTTTCATTTCCTAAGGATAAATAATTAATATGATTTTCTTGCCAGATATCCCCTCATCTTATGCCGCGATATCTGACCAACGAGGTGCTCATGCAAGAAGTAGAAAATCAGTTTGACAAAGGATTGTCAGGAATTCTTCATAGGAGGAAGAAATCCCCTCGGCCCATATTTCAATTGAGGATCAAATTATATGATTTAAAGAGACACAAGTCGATAGAAATAGAGATATAGGAGTTGGACAACCTGCACTTCAAGAATAAATAATTTCATGGATATGATCCCTGGCGAGTGGTCAAGCAACACTATGAAAGGATGTCACAATATGGGGTACTCGTCAATGTCCATAACAAAAGATGAGAATATAAAGAATTGGTAAAACTTAAACATGAAGGCACATATAGGGATGGAAACTAGTTCACCCCATTGTCCACCAACTCAAGGCTTGCAAGTACAGGAGGAGGAAGAGATAACCCCTCAAGTAAGTAAACTAGCTCCTAAGAAAAGGATCGGGTATGACTTGTCAAGTGAGAGTAACAAGAAGTGGAAAGTTTATCCTTTAAGCATAAGAGTTATTTACAGAAGAGGAGAGGAAATAATTAGAAGAGGAAGAGGATAATAGGAAGTAGCATGAGTTTCTCTGGAATCAAAAAGACGAAGAAGAAGAGAGGAGAAGGATAGAAGAAGTACAACAGAGGCAATCCGAGGAGGAGGAACCAACACAAAGAATAAAAGAAGAGAAATTGAATTAGGAGATTTAAGAAGAATTGTTGGAGGAAGAAGATATCATCCAACCCATGGATGATGAACTAGGCACTCCAAAGGAACCTCCCCTTACAAGTGGTCATCTTCCATTCGAGTATATTGGGATAACACCTCCATTGGCTGACAGAGTCATGAATGTATGCAGTGTAATGTTTGAAAAGATAAAGAAGAGGATCGTGTAACAAAGGCATAGATACTTCCTAAAGGATCCTCATAATTTGGTCTCAATTTCTATAGAGAAGGTGATAACCTACAACACCAGAAGGAATCCTAGAGCTATTATGACGGAAAATGTTTCATTCACTACAACGACATAGGATAATTCTAAGTGCTTGTTGAATGAGAATGCCAGTATGAGAAGAGAACTTGTTGTGGTGAAGAAAAAAGTGTATATCTTATGGCATAGAACCAATGGTTGTCATCATAGAGCTTCAACATCACCAAATGGAAGTCAACCATGCAGGAAGAATAGAAGCTGATGGAGGATACCATGGCGCGATTATACGATGAGATGATTCTTCTACAATAAGTGGTGTCTCCTCTTGTTGGCATACAAAAGAAGGCACAAGAAGTGGTGAAACTCCTGAAGGTATCAAATAAATAAGTCGATCATCTTTAGGAGTGGGCTATCAAGAATTAAAATGCTCCACAACATTAGAGAAGAAAGATAGGATTATCACGGAGATGGATAAAGTTCAGTTGAGACTCCACCACCAAAACTACATGTGTCTTGGAGAACAGTTGATTAGTACCATCACTGCATATAATCAACTGCATAATGGTTTTGAGTCTATTAAATATAAGCATGGGATTCTCTTGAGAGGTACACTTGAAGAAATAAGAGGAACGAAGATCATCTTACCAGAGATCAGACAATACATTGAGAAAATCAAGCATGCAATGAAACATGAAGGCTTGGAGGTAACCAAAGACATTATTCTGCAATATGCCATTACACCAGTCAAAGCTCATATGAAACTTTCATGGCTATGGAATAATGTACAGTCAACCTCTAAGAACATATTGACAGAGGCACAAGAGGTAAATATGTGCTACACTGGATACTTTCCAGTATGGGTCAAAGACATTTCAATGAAGTTCATAGCATGACACACTTGAATTATAAGTGAGCTCCATGTAGAAGTAAATGACTGATAAATTTAATGAGTCTTTGTCCCATTATCATTTTTTTCTTATATAGCCATTATCTCATTTGTAATTTTTCTTATGTAATAAATGATATGTAATGAAATCCAAGGGAAGCATGTGGAATGTGAATAACCCCACATTGGAATGTAATGAATCATGCATAGAATATGAACAGTCATAGAAGTCAAAGAGTCATGAGGAAGCTCAAAGTTCATTGTCACTTGTTATAATAGATCCTCGTAACTGAAATAAAGGAATTTTTTGGAGGTCTTGGATTATAGAGGTCTTGCCTTGGCTTCTCTTGTAAGACACAGGAGATAGATCATTCTTTGGAGAAGCAAGATGTGGCTTTGTGTTACACTATTGGATATAGTGTTTCATCCATGTAGTATTGTACTTGGGATCTTGCACTTTTAATCAGAAGATCAATGAGTTGGAACTTCTTCATACATGTATCATAGGTATAATTGGACTATTCTAGTTATGTTTATGGTATATGTTCTTTTAATTACATACTAAGTTAATGAAATAATTTGTTTCTTAGCTATGGATATTATTGAATGAGTTTTGTTATGCTTTAACGATTATTTTTTATTATGTGGACTAATCTGCAGGTATTCAACAAGCCTTTCCCTATCTTCTCAGGTCCCCCTTTAGGATAGTATTATTACTTTTCTAATTGGTGGCTCATTTCCCTCACTAGCCATGGAAGTATCCCTTCTAATCCTTACATTGGGTGTCTCACAAAACTCACATTCTTGCTGCCCCAAAGTGGTATTGTGTTCTCTTGTACTGGATTGTAACCAAGGCATATATTTAAACCTTTCAATGGTGGTTGAACAGTATAACTGGATGGGACTCCTAGACCAAATGGTGTGAAGTCTAATTGAGACTTCACAGTGGGGAGATCCCATTACAATGTTGGTGGCATATAGCAATGTCAACATCTTTGGTGCTAGAAGGAAGGTCATAAGACAAATTGGGCTTGTGAATTCTATTTGAATCTCTTACCTTTAATAGCATCATCCCAGATCATAATCCCGTGATGCTTTTCCGAAGATTTAGATCTTTCAATCCCTACGGTATTTTTACATAAGATGTCACATCTTAAATTCAATGGCAAGGGTACAAAAGCCATCCTTGATTAGGTAATTGAATTCATTCAATTTTTTTTTTCAAGTTGCATCTATTCTAAAGAAATCCTTGCATGGTTGTTTACCCTTAGATTGAATGGTTGTGTGAAGAAATGGTGCTATTATTTACCCACTACTTCTATCTCATCTTTTAAGAATTTGGTGAACGAGATTAGTCGAGTCTTCAAAAATATGAGTATAAATATGTTATTAATGAAATTGACCAACTTAGAATGGAAGTGAATGAATCTCTTAAACATTTTGCTGATCGATTCCTTCATATTTGTTATTAATCTCCAGATGAGGATGTGGACTGGAAGTTCTTGGATGATAAGTTTTTTTTTCTTGGTCTAGATGTCAAGGAAATATTTTGAATCTAATTCATTATTCCCTCTCAATCCAAAATAATTACAACATCCTGAGGAAGAAATGAATCTGCCTTTTGTTCCCTGCCCTCCTCCTTTTGATGTTATGTGTTTTGAACCTCAATCGATCATTAAATCGGGAGATAAATTGGCCGATGAAGAATTGGTTTTTCTTTTAGATATTTCCCCTGATGGTGATTCATCTGACCTTATCAAACAACCATTTTCCAATATTGATACTCCACTATTCGAACTTTCAACCATTGATCAAATTGAACCCTTGGATAATCATGACCTTGATGACTTCCTTTTCTTTCAATTATACAGTCATGATTTTTCATGTAATATCGATGAATCTTTGTTCTTACATGAATATTTTGATTTGAAACAATTTCAAATGGACTCTGATGTGATTATCGAAGATATTATTTCAAGTATATCTCCTTTTGATGAGGAAAATGACATGCTTATCATTGAATATTTTTGCAGTAATCTTGAAAATTTTTCTTCTTTTAAATCTCATGATTTAAATATTGAATATTGTCATGATAAGCAACTGACTGTGTTTTCTCAGAATTCAAAACTGTTAATTTAGGTGAATAGGACACTTAAGCCTATGTTGATGGTTATGTCAGGCTCTTGTCACCATGGCAACATTCGTGATTTCAGTTAGTCATATTTCTTCTGCACAATTTCGTCATTAATTTAATCACATGGGATGTTGTCTCTCTCCTTAGGGATGCTTATTTTCTTCACGTAAAACTATTCAACCCCCATGGGACGAAATTTATTTTTACTACTGAACTCCCACTGCTACATCCTATCTCAAGAAAATATATGATCTATAATGTAGTAACAAGGAATAATTTTAATGAATATTTGACATCATCCATAAATTAATCTCACACACATGACAACATGGATTGTGGTTAGCTCGATAAAATTTCTTATGACATGGATCTGTATTTATTCAGTCTTTCTTGTTTATCTTTCCCGAAAGGTTGTTTCCATGATCCTCTTGCGGACTCATTAGAAGGCGTTTTATAGCCCAGAATCATGTCTCATGGCCTTTACTTGCATGTGCTCTGTCAACTCCTGTATGGTCATAGACTGGATAGTTTCTACTATTTCGGAGACCATTTTTTAAAAGAGAAGTTGAGTGTAATACATTGTTGTCGTTTCACTTCCTATTTTTGTTGGCCAGTGTAGATGTTTGGACGGTTTCTCTTGTTCACTACACTGCCTTTTGTTCTAGATGATCATATATTTTGGTCCAAAGGTTGGGAGCAACTTCTATGGTTGCGTTGGAAATTCCAATTCACATGATCCGACCCTGTACTATTTATGTTAGGATAGGACATGTTGCATATAGTTAGATGCACTACATTCTTGTTATGTGTTTTTATCTTTCACATTTTGATTCTTTTGCTTTTATTTGTGTTTGAATAAAGTTAGTTTTGAGCTTCGAGATGATGTGCCTTAAATTTTGTGAATGGAAAGTCATAGTAACACACAACCCTTGGCTTATCTGTTACCCTCTTCCTTGATTTGGTTTACCACTTTTGAGTTAATTATTTTTTGATGGAAAATATGATCCTTCAGCTAAGAAGCTGTAAGAAAACCATGAGGCCCACATCTATTTAGGATTCTCATTCCTACATTTGGTCATGTTTATGAATAGTGTCTTCTTTCTTATCTATCTGTGTAGAGTAATATAAGGGGAAAAATGTTAGCGAACAAAGAATCAAAGGTATAAAACCTGTCTCTGAAGGAGAAACCTCCTTTTCTCTCAATAAGTCGGGATCCCCCTTCTGCCCATGTAAAATAATAAGTGTTTATGCACAGTCCTATGAAAAAGAAAGAAAAATATAAAGAGTAAGAGAAGAGAACGACTACTTGCACAGGTAGGTGAAGCAAGCGATTTCGTTGGCGTACTATGCAGGTTCATTGGAAGCGAAGCAACATTTGTGTTCCTGAAGTGACTTTGTCAAGGTACTGTCTAGGCTTGCTGGCAATGGAGGAATGCCAAAGATGTAAAAATCAAACTCTGAATGTTTCTAATTCGCCATACTATATTACCCTTAATTACATTGATAGGATAATGATACAGCTTGTTATATCTAGTGTTACGCCGAGTTGTTGAACAGGGAATACTATATCTTTAACCAGGTAAGAATGGAGAGCTAGGGTAACCCACTCACTGAATCAATACTTTCTAGAAAAGAAAGTCTTTGTTCTTAAATGAAACCATTTCAAAGAAGTTGGGGTTCTCCTAGTGTGTCACCAAGTGTTGTCACTACAACAATGCACCTCTTAATTTTTTTCCTATGTAAATTATGAATCCTACATCAACTATTGTTTCAGGCTCCTTTTTGTTGTCATGTTGTTTGATTTGCTATTCTTTTGTTTTCCCCTAGTTTTGCACCCTCCTAAGTCAATGTTTCATAAGCTTCATCAATTAACCAATTGAAAAGCTTGAGTTAGTTAGTCCATGGTTCGGTGAACTCATGATATTTCTTGACTTAGAAACTTTCCTTCTCACCATTCACACAATCGAAAAACACTCAAAAGAAAAACAAAAAGCAAGCAAAAGTAAGAAAATCACTCAGAAAAGAAGAGTGCGCTCCAAGTTGGTGAAGACAGGAACCCAACTTGAGGACACTCCTTTAGGCTTAAGAAGTGTTCCCTCCTTGAGTGCACTCCTTCATGCTGAGAAAGTGAATCCTTCTTGAGCACACTCCTTCATGTCAAAGACATGCGCTCTTCCTGGGTACATGCATGAGCAACTTGTTGCACGTGGGTGTACGCTTAGAAAATAGGAGCCCACTTAACTTCCCTTAACTAATCCTTTCACTCGTCGGCAAGTGGCGCTCATGCATGAATAAATTTTTCATGTTAACTTCTTCAAATCAACTCAGTTAATCCCTCATTTATATAATGATTCCATCTAAGTTGGGTGCATAGAAAGGAATCAAGAGACTCTTCATAAACTAGCATTGCAAGTAAGTTTTGCATGTTGAATCTTTTCATTGCCTTTCATGATTTCACCATCGTTATTTCTTTTCTTGTTGTCATCCATTTGTTTTTTAGTTTGTTTGCTGGCATTTATGCTCAATCTTCATGATGCAAGCGTTAATGTTATTGTCTCATGTAAAAAATATTCATATTCTTCAAGCCTTTCATATTTCGCCATGAGTGTGACAACAAATATATAACCTTGTAGATCTTTATTTTTCTCATCTTATCATAAAATATTGTTGTTTAAACTTGTTTTTCAGCTTCCAATAGGTAGAGCACACTTCTTGAGCTTGAATCCTGGCAAGTCTCAAAAACTACACCATGCATGATCAAGTTTCCCTCTTGAGTGCACTTCTTCACCACAAAGAACCGCACCCTCCTTTGAGCACATGAGAGAATCACAAAGACATGAAGCATCTTCCTTCAAGCCTTCGGAGCATGCCAGTGCACCCTCCTTGGATTTTAGCACATGAGCACATTGTGAAGGGCTAAAGGTTAGTCAACTCATTCCTTCATCCCTTTAGAGTGCGATAATGCACCCTCCCTTTCTCCTTGAGTGCATGAGTGCATGGTGAAGGCTCGAAGACCCAAGGACTCACCCCTTTGACCCTTCAGATTGTGCTAGTGCACCCTTGTTGACCTTTTTCACTTTCTTGAGCACATCAACACATTTCAAAGTCCTGAATGACCCCTTACACCCCTTCGTGCTTTGACAACACACACTCCTAGTTTGCATGCCCATTTTCTCATGCATGCAAGTTATTTTGTGTTTTCCCTCATATATTTTCATATTCAATTACATGTGATGGCTCTTTTTATGTGATTTACAAGTATTTTTGCATCAATAGGTTGCCTTAAGATAATATTGTCATTATGAGTGTATTTCCCCAAACATGGGTTTGTGCTACAAGTATTGTCACCTTGTATTCATATGTTAGAGCCATGTCGCCTCATAAAGTGGCCTCCAAATAACTCTCAAAAGCAAGCACTGATGAACCTGTCAAAGTTACAAATCCAAATATTCCCATATATGCAGACACCCAGTGGTTTATTGTTAAGACTACATAAGTCACATGGAGCAAGATATACAACACATTCATGCAGGAAAAATTTGCTGAGGACATAGAAGATGTGCATGTGTACATACACATCAAGAAGTCCACGTTGCATAGGATCACATGCAGATTCCTAGTAATGCCATGTGTAGAGGTGATTAAATGAATCATTGCACATATGGATGACTCTCACCTTGTGCTTCAGAGTGAGAGTGGCGGTAATCTCACCACCTATTATGGTGAAGTTATGTAGACATATTATAGGATGCTTAAGCCCACTAAATATGAAAATGAAAACTCCTACATGAGATGGCCACACCTAGACACAAGTGACATTATCAAATCATGGTGTCAAGATCCTTCCAAGTTTCACCATCACCCATCCGCAGTCTATCTGACAAAGATTCTCATAGACGTATATCAGTATTTGATAGCCATGTATTGTCATTTGTATTGGTGCAAGAACACTAATGTGTTCGATGAGAATTGGATGTATACGCTCAATATGGTGGTGACACATGACAAAGCTTTCAATTGGGAATATATATTATTGTATGATTTGCATCGTCAGGTGGGGTAGGAAAAAGAATTTTTGAGGTGAACCAAGCGCCAAAATTCTACATGTCTACATTTCTCTTAGAGGGAATTTGTGCACAATATGCTTTCCCGGGAACTAGAACCCCAAGGAGAAGTTCCCAGTTTACTTCCATTGAATTTTTTTATCATAATTAAGCTTTAGAGGTGTGTATGACAAATTGGATGAGAAATTCTTTGTAGTTATCTTTTAGATGATATTCAAGATCGATCCTCCTTTCATAGCTGATCAGGTGAAGGAGTCACTCTGAGATATTGCAGATTGGTTCGTAGCTCTCGAGGGTACATACATCAAAAGTTTTGGTTGTCAGATATACCCTCATCTTATGACGAAATATGTGACCAACATGGTGGTCATGCAAGAAATAGAAAATATATTGGACAAGGGATTTTCAGGAATTCATCATAGGATGAAGAAAGCCCCTTGGCCCATCTTTCCATTGAGGATGAGATTATATGAGTTAAAAATCCATAAGTTGAAAACAATAGAGATACAGGAGCTAGACAGCCTGCACTTCACCACTAAAGAGTTTCATGGATATGATCCCAGGCAAGTGGTTAGGAAACACTATGAAAGGACTACTCACAATACGAGGTACTCATCAATGCCCATAACAAAGGATGAGAAGATAAGGAACTAGTACAATGTGAACATGAAGGCACATCCAAGGATGGAAACTAGTTCACCCCACGATCCACTAACTCAAGACTTGAAGGTACATGAGGAGGAAGAGATAACCCCTCAAGTAAGGAAATTAGCTCCTAAGAAAAGGATCAGGTATGACTCGACAAGCGAGAGCATCAAGAAGTAGAAATCTGATCCTTTAAACATAAGAGCTATTCAAGCAAAGTAAGAGAGGAGAGAAGTAGAAGAAGAAGAGGAGAAGAGGAAGTGGGTTGAGTTTCTCTAGAACCAACAAGAGGAGAAGGATAAAATAAGAACAACAGAGGTAGTCCTAGGAGGAGGAAACAATGTAGAGATTGGAAGAAAAGTAATTGACTCAGGAGATTAAAGAAGAAGTGTTGGAGGAAGAAGATACCATCCTACCCATGGATGATGAACCATGAACTCCAGAGGAACCTCCCCTTTTAGGTGGTTATATTCCATTCGGAAAATGGGGATAACACCTCTGCCGACCAACAGAGTCATGGATGTATGCAATGTAACATTTGATCAACTTAAGAAGAGGATCATGCAATAGAGGAATAGATACTTCCCCAAGGATCCTCAAAATCCAGTCTCAGTTGCTACAGAGAAGGTGATAACCTCGAATACTAGAAGGAGTCCCAGAGCTATGATGGTAGAAAATGTTTCATTTTCTATAGTGACATAGGATATTTCTGAGTACTTGTTGAATGAGAATTCTAGGTTGAGAAAATAACTTGTTGCGGTGAAGAAATAGGCAAAACATATTACAGCAAAGAACCAATTGCTGTCATCATAGAGATTCAACGTCATTGAATTCTAGTCAGCCATGTAGGAAGAACTGATGCCAATGAAGGACATCATGGCCCGATTATACGATTAGATGATTCTTCTACATCAAGTGGTTTCTCCTCTTGTTGGCATACAAAAGAAAGCACAAGAAGTGGTGAAAATATTGAAGGTAGAAAATAGAGCAGTCGATCATCTTCAGGAGTGGGATGTCAAGTATCCAGATGCTCTACAACATTTAGAGAAAAAAGACAGGATTGCTGCAGAGATGGATAGAGTTCAGTTGAGATTCCACCACCAAAACTACATGAGTCTTGGAGAAGAGTCAATTAGTACCATTTCTGCATATAATCGACTACATAATGGTTTTGAATCTCTTACGTAGAAGCATGGGATGCCTTCGATAGGTAAAATTGAAGCAATTAGAGGAAGGGAGGTCATCTTCCCAGAGATCAAATAGTAAATCAAGCATATCAAGTAGGAAACAAAACAAGAAGGTTTTGAGGTCACCAAACTCATTATTATGTAATACACCATTGCACCAGTCAAAGCTCATATGAAACATTCATGGTTATGGAATAATGTATAGTTAACCACCATGAACATATTGACAGAGTTACTAGAGGTAAAGATGCACTACATTAGAGAGTTGGTACTATGGGTCAAAGGCATATCAACGAAGTTCATAGCGTGGCACACTTACATTACAAATGAGCTCCATGTATAAGAAATGACTTATCAATTTGATGAGTCTTTGTCCCATTATCATTTTGTCTTATATAACCATCATGTCATTTGTAATTTGTCTTATGTAATAAATGTTATGCAATGAAGTCCAAGAGACACATGTGGAATGTAAATAACCACACATTGGAAGGTAATGAGTCATGTATAGAATATGAATTACCATAGAAGTCAAAGAGTCATGAGGAAGCTCAAAGGTCATTGTCACTTGTTATAGATAGACCTTCATAACTCAAGAAAATAACTTTTTTGGAGGGCTTGGATTCTATAGGTCTTGCTCTGGCTTCTCTTGTAAGAAATAGGAGATATATCATTCTTTGGAGAAGAAAGATGTGGCTTCGTGTTCAACTATTGGATATAGTGTTTGATCTATGTAACATTGTACTTGAGATCTTGCACTTTTAATCAGAATCTCAATGAGCCAACACTTCTTCATACATGTATCGTAGATATAGTTAGACTATTCTAGTTATGTTTATGGTATATGTTGTTTTAATTACATACTAAGTTAAATTAATGAACTAATTTGTTGCTTAACTATGGATATTATTGAATGATTGTTGTTATGCTTTAACGATTGTTGTTTATTATGTGGGCTAATCTATAGGTATTCCAAGCCTTTTCCTATCTTCCTGGGTCCCACTTTAGGAAAGTACTATTAATTTTCTAATCTGTGGCAATTTCCCACACCTACCATGGAATTATCCCTTGTACACCTTACATTGGGTGTCTCACAAAGATCACATTCTTGCTACCCCAACGTGGTGTTATGCTCTGTTGTGTTGGATTGTAACCAAGGCATATTTGTAAACCTTTCAATGGTGGTTGGACCGTATAACTGGATGGGACTCCTACACTAAATGGTGTGAGGTCTAATTGGGACATCAAATTGGGGAGATCCCCTTACAATGTTGGCAACATCCAACACTGTCAACATGATAGTAAGAGAAAAGTGTAAATGACACTGTTATCACTAAAAAATGATCACCTAGCCATTTTTAACTAGGTGGATCGAAATACACCAAGTAGATTTAATTTTACCATAGTAAAATCACTTTCACTGTTGAAAATAATTTAGTAAACCAATTTTATTAAATTATTTTTAGATTTAAATAAAAAAAAACCCATGAGAATAATCAGATAAATCATTATTTATTTAATTTTGTCTAGGAATAATTATTAAATCACTATTTAATAATTATTTTGATTTCACACCTTTCTTGTTTCTTGCGAAATAATTAATAAATCATTTTATTTGTTAATTATTTCTAAATAAAGGTATTTAACCATTTTAAATACTTTTTCCCTCTCCAATAAATATAATAAAGTATTCCAAGTAGTTAGATCTGAATTTGGTCAATAATATTTTATTATTCTCCATTTTCGAGATTAACTCCATACTTTTCTATATAAAAAGGTTTTTTCATTCATTCCTCACCATGATCATTATCATCGTCAACATTATTGTCATTTTTCTTGAGCTCCCATTTTGAGTTCTTCACTTTTGTTTAGGTTTTTCACATTGAGAGAGGATCAATTTTCTGAAGTGTCAAGGATATCAAAGGACCCATCCCATAGAGGGGGACTTACAAACCAATCTATAGATCTCCTTCACCAGGTGATATCAATAAAAGATTAATTCATTTAAAATTGTCTTTCCAATTCGGTTATTATACTGGATTGTTTATATTACTGCTTTTTGTTTTGGGTTATATCTTCTTTTACTGCAGGTTTTTTTATTTGTGTTTAAGATCTAAGATGACAGTAGCCATGAACTTGTTGTTAGGGTCACTTGTCACCTAGGGACTTAAGTGAAGTATTTTTGGTACACCTTCCACGAATTTTCACATTAACAGACCTTTCAAAATGCGAATGACATTGAAAATGAAAAATGCCATAGAAGATATAACATGAAAATGATACTTATAAAAGTGAAAACAACCAAGAGTGACAGTCATAAACATGAAAGTGACACTCGTGAATACAAATGTGCACAGAAGTGATAAATTGGAAAACTCACCAAAATAGAAGTACAATCGCAACCAAAAGTGAGAGATTGTCAATGAAAGTGTGCACTGAATGTCGACATAGGTTAAACATTGCATAAACACTTTCTTGACGAAATATTTGTATGCCTATTCAAGCTTGCATAAAATAATGCGCTCATGAACTTGTTGCAGACTGAGCATGTGCGCACATGTGAATTTGACACTTACAATCTCAGAACAAGGCCAGAATAATTAGTAAAGAATCAACCTTTCTTAAAATGATTATGGAACGAATGATTGGAAGATCCACAGTAGGCTCCAAAATTCAAGTCTGGACCAAATTTTAGAGGGTGTTTGTCGCAACAACAATAGTGCCCAATTTTTTGACAATTGAAACATTTAACATTTCTCATTATTTTTCTCCTTTCTTGATTGTTGGTCATGCTGATGAATTTCCTTTTCCATGCTACTGCTAGCTGCTCCAATACTTCCTAAATTCGTTATAAATTATTGAGAACTAGATATTATCCTTTCTTATTCTTCTCTTGTAGAATATTCATCAACTTTTAGTGCTTCATATTTTTCATTAATCACCTTCATCTAATTTCTTGCTTCCCCTTCAGTTCTCCTTTCCCCTTTTAGTTAGGTTTTCAAATTATAAATTTCTCCTTTATAGGCATTCTCCTTTTTCATCAAAAAATTTCAATAAATTTTGTTGGTCTTTATTCTCAACTATCAACCTTTGAAGCCCTGCTTCCAGGGCCACTTTCTCACCTTGTTCTTTCAACCTTGCTAATACTTCACTTTTGTTGTTGACCTCTTCTTGTTATCCTTCTAAATTAATGCTTGATTCACTATTACTATCATTGGTGCTTTCATGTTCCCCTGTAATTCATTGGTGCTTTCACCTTTTTCTTGCAAGGAGACTTTATTTCCTGCCAATGTAAGTGTAGAACCCTGTTCATTGTTCTTCTCATCAACATGTGAGTGGCAGAGTCCTTTGACCTTCTCCGAGATCTGCAAGTTTTCTCCACCATATATACTTTGCAAGTCGTCCAACATATCTTTTGTAGTATCACAATGTCTCATATATAGGTTATCATATTTTGAAAGCCCATGCAAAATAATCCCTTTAGCTATATCATTAAATTCATCTTTCACTCCATATTCTACTAACAACAAAATATTTTCATTAAGAGACAGTAAACACATACCTAATTTTACCTTCCAAAATGTGTAATTACCTCCATGAAGAATTGGAACTCATTGTTTATCCATTCTAAAAAAAGTTCAAATTTGTTTTAGATTCACCCAATATAATCTTCAGCGGTTAAGCTACAACCAAGAGCCTTGCTTTGATACCACTTCTTAGAAATGTATATCACTATTGAGAGGGAGGGTTGAATCAGTAGTGATGGCACTTATAATTTTTTTACTAATTCATTAATCTTTTAACCATTCACATTCTAAAACACATAAGGAGAGATCAGAGAATCAAATATAAACACAAAACCATAAAAACATATAACACATGAAACACCAATTATTTCTAATGGAAACCCTCAAGGGGAGAAAAACCACCCACTATTGTTGTTCTTCTTCTCATTATCTTATTATTATATAAATCAAATCTTTTACATATTTTAGTTGGACACCACCAACCAGGAGCCACTACCCCCATGAACAATATTGTTGGCCATTACCAACCAAGAAGTCTCTACTCACATGACTTTGCAGGGCACCACTTATTGGAATCCACCACTCCCAATATGCCTCGCCCTTCCACCACTGGATGGAAATACCACTCCCAATATACCATTTTGTCGACCACCGCTAGCAAGGAGCCACAACCCCTCTCTTGTTCAAACACTTCTCAATAGAGGCCACCACCTCCTCAAACTCTCGAAGCCACACTTTAATTAATTTTCAAACCGGACTCTAAGGAGAACTATACAGCTCAACAACAACATATTGGTTCTCTCTGCAATAGATAGGTATGTCCAAAAACAAACATTGCACATTAACAATATTATGATGTATGAACTAGTAGATACCCTACAACAAATGATTTTTAGTCAATCCTTACTCCATATCCTTTCTCTTTGCATAAAATGTTAATTGAAACATGCTTCTGCTACATGTTGCAACCTTTGAAAGTCGCTTCATTTTTTTTACATAATGTCCCTCACAATTTTCACACTCTTCTCTTCTCACACACTCACTCAACCAATAATTCAACCAAACAAAACTCCTGAAGGAATTCTCCAATATATAATTTTGTGGAGTGATTAATACAATAATTACAAAGGAATCTCGAGTTCAACAACTCTCTATTCATGCACTCACAAATTGGTTCAAGATTTTGAACATCTATCCTACTTGACTTCACCCTCACTAATATTAATTAAATGAGAGTTGTTATCAACTCTAATCACCTTCTAGAAGACTTCCTTGGACTCTGTGATCAATTACCGAGTGAAAAAACCATAATAAAGACCGATAGAATAATCTAAGTACATGCACATTTCATGAATTCCTTCATATTAAAAGATAACAGCCACATCAGTTATAAATCTAAAGAAATCATCATATCCAGTAACTAAAATTTTATCTTAAATTATTTCTCTAATCCTTTTCAGATACAGTGTTGAACCTAAGCTTTGATACAACTCTGTAACACTCTCTCCCACCCCCTTGTAATTTCTCAGGTTGCAGAAGGTGTCACCTACTAAATTCAACTTGACCTCCAAGGCCTGTTAAGAAGAGAGGGTTAAGAAAATCCTCATTCCAACTTCATCAAATCCAAAAACGAATGCCACCTTTGCTTTTAGCTCATCGATAGCTTTATGATATAGAAATTTAATCTTAATCTAAATTCCATATTTAAATTTATGGCCATTTGAAGTTCTACAAATCATATTAGGCCACATTGACATTTAGATACCATATCAACAAAAGGGGTTCACCTATTTGTAGGTACCTATGTGGCCTCCATGTAGTTGTTTCCACATCATCTCAAGAATTGGGCTGACAGGCCATACTCCTACATGTTTGCAAATTTTTCCCTATTATACAAATTTTGGTCCATATCCCAATCTTGGTGGGGTTCACAGGCCACATCATGTCAAGTCGATGTGATACTTCATTGGCCTTTTCCCTCCCCTTCAAGAATGAGTACAATATCAGGCAGTGGGTAGTGAGAAGAAACAAGGCTTCTTCCTGGAACCGAGTCCACATCATTTCTCTTGATTACATTGCCTCCCATGGTGATTGAGCATTAATTAAAAGAAAAGAGGTGGTGGGAAACAAGTGATGGTAATTGTTATGAAACCAACTCAAGAAAAGATAGAAAAGATAGATCAATGCCTTAGAATTCAGCCTCTTCGAGGGGGCAACCTCCTTTACATTACATAAATGAACAATTCTTGGATGATTCAAATGACAAAACCTCATTTCTATATATAGGAGTCTAAGGAGTCACAATATAATCCAGCCGACCTAACAATAATAATATAAAGCCACAATAATAACAATAGTGGGCTTCTATGGGGCACAATAGTAACAATATGGGCACTACATGGGTACATCAATATAATAAGTGGGTTATACTAATAACAATAAGGGGTTACACTAGTAGTATAGGGGCCTAACATGCCCCTCTCCTTCAGAAAGCGTTGTCCTCAACGCTTGAGTAGTTCTTGATGCTTCTGTATAAAATTCTTGTCCTCCCATGTGGAATCTTCAGTGGGTAAGTTCTTCCACTTGATGAGATACTCTGAAATTGATCGATTTCGTAGCTGTCGGGTTCGTGTCTCTGTGACTGCTCCAGGTTCTAATATGATTTTTCCTTCCTCTTCAATTTCTGGCAATATTGTTTGAATTGGGATCTTTTGCAACTTTTGAATAAGTGGCCATACTTCTTCGTCCTTCTTCCATTCTTCCCTTGCTTCATTTATCCAATCTGGTTGGATAATATAAATAGCACAAAACAATGCTTCCACATCCTTATCCTTGAAGAGTCTTCCCATTCGATAAGGTCGCCATTTTTTAAGTGCATGTAGTATTGCCAACATTTCCTTCTCATAAATAGCTTGCTTGAGATGTAGCAGTAAAAATACCCAATCACCTACATCAAAACATTTTTCACTACGATGTTGATCTACCTATTGTTTCGTTTGATTTTGCACCGAAGTGACGTTATCCTTTAAAAGTTGGAGAACTTGTTGTTGATGCTCGATGTGATCTTTCACTGCTTGAACCTTTTTCTTCTTCATATGTCCTTCTATCTCTAGTGTTTGAGGAGTGGTAATTTCTTCCAATCCTTTACAAGATATGGTAGGATTCATTTCTTGATGCTCGATGTGATCTTTCACTTCTTGAACATTTTTCTTCTTGATATGTCCTTCTATCTTGATAGTTTGAGGAGTGATAATTTTGAACAATGAATTACAAGATATGGTTGGATTCATTTCTTCTTTCTCGATGTGATCTTTCACTTCTTGCACCTTTTTCTTCTTGATATGTCCTTCTATCTTGAGAGTTTGAGGAGTGGTAATTCTTGCCAATGCTTTACAAGATATGGTCTGATTCATTTCTTCTTTCTCTGGGGTGGGGTCCTGGCGTATATCTTCTTCTTTTGATGTTTCTTGATCCTTTTCTTCCTCCTCTTGATATTCTATGTAAAATAATTTCTTCTCAGCACACTTATGACCTTTAGTGCATTTGCTATCACAATTGTAACAAAGCCCTTTTTCTCTTTTTTCTTCCAATTGTTGTGGTGTAAGCCTTGTAGGTTGTGGAAGGCTAGGGGAAACAACACTTCCATCTTTATAGTCGTGAGGGGTACGCTTCCTGGTTTCCATAATTTTGCTTTCCACTATGTCACAAAGCCCTTTTACTGTTTCCAATTGTTGTGGTGTTGCTCCAAAGAAGGAGTTGCTCTTTGTATCCTCATAATGTGCTATCATTTCCTCCGTGAAGATTGACCACGTAACAAGTTGTTTACGAGAACAAAGCCCTTCGTACCATAAAAATTGATCTAGTTCTAAATATGAAGATGCAATACATACCTTTTGTAACAGTTGTACACCATGTAGATCAAAATATTGCTCCATCCGAAGTATCCAATTTACCGGATCCTTGCCATCAAATTTCCTCATCTTGCTTTTTCTTGATTTTAGGAGCTCGACCTTGAAATGACTGTAATTTTGTACTTTTGGATCTTTAAGTTCTAAAATTGTGAGCTGTAGTAGCCCTCTGTGTCCTCTTTCTAATGCCACTAGTCTGATCCAAATTGGATTTTCTAAGAAAACGTTATGCACAATCTCCCAAGATGACCTGATTATAGACCTTTCCAGAAAAGCGAACTTGTATGAAGTGCCACGTGTCACTATTTCGGCCTTTGGATCTAAAAAATATATAAAAAAAAACTACAGTCTGTCCTCTTTCTGTACCTTCTTACGAAATTTCAATCCGATCCCTAGAGAGGAAGTTATGACAATTTTCCCCAGGTCACCTGTTTTAAATGTAATTCAGGATTCTGCAAAAAGACCAACTTCCTCAGATCATATCTCCGCAAATATCGTGTGAAAAGCTCTGAAATTTGGACCCAAGGTTCAGCGCGATTGTTTCTCAAATGGGTTTTTCTTGTGACTTCTGAAACGTCACAGAAAAAAAGTTATAGCTAAAATGCCACGATGACCTGTTTGGAGCAGCAAAACCCTAGAATCCAAAGCTCTGATACCAAATGTTATGAAACCAGCTCAAGAAAAGATAGAAAAGATAGATCAACGCCTTAGAATTCAGCCTCTTCGAGGGGGAAACCTCCTTTACATTACATAAATGAACAATTCTTGTATGATTCAAATGACAAAACCTCCTTTCTATATATAGGAGTCTAAGGAGTCACAATATAATCCAACCGACCTAACAATAATAATATAAAGCCACAATAATAACAATAGTGGGGTTCTATGGGGCACAATAGTAAATTTATGGGCACTACATGGGTACATCAATATAATAAGTGGGTTATACTAATAACAATAAGGGGTTACACTAGTAGTATAGGGGCCTAACAGTAATGTTCCCTACTCAAAATTGTATTTGGGTTGACCCCTACTCCAACGATGAGTGTGATAAGTGTTATGGTGCACAAAGGTTAAAACAGAAGCATCTAGAAGTGGCAAGGTTCCATGCTAGAAATTTGGTTGGGTTAAACCCTCGCCATTGTTGTTTTGTGAGGTTTCTTTGTTAAATTATTTTTATTCAAAATTCAGTCTGCTGGAATCACAATTTTTGCTACACCAAAGCCCACGGGTGTTAGTAAATAGAAACATCACTAGAGTTAATAGTCCATGAGAGGTAGTTAAGCACATGTCGTGAAACACATGGGGAGCGTTGGTTTATCTAATGTCCAACAATCTCCCCCCAAACACCAGCTGGGTGTGATTCGAACTCAAGACCTTTGGCTCTATTACCACTTGCTGGAATCATGATTGTGATTACACCAAAAACCACATGTGTTAGTAAATAGAGACATTGCTAGAGTTAACAAATCCATGAGAGGTGGTTAAGCACATGTCATGAAACACGTAGGGAGTGTTGGTTTATCCAATGTCCAACATGGTCAACTAGCATCTGTTCATGCACATGGTTTGGATAGTTCTTACCAGCTCTAGAGCCTAAACCCTCTGATACTACTGACCTATGAAGAAGGATATCTGGCCCAAATGATATCTGACCTTTGCCTAAGTGTTGGGATTTTCCAAATTCAAAATCCCTCGGATCACCAAATACAAAAAAAAATTGTCCAACATGAGATATCTAACCTTAAATAATATCCAGGCCTCTACACAATGTTGACCTCCATTGATATCTCGAATCCTTAGATCATCAAATGTGAGAAAATTTAATGCAGACTATTCGGCCAACATGCATCCAACTTGCACTCAACAGCGTTGGCCTTGGGCAACCCCTGGCACCCAAATCATTGGATTTCTTTTGTGCACAACAACGTAAGGAAAACATGGAATTTAGGGGATTTCTCTATGGTTTCAGGTGTTTGCCTAAATGCTAATTTTTTCTAAAGGAGATAGTCAATGCCTAATCAATGGCTTCCAACAAGTGAAGAAAACCTCTAACTTATATTTTAAGGATTTTGATTTGCATTTTCTCAATATAGTGGATTTTGAGTGAGTTATTCAAAATTTTCATCCAAATAGTCAACAACAAGGAAATATTGTAGAGATTTACAGTTTTCAACCATTTCCAAAAGATATGAATATGCAATACTTCCATGTAGGCACTCAACTACCAACATATAAAGAATTGATCATTTATAAACAAGGTACTAGCTCCATGGTGCTACTAGCCATTGAAACCATTGTATCAAATATCGCTAGTAATGAATGTCGAGACAACTTTCAATCCCTCACTCACCAACATGTAATATTACATCCACAGTCATTAACAAAACAAGGTTTTCATAGCTTGAAATCAAAATATGCACAATTAGATACTTATCTGAGTGAATTTAGATGGATGGCAACTAAAGGGGGGACTTCAACTCTCCACCCAACCATAGGTTAGCTACATTGCACACCCTCTTGTAGCTGACCACACCCGAGTAAGATCTAGAGCCTGAGGGAGTAATTTCTCAAAGAAATTCCACACCAAGACTTGGTCAAATACCCAAGAGGAGGAGTTCACTATCTTGGTGGTTTATCAACTGCTCCTTGGAAGTAAGCACCATAATGACCCTCTTACTTCCTGAAATCAAACACATGGCTTCACTTAAGGCCCATCTAGATTCTTTCTCAGTTACATAAGATTGAATCCACTATTTAGGTGATTTATCAGTCTAGCTTTCATGGTAAGCACTACAAGGATCTATAACTCATCGTCCAGGTGGTTTATCAACTTACTCATCAAGCACTAAGTTGTTTATCAACTTCCTCATCAAGAACTTAGTGGTTAATTAGCGTTCTTAGTAATAAATTAGTGTTTTATCGACTCTTTCAACAAACACCACAATAGCTCAACTTACTTGGTCAAGTGGTTTCTCAACCATAAAGAAAGCACCGAAGTGGTTTTTTAGCTTACTCAATAAGCACTAAGTGGTTTATTAGTTTTATTAACAAGTTCTTAGTGGTTTATCAGCTCTTTTAGCAATAACTAAGTGGTTCAAATCTCCACTAAGCCTCCCACTATCATATATGATTAAACACACATAGTCCACGACCTTCTCAACACCATATAGGGAATTGTCATCCCAATCTTTAATGAGTCTCTTGTCTCTTGTTAGTTGATGTTGTGTATGTGTTCCCTCATTCTGTTGTACCTCATTGTTGTGAGTCAACCCTTTCTTCTTTACTGCTCTCTCTTCTTCTCTTCTCCAATCCCATGCTCTGCTACTTGCTACTCTTCTATGCATGTTATCTCCCTATTCTCTCCTCTCACATTTTTTTCTCTTACTACCTCAGGTTTTGTCCTCCCTGCCACACTTCATGAGGAAGGGGATAATATGGGCATTGTCTCCCACATCGGTTGCCCAATCCTAACTTCATTAATTGTCATTGTAGGACAATTCGTGGTCAAGATGGTAGTTCGGGGTTAATGTGCTAGTTATGGCTAGCTCGCAGCCTCCCACACAATCCATGCAACCTTCCCCTTAGAGTTGAATGTTCCCTTTGTTCAACCATCAATTCTATTTTCACATATATTTACATAAAAGAAAATATTTACAAGGTTACATATTCACATGTGGGGTATAGAAAAAGGGTTGTTACATTTTAAAGGAAAATTTCACCTAAAGTTCACACGAAAGATTTATGGACCTTATATGGTCAGCCAATGCATTGCACAAGTGCCCACGAACAAACTCTTCCAACCCACTTGAAGATACATGTGGCCTTTCATGTTTCTTATTTGAAGAAGGTAGTCACATGAAATTGCAAGATGCATATGAGTCTACTAAAACTTGATGACATAGGATCCATTTCAGTCCTATCATAAGTGTTATTTTCTACCAGAGAGTGTTAATTTTGCTAATGCATGGTTTAATAAATAAATATTCAATGGAAATATATGTAGTTAGAAGATGTCAGACATGAACCAATAGTGATTCTACAATAATTCCATGTCTCCAACCTTGAGGAAAAAACTTATTATGAAGGAGTAACATATATTAAGATCTTACCTTAGCCTCCCTACTTTAGCATATTTAGGATTTAGTTAACAAATATATGTAAAGATATTCATTCAATAAAACCTATTAAAAAAAATTAGTGGATAATTATTTAATATAAAAAAACCTTTTTATTAAGTAATATATACTAAATAGTTAATGCTCATTTTTTTTGTAAACTTGGTAGTACTTTCTCTATTAATATATTCCGATGACTAACATGTTTTTAACAGTAGTTTTAGGTGGCCTCAAATTGCCCATAGGAAACCAGGTCGGCCACCTATCTGCATTAAATGATGTTTAAAATTTAAATAAGTCTTTCTCCACCATCCATACAACATTTGTTTTTCTATCTATTATAAACAACAACTTAAGAAAATAAATTCTAGTCAACATATATAACAAAATTCTGCCCAAAAACTTGTTTCACTCGTCCGAGGATTCCATCGGGGCTAGAGCTTTCACACTGGATCCTGACATCTCGCTTCTCTTCATATCTTGTAGACTTTGCTCGATCCTACTCAGTTGTAAATTTCTCCTGTATACTTGTATCTAAACGGCAACAATCTCTCTATGGAGATCTTTCATGTTGGGCTCCTTTGTTTTGGCATCCTCCTATACCTCTTATTCCTTGTTTAAATCCATAGCTTAGGCTATTATGTTCTTCATAACCCAGTATTGTTGTATTGTTTGCTGGAAAAGAGTATGGTGGCCGTGGGTATTCCCTGGGTCTTTCACCATAGCTTCCCACTCTTCTGTCTCTATGTCCTAGTTGGTTATGCTATCATTTAGTTCACTCTCACATCCTACTATTTGAGCTCTTACCTCTGGAGGATTGCGAACCATGTAAGCACTAATGAGGGTCTGCATGTGCTCCTTTCCTGACTTCCTGCCCTTTTTGCTTTGACCTCTGCTGGAGGCTGCTTCCCCCCCACCTTTCCCTACCTTACCAGTTCATCTGGTGCCTCTTTTAGCCACCTTTTTTCCTTCTTTAGCCATGCTATCTTTGTCCCAACTTTTTTGTTCTTCACTCGAACCGCTCTCCACAGTCAGTTTGCTCACTCAAGTGCAATATATGGTCTGGACTTGTAGGATGTGTAGCACCCTATTTATTTTAGTACCTAAAACAGTAACAATTTTTTTTTTAATATCATTCTGAATGCATTTACATAAATTGCTCATAATTTTATTTTCTCCGAACTAGGCCACGCACTTTGGTCCTAATGATATGGGTTTTCCCTCCTTCTCCCTCAGTTTCCCCCTGCCTGCTCTTGAATTAACAAGCTTCGGCCTCTCTGTTCCTCTCCTCTCTGGTTACTCCCTCCCCAACAACCCATAGCATGCAGGTCATCCTATGCGATTCTACAAGAGTCCCTAATTTGCATTCCCTTATCCATATTTAGGGCCTCATTTGAGTTTCCTGTGTAGGACTCTCTCCTCTCAGGTATCCGTGCCTAATTTTTGCCCTTGATTCTCCTTGGAGTCCCAGTTTTGACATTTCAGTTTAGGCGTGTATTGAGCCAAGCTACCCATAGCCTTACTTCTTTTTTCATTGCAATACTAGCCTCTCTGTCTCTGATCAAAGTTTTTTCCTTTCTATGCCTCAGGTGCCACCTAGCCGGGACTGCAATCTTCCTACGCTCTCCATTAAGGGATTCCCAATTGTCATCCCATCTTACCTCATTCCCTCTCTTTTCTTTTACCCAGAGATACCCTATAACTTCCCCGTATCCCCTCACGCCATTAACATACCAGGCCAAGTTACATTCCCAGGATCCCTAGGTCTCGACTCATTCCGTGTTGTGGCTTACCCCAGTCCCCTCCCGAAATCCTCAAAAATAGTCATTTCTTCAATTCTATCAGGTAAGGTAGCCGAAATAACATACCATTGATTTGTGGCGATGCTTATTGTTCTCCCGATGTTCTCCATCCTAATTTCACCACCTTTTGATTCTCATTACTTCTCCTTCTCCCTGTGTATGCAACTATCTCCTCTCCCATCTACCTTTGCCTCTTGTTGTTTTTTCCCACTGCCCCACCTTTCTTCCGTCTAGCCTCCCACATGCCTTCTTCATCCTCCTCTCGCCGCCCATTCCTTCCTTCCTTTTCCTCAGAATGAGGTACCTATAGCTCTTTCATCACTGTCTATCATTACTTCCCTCATGCCTTCGGCTGCTCCTACTGTGGGTTTCTTTCTGCTATCGTGCCACTTGCTAATGTTGTTCTTCACACCCTCTCACTTGCCTGCAAGCCTGCATGGCTCCCTTCTGTCCTTTGCCACACCTGTCCTTTCTCGATGCCATCCTCCTCTGTACCCTATCATGATCACTGCCCTTATTTCCATCTCATCATCCCACATCCCGATGTCCCCTCTATCCTTAGACCTAGGTGGTTGGCATCTGGCACCTCTACCTCCCATCCCCTCTAGCCCACCTCACCTTCCCTGTCGCACCCCGATCGGGGGAAATTGTTAGATCCCTATACTATTAGTGTAACCCATTATTGTTATTAGTACAACCCCTTATTATATTTTTGTGCTCATGTAGTCCCCATATTGTTATTATTGTACCCCATAGAAGCCCACTATTGTTATTATTGTGCCCTTACATTATTATTGTTATGTCGGCTCTGATTATATTATGACCCCTTAGACTCCTATATATAGAAAGAAGGTCTTGTTATTTGTATCATCCAAGATTTGTTCATTTGTGTAATCTAAAGAAGGTTTCCCCCTCGAAGAGGTTTATTTCTAAGGCATTGCTCTATCTTTTCTATATTTTTGTGAGCTAGTTTCATAACATTTGGTATCAGAGCTTTGGATTCTAGGGTTTCGCTACTCCAAACAGGTCATCATGGAATTTTCGCTATAACATTTTTTTCTGTGACGTTCATAAGCTAAAAAAAACCCATTTGAGCTGAAATCATTCTGAACTTCGGGTCTGAATTCCAAATCTTTTCTCACTATATGTTTGGAGATATGATCTGAGGAAGTTAGGGTTTTTGCAAACATTTGAATTACATTCCAAACAAGTGACTTTGGGAAAAACATCATAACTTTTGTTCTAAGCATCATATTGACATTTTGTAAAAAGTTTCAGAAAGAGGATAGCTTGTAGTTTTCTGTATATCAGGTTTAAGTACTAAGGTCGAAACAGTGACATGTGGCACTTCATACAAATCCACTCTACCGAACTAGTCTATAATCAGGTAACGGTGGGAGATTTGGCATAAATCTTCCTTGGAGAATCCAATTTTGATAAGACTGGTGGCATTGGAAATAAGACTCAGAGGGCTACTGCAAAATGCAATTTTAGTACTTGGAGATCTGAAATTACCGAGTTACAAGCATTTCAATATCAAACTCCTACAATCAAGAAAAAGTGATATGAGGAAGTTTGATGGTAAGGATCCGGTAAATTAGATACTATAGATGGAGCAATATTTTGATCTACATGAGGTTCAACTATTACGAAAGGTACATATTTCATCTTTATATCTAGAACCAAATCAATTTTTATGGTATAAATGGTTTTGTTCTCGTAAAGCACTTGTCACTTGGTCAATTTTCATGGAAGAAATGATAGCACATTATGAGGATACAAAGAGTAACACCCTATTTAGCCAATTGATAAATCTAGAACAAAAGGGTTCAATGCCAAAGCACATTGAGGACTTTAAAAAATTGATGATGATGATGATGGTTAACGTCCACTGAGACCAAATTGGTCTATCGGACCTATAATTTTCTTAGTCTTTAATTATCTGGCTCCTCATCTTTCTTGGTGAGATTGGTGCTATAGCTTTCTTTTTTTTCTCTACGGTCTTCCAACTTCCTTTATCTTGCATCTCCTTCATCTCTTCTGGTTCTAGGGACATTGGTGTCTTAGCTTCGCGATCTATTATGTTCGTCCTTTTGAAGATAGTCGAAGAAGAAGTTTGGTGTAGGAGATCTGCTTTGCTGTTAAATGAAGATTTATTTTGTGCAGTATTCGAATCCTCATAACTGTTGATTTGTTGGGCGGGGCTTTCTCCCTGCTTGTCTTGAGAGTTGTTTCTTTCTTGCCCGATTTCTTGTGATTCAGAGTTTTCTGTAGAGTATTCTTCTTTGATGACAGTGTAGTGTTCTTTTTGAGCTCCTTCCCACCATGTAGATTTGTGGTGGTTTTTTCTAGCAGAATTTTTCTGGGAGGCTTTTGGGCAATTTTTGGCTAGATGGCCTATCTCGAAGCAGGATCGACATCTGAAGAGGACACTTTCATAATCAAGTTTCTGGTTCCACACATAGTCTTTACTTGTTAGGTTTATTTCAGCTGGGAATCTTGCGCTGAAGTCCATTTCCACACAGATGCGTGCATAGGTGGTTTTGGAATATTCCTCTGTTTCTGGGCACCTGCAATAAAATTTCCCAATTGCATTTCCAATGGCCTTTAGCGAGGAGAGATTCCAGAGATGCAAGGGTAGGCTTGGAAATCTCACCCAAACTGGTGCTGAGGTTATTACTGCTGTAGAGGGATCAAATGATGGGTTCCATGGCTTCATGAATAGGCCTGATTTTTCCCAAAACCAAGGGCCGGAATCTAGAATACATTGCCTGCTTTCAGGATTTTCAAAATCTACTATAAAGAAACCCCTAGCACAGGGGTAGATATTAATTTCATCAGAAATGAAAGGATTCCATACCTCTGAGATCCAATTGTGAAGAGCTGTCAGCCGCGGCCAAAAACCATTGAATCGGCAGATTATGGTACTTTCGGAAAAATTCAAAGCCTCATCAAGTGAGGCCTGGACCACCTGGACAGTGGGAGTTGGGGCTTCACTGAAGATGTGGGCAGGAGCTTGCCCTCCAAAAGCGAATAAGCCAACAACTATTTTCGCAAAGATGGGGGCCATATTTTACTTGCCCGTAGAACCCAGCTGCAGAGAAATAAGGCAGAAGATAAGATTAGATCTAGATCTAGCCGCAGAAGATTAGATCTAGGACCTAGCCGCCTAGATCTAGATCTAGCCACAGAAGATTAGATCTAAAACCCAAAATGTGCAAACAAACTTATTCATTCAAAATTTTCAGATGCCAGTGACTAACCAGATCTCACCTAAACGACGAGTGCGGATCAGAATTATTAAACCTGCAATGTGATTTGGGTTGGCTTGGTGCAACAGAACACACCGACGGTATCTTCGGTATATATATTGAACTCGCAAACTTCAAATCCTCAGCATAGTTGGACTGCGATCTTTCCTCAGCATAGTTGGACTGCGATCTTCCTCAAACCGCAGAGACTTTGTATGGCTGCAGAGATATATAAAACCACGAGTGTTTATAATGCCCCTCGCTTCTACACGTGTACTTACATACCCTTCTCACCACCGCAAAGCCGCAAAGAAGCCGCAGAAACCACCGCAGAATATTAAAAGCCGCATAAAATTTGAATGGAATTCGTTGAAAATATTAGAAGCCGCAGATATGGGAGGACATCGTAGCCGAGTGTATGACAGGAAGTCGCAAAAAGCCGGAAGCCGCAGAAACCACCCTTCTCACCACTGCAAAGCCGCAGAAACCACCGCAAAGCCGCAAAGAAGCCACAAAAACCACCGCAAAGAAGCCGCAGAGAAGCCGCAGAAGCTCGAAGCCGCAAAAACCACAGAGAAGCTCGAAGCCGCCACAGAGAAGCCGCAGAAGCTTGAAGCCGCAGAAACCACAGAAGCTCGAAGCTCGAATATAAGGGTAAATGATATTCCAAAGGAGCAAAGGATTGATGTCTTCATAGGGATTTTAAAGAATAACATTCAACATAAGGTTCGTCTTTGGGAACCTGATTCATTGGAGAAGGCATTCAGGTTGACAAGAAAAATTGAAAGTGAAATTATGGAAACAAGGAATCCCACCACTCACGACTATAATTATGGAAGTGTTTTTTCTCCTAGCCTTCCACAACCGATAAGGTTTACACAACAACAGTTGGAAGAAAAAAGAGAAAAAGGGTTTTGTTACAATTATGATAACAAATACACTAAAGGTCATAAGTGTGTTGAGAAGAAATTATTTTACATAGATTACGAAGAGGAGGAAGAAAAGGATCAAGAAACATCAAAAGAGGAGGATATACACTAGAAACCAACCCCAGAGAAATAAGAAATGAATCCAACCATATCTTGTAAAGCATTGGTAAGAATTACCACTCCTCAAACTCGTAAGATAGAAGAAAATATCAAGAAGAAAAAGGTTCAAGATGTGAAAGATCACATCGAGAAAGAAGAAATGAATCTAACCATATCTTGTAATGTATTGGCCAGAATTACCACCCCTCAAACTATTAAGATAGAAGGACATATCAAGAAGAAAAATGTTCAAGAAGTGAAAGATCACATTGAGCATCAAGAAATGAATCTGACCATATCTTGTAATGCATTGAAAGAAATTACCACTCCTCAAACTCTCAAGATAGAAGGACATATCAAGAAGAAAATGTTGGGTCCCTATAATACTAGTGATTACCCCATTAATATTGTAGTTATACCCCTTATTTATATTGTTGTGCCCCTATTACCCCCCATATTGTTATTTTTGTGCCCCATAGAAGCCCCTATTGTTATTTGTGTGGCTTTATATTATTATTGTTAGGTCGGCTGGATTATATTGTGACTCCTTAGACTCCTATATATAGAAAGGAGGTTTTGTCATTTGTATCATCCAAGAATTGTTCATTTATGTAATGTAAAGGAGGTTTCCCCTCGAAGAGGCTGAATTCTAAGGCGTGGATCTCTCTTTTCTATCTTTTTGTGAGTTGGTTTCATAACATTTGGTATCAGAGCTTTGGATTCTACGGTTTCGCTGCTCCAAACAGGTCATCGTGGAATTTTCGCTATAACTTTTTTTCTGTGACGTTTCAGAAGTCTCAAAAAAAACCCATTCGATAAAAATTTGCGCTGAACCTTGGGTCCGAATTTCAGAGCTTTTCGCACGATATTGTCGGAGATATGATCTGAGGAAGTTGGCCTTTCTGCAGACTCCTGAATTACATTCAAAACAGGTGACCTGGGGAAAATCGTCATAACTCTCTCTCTGAGGATCGGATTGAAATTTTGTAAAAAGGTACCGAAAGAGGACGGACTGTAGTTTCTTGTATGTGTGTTTCAGATTCAAAGGTTGAAACAGTGACTCGTGGCACGTCGTACAAGTTCGCTCTACTGAACCAGTCTAAAAGCAAGTCACTGTGGGAGATTTCACATAACTCTTACTTGGAGAATCCAATTTGGCTCAGAATTGTGGCATTGGAAAGAGAACGCAGAAGGCTACTACAGGTAGCAATTTCAGAACTGGATGATCCGAAATTACAGAGATACATCAGATTCAATATCAGGCTTCTATAAAGTGAAAAAAGGTGTGTAGTTTTTTTTAAATTTTTATGTAAGCTTGGTTTAACGGAATTCAAAGGGCATAGTAAAACATTATTATCGGTAACTAATGCCCCGAGGAAAGAAAATGCAAACACCTAGTAAGGAACCTGAAAGCTCTAGCATGACTCATGAAGAAGAGGAAGAAATGCTACATGATATATCAAAATTACAAGAACAAGTGCAACAAATGTCACGCTCACAAAAGCTAACAGAAGCTAAGATAAGTGGCGTGGAATCTAAGATAAATGGCGTGGAATCTAAGATAAATGGTGTGGAATCTAAGATAAAGGGCATGGAAACTAAGGTGGAGGATTCGATGGTAAATTTGAAGATAGATTTGAAGACAGACATGGAAGAATTGAAGAACTTGCTACAAGAAAGGGTCACTAATGGTGAAAAGGTAGTAAAGGAAACTCATGATGAGAACAAAAGAAATGCTAATCATGATTCCATAGACTCTAATGTTGGATCGAAGACTCACCATGTTCCAAAAATCGATATGAGGAAGTTTGATGGCAAGGATCCCGCCACATGGATATTACAGATGGAGCAATTCTTCGATCTCAATAATGTGCAAAACACACAAAAGGTACGTATGGCAACTTTATATTTGGAACCAAATCAGTTTGTATGGTATCAATGGCTTTGTTCTCGTAAACAATTTATCACTTGGGCAATTTTTACGGAAGAATTGATAGCACATTATGAGGATACAAAAAGCAACACTTTTTTTAGCCAATTGATAAGTCTCAAACAAAAGGGTTCAATAATGGAGCACATTGAGGAGTTCCAAAAATTGAACATAAGGGTGAAAGATATTCCAGAGGAGCATAGGATTTATGTGTTCATAGGGTCTTTAAAGGATAATATCCAACATGATGTGCGCCTTTGGGAACCTGATTCATTAGAGAAGGCATTCAGGTTAGCAAGAAAAATGGAAAGCAAAATTATGGCAACTAGGAAGCATACCACTCACAACTATAAAGATGGAAGTGTTGTTGCCCATAGTCTTCCACAACCTACAAGGTTGACACCACAACAATTGGAAGAAAAAAGAGCAAAAGGGCTTTGTTACAATTGTGATAGCAAATACACAAAAGGTCATAAGTGTGCTGAGAAGAAATTATTCTACATAGATTGTGAAGAGGAAGAAGAAAAGGAGCAAGAAAGGTCAAAAGGAGAGGATATATTCCAGGAACAAAGCCTAGATGAAGAACAAATAAATCCGACCATATCTTGTAATGCATTGGCGGGAATTACCACTCCTCAAACCATCAAGATAGAAGGACAAATCAAGAAGAAAAAGGTAATAGTGTTGATTGATTCAGGAAGCACCCACAATTTTATTCATTGTAGGGTAGCAAAAGAATTGAATTGCTTCCTATATCCAGCACCAGAGTGTCAAGTGATGATTGCAAATGGAGGAACAATAAATTGCTCTGGAAAGTGCCATAATATCAAGCTATCCATGGGAGAATATGTATTGACTAGCCCAATGCTTTCCATTCCAATGGGAGGTGCGGATGTTGTACTAGGAGTCCAATGGCTATAATCCTTGGGTACAATAGCTTTTAATTTTCAAGAACTTTTCATCAAATTTTCTTCGGAAGGAAAGGAAGTTGAATTAAGGGGTATTGCAGGGAAACCAGGAAAGATAATCAGCTCTCATGGTATGACAAAGCTTCTAAGAAAGGAGCAAAGAGGTGTAATTGCACAATTATGCTCGCTAGATGTTTCCACATTGGAATCATCTATTTCTCCAGATCTCCAAAAAGTCTTGGACAATCATTCCAAGGTATTTGAGACTCCCAAGGGTCTCCCACCTATGCGTGATCATGATCATGCTATTCATCTGATTCCAGGAAGTGTTCCTCCAAACATCAGGCCGTACAGATATCCCTATGTCCAAAAAAGTGAAATTGAACGTATGGTTGCAGAAATGCTAGAGGCTGGTATAATTCAACCGAGTCAAAGTTCTTTCTCAGCTCCAGTAGTATTGGTGCACAAGAAGGATGGATCATGGCGCATGTGTCCAGATTATAGGGAGCTCAACAAGCTCACTATTAAAGATAAGTTCCCCATTCCTGTTATTGATGAATTACTGGATGAATTGCATGGATCAATTTACTTCACCAAGTTGGATCTTCGTTCGGGATATCATCAAATCAGAATGAAGATTGAAGACATTCCAAAAACGGCATTTAGAACTCATGAGGGTCATTATGAATTTTTGGTCATGCCTTTTGGCCTTACCAATGCACCTTCAACATTTCAAGGTTTGATGAATTCAATTTTCAAACCATTCCTTAGAAAATTTGTGTTAGTATTTTTTGATGATATACTAATCTATAGCAAGTCTTGGAAGGATCATGTTGAACATGTTGACAGGGTGCTACAACTATTGGAGGAGAAACAATTATATGCAAAAAGATCCAAATGTTTCTTTGGAGTCCAGGAGGTGGAATATTTGGGTCATATTGTATCTCATGAAGGAGTTAAGGTAGACCCTAGCAAAATTAAAGCCATTAAGGAATGGAAAATCCCCACATCCATAAAGCATCTGCGAGGATTTCTTGGGTTGACAGGGTATTATCGCAAGTTTGTTAAGAATTATGGGAGAATAGCAGCACCTCTAACAACATTATTGAAGAAAGATTCATTTTCATGGACTCCGGAAGCAACAAAGGCCTTTGAACATCTTAAAGAGGCAATGTGCCAAGCACCGGTCTTAGCTACACTGGACTTCACAAAAACCTTTATTGTGGAATGTGATGCTTTAGGAAATGGAATTGGTGTTGTTCTAATGCAAGATGAAAGACCCATTGCTTTTGAAAGTCGTCCAATCAAGGGAAAGTTTTTAAGCAAAGCTATTTATGAGAAGGAAATGTTGGCAATACTCCATGCACTTAAGAAATGGCGACCCTACCTAATGGGAAGACACTTCAAGGTAAAAACGGATCATGATAGTCTTAAATACTTTTTAGAACAAAGATTATCCTCTGAAGAGCAACAAAAGTGGGTCACAAAGATGTTGGGTTATGACTTTGAAATCATCTACAAAAAAGGGAAGCAAAATGTGGTGGCAGATGCACTCTCAAGAAAGGATGAGGATGTGGAAGCATTGTTGTGTGCCATTTCTATTATCCAACCAGATTGGATAAACGAAGCAAGGGAGGAATGGAAGAATGACGAAGAAGTGTGGGCACTTATTCGAAAGCTACAACAAGATTCCAGTACTTCTGATACATTTAGCTAGAAAAATGATTCGTTATGGTACAAAGATCGCTTATACCTCTGTAAGAATTCCCAGCTAAAACAAAAGATTCTTATGGAATTGCACACTTCTCCCTTAGGAGGGCACTCAGGATTTTTAAAAACTTACCACAGGGTTAAGAAGGAATTTTTTTGGGATGGCCTTAAATCAGATATTCAAAAGTTTGTGGCGGAATGTTTGGTTTGCCAGCAAAATAAAGTTGAAACAATTAAGACACCGGGTCTATTACAACCTTTATCCATTCCAAGCCAACGTTGGGAGGAGGTTTCAATGGATTTTATCACAGGTTTACCCAAGTCTGAGGGAAAGAGTGTCATCATGGTGGTAGTTGACAGACTTACCAAGTATGCACACTTTTGTGCATTATCACATCCATTTAAAGCCAGTACAGTTTCTACTGCATTTATGGAAACAGTTCAAAAGCTACATGGAAACCCAAAGATTATTGTAAGTGACAGAGATCCCATTTTCACTGGAAATTTTTGGACAGAATTATTTTCTTGTCTTGGTACTCAGTTAGCTCATAGCTCATCTTATCATCCTCAATCTGATGGGAAAACTGAGATAGTAAACAAATGTTTGGAAGGATATCTTCGTTGCTTTGTATCTGATAAGCAGACACAATGGGTCAAATGGTTGCCTCTGGCTGAATGGTGGTATAACACTTCCTTCCATACAGCAACAAAAATGACCCCATTTATGGCACTTTATGGGTATCAACCACCATCCATCACATCATATTTAAGAGAAAATTCTAAGGTTCAGGCAGTGGAACATCACATCGAACATCAACAACAAGTCCTCCAACTCTTAAAGGATAACCTCGTGTTGGCACAAAATAGAATGAAACAACAGGCAGATCAACATCGCAGTGAAAGAAGTTTTGATGTAGGTGATTGGGTATTCCTACGGCTACAACCATATAAGCAAATGTCCCTAAAGCAAGCTAAGAAGGATAATAAATTATCACCAAAGTATTATGGTCCGTACAAGGTGTTGCAAAAGATTGGTACTATGGCATACAAATTGGAGCTTCCTGCAGCTTCTCGATTGCACCCAGTCTTCCATGTTTCATGTTTAAAAAAGGTTATAGGTGACAAGCTCCCAATTCAAACAATATTGCCAGAACTTGATGAGGAAGGAAAAATTATATTGGAACCGGAAGCAGTCATAGAAACAAGAACTCGACAGCTACGAAATCGATCAATTTCAGAGTATCTTATCAAGTGGAAGAACTTATCCGCTGAAGATTCCACATGGGAGGATGAGAATTTTATGCAGAAGTATCCAGAACTACTCAAGCGTTGAGGACAACACTTTTTTGAAGGAGAGGGGCATGTTGGGTCCCTATAATACTAGTGATTACCCCATTAATATTGTAGTTATACCCCTTATTTATATTGTTGTGCCCCTATTACCCCCATATTGTTATTTTTGTGCCCCATAGAAGCCCCCTATTGTTATTTGTGTGGCTTTATATTATTATTGTTAGGTCGGCTGGATTATATTGTGACTCCTTAGACTCCTATATATAGAAAGGAGGTTTTGTCATTTGTATCATCCAAGAATTGTTCATTTATGTAATGTAAAGGAGGTTTCCCCCTCGAAGAGGCTGAATTCTAAGGCGTGGATCTCTCTTTTCTATCTTTTTGTGAGCTGGTTTCATAACAGAAAAATATTCAAGCAGTGAAAGATTACATCGAGCATCAACAACAAGTTCTCCAACTTTTAAAGGATAACGCCACTTTGGTGCAAAATCGAATGAAACAACAGGAAGATCAACATCGTAGTGAAACAAGTTTTGATGTAGGCGATTAGGTATTTTTACGGCTACATCTCAAGCAAGCTATTTGTGAGAAGGAAATGTTGGCAATACTACATGCACTTCAGAAATTGCGATCTTACCTAATGGGAAGACACTTGAAGGTAAAAATGGATCATGATAGTCTTAAATACTTTTTAGAACAAAGATTATCTTTATAAGAACATAAAAAATGGGTCACAAATATGTTGGGTTATGACTTTGAAATCATCTATGAAAAAGGGAAACAAAATGTTGTTGCAGATGCACTCTCAAGAAAGGATGAGGATGTGGAAGCATTGTTTTGTTCTATTTCTATTATCCAACTAGATTGGATAGATGAAGCAAGGGATGAATGGAAGAAGGACGAAGAAGTGTTGCCACTCATTCAGAAGTTGTAGAAGATCCCAGTTCAAACAATATTGCCAGAACTTGACGAGGAAAATAAATCATATTGGAACCTAGAGCAGTCACAGAAATAAGAACTCGACAACTATGAAATCAATCAATTTCAGAGTATCTCATCAAGTGGAATAACTTACCCGCTAAAGATTCCACATGGGAGGACAATAATTTTATACAGAAGCATCAAGAACTACTCAAGCGTTGAGGAAAACACTTTTTGAAGAAGAGGGGAATGTTAGATCCCTATACTACTAGTGTAACCCCTTATTGTTATTAGTACAACCCCCTTATTATATTGTTGTGCCCATGTAGTCCCCATATTGTTAGTATTGTACCCCATAGAAGCCCACTATTGTTGTTATTGTGCCTTTACATTATTATTGTTTTTTTGTCTCTGATTATATTATGACCCCTTAGACTCCTATATATAGAAATAAGGTCTTGTCATTTGTATCATCCAAGAATTGTTCATTTGTGTAATGTAAAGGAGGCTGCCCCCTCGAAGAGACTTATTTATAAAGCGTTGATTTATCTTTTCTATCTTTTGTGAGCTAGTTTCATACATAAATAATTAATGCTCATTAATAATATTACCATAAATAATTAAATTAATTACTATTAAAATTTATGTATAAAAAAAAAATATTACTAATTTTTTATTAAATAATATTATATACAATGAACATTACTTTTATTATTCTAATAATCATTAAAACAAAAACAATATTTTATTTTATTTAGAATGCACACTTAAAATATTAAAATCCCTTCATTATTCCCGTTAAGGTTAGACTGGCTTGTGAAGATTTAAATTGCTTTGATATCTACTCAAATAGAAAGAATGTTTTAGGAAATCAAATAGTTTTATGGTAAAATAAATGTATAGCTTACCACCTTGAGGTCGATATACTATTTGGTGGCCACGGTTCTGAAGATACTTTAGGATAAGTCTCAATTTAGCATTATCAATCGTGATTATGTTATTTGAGGGCTTTGCATTTTAAATGCTGAGGAATTTGGTAAATAGGTTATTTAAGTTTTAATTTAATTCATGACTAAAAAAGTTTATTTAAATTTTTTTGGGTGATAATTATATGAGAGAAAATTCAGTGGATGTATTTTAAATTTATTAGTGTGGTTTAATTTGAGGTTAAGATGAAGAACCAGATTTTAGTATTAAATTAAATAAATATGGTAAGATATTTTATAACTATTAAAATATAAATAACAAGAAGAAGTAAAAGCATTTTTATTATTCTGATTATGTTAGTTAGTAAAATAAAATTTAATTATAAATAAATGTTTTTTAGATTAATCACATTATTAGAATGTCTGTTACCTAAGACAAACTCATATTGAGTTATGTCCAAAAATTGACAATTTACTCAAACCACAAAAGTACAGGGAGACCCTGGGTGAGGGGAAGGTACAAGCTACACTATAGTTATAACTTTTTTAATGGTTTATTTTGAAAATATTTTGAAATCAAATTGAGTTGTTTTGTTCAGATTGAATTGTTTTGGAGCTTATTTCTGTTCGTCCAATTTCAAAATGATTATATTCCTGAAATCAGCAGTCCAATTTCAGAATGATTATATTCCTGAAATCAGCGATTCAATATCTCCTAAAAAAAATCCAAATCCTCCACAGCTAGACAGACGACAAAAATATTATAAGCTTTGTTTTCCTCGAGCCACAGTTGCCATTATCTCGAAAACCTGTCAGCCTCTTTTCTCACAAAAAAAAATCTCAGTCATCACCTGGTACAGTATTTGCATTCAGCTCAATAAAACTCTATACGGCAATATTCTAAGCCCCCTAATTCAAAACTATGAGTACAAAACCTGCAAAAAAATCCAAAAGTTACACATCACAGCGCAACACATTAAATCATGATATCTAAATATTTAAATCGTTCAAACATTTGTTCAAAGTCTGTCAACTCTTGTTGGGATAAGAAGATCATGATATCTAAATATTTCAATCGTTGAAACATTTATTGAAAGCCTGTCAACTTTTGGTTTGGTTCTATGGACTACATTTTCCAAATAGAAACAAATGTTTGCCCGGCGTGAACACGCTGGGATTGAAAAATGCGCAAACATGTAAGAAAAATGTTGGAATGTTGGTGGAAAAGGCTGCTGTCATATACTTATTATGTCGACTTAGTGGGTTAGTGTTGTTAAGTCAGAGCACCACATTTCTATGGCTCTACATTTTGCAGGAGACAAATGCCGACACATTCAACGTCAAAATAAATATAAATGGCTCTTCCGCCAGCTTTTACGCCGATTCATTCGGCACGCCAGCGGCCCGAAAGTATCGCACCGACGCAGAAATTACTCGATTCCCATGTGCTTCATTTTTGGTGCTTTTTCCTCACCATTCGCCTATTACAAGGAGTTATCCAATTTGACGAAATAACAAAGGTCATCATTTTTTAACGAAATAACAAAGGTCATCATTTTTTTTGGTTTAATCAGAGATTTAACCAACTTTGAGAGGGTTTAAATGTTTGAGGCGCAAATCTTATTTAGAATGTAAAATTTGAAAAAGGGTCTGTGGCATTGGAAATTTGTTCACTCTTTGAGGTGTGAGGTATATATAATGTGTAATTTTACAAAGTTTAAAATGTATAAATAGATTTAATGTTTTTACAATTTATTTGAACATTTGGATTATGTAAACTACACAATTTAAATTTACAATTTTGACAAATTTTTGTTGGATTTCAAATAATCTCAAAATATAATTAAAAAAGAGTTGAATATGAAATAATGTGTCTACTTGAAATTTTAATCAATTATTTTTTCTTCAATTGCTTTCTCTTTGATATATATATATATATATATATATATATATATATATATATATGAGTTATATTATTATTATTATCTACTTTTAAGGTTATGGCCAAGCCAAACACCAAATTGTTGTATGAGACCCCATTGTTTGTGGGACAAGGGACCCACCTCCCCACAATTTGACTGCGAAGTCTACGAAGGCATTCATACTCTACCCCCTCTAGTTTTGAAGCTCTGACCTCTTAAGAGGAAACATGTGCTATTAACCATTAAGCCAACTTATATATATATATATATATATATATATATATATATATAATTTTTACTTTTAATTACTTGATTTAATTATGCATTGGAATATCTTATTATAGTCAACATTAAAATAATTTATTTATGTTGTGTATTGAAATACTTTTTAAAAGTCTAAAAATTACACATCTTCCTCACACTTATATATATATATATATATATATATATATATATATATATATATATATATATATTGAAAATACTTGTATTTTTTTAAAGTTCATATAAAATATGCTATTTCACATGAATCTCTAAATCTATATATATATATATAAATTTTTTTTTTTTAATGCTCATATAAAATATGTTATTTCACATGAATCTCTAAATATTTTAATTATGGTTGAAAATTAAAATAAATATTTTACCACACCTCTTTCATACTCAACTATAAAATAAGTTTTTAAATAAAATTATTATTAAAATTTAATATTTACTTTTATTTATTAAAAAAAATCATAAAATTAATTTAAATTTACAAAAACTTATAATTTATTAATTTTGTTTCACATGAAATTATAAAAATATAAATTACAAAATTTATAAATATAGATTTAAAGAATTAGGGAAATTTGATACAACCATAATATCTCATAAAATTAGATCCACATTACCTAATTTATGCGTTAAAAAATTGAAATTATAGATTATATAAAGTATCACATTAAAATTAAAATTATATATATTCCATCAAAATTAATAAAATTATTTATAAAAGACATTACCTAATTAATGCGTTAAAAAATTGAAATTATAGATTATATAAAGTATCACATTAAAATTAAAATTATATATATTCCATCAAATGAAATTATAGATTATATAAAGTATCACATTAAAATTAAAATTATATATATTCCATCAAAATTAATAAAATTATTTATAAAAGAATACTGAAAATTGTTTTTTTCTTTTTCGTGTTGAAATTTTGTTACTCGTCACCTTAGTGCCAATCCTACTTCTTCTTTCTTTGATATTTAATTTTTAAAATATTAAAAAAATATAAAATAATGTAAGTTTTGTAATATTTTCATAAAATAAAATGAAAAATATATAATATTTTTATTTTCATATATATTGATTAAGTTGTGTGAGTTTTGAAAAAAATACATGTTTATATTTTGGTTTGAAAAAGTTTTATTTAAAAAGCTCACAGGGTTTTGGATTGACGGTGAATGGGTGCACTGTTAAGGCACTCTTTGTGATAGGTCATTGGTTGGATTGATGGTGAATGAGTGCACTATTAAATCACTCTTTGCGACAGGCCACTGGTTCAAATTCCCCATAAATACTTACCTACCAAAGGAAGAAAAAAGAAAAATTTTATTTAAAAAAATCTAACATTAAAATTAACATAATCACACCATCACTTAATATGACTAAATATTTCACCATAAAATTTCTAACTAATAACTTTCATATCACAAAATATCTATATATCATCAACTATATCTCAATTTTTTCAAACTAAATAAAAATAAAATATTTTAACAATATATAAAATAATAATAAAAATTTAAAAATCCCCTCAATTTCTCCCCACTAATAAAGATCTCGCTTTTCTCATTGGACATCATATTAGTTTGTTCCTTCATTTCATAAATACCATATTCTCGCCCAACAATGAATCCCATGATCACCGTAGTCCATTGAATTCATTCAATAGGTTTCATTTTATATTATAATATAATATATTATAAAAATTATATATATAAACATCTTTATTTTATTGAATAGAAATGTCTCACTTCATTCTATATATATTTTTTAAAATAGATTTATATTATTTTATTTTTTCTCATGAACGATAATTTTTTTTTGTTATATATCTATCTATATATAATAAAAATCTCTTCCCCACTAATCTCTCCCCACTAATGAAGATCTTGCTTTTCTCGTTGGACATCATATTAGTTTGTTCATTCATTTCATAAATACCATATTCTCGCCCAAGAGTGAATCCGATGATCACCAAACTCCATTGAATTCATTTAATAGGTTTCATTTTATATAATATATTAGGTTATAAAAATTATATGTGTGAAAATATTTATTTTATTTCGTTATTTTTTAAAGAAGGAGATATTTTTGTTATATACATATGTATATGTATTTTTTTTTGATGTGGTACATGTTTGTATATCACAATTTTTGTGATGAAAGTTATGATGGAAGTATTGTTGGATGTTTTGTTTAATGATTAAATAGTTTTTTGGAGGATGTTTAACATGGATGTTATAATTATTAACACGCAAGTAATCTGTTTGGTGAATAGAGTGGTGTCCCTCAGTGATAGAGCTATGTTCCACACCTAGTGTTGCATGCCCTTCATGTGGCAGGACTTGGGATCCGACATCGCTTCACTCCTCAATAAGTCACATTGACTTAATTATGCATAGGTGGGAGGTGAGTTTATGGTGTATGTTAGTTCCTAAAGCTGTAAAATGCTTTGTGCCTCTGCACAATTTGGTTGCCCCTCATATGGTTGATTGGTTGGGAGCACAATCACCTCTGACAAATTAGTTAAGCTCATTTATGAGCAAATAATGTGTAAAATTCTTGAAAGGAGAGAATACAAGCTAACGCATTACATCTGACTAGCTATGAAGGGTGTATTTGTTCATTATGTCAATCTGCACACTTCGTCCCTCACGTCCTCAACTCCTTATATTTGCATGGGCATGGACTCAGGGTAGAGAAACCTTTATGTCACGGTTACAGCCTGTGAGGTATCCTACTTTGGATGGTGCAGAGGTATACTACTCTTGTATCTCACCCAAATTCTTTTAGTATGTTTGTGTCATAGTCATGTGAAGGTTAGGTCATCTCTTCATTGTATGGTGTGTAATTGTTCATTCACTCCTTTGTCTCGGGTTTCATTTCTCATTAAGCAGAGGGGAAAACGGTCTTTCTTCTCTTCCTTCATAATTCGAGGTCTGGTCTAACTTTTGAGCTGGTGGCAAATTTACCCTCAGTGGCTCCTCAGAACTCGGACCTTGTCAGGATCTCTTTCAACTGTCCAATGTTGGTCTATGAAGTGTGGTACCCAAGTACCTTCCCCATTTTGTTTTAACAAAGTAGATGGTCACGTTATTGGTTCAGTATATAAGGTCTAGTTATATAGTTTGGCTCCTTTACTATACAATGTCACGAAAGGTTGGGGCTACACGGATTCTCCACTCTGTAAAAGTCTTAGGTTATCAAGTTATTTTGTTAGTCCACGTAACTTTATCCATGTTGTTCCTTTAGTGTTTTTGAATGCTTTTGGTAGAGAAGCTAGTAATATCGAGTCTCGATCCATCACACTAGGTTAGTAAACCACATTTTCTCATTGTTTACATTACAAGTCAATTGGTTATATGGCTCCTCAGTAGCGCATTCCAAGTCGTAGGCGTGGCACTACCATGTTATATTCATCGAGAGGACAACGCTTATTCGGATGGGAATCAATTACAAATTTATTCGACACAACTCTCGTAGAGGTCTGGAAGGAAATCCTCCATTTGGAGGCAAAAGAGTTTGGTTATCATGTTTATTTCTTCGATTTAGAGATTGGAGGCAACAATCTCAAATGGGTGCCAGACCTGGGAAGGTTCCTATGCGAAGGCTTCATTTCCCTCACTCCATAACCCAACATTGACAATTGGAAACTTTTCTTAGTATGGTTATCAGAGATAAGCAAGTAGACAACTACAACTTGTTTGCAAGCCAGGAGGAGATAAAGTGAATTTTGCGGGATATAAGATATAATTTAGATGATATAGTGGTCAAACTATCTTGAATAGAACATTATTTTGTCTATGGTTTAGACACTGAATCAAATGAACACCAAGATGTGCCTCAACACACCAACTCAAGCCTCTCCTCACGCCAACTTTTCAACCACATCACCAGTAATCGTTTTGGACTAACAAGTCCAATGAACACTTTGTTTATGGGTTTGTGGGAGACAAGTTTTGGTTTTTGTAAATGTTATCTTAATGGTTTTGCAAAGCCTAGTCTTTTGGATGAATATATGTATTATGGTAACTTATTATAGTTTTGGTAGGATTGGTAAAAATGAAGAGTTATCTGTCAAAATCTACAGTCCTCAAGTTTCTCAACTTAGTTTTGGGTAGTCAGTATATATAGTAATACTTATGCTAAACCTCGGGGTAATCAGGATTTCCCAAGTCACTCTTTTTTGAGATCTTTTTGGAGGTTTGCTTGAAAAACTTACAATGTGGATTTTTTCATAATCAATAGACATCTGCTAAACATATAATAATAATAATAATAATAATAATAATAATAATAATAAAACATATTAAATAAAATAAAATAATATAAAATAGTATAAATTTGAAATGATGTAGATAAATTTAAAAATAAATGAATATAAGGTGATTTTATAAAAAACCAATATTATAATAATAAATAGAGTAATTTTCCCAATAAATGAAATGGGTATCTTGATTATTTTTTTGCATCATTTTTTTCCAAAACCGTGTAGATATTTTTAAAAATCATAAGTTTAAGGATGGATTAGTGATAAACTACCTTAGATCTAATAAGTCGAACTTATACTTCAATATTATGTTTGACAATTTCCTTTTTCAAATGACTTGACATATAACTATTTATATTTGCCATGGAACTATCTAATTCTTTGTTTTTATTCTAAATGCTTTTTAAAGGCTTCATGTTTGTATCAGCGTGACTTATCAGAAAATAAGGGCATGAATTTCCAATTTATATCCCTTGGAAAATGTTTACGATCTTTGAATAACATTAATTCAAACATACAAATTACCTTCATTTCGTCCTTCACCACTTTTAGCATGATCATCTCAATTTGACTTGTAATTCTTGATAATGTTTCCAACATCCTAATCATCCTATTAAGTTTTCCATTGATTGTTTGAAGATTTTGTGGATGTTATCCTGCACTTTTGCGTTCGAAATCAATTCTACAATATCCATATTTTAGAATCAACGTATCAAGTCTATAGTAAGACACAACATTAGGATAATATCATAATATTTTTAAAAGATAACCCTATAAAATAAAAGACTCGGTGAAATAAAATTTTAGAAAACATATATAGCAATTATCACCTTATTGCTAATTGATTAATAATAATTGATAAAATATTTGCATGTGTAGTCTTTTAGTGAACTATATTCATTATTCAAATTAGCCTTATGTTTACAACATAGTTACTGATCAAACGAGAAAGTGAACTCGTACCCGTTTTTTTGAGATAGCAAAAAATTACCCAATTTTGAAAAGTGGTGATGCCAAAATAATATTTTTTTTTTAGCATATTTTTGGAACTTTAAATTTTCTTATGTATCAACTATGGACATTTTTTTTCAATGTTAGTGATTTTCATGCTGATTTTAAAAAGTGTTGATGCAGCATCAACCCCCTTTTTTTAGAGGGTTAATTTTTGATACTTTAAATTTTCTAATGCCTTCTTCCCGTAAGATTTTTTTGTAAGTGCATTTTTTGTGTTTTCATTTTTCTTTTCAATTTTGTTTGTAATGAAATCCTCATTTTTTCACATAGTTAAAAAAATAAAAAAAAATGGTCAATATTTTAAAGCTACTATTTTCTATATGTTTATGTAATGTTAATTAATGTTTCAATGGACATAAAATAATTGTTACTAAAACACAATAATTTTAAATGTTTGACAAAAAAAAAACATTTTCTATATAAATATAATGAAAAAAATACACATTTTCAGAAATTTTGTCAACAATGACATGTCAAATAATTTTTTTTTTTATGGGAAAATCTTAGCAAAAAAAATTTAGCAAACAACATTTTTTTTATGAATTTTATGTTAAAAAATAATAGTAATCACAGGGTTTTTACAAAAAAAAAATGATTCACATAGAAACTAAAGTGAAAATTAGATAATACAAATATTGAACATATAACAACAATAATCAAATGTTCATTCTTCTCATAAAATCTCAAAGTCAAAACATTACAAGTAAAACTAATGAAGATTTCTCAAAAATTGAGTTTGATTTGCAATCATAACTTAAATGTCATCAACAATATCATATAATCCATGTTCATCGTCTTTTGCAGCTTCATTATTTTCTTCTTCCACAATATTTCCTACTTGAGTTTCCTCATTTTACTTGTTTACTAGATGTTTCATGTTTGAAAATCTCCCAAAGTGTCATTTTCCAATCATTCCATATAACAGTGTTTGAGGTTACTTTGCCTTTTTTTCTACAAGTGATTCATTAAAATTTCATTTCCTCAAACCAACTTCTTGCATTTCATATGGAAGAAATTGAAGAGCATTAATTCTTTGTTGAATAAAATTGCATTGTAGAGGGTTTCTTTCATTCACAATGCAATTTCTTCCTTTTTGTAAGCAACATGCTAGTGTTGTACCTAATCATCAAGTACAAAAACAATAAGTAAATTAGTATAAACACCTAAAAACAAAAAAAAAATTATTAAAATTCAATTTTTAATATATTTTAATTATTTTTTCTTCAATTGCTCTCTCTCTCTCTCTCTCTCTATATATATATATATATGAGTTACATTATTATTATTATTATCTATTTTTAAGGTCACGGCCAAGCCAAACACCAAATTGTTGTATGAGACCCCCTTGTTTGTGGGACAAGGGACCCACCTCCCTGTGCTGATTTGACTGCTAAGTCTACGAAGGCATACATACTCTACCCCTCTAGTTTTGAAGCTCTGACCTCTTAGGAAGAAACACGTGCTATTAACCATTAGGCCAACTCGTATGTATATAATTTTTACTTTTAATTACTTGATTTAATTGTGCATTGGAATATCTTATTATAGTCAACATTAAAATAATTTATTTATGTTGTGTATTGAAATATTTTTTAAAAGTCTAAAGATTACACATCTTCCTCACACTTATATATATATATATATATATATATATATATATATATATATATATATATATATAGTGAAAATACTTGTTTTTTTTAAAGTTCATATAAAATATGTTATTTCACATGAATCTCTCTCTCTATATATATAAATTGTAAAAATACTTGTTTTTTTTAAAGCTCATATAAAATATGTTATTTCACATGAATCTCTAAATATTTTAGTTATGATTGAAAGTTAAAATAAATATTTTACCACACCTCTTTCATACTCAACTATAAAATAAAGTTTTAAATAAAATTATTATTAAAATTTAATATTTACTTTTATTTATTAAACAATAAATCATAAAATTAATTTAGATTTAAGAAACTTATAATTTATTAATTTTGTTTTACATAGAATTATAAAAATATAAATTACAAAATTTATAAATATACATTTAAAGAATTATAGAAATTTGATACAAACAAAATCCTCTCATAAAATTAGATCCACATTACATCATTTATGCGTTAAAAAATTGAAATTATAGATTATATAAAGTATCAAATTAAAATTATATATATTCAATCAAAATTAATAAAATTATTTATAAAACAATACTGAAAATGGTTTTTTTTTTTTCCTTCTTTCCTTCCGGTTGAAATTTTGTTACTCATCACCTTGAGTGCCAATCCTACTTCTTCTTTCTTATCCAACCTTTTCCCATTAAGTAGTTTTGATATTTAATTTTTAAAATATTAAAAAAATATAAAATAATATAAGTTTTGTAATATTTTTATAAAATGAAAATGAAAAATATATAATATTTTTATTTTTATTTTCATATATATTGATTAAGTTGTGTGAGTTTTGAAAAAAATACATGTTTATATTTTGATTTGAAAAAGTATTTTTAAAGCTCATAGGGCGTTGGATTGATGGTGAATAAGTGCACTGTTAAGACATTGTTTGTGATAGGTCACTCGTTGGATTAATGGTGAATGCGTGCACTGTAAAGACACTCTTTGCGATAGGTCATTGGTTCAAATTCCGTGTGAATACTTACCTACCAAAAAAGAAAAAAAATGTTTTATTTAAAAACATCTAAAACATTAAAATTAATTGGAAATTGTACCTGATCACACCATCACTCAATATAATTAATATTTTACCATAAAATTTTTAACTAATAACATTCATATCACAAAATATCTATATATCATAAACTATATCTTAATTTTTTCAAACTAAATAAAAATAAAATATTTTAATAATATATAAAATAATAATAAAAATTTAAAAATCCCTCAATTTCTCCCCCCACTAATGAAGATCTTGCTTTTCTCATTAGACATCATATTAGTTTGTTCACTCATTTCATAAATACCATATTCTGGCACAACAATGAACCCGATGATCACCGAAGTCCATTGGATTCATTCAATAGGTTTCATTTTATATTATAATATAATATATTATAAAAATTATATGTGAACATATTTATTGTATTTAATAGAAATGTCTCACTTCATTGTGTATATATTTTTTTGAAAATAGATTTATATTATTTCATTATTTTCTCATGAACGAGAATTTTTTGTTTTATATATATATAAAATAAAAATTTCTCCCCCACTAATGGAAATCTTGCTTTTCTCATTGGACATCATATTAGTTTGTTCATTCATTTCATAAATACCACATTCTCGCCCAACAGTGAATCCGATGATCACCAAACTCCATTGAATTCATTCAATAGTTTTCATTTTATATATATAATATAATATAATAGATTATTTTATAAAAATTATATGTGTGAAAATATTTATTTTATTGAGTACAAATGTCCTTTACTTTCTCCCCCACTAATGAAGATCTTGCTTTTCTCATTGGACATCATATTAGTTTGTTCATTCATTTCATAAATACCATATTCTCGCCCAAGAGTGAATCCGATGATCACCAAACTCCATTGAATTCATTTAATAGGTTTTTATATAATATATTATTTTATCAAAATTATATGTGTGAAAATGTTTATTTTATTTAGTACAAATATCTCACTTCCTTTAGTATATATCTTTCTCACGAAAGTATATGAAAATATATTTATTTTATTTCGTTATTTTCTAAAGGAGATTATATATATATATATATATATATCTAACTTTTGATGTGGTGTTTGTATATCACAATTTTTGTGATGAGAGTTATGATGGAAGTATTGTTGGATGTTTGGTTTAATGATCAAATAGTTTTTCGGAGAAAGTTTAATGGGAATGTTATAATTATTAACATGCAAGTAATCTGTTTGGTGAATAGGGTGGTGGCCCTCAGTAATAGAGCTATGCTCCACACCTAGTGTTGCAAGCCCTTCACGTGGCAGGACTTGGGATCCCACATTGATTCACTCTTCAATAAGTCACATTGACTTAATTATGTGTAGGTGGGAGGTGAGTTTATGGTGTATGTTAGTTCCTCAAGTTGTAAAATGCTTCGTGCCTTTGCACGATTTGGTTGCCCCTCATATGGTGGATTGGTTGGGAGCACAATCACCTCTGAAAAACTAGGTAAGCTCATTTATGAGCAAATAATGTGCAAAATTCTTGAAAGGAGAGAATACAGGCTAACACATTACATCTGACTAGCTATGAAGAGCGTATTTGTTCATTATGTCAATCTGCACACTTCGCGCCTCACGTCCTCAACTCCTTATATTTGCATGGTAATGGACTCAGGGTAGCGAAACCTTTATGTCATGGTTGTAGCCTGTGAGGTATCCTAGTTTGGATGCTGCAGAGGTATACTACTCTTGTATCTCACCCAAATTCTTTTAGTATGTTTGTGTCATAGCCATGTGAAGGTTAGCTCATCTCTTCGTTGTATGGTGTGTAATTTTTCATTCACTCCTTCATCTCGGGTTTCGTTTCTCATTAAGCAGAGGGGAAAATGTTATTTCTTCTCTTCCTTCATAATTCGAGGTCTGGTCTAACTTTTGAGCTGGTGGCAGTTTTACCTTCAGTGGCTCCTCAGAACTCAGACCTTGTCAGGATCTCTTTCAACTGTCCAGTGTTGGTCTATGAAGTGTGGTACCCAAGTACTTTCCCCATTCTATTTTAACAAAGTATATGGTCACGTTATTGGTTTAGTATCCACGGTCTGGTTATATAGTTTGGCTCCTTTACTATACAATGTCACGAAAGGTTGGGGTTACACGAATTCTCCACTCGGTAAAAGTCTTAGGTTATCAAGTTATTTTGTTGGTCCACATAACTTCATCCATGTTGTTCCTTTAGTGTTTTTGACCTCTTTTGGTAGAGAAACTAGTAATATCAAGTCTTGATCCATCACACTAGGTCAGTAAACCACATTTTCTCTTTGTTTACATTGCAAGTCAATTGGTTATATGGCTCCTCAGTAATGCCTTCGAAGTCATAAGCGTGGCACTACCATGTTATATTCATCGAGAGGACAATGCTTATTCGGATGGGAATCAATTACAAATTTATTTGAGGCAACTCCCGTAGAGGTATGGAAGGAAATCCTCCATTTGGAGGCAAAAGACTTTGGGTATCATGTTTATTTCTCAGATTTAGAGATTGGAGGCAACAATCTCAAATGGGTTCCAGACTTGGGAAGGCTTCTAAGCGAAGATTTCATTTCCTTCACTCCATAACCCAACATTGACAACTGGAAACTCTTCTTAGTATGGTTATCAGAGATAACCAATTAGACAGCTAAAAGTTATTTGCAAGCCAGGAGGAGATAAAGTGAATTTTGCGGGATATAAGATATAACTTAGATGATATAGTGGTCAAACTGTCTTCAATAGAAAGTTATTTTGTCTATGGTTCAGACACTGAATCAAATGAAAACCATGATGTGCCATTAGTCATCAACACTCCAACTCAAGCCTCTCCTCACGCCAACTCTTCAACCACATCACCAGTAATCATTTTGGACTAACAAGTCCAATGAACACTTTGTCTATGGGTCTGTGGGAGACAAGTTTTGGTTTTTTTAAATGTTATCTTAATGGTTTTACAAAGCCCGTTCTTTTGGATACATATATGTATTTTGGTAACTTATTATAGTTTTGGTAGGATTGGTAAAAAAGAAGAGCTATCTATCACAATCTATAGTTCTCATGTTTCTCAACTTAGCTTTGGGTAGTTAGTATATATAATAATACTTATGCTAAACCTCGGGGTAATTGGGATTTCGTAGGTCACTCCTTTTTGAGATCTTTTTGGAGGTTTGCATGAAAACCTTACAATTTGGATTTTTTGATAATCAATAGAAATCTACTGAACAAATATATATATATATCTATATCTATATCTATATATATATATATATATATATATATATATATATATATATATATATATATATATATATATATATAAACATATTAAATAAAATAAAATAATATAAAATAGTATAAATTTGAAGTGATGTAGATAAATTTAAAAATAAATGAATATAAGATGATTTTATAAAAAATAAATGTTATAATAATAAATAGAGTAATTTTCCCAATAAATGAAATGGGCAACTTGAGTATTTTTTTGCATCCCTTTTTTCCAAAACCTTGTAGATATATTTAAGAATCATAAGTTTAAGGATGGATTGGTGATAAACTACCTTAGATATGGCGAGTCCAACTTAGACTTCAATATTATGTTTGACAATTTCCTTTTACAAATGAATTGACATATAACTATCTATATTTGCCATGGAACTATCTAATTCTTTGTTTTATTGTAAATATTTTTTAAAGGCTTCATGTGTGTATCACCATGTCTTATCAAAAAATAAGGGCATGAATTTCCAATTTATATCCCTTGGAAAGAATTTACAATCTTTGAATAACATTAATTCAAGCATATAGATTACCTTCATTTTGTCTTTCACCACTTTTAGCATGATCATCCCAATTTGAAATGTAATTCCTGATAATGTTTCCAACATCCTAATAATTTTATTAAGTTTTCCATTGATTGTTTGAAGGCTTTTGTGGATGTTATCTTGCACTTTTGTGTTTGAAATCAATTCCACAATATCCATATTTTAGAATCGACGTTTCGAGTTTATAGTAAGACACATCATGAGGATAATATCATAATATTCTTGTAAATTATTGTCATTGATAATTACAGTTAAATTTAAGGGTTACAATTTTTTACTTAAAAGATAACCATATAAAATAAAAGACTTGGTGAAATAAAATTTTAGAAAACATATATCACCTTATTGCTAATTGACTAATAATAATTGATAAAATATTTGCATGTATATTCTTTTAGTGAACTATATTCATGATTCAAATTAGCCTTATGTTTACAACATAGTTACTGATCAAACGAGAAAGTGAACTTGTACCTGTTTTTTCGAGATAGCAAAAAATCACCCGATTATGAAAAGTGGTGATGCTAGAATAAACTTTTTTTTTTAGCATATTTTTGGCACTTCAAATTTTCTTATGTATCAAGTATGAACATTATTTTTCGATGTTAGTGATTTTCATGCTGATTTTGAAAAGAGCTGATGCAGCATCAACCCCTTTTTTTTGGAGGGTTAATTTTTGACACTTTAAATTTTCTAATGCCTTCTTCTTCCCGTAAGATTTTTTTGTAAGTGTATTTTTTGTGTTTTCATTTTTCTTTTCAATTTTGTTTGTAATGAAATCCTCATTTTTTCACTTAGTTAAAAAAAAAATGGTCAATATTTTAAAGTTACTATTTTCTATATGTTTATGTAATGTTAATTAATATTTCAATGGACATAAAATAATTGTCACTAAAACACAACAATTTTAAACATTTGACAAAAAAACACATTTTCTATATAAATATAATGAAGAAAATACACATTTTCAGAAACTTTGTCAAAAATGACATGTCAAATAAACGATTTTTATGGGAAAATCCTAACAAAAAAACTTTAAAAAATAGCCTTTTTTTATGAATTTTATGTTAAAAAATAATAGTAATCAAAGGGTTTTTACAAAAAAAAATGATTCACATAAAAATTAAAGTGAAAATCAGATAATACAAATATTAAACATAAACCAACAATAATCAAATGTTCATTCTTCTCATAAAATCTCAAAGTCAAAACATTACAAGTAAAACTAATGAAGGTTTCTAAAAAATTGAGTTTGATTTTCAATCATAACTTAAATGTCAACAACAATATCATATAATACATGTTCATCGTCTTCTGTAGCTTCATTATTTTCTTCTTCCACAATATTTCCTGCTTGAGTTTCCTCATTTTCCTCATTTACTGGATCTTTCATGTCTGCAAATTTCCCAAAGTGTCATTTTCCAATCATTCCATATAATGGTGATTGAGGTTCCTTTGCCTTTTTTGCCACACATGATTCATTAAAATCTCATTTTCTCAGACCAAGTTCTTGCACTTCATATGGAAGAAATTGAAGAGCATTAATTCTTTGTTGAATAAAATTGCATTGTAGAGGGTTTCTTTCAATCAAAATGCAATTTCTTCCTTTTTGTAGGCAACATGCTAGTGTTGTACCTAATCATCAAGCACAAAAATAATAAGCAAGTAAATTAATATAAACACCTAAAAACCAAAAAAATATATTAAAATTCAATTTTATATAATAAAACTTACCTGAACTAGAAAATAAATCAAAAACCCAATCTCCTTCATTTGACATAAACCTATAAGATGGTTAATCAATGTTTGTGGTTTTTGATAAATGTTAACTATGTCTCCTTTTGCATCTTTATCCTCATATTTTAACTTTTTTACGACAACATCATGAATGAGTACTTGGCTATGACTCTTTCCATCTACTTGGTTCAGAAGAATGGACTTATAGTTATCATCTTTTGCCCAACATTCAACATGGATGAACTCACAATCACTTGTAATTGGCTGATCTCTGGAAGAAATAAGATTTGACTTTTGCCTATAACACAACATAGTAAAAGTTCAATCCAATTGCACATAAAAGAAAAATTACATTAATCAAACATGCAATTTCAATGTCTTACCATGTAAGCTACATCTTTGAGTTTGATTTTCTCTTGAAGCTTGTTAATAACATTTCAAATTGTGTGTCTGAATGAAATGCCACAAATCTCCAAAGTGGTGATGTTGTGACTTCTTGAAAGCCCGTAACCACTTTATTAAAAACTTGATAAGTGTAAGGCTCACTATCATATTCAATGTTTGGGAAATTGAAACCATGAGGAAAGTCTGCAATAACCAGGGCATCCCTTTTAGGTATGAGTTTTGCATTGTCTTCATAGTCACCTTGTATTATTTGATATTGGATAGTCCCCAGCCCATTCCAAATGAAATGAATAAGAGTATGATCAAGTTCAACATTCCTAAGACGCTTCTTTCTCAGCGTTTCCAACTTAATTTTTTCAATGAAACCTTTGAAAGTATTTGGTACTCCATTCACATCCTTCTTCGACATCTTTAATGAAATAAATAAATATAAGTATAAGTAATATAATAAAATAAAAAATTATATGAATAAAATGAATGTAAAAATAAACATAAATTTTTGAATGCAAGATAAAAATATTTAAGTGTTGTTGTAGAATTTGATTCTGGGTAGTTGAGTATAACATCATTCCAACTATTTCCATTCAACATTTTAACCATATGTTCTTGTATTTTCATACAAATCTTGTGACTGAATAAATAAAGTAAAAATTATTAATGTAGTGATATGTATAACAAATAATACCAACAACAATATGTTATATTTAAAAGAAAATTATAATCCAAGAAAAAGTAAAAGTAATTCAACAAACTTAATTTTAAAATTCTAAGCACATTTCCTCCAATGACAATTCCCCTGACTTCACATGACATAATATTGATTTGACTAGTTTTTCATCTTTCACACCTTGCTTGTTCTCCAAGGTGTGATTGTCATATCATTTGGAAGTCGCTTCATTTTAGGACCTGTCTTAATATTGGTACATATTATGGGTTTAGACCTTTTAACCTTCTATTTTTTTATGCCAGTGTTCTCCCACAATTCAAAAATGTCATCAATCAATTCCCATATCTCCCCTGTTCTAAATGCCAACTAGAAAATGTTATCTATACCTCTGAATAGTTTTGAATTTACTTTGCCACATTTTGATTGGATTCTATCCTCAATTTGATAACCTGTTTCCATACGACATTCCTTCTGAAAGCTTAAACTAACATTAAGCTTATCCCCACCACATTTTTCTAAAAATTCATTATGAATAAATCTGACCCTTCGAATGAAAGTCATATACATTCTATACTCATTATCTGCATTATGATCCCATACCAATAACTTTGCTTCTGTTTCTGTTAAACCAGCATAAATGATGCATTTCACTATTTCAAAAAGATAGTTTCTAGGATATTCCTCGATCAATTGTCTTTTGGCCTCTGCTAAATGGTTCCCTCAAATTACATAATATCTGTAGTCAAAACATCATGCACTATCAAATGCCGTCTTATTGGGAACTTGATTTGGATCAACAAGAACCACATAAGGCACCACATGTGTATATGGATTGTACCTGAACAATGTCTTCAAATTATGGACATGTAGGTGATGTGCCGTTCTAAATTGATATTGATATTGTCCTTCATCTAACCTATAGAATTGGGTGACATTAAGCTCAAATATTTTTCCACCATTAATTAATTTATTCTTCCTCATGTGATTCTGAATGGCATTTTGTTTTGTTTTCATAATGCCATCGTCTAAATCAGCACCTAGTGTTATGATTTCTTTGCTGCCTTTAGAACTTTCACTTTGTTCTTGAATGTTGCTTATGATTTTAACAGATTCACTGATTTTTGAATTCTTCTTCTTCCTAGTTAACATTTCTTCTTCTACAGAAATAATCTCCTCATCATTAAGTGGAAGAGTGACATCCATGGGCATTTTTATTTTCAGTGTTTTATTTCTTTTATCCTTTTCAACAACAGTTCTAACCTCCTCTTCACTAATGGAAACATATTTTTTAGCTTCAACTTGAGATAAAAATGGCACATCTTCAAAAGAAACATGTTTACCTATGTTAGATTGACCCACTGTATGGATTCTTTGTTGATCCCCTGCATGTACCATTGCAGTGTTATGGATTGTTGATCTTTTCTTCATTCTCTTTTCTTGTTCTGACTCTATATGGAAATCGCTGATGACATGCATAATATTTGGTTCCATATAATAAATACCCTCCAACATCATTGAAATATTCTAAGCAAAATCCTATCAAAGAAAATACAATATGTCAATGATCAATCATTTATAAAAAATTTAGTGATCATTACAATAATACATTACACATAAATATAAATAAGCATACTAACAATGTTATTTGAAATGTTGGATGGGATTTCTTCACATAATGGTGTAGATTCTTGATATGTGTCATACTTGTTCTTTGCGAGACAATATCTAACGTTTTCATGTGACTTGGGCGATTTTGCAAGAACATAAATAGTGTTTGAATTCAACACCAAACATATGTCTCGTACTCTGCCTATCACCTCATACGGTTCACCCAAATAAATCATACCACAATATAGATAGAGATGTGTAGTATCATCATATTCAACATATTGAACATGCCATGTAAAATTTATTTTATTTATTTCTCGTGAATTCATCCATTCAGAAATAATCATTGGTGCACTTGATGGGCTAGTTGGTCGACTTTTACTTCTGGTATGTTCGAGAGTCTTCAAAACGTGTCCACCTGCAACTTTAGGTGATACGATTGTTACCTTTGCTCCAAACATATTCATAGAGACCTTCCTTGATGCCATCTTCCTGAAAAAGACACACACACAATGTAAATTAGTTAATAAAAAAACCATATATATTACCTAGAAATTAAATAAATTAAAATAAAACAAATGACACTATAATTGTTATTTAAATATAAAAGTAAATTAAGTTATATGTAATTTTTAAAAAATGTTATAAAATTTATATCTACAAATTTATAAAGAAATTATTATATACAAATTTTATTTATATAATTTTGAAATTAATAAAAAATTATTAAAAATAAAAAAAATTTACATAATTTATATCTACATTTTTATAAAAATATAATTACATATTAAATTTTAAATTATTAAAATAAAATTATATATATATATATATATATATATATATATATATATATATATATATATATATATATATATATATAATATTGCATATGAAATTTTCAATTATTAAATCAACAAATTATATATATATATATATATATATATATATATATATATATATATATATATATATTAAAAAATTAAATATTATATATTAAATTTTAAATTATTAAAATTAAGAAATTATATATAATTATAAAAAATTATTAAATATTCAATTAAAAAATCAACAATGAGATATATATATATATATTTTTATATTTAAATATTAAAAAAAAAATTAATAAAATTATATTAAAAAATTTATATATAAATTTTTTTTACTATTTTATAATTGGTTAATAAAATTATTTTAAAATTTAATAAACAATTTATTTATTTATTTATTTTTATTTTTATTTTAAAAATTTATAAAAAAATTTATTAACAAATTTATATTTAAATTATATATATATATATATATATATATATATATATATATATATATATATATATATATATATATATATATATATATATATATATATTTTATTTTATAAATATTTTATATTAAATTTTTTTTTATATAATTTTTTTTTTTATTTTCAAATTATATAACAATTTTTTAATTAAAAAGTTTATTAAAATTAAAATTAAAATTTTAAATTTGTTTTTTCTAAACATTATATATTAATTTAAAAAAAAAACAAATTAATTTTCTTTTAAACATATATATTATTTAAAAAAAAAAGAAACATTTAAAAAAGTTAAGTTGACTTTGGCCGCTGGCCATGGGTCTGGGCAGGTAGAGGGGATCTACACGCAGACCCCTCCACCCGCACGGGCACCCGACCAACAGCTAAACAGGCCAATCTCAGAATCGGCATGTGACCCTTTGGCGGCTAGCCGACGGTCCGGGCGGGCGAAGGGGGTTGTGTGCAACTCTCCTCTGCCCACTCGGGCCCTCGGCCAGTGGCCAAAGGGTGACCCAAGATTTTTTTTTTTAAATAAAAAAAGGTAATAAGAATTAAAAAATTAAAAAAATTATATTTAAATAAAATTATAAATTAAAATAATAAAAAAACAATTAAAAGAATTTCAACTTCAACTTTAAATTAAAAAAAAAATAAAATTAAAAAAAAATTGTAAATTATAATTATAATTTAAAAAAAATAAAAGTCACTGGAAAGATTCCTTGAATAGTGGATTTTGACCTATGTTTACATCTCCATTCCATACCCTTTGTAATTTGGCCAATTTCTCCACTATGTTTGTTCATGTCTACTCTTATTCCCTACTATCCAAACTCCAACACCAATTGATCCTTTGTTTGCATAAGCACCTTATTCAAAACTCACTAATCTATAATTTCTAGAATTCTTAGTGTTGAATTAGATAATGAATCTCACTAGCACTTTTATGGTCCTCCTCCCTACATACCTATTCCTAAAATTCCGATTCAATCTAACTTAATCAACTTATATTATGGCCAAAATAAGTTGGTTTTCTCCATAAATTTTTTATAAGTTAAATTGGTTCCTACTAACATGTCATGCTTCACTGATGTGAGATGACACCTGGCTATTTATGTTGAAATTATGTCTAGCTATCAAATTCTAATGTTTCTATGTGATATATTTAGACACTTGACCAAACATGTCATTCCTGTAGAAATTTCTCTATGGATCAGCTAGCTCTAATACCATGTAGAAATTCTCACTAGAGATCACCTAATAATGCAATGTACTAAAGCAAAATACTTGATCTGCTTCTACTATCAAACTTTGCAGAAGCTAAATCAATTTGAGCAAGATCAATCGGAACACATATAACAGAGAAGATGAAATCATACATATGAAACACAGAAGAATACTCTGGGGAAAGCCTGAGCTAAAAACCCCACTATATGTATTATCATACAAATGGAAATATCTCAGGATTACACAAAGCTTTAGCTCACAAGCTATCCAGCTCTCAGTACAATCCCTCACTAGTGCTCATAGACAGAATAGACAACACCTATGCTTTCCGTTAGTCCTCCAAGCCTCCTATTTCCTTATGTAGTTTCTCCTGGGTCCACCAGCTGCAATCTTTGTGATTCTCACCTCACACACAACATTGACCTCTGAATTAACTGTGCAATCCTGAAGGAGTTAATTCCTTCTGCATGGATGAGTTTCCTTTATAGGAAAAATCCTCCAACTGATAGTACAATGTCCCTATCTTTAATCTCAACTGGGTCTTTGTCTGAACTGACATGCATATGTTATTTATGAGAGAATATTTAGTTATCTAGAGAACACTAGTTGCATGCATGCATGCATTGATTGACTGAACTCACAATTAGTTCCTCATACTGTTTGGAACTAATTTAACTGGACTTAACTCAGTTAACTGAGCTAACTAATTACAACTCAAATATGACTCATCCTTATCTCCTCAATTAAGGGATAACTTCCTCAGTCAAAGAGATAACTTTTGCATGACTTCACAAAGACTTCATGTTTCAATTTCTCCAACTAATTAACTCGAGATGAATTAATTAATTATTTTTCAAATAGTTAGTGAGACTAAATTCGAATTTTAATTCTCAATTTTGATTCAAGGACAAATCAAAATTGGAATATATCCCGAAATGCTATTTATAGCAATGATATTTATAGCATTTCTATTTTTTTCTATTTCCAATAGAGTTGGAGTATATCTTGAAATACTATTTATAACAATGCTATTTTTAGCATTTCTTGTTTCTATTTTCAACACTCCCTCTCAACAAGAAAGGCATTCAACTTGAACCCAATCCTAAACCTTTGGAATGTTCTACATGAAACACTTCTCTCAAGTGTTGTTGCTCCAGCAATTCCAGAAACAAAAAATATCCAACCTGAATCAGTATGATGCATCTATCATCAAAGTCCCTGGTTGTTATTGCCTTTGTCGACTGAAAACACTGCATCTCCATGCTCTTCAGTATCAGACTACTCTAGCCTATGTCACTTTGATATCTGATTGCATCAATCTGATTGATTCCTCCTACTACATCCGTGTTGTTGTTGGTCGTATCTCCCAGCACTGCATCTGAACTATACCTCCTCTCATCATGTTGCATTGTGCTACCCAATGCTGCACTGCAACTCAGTTACTGAGAAGTAAGTAACTGATCTCCCAACTGACTTCCCTGTTGGGCTAGAAACACCCTCTAATTCTGAAGCTCCCTCTGCCGCTCCATCTGGATCTATCTATACCCACTCAGCTAGTCCTGCTACTCCTTATTGGGACTCCTGTAGCAAGGTCTAATCAAAGAGGTTGGGAACCTCAAGGATCCTATCCCTATTTCAGCCTTCTTGGGATTATCTCTTCACATCACCCCACCTCACACATGGAGGTATGGCTACATGTGATCCCCCTACCCACTTGGCTCGAAATTCCCCCCTACTAGAGGTCTCTGCATGAGTGGATGCCTTCACTCGATATCCTTTCGTCTTCTCCAGTTGTGGCTGCTCCACAACCTCTTGAGGCTACTTCACTAATTGTGGCTCCTCCACAATTGTCTAAGACTTCTTTTGGCGATGCATGTTGAGAGGTAATGTACTCTCCCTCTCAACCACCAAGTCTCCAACATTTTCCTTGCTCCTCAAGTCCTTACATGCATCTTGAACCTAAAGAGCATATAGGTTCTCTACCTATGAGCTGATCTATTTCACCTGACCTATGGTGATGTGTCTAAGAAAAACCTTTCCCTTACTGAAGACAACATCGTAGCCTTTGTCCTCTAACATCGCGATAGATACCATGTTCTTCTTCAGTCTTGGCACATACTTCACATCTATTAAGGTAATGAGAGCTCCATGCTCCCTCTAAAAAGCAAGTGTACCTTCACCTGAAACATGGTACTTTCCATCATCGCCCATCTCTATGCGCATCTAGAGGTCCTTATCCTCCAAGGTACTGAATAAAATCTTATCGCTGGTCATGTGGAATGTGGCTCCACTATCAAGAAACCAACCACAACCCATCATCGATGAAACCATGCATGCGATGAGGGTAAAATCCAATTCGAACTGAGAGGCCAATGCCTCACCTTCAAATCCTTCTAAGGATCCCTTCTTGGATTTCTTCAATTGACAATTAGTTGCATAATGGCCCACCTCATGACAATTAAAGCATCGCACTAGATTTTTCAATCTTCTTCCCACCATAGGAAGAACTCGATTTGGAATGAGAATCCTTCTCCTTCCCTTTCCTTGCCTTACTGGCTAAGGCTAGATTTTCTTCATCCTCCTTGGATGAAGAACCATTTCTGGTGCTTCTCCTGATCTCCTCCTGCATCAGATTTGACAACAGTAATTCCCAATTTGGTAGTTTCTCTCTTCCATTCACTGAGTCCTGGTAGCTATGCTAGTTCTTAGGAAGACTGAGGACAGTAAGACTCACCATATCATCATCGCTGTCACGATTCCTACACTTCCAAGCTTATCTTTGTAGGTGGTGAGCTTGTTCAGTTATGTAGACATCATGTCGCCCTTTTCACACTTGATTTTCCAAAGCTTGTCCTTTAGCGCCAACTTCCTCTGGTCACTTCTGTTTTGATATAGATCCTTCAATGTATTCCACATTGAAAATGGTGTCTCCTTCCCATGGAGACTCAAGACAATGTGGTCTCGAACTCCCTCCAGAAGAATCCTCCTCGCTCTTGCCACACATTTCTTCCATTCCACCAATTCTTGGGCATTAGTTGTTGTTGGCTTGGGGACTTCTTGATTAATGAAGTCCTTCAAACCGTTGTCCTCTAATACCACTTCCATGTGATGCTTCCAGGCTATGTAATTCGAGTTGCCATCCAGGGCATACTCGAGTCTCAAGCCATTGAACACCAATGGTGAGCTTTGAGATGTGATAAGAAATCGATTATGTACCTACAATTAAGAAATTCGAACTTTGAACTTCTCCCTTCTTTGTATATTGTTCTCCACTTTGATCACCTTTCCTCTGATACCATGTAGAAATTTCTCTATGGATCAGCTAGCTCTGATGCCATGTAGAAATTCTCACTGTAGATCACCTAATAATGCAATGTACTAAAGAAAAATACTTGATCTACTTCTACTATCAAATTTTGTAGAAGCTTAATCAATTTGAGGAAGATCAATCGGAACACATATAACAGAGAAAAAGAAATCATACATATAAAACACAGAAGAATACTCTAGGAAAAGCCTCAACTAAAAACCCCGCTATCTGTATTATCATACAAGTGGAAATATCTCAGTATTACACAAAGCTTTAGCTGACAAGCTATCTAGCTCTCAGTATAATCCCTCATTGCTGCTCATAGACAGAATAGACAACACATGTGCCTTCCTTCAGTCCTCCAAGCCTCCTATTTCCTTGTGTAGTTTCTCCTGGGTCCTCCAGCTGCAACCTGTGTGATTCTCACCTCACACACAACACTGACCTTTGAATTAACTGCGCAATCTTGAAGGAGTTAACTCCTTCTGCATGGATGAGTTTCCTTTATATGAAAATTCCTCCAACTGATTGTACAATGTCCCTGTCTTTAACCTCAACTGGGCCTTTGTCTGAACTAACATGCATAAGTTATTTATGAGAGAATATTCACTTATCTGGAGAACACTAGTTGCATCCATGCATGCATTAACTGACTGAACTCACAATTAGTTCCTCAAACTGTTTGGAACATATTTAACTGGGCTTAACTCAGTTAACCGATCTAACTAATTACAACTCAAATACAACTCATACTTATCTCCTTAATTAAGCGATAACTTCCTCAATCAAAGGGATAACTTCCTCAATCGAAGGGATAACTGTTGCATGACTTCAGAAAGACTTCATGTTTGAATTTCTCCAACTAATTAACTCAAGATGAATTAATTAATTATTTTTCAAATAGCCAGTGAGACTAAATTCGAATTTTAATTCTCAATTTTGATTCAAGGAATCAAAATTGCAATATATCCCAAAATGCTATTTATAGCAATGTTATTTTTAGCATTTCTATTTTTTGCTATTTCCAATAGAGTTGGAGTATATCCTGAAATGCTATTTATAACAATGCTATTTTTAGCATTTCTTGTTGCTATTTTCAACAATTCCTTCATGACTCCCCTTACCATTCCTTTTTTACTTTATCAAATTTATTGATTAATATTAATTAATTTGCATCCGACCTCTACCACTATGTCATTATCTATTATTTAGAATGATCTTAGCCATGGATGTGAAAGGGGGTCCTTCTTTGTCCCTGAAACCTCCACCTAGGATGTTTTCTATTGTGTGGGTCCCATATTTTACATCCCTCTACTAGCACACATGTTCTTCATATTTTATCTCATATAAAAAATTTAGATCAATTAGAAAGGCATATTATAATACTAATTAAAATGCCCCATAGCCTTCATAGACCACATACCTCCTAGGTGAAACATGTCACCTTGACAAAAGTGATGGAGGGTTTGTGACCTTTTCAAAAAGTGTCTCACTTTCCTCTGTAAACCACATTTTGTAGTGTATTTATCCTTTCCACCATTGGCCCAACCTTGTGGCAACCACCTAGTAACATGGTAACACCTCCATATCACCTTGTTAGTTCACATCACTAGTACAAGTCCACACACATACACACACACATTCTTATTTTTGAATATTTTAGTGCCACCGTGGATTTTGTTGGCTCAACATTCATAACTCAGTCACTCTATCATTCATTCATTATTCTATTGAATTTAACCCCATGGCCTATGGATTCGTTGCCATTAATTTTTTTCCTAATACCCATATGTATGATAAACTTTATGCTTAAAATCCATCAATGAGATTTTGATTATTTATGAATTTTCCTTAGTAATATGGTCCATACTAGCATTTAATCTATACCTCATACTACTTAGGCAATGGATAATTTGAAACTACTTAAATTTTTCAATTGCTCCTTCACATCACTTTTCCAAATAATATTTTATCACACACACACACACACACATATATATAAATTTTGTCATGTCAAAATCGGTTTATGCCCATACAACCCTAGTTCTATAACTAATAGCTCTTATATACTTTTATAATATACCTAACTTCCCTTACACAATATTGGGTTAGTAGGGCATTGCAAATTCATTCCCAAAAACATAGAATTTTGTTCTAATAGCTTTGATACCACTTTGTCACATACCCGACCACCCCTATAAAGTATCGAGATAGTGGGGTATTCCACATTCATTACAAACAACATAAAATTATATTCTATTAGCTCATATATAACTCTATTATCTACTTAGCAATACCAATAGGCTTAATTCCCTATCTTTCTACATCTCTGATACCAATTTCCTCATTATCATGTGGTTAATTTATATACCCATGTAAAATGACAAGAAATCTTATGCAAACATAATAGTTCATTCAGTTAATAAAAATCATAAAATAAATAGAAACCTAAGCATGCAACACATCATTCAATTAACAAAAAAGGTGGAACTAAATTCATCATAATTACAATAAACCATTGAAATTAATATTTATGTAATTCAATAACCAACGAGTTGTATAAGAATGATGTTCAACCCAACCATAGGTTTACTATTTCCTACATACTTTCTAGTACATGGCCACTACCAAAGTAAGGTTGTAAGTCCACAAGGATGAAGTTACCTATGGATGGATATCATCCTTTAACGTAGCTCACTTTACCAAAAATAAAAAATCTATGAATTCTCACGTCAATCCTAATACATTGCCTCACTTTCCCCTTTAGACTTCACAGCCTAGGGAATGAGATCACCTTCTCTTCCATGTAGTCCCATAGTATATCCATCTTCCCTCTAGTGACCTATCATATTTTATCCATTTAATCTCTCTACTAGGGACTCCAATAATGATCTGAATGGGAAATGGCATCCATCCATAGTATTCATCTACCCATGGAATTTACCTTTGGTATTGTAAGTGGCATCCACCCATGAAATTTACCCATGGTATTTTCCCATGGTATTGTGACATCCACCTTTGTTATTGATCCTCCCATGGTATTTATCCACTCATGGAATTTACCCGTGGTATTGTAAGTGACATCCACCCATGATATTCATTCACCCATGGTATTTACCCACCGATAGAATTTATATGTGGTATTGTAGCAAAAAATGACTATAAATAACAAGTCGCATTTTGTAAAATGACAAATTATCAACAATGTAAACTTTGAAACAGGAACTGATATTGTTACCCATTTCGTAGAGATAGCAAAAAAGTGACCCGATTTTGAAAAGGGGTGATGTAGAAAACACATGTTTTTTTTAGAGCATAGTTTTTGGCACTATAAAGTTTTTTATGTACATTGCGTTTTAGAATGGTAGTGATTTTCATGCTGATTTAAAAAAGTGGTAATTCTACACCAGGCCCTTTTTTTAAAAGGCTTTTTTTTTTTACTTTTAATTTTCTAATGTATGAAATGTAAATAATTATTTTCTAAATTTAATAATTTTTGAAGTGGTCTTCTTCTTCATATTTTCTTGTTTTTATTTAATTTTTTTTTTTTTGTTGTAATGAGGTTTTTTTTGTTTTGCATATTTAAATAAGAATGTTGATATTTTGAATTTTCAATAATCTACATATTTATACATCATTAATTAATTTTTAAATCCACATGAAATAATTGTCTCTAAAAAATAATATTTTTAAACAATTGACATAAAAATAACCATTTTTAACATAAATATAACTAAAAACTACACATTGTGATATTTTTTTTGCTAGAAATGACATCTTAAAATCACAATATTTATAGAAATTTTTTAACCAAAAATGGTTAAATAATAGTTTTTTTTATGAATTTCATGTCAAAAATAATAATAATAATCATTTTTTTTTCAAAAAATAATGATCAACATAAAAATTAATGCGAAAATCACATAATACAAATATTGAACACATAACAACCTTAATTGAGTATATATTCTTCTCATAAAATGTCAAAGTCAAAACATTACAAGTATAACTAATTAATAGTTACAAAAAATGAGCTTGATTTCCAAGCATAACTTAAATTTAGTCAACAATGTCACGTAATCCAAACTCTTCGTCCTCTAGAGTTTCATCATTGTCTTCTTCCACAATATTTTCTGCTTCATTTTGCTCATTTTCCTCTTCTAATGGATCTTTGATGTCTGCGAATCTCCCAATGTATGCCTTTCCAATCATTCCATGTAATGGTGGTTGAGGTTCCTTTGCCTTTTTGCCACACGTGATTCACTAAAGTCTTCTTTCTTCAACCCAATTTTTTGCATTGCATCTCGAAGAAATTGAAGAGAATTAATTCTTTGATGAATGAAATTGCATTGTATTGGATCTTTTTCAATTGCAATGCAATTTCTTTGTTTTTGAAGGCAGCATGCTAGTGTTGTACCTAATTATCAAACACAAAAGAAATAATGAAGTAAATTTGCACAATGACATATTAATTAAGAAATAACATATTTAAATTCAATCCCATATAATAAAACTTACCTGAGCTAGAAAATAAATCCAGAACCCAATCTCCTTCATTTGAACATATGTCTATAAGATAGTTAATCAATAACTGTGGTTTTTCATAAATGTTAACTATCTATCCTTTTGCTTCTTTATCTTCATATGTTAGTTTTGTCACAACAACATCATAAGTCAGTGTATGGCTATGGCTCTTTCCATCTACCCAATTAAAAATCGTAGACATATAGCTATCATATTTTGCCCAATGATCAATATGGATGAACTCACAATCATTTATAAATAGTTGATCTTCATGGTTAAGAAGATTTGACTTTTTCCAGTAACATCAAATAGTAAAAGTTCAATTAACTTGTACATAAATGAATTTTTCAACATTAATCAAATATACATTTTAAACATCTTACCATGTACGTTGCATCCTTGAATTTATTTTCCCCTTGAAGCTTGACAGTAACATTGCCAATTCTGTGTCTAAATGAAATGTCACAAATCTCCATAATGGTGATGACGTGACTTCTAGAAATCCTGCGACCACTTTACTAAGAGCTTGATAAGTATAAGGGTCACTATCATAGTCAATGTTTGGAATATTGAAACCATGGGGAATATATGCAATAACAAGGGCATAATCCCTTTTAAGTATGAGTTTAGCAATGTCTTTACAACTGCCTTGTATTACTTGATATTGAATAGTGTCTAGCCCATTCAAAATGAAATGAGTAAGAGCTGGAACAAGTTCAACATTATTAATACGTTGCTTCTTCAGTCGTTCGATCTTTATTTTTTCAATAAAGGTTTTGAAACTATCTGGTGCTCCATTATCATCCTTATTCATCATTTTATAAAATAAACAAATATATGTGTAAGTTATAAATTAAAAATAGTACACAGATGAATAAAATGAATGTATAAATCAACATACCTTTTTAAATGCAAGATAAAAAAAAATTAATGTTGATGTAGAACTTGAATCTGGATAGTTGCATACAACATCATCCCAACTATCTTCATTCAACAATTTAACCATTTGTTCTTGAATTTTCATGTAAACTTTGTGACTGCATAGATAAAGTAAAAGGAGTTAACATAATTATATGTATAACAAATACTACCAAGAGCAATATGTTATATTTAAAAGAAAATTATAATCTAGAAATAAATAAAAATAATTCAACAAATTTACTTTCGAAATTCCTCAGACATTTCCTCCAATGATAATTCCTCTGACTTCACACGAGATAATATTGCTTTGACAATTTTTTCATCCTTCACTCCTTGCAATGCTCTCCAAGGTGTGATAGTCATATCTTTTGTAAGCTGCTTCATTTAAGAACTTGATTTACTGTTTCTACATATCAATGGCTTAGACTTTTTGACCTTCTGGTTTTTAATGTCAATGTTCTCCCACATGCTAAAAATATCATTAATCAACTCCCATATCTCTCCAGTTCTAAATGCCAACTAGAAAATGTTATCAACACCTCTGAATAAATCACTAAATTTTTTGTGTTTGCTACCTTTTGAATTGATTTTCTCTTCAATTGGATATCCTATTTCCATACAACATTCGTTTAAAAAATCTACAGTAAAATTTATCCTATCCCCACCACATTTTTCTTCAAATTCACTATGAATAAATCTAACCCTTTGGATGAAAGTCATAGACATCCTATATTCATTATATGAATTATGATCCCATGCCACGAACTTTACTTCTATATCTGATAAACAAACATAAATGATACATTTCATTGTTTCAAAATGTGGGTTGTTGGGATATTCCTCCATCAATTGTCTTTGAGCTTCTATAGAATAGTTCCCCCCAAGCATATAATAATTGTATTCAAAACATTTGACTTATCAAATGCTTCTTTGTTGGGAACTTGAACTGGATCAACAAGAAGCACATAACTAACCATATGAGCATATGGATTTTACCTCATCAATGTCTTCAAGTTGTAAACATGCAGATGACGTGGCTTTCTGATTTGATATTGAGATTGTCCTTCACTTGCCTTATAGATTTGTTTGAAATTAAGCTGAATTGTACGACCACCCTCAATTAAGTTTCTCTTTGTTAAATTTTGTTGAATGGCATTTTTTTTTGTTTTGATAATGCCATCCTCTAAATCAGATCTTGGTGTAATGATTTCTCTGTTTCTTTTTGAAGTTTCACTAGGTTCTTGACTGTTGGTAATGACTAATTCAAAATGTTCAACTTTTATTTTCTTCTCCTTAACATTCTCATCATTAGCTGTAACAGATTAATTCTTGGGCATTGCTACTTTTGGTCTTTTATAGCTCTTCTTAGTTCCAATGTCATCTTCAGTAATGACAACATATTCTTCATTGCCATTTTCAACTTCCTCGTCTTCAAAAGTAACTTGTCTACCCTTACTAGATTTATCCACTAGAGGCCTTTTTTACTAATCCCTTGGATGTAGTTTTGTAGCATCATCAATTTCTACATTTTGCTTGTTTTCCATATCTGCTTCTGACACTGAGTAGAAACTACTGAAAACTTTCATAATATCATGCTTTATGAAATGAATGCCTCCCAACCTAATTGAACAACTTTCAAAAAAATTCTGCCAAACAAAATATCATATGTAAATAAAAAAAAAGTTAAAAAAATATAGTGAGACAGTTACAAGAACGCAAAACACATATAAATAAAAATACTTACAATATTTTGTTTCATCTCATTTACGATTTGTTTACACAACTTTGTAGATATTTCTCTCATGTCATACAATGAATATGATAACTGATATTTAATCCTTTCATGTGACTTGGGTAGTTTTGTAAGTATCTAAACAACTTCACTATTCGGTATCAAACACATGTCTATGACTCTTCCCATCACGTCATAAATTCGATTATCATTAAGTATATCAATATATAGATATATCTACACATTTTGGTTTTCTCTTTCTTTCACATACCATATTTTTGATGGAAGTTTCACTTCCTTTGATTTCTTCCATTATGAAATCATCTTCTTATCATTTGAGGCACTTGAAAGATTTGTAGCCATCAGCTCAGGTGGAGTTTGTTCACCAATGCTTTTTGAAGATCCACCTTTAAGAGTTTTTGGTCCAGAAAGATTCAGAGAAATCTTCTTTGATGCTATTTTCCTGAAAGAAAGAAACACTTAAATCAGTAAATGACAAAAGCATATTAACTTAAATTAACAACGAAAACAATAAATGATAATTGATTTTCTAAATCATAACAATTTCGAAAAAAAATAAATTAAAAAATACATCGCCTTGTCGTCGCCCCCTAAAAATCGATCCGCCAACCGAGCCAGCCGTTGGGTTTAGTCCCCTATCCCACCATAGCAGCCCAACCACTACCCTTCCCCCATCCTCGGCCCACGGCACCCCAGTAGCCTATCGGGTGGCAGGGCAACTCACGCCACCCCGACGGCCCGACCGCCCGCGTGGTGGCGGGCAATTCTCAGAATCGCCCGCCACCCCGCAGGGGGGTAGGTCATCGAGGTGGCATGGGGGGCACTAAGGTAGCCCCCCCCCACACCACCCAGGTGGCCCGCTCGCTTGCGGGGTGGCGGGCGATTTCAGGAATTGCCTTGCCACCCCGCAGGCGGGTGATTCCGGGAATCGCCCTGCCACCCCACGGGTGGGCAGGCCATCGGGGTGGCACATGGGGAGATACATATCTCCCCCCACACCACTCTGGTAACCCTCCCCCTATGGGGTGGTGGGGAGATTTTTAGAATCACCCTGCCATCTTGAGGGTGGGCGGGCCAGCCATCCGCATTGCTCCTAACCTATGGGCCCGTTTGGTTGTCGTGAGAATTACCGGGCCGGTTTGGCTGCCATGAGATTTGCTAGGCCAACCATGCCCACAGCGGACGTAGTGGGTAAATTTGGCTCACAAAAAATTTTAATTTAAAAAAAAAAAAATTAACTTCATTAAACTTATTTAATATTAAAATTTGCAAGGAAAAAAATTAACTAACCTTTCAATTGCGAGAATTCTCCATTGAATATGTTGTTGATAGTAATGTAGCTGCTCCACAAATTCGCTCCAAGTCTTTCAACGAACCTCAGAAAACCTTGATGTGATGTGAGTAATAGTAATAATGGAATTTATTATATAGGTGAAATTACGGAGATGTTTTACTGTACGGTTAATGTGGGATTAATTTTTTTTTTTTTTTAATTTAACTTGTTAATTTTTTATGGCGATATAGGAAACTATGATAAAGTGAATATTATGGAATCCTTTTATAGCGGAGTGAATGTGGGATTAATTTGTTTTAGAATGTATTATAAAAATTAAAAAAACATTCAATTGTTTAGTAAATATTATATACTTCAGCTATTAAAATAATTTAGATAATAGTTTTAGTTTACAATTTTAACTTTAAAGATTCAGTTCATAAAAAGATTTAGTTTACATTTTTCAATAAATTGTAGAATAAAATAATGAATGGAAATAAATCTAACAAAATTTTTGGAGGGAAAATTTCATTCTCTAAGTTATATAATAACAATGTAAACTTTGAAACGAGAACTGATACTGTTACCCGTTTCGTAGAGATAGCAAAAAAGTGACCTGATTTTGAAAAGGGGTGATGCAGAACGAACATGTTTTTTTTAGAGCATAGTTTTTGGAAGGAATGTCATGGGAAGGATAGTTTTATGTACATTACGTTTTAGAATGGTAGTGATTTTCATGCTGATTTTAAAAAGTGAGTATTTTGCATCACCCCCTTTTTTTAAAAGACCTATTTTTGGCTTTAAATTTTCTAATGTATAAAATGTACATAATTATTTTGTAAATTTGATCATTTTTGAAGTGGTCGTTTTCTTCACATTTTCTTGTTTTTTATTTTAATTTTAACTTTCTTTTTAGTGAGGTTTTTATTGTTTTGCATTTTTAAATTAGGAGGTCGATATTTAGAATTTTCGATATTCTACATATTTATACATCCTTAATTAAATTTTCAATCCACATGAAATAATTGTTTCTAAAAAACAATATTTTTTAACAATAGACATAAAAATAACCATTTTTAACATAAATATAACTAAAAAACTACACATTTTGATAATTTTTTGCTAGAATTGACATGTCAAAATCACAATTTTTATATGATAATTTTAACTAAAAATGGTTAAATAATAGCTTTTTTATGAATTTCATGTCAAAAAAATAATAATAATCACTTTTTGTTGATCTTCAATTTCTTGTTCCTAGGTTCGCATACATCTTGATAATCTTTTTTTAATCTCATTTATAAACTCATGAAATATAGCAGCTGTATTAGCAAAAACTTTATGAGTAATGAGATTATACTTTTTGTAGGTCATATGATCCTAGCAAAAATTGTATCCACTATGAGATTATATGTTTTGTAAACTATATGTTCATTACAATAACTAATGAAATAATCTATCAAAACATATTTGATCAATTGTGTATTAAATTTATTTTTATTTTTATTTGGAATGTTAAAAAATGATTTTCATGTGGAAGGCCACAAAATGATTTAGTCAAAAAAAATTATCAAAAAATTGACCATTGGCTTATAGTTATAGGAGTGGTTTATAAAAAGTTTTTATGGTCTTAAATTTTCTTCGGAGCTTTATTTTTAGGATACTAATTAAAAATATTACACAAATTTCCTTTTATTTTTATTTGGAAGTTGAAAAAATGATTTTTATTTGGAAAGCCAGAAAATGATATTGACCATTGGCTTATAGCTATAGGAGTGGTTTATAAAGAGTTTTTATAGTCTTAATTTTTCTTTGGCGCTTTATTCTTAGGATAAGAATTAGAAATATTCTTAACTGTAATGATATTTGAGTACATTCAACTAGGGTTTTATTTTCCCTCTTAGCCACACCATTCTACTAAGGAGTATGTGAAACTATATATTGTTTTTTAATCCTATTGTCCTTGTAGTATATGATGAAATTCACTAGTGTATTCTCCTACTTGAGCTAACCTAAGGATCTACTTTTGAACCATGTTTTCAAACACTTTGAAATATTCAATCACATAGTTTTGTTTTCTGTGAAATAAATCCATAGAAATTTTGTTTCTTCAGGATTGAAAATAAGAAAATAAGATGTTCCCCAAATGGTTTCATTTCTATTGGTTTAGTATTTTTCTTTTATATATTCTTATAGAAAAGTAGTTTCTATGTTGTTTTTCTAGTGTAAAGCCATTACATTTAATAAGTTAATTCTTAAAAATAAGAAGACCTTTCTCATCTAATAAATCTTTAAAATTTAACTAATCATATTTTAAGTTTCATAAGTTTTCTATAAATATAATTGTTTATGACAACGATGATGATATTTAAGAATAAAAACAATAATATCATATTAAGTAAAGAAGTAAAACAAATTTATCTTTTTATTTTATTTATTTGTAATTAAAATTTATATTCTCTTTATGACCAAATTTTATGAGAAAAATGCAAATATATCTTTAACTCCACAATCTAATGATTTAATAAAAATATCAATTAAGAAATATCTCATTAACTAAAAAAATTGAAATAAGATATTTATATGGTTGCAAAATGAAAAATGAATATTTGACCAATTAAAAAACATTTATGAGATTAAACAGTGATCGTAACATTCACCACCAACTACTAATCCACTAATTTATATATATAACATTCACCACCAACTACTAATCCACTAATTTATATATATTACTGTACTCAGGATTGAAAAATCAGCGAACAGACAAGGAGCAATTTTGTATATATGACGTGGATTTAAAAACTTTAATAATGGAAAAATGAGCCATTTAACATCTATCCCCTAGATTTAAAGGATGTGAAGAATAGATGTAAAGGATGTGAAAATAATAGCAACACAACATTGATTCGAACACTAAAATCCACTTAATATTTGAACGATTATCTTTTTATTCATAAATGTAAAATTAGTTAAGTTATATTAGAATTAAAATAGTTCTGAAATATTTAAATTTAATTGATTATCATTTTATTCATAAAGGTAAAATCAATTAAGTTATATTAGAATTAAAATTGTTCAATCAAATATTTAAATTTAATCAAATCATAGTTTGTACATATCTAAGGGTAAAAATTTGTTTCATTTAATATTAAAACTAACATCCACTTAAATTCAAGCTAACTAGAGAAAGAGGTCGATCAATTGGACTAAAAGCATAATGTAAATATGTTTTAAGTCACCTACCTATTTTCCAATTTTTGTGTGCCCGTAGGTTAACTTTCCTGGTGGGTACAACTATCAATATCTTTTCCACTTTTGGTTTGCCCTTAAGTTAAATTTCATTGTGGCTCCATTACCTCTGAAATTACAAAATATGAGAATACTAAAGACGTGAGGATGGAAAATTCTTTGTAACATAATACTTTGTTTGACTAATGATGTTTGACTAAAGAGACTGGCGTAACATAATACATTTCTGAATAACAGACCATTCTTACTCGTTTTCCATTAGAACATTCAAGTGTGTTTTCTAGTAAATTCATCTTTATCTAAGATATTTACATGAAAATTGATTGAGATTATGGTTTTCACCTTGCTTAAGAAGACTTTTAAAATGACCATGTTAAGCATAAAGGAATGGAAACAGATTGGATGCCCAGTAACCACTGTTTGGGGCGATTTTGAGAATCGCCGGGTGGTGGGGCGATTCTCAGAATCGCCCCGTGTGGCAGGGCGATTCTCAGAATCGCCCCAAATGGTCGTAGCTACCCTTGCAGAATCTGGCATGAACCTTTCAGATGATGTAGTTGAAACTATCATTGATAAGACATTCGAGGAGGCAGATACAAAACATGATGGGAAGATCGACAAGGATGAGTGGAGGAGTCTTGTTCTGTGGCATCCTTCTCTGTTAAAAAACATGACTCTTCCATATCTAAAGGATATCACAACATCGTTCCCAAGCTTTGTGTTTCATGCCCAGGTGGAGGATACATGATTATACTCCAGTGGTCATCTGGTAGCCGTAAATGCACAAAAATGTAGCATGCAGTGGTGTGCAAGGGTGTTCATTATCATTGCATATTTATGGCTAAAGGTGCAAGAAAGTTTTGCAAATTCTCAATAATTGTTCTCAGTTCATCCTTACAGAAGCAACTTGCAAAAAACATGTTGACTTTACATTTTAGCTTTTTCTTGTGTAAAACAGATTGGTTTGGGGCAATTCTGAGAATCGCCGGGTGGTGGGGCGATTCTCAGAATCGCCCCACCACGCCCCGCCACCACAACTGGTGGCGGGGCGATTCTGAGAATTGCCCCAAATGGTCGTAGCTACCCTTGCAGAATGTGGCATGAAACATTCAGATGATGTAGTTGAAAGTATCATTGATAAGACATTCGACGAGGCAGATACAAAATATGATGGGAATATCGACAAGGATGAGTGGAGGAGTCTCGTTCTGCGGCATCCTTCTTTGTTAAAAAACATGACTCTTCCATATCTAAAGGATATCACAACATCGTTCCCAAGTTTTTTGTTTCACTCCCAGGTGGAGGATACATGATCCAATACGGCCAATTACTTTCACCACAACTGCCAATTTCACACTGCTATCCATGACTTCCTCGAAGACCATTGCTCATGTTGAAAGCTCCGATATCTGTGCGAACTCCACCGAATCGCCGGAGATGTGTGTATCGGGCGTGTTGAGAGCGAGTACTTTTACTGTTTGTGTGTGAGAGTGAGAATTATCATAATACCCAGAGGAAAATTGGTGGGGCGATTCTGAGAATCGTCGGGTGGCAGGGCGATTCTTAGAATCGCCCATGTGTCCAGGGCAATTCTCACTCTCACATGTGGGCGTGGGCACATGGGCGATTCTGAGAATCGCCCTGCCACCCGGCGATTCTCAGAATCGCCCCAACATCAATGAAAATCGCCCCAAACAATAATATGTTAATGGAAATGGTGATGATAGCTCGATTATGAAATTTGAGATGTTGTCTCATAGCTCCTCCCACGAAAAGTTGTTTTCCAACTCGATGCATGCTTTTATCAGTTGTTTCTTATAGATCGATGCAAAATAACTTCTTTGCATAGCAATTGACTTGGAGGTCACTTTGTACATTACAATAATGAGACGTAGAATAATATGACACGATGGAAAAGATAATGTCATGCTGTGAGTTTGGATACATTTTTGAATTTTATTTATATATGATTTGGATTGCTAATTTTCACTATTTTTTTTTCAGAGAAAATCTTCAGTACAGTAATTTGAATTTCATTCCAGATGAAAAAATAAACAGTTACTGTTTCGATTCCCTATCAAGTATGATAGGCTTCATACTTTAATTGTAAAATTTTGGATTACATATCATAGATCATTTATAGCCTCACTCATTGATCCCTTTCCATCGAAAACAATAGCAAACACTACACTACCAAATAATGCAGAAACAGAACACATAACAATATAAGTTATTCCCGTCTCACTTTAAGTCCAATGTTATAATCTAAACAACATAATTAGTGCAATCTCCTTGCTTCCCTTTCAGATTATAGCAAATGAAGGACATCACCCTCTCTGACAGGTCCTTTTACATTCCTCATGATCAGTCGATTCTGATCATCCAAAAATTTTACTCGGACCTGTGTAACTTGACCTCTTGATCTAGTACGACCAATTACTTTCACCACAACTGCCAATTTCACACAAGTATCCATGATTTCTTGCTTAGATATGTATCAAACTGAGCGATTAATGCCATATGACAATCAAAATAACTTGAAAGAGGTAGTTCACTAAACTACAATAACAATCTTTAGTAAACAATGGAAGAAAAAAAATAGTTTGATTATATTTGCGTGCTGTAGAAAATAAAGGACTAATGAAGACAACCAAATACATTTCTTACAAAGAATGAATCTTCATATACTCTTTTTTTCACATTATATTTATTTTTAAGACTGCTACATGCAACCTGTCAATATTTTTCTTTTTCGTTTCAAATCGTCTATCTCTTTACGGAATACGAGCCATAAAAAGGTCACCACTGGTGGGCCAAGTTTTCTAAGGTTGATCTGACATCCATAATCGTTGAGCAGAGATGCTCGCATTCTTCTCAACATTGTAACTTAATATTTCGAACTGCTTTTCAAAGAGACCAAGATCTCCCCCACCTTGTTTTATCAGTACAAAATCATTCAAATTCTCTTCATAGAATATATAATTTTATACATTACTTTATGCTTATATTTCTCTTTTTTCTCTCCTGGGATCATCACAAAACTAAGATTATGCCATGATTTTGCATGGGAGGAATAACATAGTGTCAAAGCACAGGGTATAACATGGCTACAATCATAACAAAGCATTAATCAATTAGAAAATACTTTGACTGGTCTTGACTCTCAAGGGCTGCTTGCAAATAAATGATAAATGATAGTAGTCTCATCAATCCAATCCAACTTGAATCCATGTCAAAGACTTTCTAAATGCATGCATATTTACTCTTACATTTTTGTAAGAACCGCACTTAAAAGTCTATCTCAACAACTCACTCTACAATGCTTTGTAACGTAATACTTTGTTTGACTAATGGTGTTTGACTAAAGAGACCGGCGTAACATAATACATCTCTGTTTACCATTCTTACTCGTTTTCCATTAGACCATTCAAGTGTGTTTTCTAATCAATTCATCTTTATCTAAGATATTTACATGAAAATTGATTGAGATTATGGTTTTCACCTTGATTAAGAAGACTTTTAAAATGACCATGTTAAGCATAAAGGAATGGAAATAGGAGTAGTTTTTAAAAGCAAAATCCAAGTGTTCTTTCTAGTGAATTCATGGAAAGACAATAGATGAGTCTAAAATATTTGAAATGCTTTAACAATAAGGTTATAGTTATGGTACAATAATATATTTTTAGTTAATTTTATTAGGAATTCACAAGAGATTAGATATATTAGTTTAACATTGAAAGCTTTTTATCGAGGATTAAGAAATACTTCTTTATTATATTAATTTATCCATAAAGGTCATTTACTTTAAAAAAAATAAATTTTGTTATTTTCACTGTAGGTTTGGTTTTTCATCCAATGGGTTTGTATAGATATCGAGGTAATAGACTCCTTAAATATGACTCTAGGATTTCTAAAAGTATTCTTCCAATATTAATGAGTTTCTATGTCTACAATGTAATCACCACAATGAAATAATAAGCATTTACTACCAACTAGACGTTCATAGCCCCATAAAAGTTTTTTATATCCCTCGTGACTTCCCTCATTGGGGTTCTTTTCATTTATTTTATTTCTCCCTTTTCTTTTATTTAGATATGAGGATGGGTAATATCTAATTGATAATAGTGGGGGAAGCAATGCATTGAATAACCATATTAATAGGGGTGTCTCCTTATATTGGGTGTAAATTCTTGACCTAATTGACTTTTTAGAATTGTTGCCAAGGGAAATGTTTTTATGCTATTGTTAAGATATTCACAGTGAATTTGATAAATGTAATACTTTCTTTCTAGTAACTGATGTTAATGGAGGTCCAAACTTAGTTTTCTCATTTTGGTTGTGCTTCCCATTTTGGTATTAGTGTCCATGTGCTCCTCATGAGTCAGCCGCAACAAAATAAGACAAACACAAAATACCATGTAACTATATTTAAAACGCCATCAAAGTTATTATAGTGGTTCATAAGATGACAGTTGTTAACACCCAGGTTGTTCCCTATGACTCCCAAGGGAATACGGCCGGGGTAACCACTAACCAATCTTTTGATCACTGTTTCTAGCCAAACTGTGATCAGAGAGGGCTCTCTCTTTATGATTTGTATCTTTAATGATACTGTTTAGGCTAGGTATTAAGCACAGGTTTTGTTTATGTTTTGGTTGAAGAATTTCTTTCAGATCTTTGTGATGTATTATTCAGAGAGTCAAGTATCATTGGGCAATGGAGTCTATGGCTGTAGGTGTCTAGAAACTTTGGGATGAACTGGTGAAACTTACAGGGCCATTTGGGTGCTTTATAGAACAAACTTTTGATTAATAACATGAACAGGGTAAACAAGCAGTGAAAGCATTTAAGAATTTTCACTCAGCATTTAAGTATTCCCGCCCTACTGGTTACGAGAAATGGATAGATGTCTCAGGGGCAAACTCGAAACCCTGGAAATGTCTATCACTGTGAAAGATATAGTTTTAAAGTGCAGCAATTAAGAATTACACTTCTGTTACTGTATCTAAAGAAAACATGGATAATAGCTCAGTTTGAGTTCAGGGTAATCATAGATTAAATCCTGGAACCATTCTTCTACTTTGCTATTAAGTGTAAAACATTTAAACAACAAAAGAGAACAAAAGACTCGAAAAAACATGAAATACAGAGATTTAAGAAAAACTTATTGTTTTATGAAACACTCTGGAATCCTGCAACATTCACCATTCATCACGACGCATCAAATACACCAAGCTTTTGGAAATTCCATTCTCCCTTTGTATTACTTCTCTGAGGATCTTACAGCAAATGAGACTTCCGAAAGGAGAATAACAACAACCCCTGCTCTATTATGCGGAGGGGTCTATATAGTACTCTGTATACAAAATATCTCAGGTATTGAGTCATCTGAGAGAGAGAAAATATCTTTAGTAGTGTTCAGAAAGTAGGCCGGAAGTTATTACAACGTTAAATGCAGAGTAAATGCCCTTTATGTCTGTCAGATGATTGTTTTGACTTTAAGGAGTCACTGAGTCGGTTACATTACTATGTATCGATCCTGTAGGTACGCATTTACTTTTGCCTGCGCAATGAGTTTCTCGGCTTTGCCAGCTGCGTTTGTCTTTCTTGCTTTGTTGGCTGCTTCCTCTGCTGAGTTGGCTCAGCTTTGAATTTATGATGCCTGCTGATTTTGCTGACTGTTCTTTCCATCTAAATTTATAGAAGAAACAGGAATTGATGCATGGCCTAATGTTTACAAAATTCTTTGGATGGCATCTGTCCACCATTCCTGTGTAGGGAGCTGATGTCTGAGGATGGCCTGCATTGTCTCTTCAGCTTCTGTATACTTGAAAAAGTTGGGAGCTACATCAAACAGATGATTCATTTCATTCATTATAAAAAGTAGATTTTCTATCTTACCATAGAAAATTTGTCCTGTGATAGGCCCTGTGTCTTCTGAGGTGCTGGCCTTCTCATTTACCTGTGATGAGGCAAAAACATTCACTCTCTTGGCATATTCTTCATGGGTGAATAATCTCCCTCCGTTGTTCAACAAGCTGGGGAGTCCTTTACTTTCTAATACCCGAAACCTCTCAATGAACCTGTTTACCTCAGTTTGCATATCTTGGGTTCTTCTGTCTAACGTTTGCACCAGACTTCTAAGAGTAAGAACCCTCTTGATCATTTGGATAGTATCAGTTCTGTTTGCGATTCCCATGATGGTCAACTGAGAACTTGTCTTATGATTGAGCACATTGATCATTTTTGTTGCAATTTCAGGCATGTTCCCCAATAAGGCCCTTGATGTTCTGATTTCCCTCTGCGCCTTTGGAATGAGCTCCAGTTGCTCATGGATTGTCTCAATGTATGGCCATTGGTTATTGATGGATTTACCAATATTGGGCCATATCATTGCTCTGATTTCGGCTATGATTTTATCTAGTTTTAGCTCTTTCTCAAGCTCCTTGATTTTGTCTTTAAGAGCTTTGATTTCCTTGGCCTTCTCTCCTACTTCTCTCTTTGTTTTGTCATGCCTTTCATTTACCTTGGCCAGCTGCTCCTTAGTTTCATTTAGCTGCATCATTTGTGCTTCTAGAGCTTGTATTTCGCTCTTTAGCTTTTGCATGTCTAAGCTCTGATCTGTGCTGGTGGGTGCTGCTGAAGTAGATGTGGCTGGTTGTTCAGCCTGCTGAGGTGGAGGTGCAGTAGTAGGAGCAGTCTCCTCAAGATTAATGACCTGTGGAGGGGGCTGAGATGTTTGCCCCTCTTGCGCTTGTGTTGATGATCCTTTCAGAGGTGCTTGTGTGGCCTCATATTGCCCCAATTTTTCTTGTGCCTTTATAAGTTCTTTGTAAACAGAAATTAATAGAGCAGTGGAATCCTGCTCATACCTTTGTTTTGCCACTTCATCGGTCTGTGGATGGATAGTGGCTGGAAGTTTAACCTTCTTCCTTAGTGCAGCCATATCAACATCTCTGATTTTTAAGATCTCTTGTATCCCTTTGATATCATTGGGATTGTGCCCAATTTCTATGATGATTTCTTCCAGGGTTTTGATCCTGTTGTCTTTGGCCTGAGAAGAGGCTCTCTCTAGCTCCAGCTGGGAAGCTGTAGCATTCAGACTGCTTGTTAACTTGTAGTTATCCAAGGTCTTATCGGCCAATGAAGCATACACCATTTCCCCTGTTTGTTTATGCAACTCAATTTTGTCCATGGGGTGTATGTCTTTGGCAAGGACCTCTAAATTGGTCCTGAGATAATCAGCAGAAGACTGTGGCTTGAGTGCCGTAGGCATAAAATGACTCAATGTCAGTTTGCCCTCACCTACATCAAAAGCAGACATGAGTCTCTGCTGATTGGAAGGAGCCATGTTAAGTAGGTGATTATATAATTGAACTTTGATTGGGTCACTCCTCCTCTTAATGTCTATGAACTGCTACTTTATGCTCACTCTTTCCTCTTTCTGCTGGCTGGAGGAGCTGACTTCCCCTCCCATTGTCCTGTCTAGTTCCTGCTGGGAGGAACTTGCTGAAATTTCTTGACTCGGTGGGCCCATGCCCAGTGCTTCTCTGATGGCTATATCCTCTTCTGGAAAATCGTTGAGTCTTTGCCTTTTCTCTCCTTGATTTATAGAGGATGTCAAGGGAGTTTCTCTTTCCCTCTTCCTAAAGACAAATGTGTCCTCCTTTTGAGGGGTTTGGAGGACCGAGGCATCAGATGTAGTGTCTTGCCTTGTAGGCATGACTTTTTCAGTGGTCTGAGGAGTATCCACTGTTTCTTTTTGCTGAGCAGGTTGCTCTTGTCCTTGTTTTTCTTGCTGCTGTTCCTCTTGCTGTCCTATGTCTTCTTGTTGCCCTTGCTGTAGCCCTTCTGCTTGTTCTTGTGCTTGCTGACTTTGATTTTGCTGCTGTTCCTGCTGTTGCTCTTGCTCCATCTCTTTTTCTGCCTCCATTTCTTTTTCCTTTCCTTTTTCTGATACTTTTCCAGCAACTCTTGTAGTTTGATGTGGAGTAGTTGAAGAGGAGGCTGCTGGTCCAATTTGTGTGCTTGGCAGTGAGGGGACCTGTGCATAAAATTCAAGGTCAGCCATCTTCTTTTGATTGTTCAGAGCTCTTTGATTAAGCTCTTCTTGAGTCATATTTTCTTCTAGAGTTCCCCTTTTCCACTTGCTTTGATTGGCATATTTTTCAATTTGGGGGAGGCTATAATGACCGTAAGCAGACAGTTTATATTTGAGTCTCCTCATTGTGATGAAGTTGTTGGGGTCATAGGGTTTCCATAAAAAACTGTACTTCAAACCAAATCCCACCAGTATTCTATCTGCCTCCTTCCAGCCTTCATCCCTTTCATTGTAGACCAAATGGCCAAGTTGGCTCTTGATTTTCAGCTGTGCTTTCTTGCCTCTGCCTGAGAAGTGGAACATATCCACATAGCCAAACTGCCTGAAGTATTCTAAGGCAAATAGCCTCATGGGCACAAATTTGGGTAGTCTAAATGGGGGTAATTCACACCCATATATTCTGATGACGGTGTGGTGTTGGTAGAGATACCAATCCCCAATACTGTATACTTTTGACAAATGTAGGCACCTTTTCATGTCATCTGTCAGTCTAGGAGGAGGTGAACCAATCAGTAGAGTCAAGGCTGGATGGATGAAAAGATCAATAAATTCACAGTAGGTGTATGGAGAGTGGCTTGATATGTGGAAAACAGATGTCCAATATACTACTGATCTCAGATTGCCCTGTGCATCTACTCTCTTCTTTGGGAAGGAAAATTTATCATGCTGGAAGTATATGAGCAGATGATATAGGTAGGAGGTGTACCTAAACACTCTTTCTCTTGACAAATTCATCAACTGTTCATGCATTTTGTCTGATATGTATGTTGCATAATCATAGTGAATTGGCTTTTTTCCTGGGGAAAACATAAGCATCATTTGTATAATTGTTTCATCCACATGTTCTATCGAATCATATCCCAGGATGGGACTGATCATGTCAACCAGGTCTAGGCCCAACTGGTTAAGATAAACATAGTTGATAGGAGGAACTTGCAGAGTGCTAGCCTTGATGAAGAGCTGGTTGACCTTAATGATTTGGGCCTCTGTGGTTTTGGCTCCCTGTACTATTAGATCAGCTAGTGACAGTGGGACCAACTTTTGCTCTGTCTGGAATTGCAACATCTCCCTGATGGCTTCAGGGGTAATGAAAAACAAAATTGAACCTTCAGCATCTAGCACTGCCCTCTGGGATGCATCATAGTGTTCAGCAACTATGTGCACAAGCTCAGGGAATTGATTAACCTGAGGAAGCTTGAATATTGGGAGGAATGAATCCCAAATTCCCAGGATGTCTGTCCCCCTCTCATGTTTGATCTTTATCTCGTTTAATATTTGCAGATGGAACCTGCTTCTGCTCATCATTTCCTCTGTTATCTTGTAGTCCAGGTCTGCCAATGCTCTGGTGTCAAATGTTCTATTAGGAACATTCAGGGGATCCACATTGAGGGCTATGGGAGCTACAGGGGGGTCCATGACTTTCCTTTGAGGTTTCTGTTTTGCTTGGGGATTGTGTCACTTATGTAGATCAATAACAACAGAGTTTCTTTGCAGAGAAGGGTGAAAATGCCTGAGAAAAGGTGAATGCAGGGTCTGCAGCAGTTGAAATGCTGCTGTATGGTAATTAAGAGCGAAGCTTAGCTTTTCTGGCACCTTTCAATGGTAAAATTTGGTTTCAAATGCGCCTGCCACGATTGCGCAGACAGGACCTGGTTTCTTAGCAGAATGCCACTGGGAAAAGGCTCGGCTGGTGTTTTCCGAAGTGATAATTGGAACTTCAAGGCTTTGCTGAGGAATTCAGTGATCAATTTCTGATTTTCGGCTTTCTTTAAGCTTTCTAAAGCGTTAAATAGATAATTGCAGGCGCAGAGAGGATGAATGATGAGGAATACCTGGTAAAACAACGAGCAGAGGTCGTGACCGCAGGTTGAACTGGTGCGCTGGAGGTCTTCTGGTCAGTTTAGCAGGTTGGTAGACAATTTGGACGTTGTTTGCATGCAGAGCAGAATAACGACGAACACACAAAATGACCAAAAAACGCGAACTTTTGGCTAAAATAGACCTTTTTACGTTTTTGGCGCGAATTCATGCTGACGTCAGCATGACGTCATTGGTGGGGTCAAGGTCGGATGACGTCATGCTGACGTCATCGGGTGACGTGGCGCTGACGTGACGGTGATGTGCGGGTGGGATGGGGAAACCGGAAACCAGCGATGGTTTCATATCGCACCGCCTTCTGTACGGGGGCGGTATCCATCGGCTGTACCTCCGACGCGTGGTGGTGAGGACACGTAGCAGTGGGATGACGTCCTCCAAATACGGACGTCGGAAGATAACATTCGGTCATCGGATGAGTTCCGACGTCACGATGATCGTTGGATCTGCGGGTGATGATCGGACGGCGGAAGGACAGCATACGTGACGTGGGGTTAGTATGGGTAATGGTCAGATGACAGATGCAGTCCGATGCGATCAGGGCCGTCGGATCTGTAGGCCTTTGATCTGACGGTCGTCGGGGAGGTGACATGTGTGGAATATACGGATGAGGGCGGAGGCAGATAAACGTGGTTTGAGCGCTTTTCTAATGTATTATGATAAAAATAATTATATGCGCCAACCTCGGCTAACAGGCGGAAAGTGGGTTTTTATGCTCTTTTGGCTCTTTGAGGCGGGTAAGGTGGGGTTTAGGGCCTTTTTTAAAGGTTTTATGTGCAAAAGGGGGTAGAGATAGAGGAACTGGCTTATGAGGAAAAGGGGTATTCGGCATAGGTTTATCAACATGACCTGATGTCATTTGATCCCTGATTTGTAACTTTATTGGCTATAATGCCAAGGGGGTGGGTATTTATAAGAGTTTGGGATTTATACACCTTGGTGTTAGTAATATTAGGGGGAAAAGGGGATGTAAAGGATTTATACAATAGAATTAGTGTTAATATGAATGAAGGGAGCAAATGAAGGAGATCTTACTGAGTTTATCTGAAATTGATTTAGTTTTGACAGTAGATCAAAATGAAAAGATTTTAGACAAGAAATGTGGCTTCTGAATGAACCAGAACCATCTAAAACCATGATCTTTCTCCATAAATCTCAGCTAAAAGAAAGGGAATGTTAGTAATGAAATGAAGGGGGAGAGGGAGGTTAGTCATGCTCCTGCTGTAGTCTTTTACTTTGCTGCCCATCATCACCATTCTTGCAATGATAGGGATCACTTTCTGCAACCCCAACTACCTACCCAGCTGCTTACCTAGCATTTTTTGTTTCTCCTTGGAGGGTGCACTTGGACTTGCAAACCCTTACTTGCCTTTTCTTTTCTTTGGCTTTTTCTTTATTCTTTTCTATCTACCTCTAACCTTATCTCTTCCAAGGTCCCAGATTGAGCTGTTGGAAACCTTTTCTTCTCTACCTGAACTACTTGTCTGCCAAGATTAGGCTGTTTGGACAGACTTCTTTCTCTATTCTATAACACAAAATTGAAACATGGCATGATCCAGGTTAAACAGTTGGATCATCCATCAAAATTTGAAATTAAAGTCCTCAATCATTTAGACACTCACACACCTTTTTGTTCTCTAGGAAATATGGGATCTTTGTGAACTCAAAGCAGAGCATATTTGGACTTTCTCTTGCCAATCATGAAATATGAAACCTATTGGTATAGGTATCCAACAACAGTGACAGTGACCTTCCTTTAAAGGTTTGGAAAGAAATTAAAATAGATTATTATTATGGCCTTAGATACTCTAATCAAAGTAAATCAAGTGGTCGTAGGTAGCTCATCGTATTCTCCCGACCTGTGGGGTATGATTTCATTGATGATGCATTAATAGGATTGTGATTGACACTAGAGTTATATTTTGGGAACTTGCTTGTTTTTTTCCAATTATTTCATTTTTGAGAGAAAATCCTCTGGCATCTAGGTTTGGGATTTATTGATAGCAAATGAAGTTATTCTACCTTCATTTCTTGGGAACACATTTATGAGGGAGTAACAAGGTTCTTGAGGTGTAACTGAGTTGCTTGAGAACAAATGAAACTTGCTTCTGGGATTCCTTGTGAAATTTTTGTGAACATATTTTATGGAAAGGGTGATCAGTTTAGCAAGGTTCATTAGGGGAGTTTCACTGTAATTTGACTCCAGATCCTCTTTTTGGTGAAATCCTGGCCTCCTATGAATTTGTCATGCTCAAAATTAAAATAAGGATAATCAGGAAAATGTGCTTGATGTGATATGATAAATTTGTCCATCTATGTTTAGGTGAAATAACCATGGCATGTAATGGTTGAAAACATGTTGAATTTATACTTAGGAAAGAAAAATGATATTCTACCAAAAACATTAATGTGTTTTTTTCCTCATAAACAACTTTGTTTGGCACATAAAAAATTGGTTTTACTAGCATTTTTTTTAAATTTTGAAAATTGACCCTAAAAAAAAAATCAGCGTTCTAGTATATCACTTTTTCATTTTGAAGCTATATTTTGCACGAAAATTTCGTAGTAAATTTCGTAGTCACTGCCATTTTTAAAACATGTTCAAAATTGACCCCTAAAAAATAAAATCATCGTTCCAATATACACACTTTTCGTTTTTAGCACTGTTTTTGATGTTTTTTCGGGGTTTTTTGGCCAGAGTTCCCGTTTTGAGTTTATAGTTCCCGTTTCAAAGTTTACATTGTTTAATATCTTTAGGAGACTTTGTGTTTGCATCATTCAAACTCTTCTATATGAAAGGGATGGATTCTCCTAATAGTGAAGTTTCGCTTTGTACAACATCAACATCTTCATCGTGTAGCAACTCTATTCATATTGATGAATATAACGAAAATTCTTCCACTATGAATAGAAAGTCAATTCTTCCACTTAGTCCTAATCCTAAGGTCTATGACAGCAGCACTAATGAAAGAGGGGATGAAGAATTTGAAACAAATAAAGAGTCACGGATTCCACTTAGTCCTAATTCTAAGGACTATGAGAGTAGTAGTGATGAAGAGCATGATGACAAATTTCAAAAGAATGGAGTGTCACGGTGTCCACTTAGTTCTAATCCTATGGACTATGAGAGCAGCAGTGATGAAGATCATGATGATGAATTTCAAAAGAATGGAGTGTCATGGTGTCCACTTAGTCCTAATTCTAAGGACTATGAGAGTAGCAGTGATGAAGAGCATGATGATGAAGTTCAAAAGAATGGAGTGTCATGGTGTCCACTTAGTCCTAATTCTAAGGACTATGAGAGCAGTAGTGATGAAGAGCATGATGACGAATTTCAAAAGAATGGAGTGTCACAGTGTTCGCTTAGTCCTAATTCTAAGGACTATGAGAGCATCAGTGATGAAGAGCGTGATGATGAATTTCAAACGAATGTAGTGTGATGGTGTCCACTTAGTCATAATTCTAAGGACTATGAGAGAATCATTGATGAAGAGCATCATGATGAAGTTCAACAGAATGGAGTGTCACGATGTCCACTTATTCCTAATTCTAAGGACTATGACAGCAACAGTGATGAAGAGCGTGATCATGAATTTCAAAAGAATGGAGTGTCACGGTGTCCACTTAGTCCTAATTCTAAGGACTATGAGAGTAGCAGCGATGAAGAGCATGATCATGAATTTCAAAAGAATGGAGTGTCATGGTGTCCACTTAGTCCTAATTCTAAGGACTATGTGAGTAGACGTGATGAAGAGCGGGATGACGAATTTCAAAATAATGGAGTGTCATGGTGTCCACTTAGTCATAATTCTAAGGACTATGAGAGCAGCAATGATGAAGAGTGTGATGCTAAATTTCAAAAGAATGGAATGTCATGGTGTCCACTTAGTCCTAATTCTAAGGACTATGACAGTAGCAGTGATGAAGAGTGTGATGATGAATTTCAAAAGAATGGAGTGTCATGATGTCCTCTTAGTTCTAATTCTAAGGACTATGAGAGCAGCAGCGATGGAGAGCATGATGAAAAATTTCAAAAGAATGGAGTGTCATGGTGTCCTCTTAGTCCTAATCCAATGGACTATGAGACCAACAGTGCTAAAGAGAATGATGACAAATTTCAAAATAATGGAGTGCCATGGTGTCCACTTAGTCCTAATCCTATGGAATATGAGAGCAGTATTGATGAAGAGCATGATGAAAAATTTCAAAATAATGGAGTGTCACGGTGTCCTCTTAGTCCCAATCTTATGGATTGTGAGAGCAGTAGTGATGAAGGACAAGATGATGCTCGTAGTCCTAATCCTAATCACTATAAAGGTAGTAGTGACAAAGGATAGGATGTAGCATTTTCAGTAAGTAAACAGTCACATTTTCAATGTAGTCCTAATTCTATGGACTATGAGAGCAACACTGACAATGCACATGAGGAAGAATATCCAATAAACATCGTGTCAAATTTTCCATTTAGTCCGAATTGTAAGGACTATGAAAGTAGCACTAAAGAAGGGGAAGATGAAGAATATCCTCAAAGTTAGTATTTGAAAAGCACAGCTGATCATAGTGTGGATAACATTCCTCTTAATGATGATGAAAATCCTATACAAATGATGATCCAATGATGGAGATGTTTCCAAGAAATATTGTATCCAGGAGTAGGAACAGAACCTTTTGTATCAATGTAAGATGTTCTAGTTATATAAGGGGTAGAGCAGAATATCTAACAAGATGAAGTTCTATCAATGCTCTCATTTCAAGTGAATGTTGTCAAAAAGATTGCTTGATACATATGGATTTCAAATTTGCATTAGAGAGTAGGAAGAGATATTTGTCAATGAATAAAAGCATGCAAAATTCATATTTAGTTGGGTGCATGCAATCTACATTGTTAGGTTATGATTATCATATTGGGTCTTTATTTATTTGTAGAAAGGCTTTCAAAATGTTTCATTCGATTGGGAATTTTCGTCTCTCGAGAATTCAAGAAAATTTGGAAAAGGATCCCACATTTTATTCAGAAGTACGTCATAAAAGACAGTTTGGGCCATTATCAAATATTGCAATGTCATGGATGAAAGATTTCTTTTCAAAGCATGGAGAGTGTATGCCAAATAGAGAGACAATACATATTCCAGATAATTCTTCAAGATGAGAAATATGCAACTTATACAAAGAATATGCAGAAGGTGCTAAGGGACATGGCCGATTTATTACATATCAATATTTTGTGAAGGTATGGAATAAAGAATTCAACAATGTCCGTATTCCTAATAAGACAAGGATGGGGATTTGCAGTATTGTGCTTCTCTTAAATCAAAAAGGGAAAAATGTGAAGGGTCAGAAAGAGGTAAGCATTCATAGCTTTAACTTTTAAAATTGTATAGTCATCAACTATGAAAACATATTTCTTAATGGCTTTCTTTGATGTTGTGTAGATTCAATTGTCAAAGAACTTCAATAGCATCGTGAACAACAAACAAGTGAAATGAAAAAGTTGTACAAGCATAGAAAGAAGTGTTATGATAATCCGAATAAATATTTTGGTTTGATAATTGATGGTATGGACCATAAGAAAACACTTTTACCAAATTTTGTTCGTACACCCAAAAATTTACAGGAGGAAAATGTTATTTCGTATCACTTGGTTGGTTGTATGGTATTCAATGGGAAAATGTTGCCAAGGGTGTACTTCACAGCTCCAAATATTCATAATGATGCAAATCTGACCGTAACCATAATTCATGATGTGCTTTCTCATTGGTCTGGTAATCTTCCTGAAGTTTTGTATCTGTAATTGGAAATCACTTGCCATGAAAACAAAAATTAGGTTGTTTTTGGATATCTAAACATGCTTTTTGAATTGAGAATTTTTCAGAAGGTAAAGGTTGGTTTCCTTTTTGTTGGGCACACTCATGACCATATTGATAAGATGTTAAGTCGTTTTTCAGTCACATTGAGGAGGAAGGAAGTTGGGAGCTTGCCATCATTAATTGAATGTATTAAGAAATCATACATGCCAGAGCCTACTTTTGATGTGTTGGAAGAAACTATTGACATGCGAAGGTTTATTCTGGGATCGCATGGTGAGGGGAAATGCATTGAACAACTTAATAACATTAGCTTACAACATAATTTCATATAAAAAAAATTGATGGGAAAACACTAATATGGGGCAAGAAGTATTCAACTACTGCAGAATGGGCACCTTCATCAGGTTTGGAATTTTTAAAATTCATTCCAAATCATCCAATATTTGCATCAAAAATATTGCTATTACAATCAATTGGTGAAGTTCATAATGCACACAAACATAATAGAGATATAAATTATTCTGATTGCCTAGAAGAAATTAAAAAATGCATTAGATATACATATGGGGACTTTGACATTGCCGATTCAGTTTGGTGGGAGTCATTTTTCAATAATCAAAGTGATATCATTTCAACAACAACAAATGAATATATACCTTTGAAAAATCCATTTATTTGGCCACAAAATGTGTTGAATGAACATGAGGAAATAAACATTGTTGAACAACAACAATCTCAAGGTATTATTAATTCTTCACAGGGCAGAGGAAAGAGAGATGTATATTGGTTCCAGAAGATCTCGTGCATAATGTGAAGCCATGGAAGACCTTTATAGGGGTTCAATATAGGATATTACGGAGGGTTGCATGATCGTAGTGCTAGCAGATGGAGATCCCAATGGCTATCCATTCTGGGTTGCTAAAGTTATAAAGGTATTTACAGAAAATGAGGATGTTACATGTGTTGAAGTACATTGGTATGCCACAAATACACACCCATTCAATGGTGTGTATAAGCCAGAGATGGTAGTTGACAAAAAAAATGGCGGAAAGAGAAGAATAAAGGGTACAAATATAAATCACTGCTACAAATACATCTTAAAATTGGAGGATGTTGACATACTTGTTTATGAATTCAATTTAACAAAGAGAGGAACTCTTCGCTTCAAGACGATAGAGATTCTAAAAAGGTTATTACCAGAAGGAACAATGTTCAGATGGGAGTCTACTGAAACGAGTCATAGATCTAGAAGAATTTTGAAACCTGAAATGGTGGGCATGCATGTGGACTTAGATGGGACACTAGTTGATGAAAGAGAAGAATATGAAACATCTTCATCAGCATCTAGTTACTCATCTGAATATGTGAATTCTGATGGTGTTCAAGAAAATATAAGTGATTTTGAATAATTGTTTAAGACAATTTATATAACTGATGCTTTCATCGCATCTTGAAATAAAATTTTTAATTTCCATATGGTGTTAAATCAGAAGTTATGAGTCAGTTTTATGTTGTTGGATTATATGTCTTAATCATGATAACTTTTATTGTTTAGAATATCTACAATGCAACATTAAATTAGAAATATAATGTATTGTTTTATTCAATATACAAATAATGGCATTTGAATTCATTTAGTCATGTAATTTTTTCATAATGTCATGGTTTTTTAATTTTAGGGTTGAAAAATTTCTAATTTCATTTGTATCTAGCATGTTGTGGTTGAAATCATGTTGAATTTATACTTAGGAAAGAAAAATGTTATTCTACCAAAAACATTAGTGTGTCTTTTTTTCATAAACAACTTTTTTTGGCACATAGAAATTTGGTTTTACTAGCATTTTTTTAAAAACGTTGAAAGTTGACCTTAAAAGAAAATCATCATTCTAGTATCACCACTTTTTCATTTTCAAGGTGTTTTTTTCACGAAAATTTCATTTTCACTGCCATTTTTAAAACATGTTCAAAATTGACCCTAAGAAAAAAACCCATCGTTCCAGTATACACACTTTTTGTTTTTAGCATTGTTTTTGAGTTTTTTTTTAGGGTTTTTTGGCCAGAGTTCTTGTTTTTAGTTTATAGTTCTCATTTCAAAGTTTACATTGTTTGTCCAGCACAATGTAGCTTTTACATTTATTCTGTATTTTACTAAAAAACTTCTTTGTGGAAAAGAAATGATTGATTTTTTCGGAATCCTGTATTTAAGACATTTACCTCACCTAAAGGTGGAATTATTTCATCATATTATAGATGTACTATATTTGTTTATTTTATGACCAAATCAGTAAAACATAGTTACGGATGAAACAAGAAATATTACCTCAAAACGGGTACTCGAGCCCAAAAACACATGAAAAAGCAACCTAAGAATTAAAATTGTTTATTCCAGAATGATGGTTTTTTTAGGGTAAATTTTCAACATTTTTTTTAAATGGAAGTAAAAACCATTTTTGGGTTTAAAAAATGGATGAAAAAACACCCTTAAAAAAATTGTTTATTCTGGAATAACAAAAAAAAAATCGGGTTACAATTTTGACATTTTTTAGCATTGGAGTTAAAGAAAAAATATCCAAACTTTGAATAACTGTAAAATTCCAACAATTCTCAGACATGATGTTGAAGATAAACTATCATGTCTTGAATCCTGATAATTCCAACTATTTCCATCCATGTTGTTAAAGATAAAATATCTTGACTCTAAGTTACCTTGAAATTGTAATTGTTTTCGACCATAGCATTAAAGATAAAGTATCATAATTCAGAAACACCTTAACATTTCGACAAATTTTCAACCTTGTAATTAAAAACCTTCAGTTTGTAACATATTTCAACCATTAAATTATAGAAAAATTATATGACTAAAACAATTTTTAAAAATGAACAAGTAAATGAAATATTCATTATTCCAAGAGTAATATTTAGCAATGGAGTTAAAGATAAAATATCCAGACTTCGAAACACTGTAAAATTCCAAAAATTCTCGAACATGATGTTAAAGATAAAATATCATGTCTCGAATATTGATAATTCCAACTATTTCCATCCATGTTGTTAAAGATAAAATATCTTGACTCTAAAAATTCTTGAAATTGTAATTGCTTTCAACCATAACATTAAAGATAAAATATCATAATTCAAAAACACCTTAACAATTTGAAAAATTTTCAACCTTGTAATTAAAACCTTCGGTTTGTAGCACATTTCAACCATGAAATTATGGACAAATTATATGACTCAAACAATTTTTAAAAATGAACAAGTAAATGAAAGGCTCATTATTCCCAGAGTAATTTTTAGCAATGGAGTTAAAGATAAAATATCTTAACTCTAAAACACCTTGAAATTGTAATTGTTTTCAACCATAGCATTAAAGATAAAATATCATAATTCAAAAACATCTTAACATTTTCACATATTTTCAACCTTGTAATTAAAAACCTTCAGTTTGTAACACATTTCAACAATGAAATTATGGATAAATTATATGACTAATTTTTTTTAATTAACAATTAAATGGAAGATTCATTATTCCAAGAGTATTTTTTATTTCCAAGGATAAAACTATAGCTCTTTTCAAATTTTAGCCTAAGACAACTTATCCTATTATAATAGAAACCTAAAATTCAACCATCAAAATGACGTGTTCTTTTTAATGAGGCATTGAAATTTCAACAATTTGAAAACTATCTTATACCAAATAATAACAATAAATAGTATCATCACAATATCACTATATAATTTAAAAAATCAACATTAATTTCTAATATTTATTTACTTTTAATCAAAATATCAACTTTTGTAGATTGAATATCACATACATTAAATCATATAATCCAAAAAACATAGAAATGACCCATAACTTCATGTAAGATCATATGGAAGTCAAAAATATTTATTTCAATTTACCATGCAAACCTCTCTAAAGAAATGAATTTCTTTTAATTAAGACATTAAATCCAACAAACATAGAAATGACTCAAATTCATGTAAGATCATGGAAGTCAAAATATTTATTTCAAGTTACCATGCAAACTTAATTTACATAAAATGTCTTAGACATTTATTCAAAATCATCCATAGGATCTGGCACACCATCAGAATCTACATTTCCAGATGAATGACTGGATGCAGATGAAGATGACCCATATTCTTCTCTTTCATCAGCTAGAACCCTATTTGAGTCAACATGCATTCCCACCATTTCAGGTTTTAAAATTCTTCTAGATCTATGACTAGGTTCAGTAGACTCCCATCTCAACACTGCTCCTTCTGGTAGCATCTTCTTCAAAATATCTATGGTCTTGAAGCAAAGAGTTCCTCTCTTTGTTAAATTGAAGTCATATACAAGTATGTCAACATCCTCCAATTTTAATAGGTCTGTGCAGCAAAGATTTATATTTGTACCCTTTCTTTTTCTCTTTTTGCAAATTTGTTTATCAAATACCATCTCTGACTTGTACACACCATTGAATGGGTGGGTATCTGTGGCATACCAATATATCTCAACAACTATAATATCTTCATTTTCTTTAATGACTTTTATAACCTTCCCAACCCAAAATGGATAGCCAAGTGGATCTCCATCTGCTAATACTGCTATCATGCAACCCTCCTTAACATCCTGCACAGAACCCATGTAAAGGTTTTCCATGGCTTCACGTTGTGCACACGATCTTTTAGAACCAATATATATTTCTCTTTCCTCTTCCTATTGAGAATTAATAATGCCTTGAGATTGTTGTTGTTCAATAATGTGTCTTTCCTCCTATTCATTTGGCATATTTTGAGGCCAAATAAATGGAGTCTTCAAAAGTGTATATTCATTTCTTGATATTGAGATGATATCACTTTGATCATTGAAAAAAGACTCCCACCAAACTGAATGAGCAACATCAAAGTAGTGATATGTATCTCTAATACATATTTTTATTTCTTCCAGACATTCAGAAAAATTTATCTCTCTCTTATGCCTTCGTGCATTATTGAGTTCAACAATTGATTGTAATAATATTATCTTTGATGCAAATATTGGATGATCTGGAATGAACTTCAAAAATGCTAAACCTGATGACGACCCCCATTCTGCAAAATTTGAACACTTCTTGATCCGTATAAGTGTTTTTCCATCAATTTTTTTGATATGAAATCGATGCTAGAAGCTAATGTCATTAAGTTGTTCAATGCATTTCTCCTCACCATGCGATCCCAAAATAAACCTTCACATGTCAATAATTTCCTTCAGCACATGAAAAATAAGCTCTAGAATATATGCTTTCTTAATACATTCAATTAATGATGGAAGGCTCCCAACATTCTTCCTCCTCAATGTTACTAAAAAACAACTAAACATCTGATCAATATGGTCATGAGTTTTCCCAACAAGAAGGAAACCAACCTTTACCTTTTCAAAAATTCTCAATTGAACAAGCATGTTTAGATATCCAAAAAGGAACATGATTTTTATTTTCACGGCTTGTGTTGTCCAATTGCAAATACAAAACTTCAGGAAGAATACTAGACCAATGAGAAAGAAAATAATGGATTATAGTTATGGTAAGATTTGCATCATTATGAATATTTGGAGCTGTGAAGTAAACCCTTGGTAACATCTTCCCGTTAAAGACCATACAGCCAACCAAGTGAAACTGAATAAAATTTTCTTCGTGTAAATTTTTTGGTGTGTGGACAAAATGTGGCAGGAGTGTTTTATTTTGGTCCATATTTGGGGTTGATAATTTGATGGTATGGAAAAAAAAAAAACACTTCTGCTACATTTTGTCCACACACCAAAATATTTACAGGAAGAAATAAAAAAATGTATTAAAGATACATATGCCTACTTTGATGTTGCTGATTCAGTTTGGTGGGAGTCTTTTTCCAATGATCAAAGTGATATCATCTAAATATCAGGAAATGCATATACACTTTTGAAGCCTCCATTTAGTTGGCCTCGAAATATGCCAAATGAATAGGAGGAAAGACACATTGTTGAATGACAACAATCTCAAGGAATTATTAATTCTCGACAGGAAAAGGAAAGAGAAATATATATTGGTTCTAAAAGGTCACGTGCACAACGTGAAGCCATGGAAGACCTTTATAGGGGTTTTGTGTAGGATGTTAAGGGGGGTTGCATGATAACAATATTAGCAGATGTAGATCCACTAGGCTATCAATTTTGGGTTGCAAAGGTTATAAAAGTCATTAAAGAAAGTGGAGATATTACAGTTGTTGAGGTACATTGGTATGCCAAAAATACCCACCCATTCAATGGTGTATACAAGCTAGAGATGGTAGTTGATAAACAAATTCATAGAAAGAGAAAAATAAAGGCTACAAATATAAATCATTGCCGCACAGAGCTATAAAAATTGGAGGATGTTGACATACTTGTCTATGAATTAAATTTAACAAAGAGAGAAACTCTTCGCTTCAAGAACATATATATTTTGAAGAAGTTGCTACCTAAAGGAATAGTGCTGAGATGGGAGTCTGTTGAACCTAGTCGTATATCTAGAAGACTTTTGAAACCTGAAATGGTGAGCATGCATGTTGACTCAGATGGGGCTCTAGTTGATGAAAGACAAGAATATGGTTCATCTTCATCTGCATCTAGTCATTCATCTGAAGATGTAGATTCTGATCGTGTGCCAAATCCTATGGATGATTTTGAATAAATGTCTAAGACATTTTATGTAAATTAAGTTTGCATGGTAACTTGAAATAAATATTTTGAGTTCCATGATCTTACATGAATTTATGAGTCACTTCTATGTTTGTTGGATTTAATGTTTTAATTAAAAGAAATTCATGTCTTTAGAGATGTTTGCATGGTAACTTTAAATAAATATTTTTACTTCCATATGATCTTACATGAAGTTATGGGTCATTTCTATGTTTTTTGGATTATATGCTTTAATGTATGTGATATTCAAACTACGAAAGTTGATATTTTTATTAAATGTAAATAAATATTAGAAATTAATGTTGATTTTTTAAATTATGCAGTGATATTGTGATGAATTTATTTATTTTTATCATTTGGTATAAGATAGTTTTAAAATTGTTGAAATTTCAATGCCTCATTAAAAATAACACTTCATTTTGATGGTTGATTTTTAGGTTCTTCTTACAACAGGATAAGTTGTCTTAGGCTAAAATTTGAAAAGAGCTATAGTTTTATCTTTTGAAATAAAAAATACTCTTGGAATAATGAACCTTCCATTTACTTGTTAATTTTTAAAAATTGTTTTAGTCATATAATTTGTCAATAATTTCATGGTTGAAATGTGTTACAAACTGAAGGTTTTTAATTACAAGGTTGAAAATTTGTCAAAATGTTAAGGTGTTTCTGAATTATGACATTTTATCTTTAATTCTATGATTGAAAACAATTACAATTTCGAGGTTTTTTAGAGTCAAGATATTTGAGTTTTAACTCCATTGCTAAAAATTACTCTTGGAACAATAAGTCTTTCATTTACTTGTTCATTTTTAAAAATTGTTTTAGTCATATAATTTGTCCATAATTTCATGGTTGAAATGTGTAACAAATTGAAGATTTTTAATTACAAGGTTGAAAATTTGTCAAAATGTTAAGGTGTTTCTGAATTATGATATTTTATCTTTAATGCTATGGTTGAAAACAAATATAATTTTAAGGTTTTTTAGAGTCAACATATTTTATCTTTAACAACATGGTTGGAAATAGTTGGAATTATCAAGATTCGAGACATGATATTTTATCTTTAACATCGTGTCTGAGAATTGTTGGAATTTTATAGTGTTTCAAAGTTTGGATATTTTATCTTTAACTCCATTGCTAAAAATTACTCTTGGAATAATGAATATTTCATATACTTGTTCATTTTTAAAAATTGTTTTTCATATAATTTGTCCATAATTTAATGGTTGAAATGTGTTACAAACTGAAGGTTTTTAATTACAAGGTTGAAAAATTGTCAAAATGTTAAGGTGTTTCTGAATTATGATATTTTGTCTTTAATGCTATGGTTGAAAACAATTATAATTTCAAGGTTTTTTAGAGTCAAGATATTTTATCTTTAACAACATGGATGGAAATAGTTGGAATTATCAGGATTTGAGACATGATATTTTATATTTAACATCATGTCCAAGAATTGTTGGAATTTTATAGTTTTTCAAAGTCCAGATATTTTCTCTTTAACTCCATTGCTAAAAAATGTCAAAATTGTAACCCGATTTTTTTTTGTTATTCTAGAATAAACATTTTTTTTAAGGGTGTTTTTCCGTCCATTTTTCAAACCCAAAATTTTTTTTACTTCCAAAAAAAAATTGTTAAAAATTTACCGTAAAAAAAACATCATTCTGGAATAAACAATTTTCATTTTTGGGTTGTTTTTTCATGTTTTTTTGGGGTTTTTGGGCTCGAGTACCCGTTTTGAGGTAATAGTTCCCGTTTCATCCGTAACTATTTTAGACTAATTTGGTCATAAAATAAACAAATCTAGTACATATATAATATGATGAAATAATTCCACCTTTAGGTGAGGTAAATGTCTTAAATACAAGATTCCAAAAAAATCAACCATGTCTTCTCTAAGCACATTGTTTCTTGAAGATAAACTAAAATCCTTAAACATTACTATATTAGTAAGAAGTGGATTTTCGTCTTCCCAATCCACCCCATATGAACCATAGATACAATATCCCATTCACTCCATTTCTTCAACACCATATAATACAGATCCCTATGTAGGAATATCATGAATCATTCTTCTCAAATCTAATGGATGGGTACTCTATCGCAATTATCTCCCCTCAAAAATTGATATAATTATATATTGATTGTATATGATCCATTGGCATTGATTTAGAAATGAAATTGCAAGTTTCAATATTTATCCAACATAACATAATAATTTTAGAGCATAAATTTCCATATAGACACAAAAACACAATCAACTAATTAGCACCCTATTTTTTATCCCTGGATTAACAATGTATAAACTCATATATGATGAAAGCATTAGATTCAATTGATGTAATTTGTAAGTATTGCAGGTGTATGGTTAATAGTATAAATACGTCATCGAATATAAATAAATAAGAACAAAATCACAGGGGATATGATTTCACAAGAAAGGAAAGAAATGGGGCTTAAGGGACTCAGAGGGGGCCAAAAGAGAAATGATATTGTTTTATTTTAGGGTTGAGTCACTTACGTCATATTATCTCATCGTACCAACCTTGGGATGAGTTGTGTGTAAGATACATGGGCTTCTTAGGAAGATAAGGAGTGAGTTATGAGCATGAAAATATAACCTATGACTTATAGTTATGCAAATATAATTTCCAACATTCATCTTCTTAGAGGTTGTGAGGAGATATTATTCTTCCATGATTGTAATAGGATAATGGGTAGGCTATTATGAAAACTATGGACAATTGGCATCCATGTGCAAGAGACACTACTTCCATTGAGAAACTCCATTATAATTGAAAATTATTTGATCCAAATGAAAAAGGCATCCACCCATGGTATTCATCCACCAATAAAAAAACCCACAAAGAAGTTTTTTATTAAAATACCAAATAACTGTAAAAGATACATTGTGGTGGAAAATTTGTCATTTTACAAAATGCGACTTGTTACTTATAGCCTTTTTTGGTTACAATACCACATATAAATTCTATGGGTGGGTAAATACCATGGGTGAATGAATAACATGGGTGGATGTCACTTACAATACCATGGGTAAATTCCATGAGTGGATAAATACCACGAAGATGAATAACAAGGGTGGATGTCACAATACCACGGGAAAATACCATGGGTCAATGAATAGCATGGGTAAATTCCATGGGTAGATGCCACTTACAATACCATAGGTAAATTCCATGGGTGGATGAAGATAATGGGTGGATGCCATTTTCCATTCAGATCATTATTGGAGTCCCTAGTAGAGAGATTAAATGGATAAACTATGATATATCACTATAGGGAAGATGGATATACTATGGGACTACATGGAAGAGAATGTGATCTCATTCCCTAGGTTATGAAGTCTAAACTAGAAAGTGCGATGATGTATTAGGATTGATGTGAGAATTCATAGACTTTTTATTTTTGGTAAAGTGAGCTACATTAAAGGACGATATCCATCGATAGGTTACTTCATCCCTGTGGACTTACAACCTTATTTTAGTGGTGGCCATGTAGTAGAAAGTATGTAGGAAATAGTAAACCTATGGTTGGGTGGAACATCATTCTTATACAACTCATTGGTTATTGAATTACATAAATATCAGTTTTCATGGTTTATTGCAATTATGATGAATTTCATGCCACTTATGTTGTTAATTGAATGATTTTTTGCATGCTTATGTTTTTATTTATTTTATGATGTTTATTAACTAAACGAACTATTATGTTTGCATAAGCTTTCTTGTCATTTTACATGGGTATATAAATTAACAACATGATAATGAGGAAATTGGTATAAGAGATGTAGAAAGATAGGGAATTAAGCCTATTAGTATTGTTAAGTAAATAATAGAGTTATATATGAGCTAATAGAATATAATTTTATGTTGTTTGTAATGAATGTAGAATACCCCACTATCCCGATAGTTTATCGAGGTGGTTGGGTATGTGACAAAGTGGTATCAAAGCTATTAGAAAAAAATTCTATGTTGTTGGGAATGAATTTGCAATGCCCTACTAACCCAATATTGTCTAAGGGAAGTTAGGTATATTATAAAATTATATAAGAGCTATTACTTATAGAACTAGGTTTGTATGGGCATAAACCGATTTGGACATGACCAAATTATATATATATATATATATATATATATATATTGGAAAAATGATGTGAAGGAGCAATTGAAAATTTTAGTAGTTTCAAATTATCCATTGTCCAAGTAGTATGAGGTATAGATTATATGCTAGGATGGACCATATTACTAAGGAAAATTCATAAATACTCAAATTCTCATTGATGAATTTTAAGCATAAATTTTATCATACATGAGGATATTAGGAAAAAAAATTAATGGCAATGAATCCATAGAACATGGGGTTAAATTCAATATAAGAATTAATGAATGATAGAGTGAATGAGTTACGAATGTTAAGCCAACAAAATCCATGGTGGCACTAAAATATTCAAAAATAAGAATTTTTGTGTATGTGTGTGGACTTGTACTGGTGATGTGAACTAGCAAGGTGATATGGAGGTGTTACAATGTTACTAGGTGGTAGCCATAAGGTTGGGCCAATGGTGGCAAGGATAAATGCACTACAAAATGTGGTTTATGGAGGAAAGTGAGGCATTTTTTGAAAATGTCATGTTAGTGCCTAAATCTACCTTAGGCTGAGAAAGGTAGGATCTAGGGTAACATCAAACCACGCTTAACCTAGTAGCTAGCCCTACCAGATCAGGAGAAGGCTCTCTCCTTGTCAATCTTAGTAAAATATAGCAAATGAGGCTTGAGATGACTGATGTAAAGACTAATTTTAGGCTAGGTATATGCTCAAAGGAGTTTGATTGAATTTGATGATGTTTTGTTGGCTCAAAAGTGAAAGGCAGATTTGGGTCTGGGGAATGGACTCAGTCTTGTAGAGGTTTTTGTGGGGCGAGGTAGGAAAATGGTTTAGTACTTTAAATTGAATGAGATGAAGAGTCTTAGGATTGGTGAAGAATTGGAGAGGACATGAGAGTCTCAGGGATCCTCTTCAAATAGTAGAAAACATAAATAACTAAACAGCCCCTAGGTAGACCACTGCAACTTCAATGATTTCTACCTTTATCCTTGATTCATTTAGTTCAGCTGAAAAAGAGAGAGAATGGCATACATAAAACACATGTAAAACTTGAATTACAGAAGAAGACACAATACCAAATCAATTTGCCACAAGAATCTCACAAAAGGTTGCAAACCCTGGTCTATTCCTTTTCCAAACTACAGAGATGAATGCACAATGCTACTCAAAGCTTTCACAAAAGTCCAACCTTTTCCAATGACTGAAAAACTACTAGATATAGGCAACAAACAAGTCATCCTAGCCTTTAGGGGTCGAACTCATAAGTTTAGGAGCTGTTTCAACAAGATCTAAACTGAGAACTAAAAAGCAGGCAGTGGAACAGCTTGCCTCTAAAAACTAGGAAACTGATTCATTCAGTTGCAATCTACCTTTTCATGGATGAATATACCTATATGAATGAAAATTTAACGCATTTACATCAAAATCCACCAAGTCACATCAAATTACATCATGAGTTTGACTATTAGAAATAGAAGAGTCAAACTATGAAGAAACTAGGTGAAAAAAATAGAGTTTTTCGACCAAAATGACAAAATTTCATCTTGTGCACCACGCTCCTGTCCCTGTGCGGCATGCTACTTTGGAGCTGATTTTGGTGGCCTTCCTATGCACCCAATTTGCTCCAAGTGGGCTTGTTGGAAAGGTATGCCTGTCTACTTTCTAGAACACGTGGAATTTATGAATTTGGTCTCCATTTGCCCCTCCAAAAATGAGTTCTCCCAACATTGCTTCCTGTGTGGCCAAAAATGGGTAGAAAGGTCGTTTTTGGGCTGTTTTTGACTTTTTTGGAAGCTCAAAAGCTATCAAAATTTCTTGGCCATGTGAGGGCATTCATATTTTTCCATGAGGAATCCAAAAATGTTGAGTTTTCCTCAAAAGGAGGTCCCTAGCAAAAGCACGTGCCAGGTGGTGCGGTGCACCAGGCAGAAAAACCTGTTTTTTAGGCCAAAGATTCAAAATTTGCAAAAAGTTCCCAAAAGTTCTTGAAATTTGGGCTGAGTGTCCTTCATCAAGTGCTGTGTTGGGCTAAGGAAGCCTCAGCCAAAATCTGGAGTCTATCTTGCTCTTTTTTCTTCCTCGATGCTTTCTTCAACTTGGCCTTCAAAATCCTAATTCTTGCTTTACACACCATGTTTCTCGCCAAGTAGTGGTAGGCCATGTGCCTCAACATATTTTTCTCCCTGTTGGCCTTCTCTACCATCTTTTCCAAGTTCATATTTTCCCTCTCAAGCCAAGATTCACGGTCAGCATCAATTTCTTGTTCAAGTGGTGTCAACTTGATTTTCCTCCTCTTAGCAGTTTGATGATTTTCTCTTATGTTTTGGAGCTCCATGATTGCTTGCTAATCCTCTAGTTGTTTTTTCCTTTGCTCTAGATATTCGACTATCCACTTGGCTCTTTCTAGGTTGAGAGATAAATCATGAATGTCAACTTGTTGTGCCTTAATGATCTCCTTAAGCTTTGAGCTTTGGGAGCCCAAATCGGTGTCATCATCCTGAATAAGAATGAAATCTATCTCTTGTCCTCCTGAAGGCCCCTCATCATGTAATGGTTGCTTACCCTTGTCCTATACCTGCTTTGCTATTGAAGGAAATGAGACCCCTTCCACCCCGGGTGGAGATAGTACTCATTTTGCTGCTGCAAACAATCTCCTTGTGCCCTTTTGGTATGTAACAAACACTGGCACACTGGTGGTCTGTGTCTCATGCACCTCTTGCTGATGTGAAGGCTCTCTTGCCTCATGAAAAACTGATGGGGGTACTTGAGGACCTGTAAAGACCTCATGTGCAATGAAATCCTCCCATGAGATATTCAGTAAACCAAGCTGATGCAAGACCACAATTTTGATGAGTGCAAAGTGATAGATGTTGTTATACTACTGATGAGGAGGCTTCCTTTGAACCAAGGTGGTCATCTTCTCAATATTTCGGCAAATAAAATAGGGGAGATTCATCATTCTCACCCTAGTGAAGTGCATCAACAATCTGATGTGGTAGGCATACAGGCGAGAAAATCTGCCCTCACAGCTGAAATATTTAATTATGAGTTTCATCAAGGGTGCATATGTGTCCTGAAGGAACCTGAAAGGGAAAACTCTACTAATCTGCCTCTGAAAACCAGCCTTGATATAAGGCTCATAATGTTCCCTATCTACCAGCTGCCCCTTATTCCACTGCTCACCGACATTTGGAATACTGGTTGCTTGAGATATAGTCTCAGGTGTTAAGGTAAATGTCACACCTACCAGATTGACTTGACCATTGTGAAGATGGAGTACAAATAGTTGGGCAAGCTCATTATGGTATTTGACTCTTTCCACAAATTTAATTCTCTATGCCAACTAAATCAATCATAAAGAACAAAGACCACAAGAAACAGAAAACTAGGGGAAATTTTAAAAAGCAAAAAGAAAAAACCAGACAAAGGGAGGGGAAGACAGGAAGACAACAACTAGGAGGAGAGGGCTGGGACCTAGCAACTACTGATCTTTTAGCCATCCTCCCTATTGATATTGTTCCGCCTTTTTTCAGTCTCAAACGCTTCGCTAGATTTTTGGTGATGGAATTAGGACACTCTAGCAATAACACTAGCCTCTTCGATGCAGACATGATGATTGGTTTTCTCCACATGCTTTACTAACATAGAAGACTTAGCCCTCCTATGCTTAAGGTTAGCTGCGTGCTCACTAATCATTTGATTAATGGAGCGACCAACCTCACCAATATAGGGGGTCCCACATGAAAAAGGAATAATATAAACCCCTTTCATGTCTTTGGGGTTGAGAGGATCCTTCACTGATCTTAGGGACTTACGAATGGTGTTGAGAGGTCTAAAGGTCGAGGGGACATTATGCTTCTTAAGAATCCTCGCAATCCTATCTGTGGTCCCCTCGATTGCGAGGATTCTTAAGAAGCATAATGTCCCCTTGACCTTTAGACCTCTCAACACCATTTTTAAGTCCCTAAGATCGGTGAAGGATCCTATCGACCCAAAAGACATGAAAGGGGTTTATATTATTCCTTTTTCATGTGGGACCCCTATATTGGTGAGACTGGTCGCTCCATTAATCAAAGGATTAGTGAGCACGCAGCTGACCTTAAGCATAGGAGGGCTAAGTCTTCTGCGTTAGCAAAGCATGTGGAGAAAACCAATCATCATGTCTACATCGAAGAGGCTAGTGTTATTGCTGGAGTGTTCCAATTCCATCACCGAAAATTTAGGGAATTGCTTGAGATTGGAAAAAGGCCGAACAGTCTCAATAGGGAGGATGGCTGGAAGATCAGTAGTTGTTGGGTCCCAACCCTCTCCTCCTAGTCGTTATCTTCCTGTCTTCCCCTCCCTTTGTCTGGTTTTTCCCTTTTATTTTTAAAATTTCCGCTGGTTTTCTGTTTCTTGTGGTCTTTGTTCTTTATGATTGATTTAGTTGGCATAGAGAATTATCTAGAAATTAATCTATGATAATTTTAACCCTTAAATCAACCTTAATTTTTAAGATAAATTTTAGTTATTAGAGTTTTCTTTCTTCCCATTAAATTACTTTAATATTTATATATTAAATATTAAATTAGAATTAATTTATTTTTAATTATTTTATTTATAAGCGTTTGTGCCTTTTCAATAAATATAATTATATATTCCTATGACTAACGGCTCTAACAATTTTTAGATTTAATTCACTTACCATTAATTTAAAATATTTAAAGTTTTTTTAACTATTAATTTAAAATTGATTTATTTTATAATTAATTTATGTTAATATATATTTATAAATATATGTCCCTTTAACTTATTATTTGATCAAAATATATTTAACTATTTATAGATTATCTAATTTACTTTTATAACTAACTAATATTTATATATAATAACTTTATAACTAACAATTTTAGATTAATTAATTTAATTTATTTTAGTATATATTAACTTAAAATTAATTTAAATTAATTTATTTCGATATATATTTATAAATTTATGTCCTTTTAACTTATTAAAATATAATTCAACTATTTTTGGATTACTCTATAACTAACTAATATTTATAATAGCTTTGATAACTAACAACTTTAGATTAATTCATTTTATGATTTACTGATTCAAATTTACTTATTCTAATATATTTTTATAATTATGAAATGATCCATTTTGTATTTTAATAAGAATAATGACTTATTTAATAAAGTTTTTAACCCTTATCTAAGTCAACTAGCTATTTCCTGGTCAAATCTAGCCGTTGTCATTATAGCCGTTACTTGGTCTAGAATGTTCTGCTATCTATTTAATATGCAAACCGAGATCTGTTCATTTAACTTGTCCTAACGATGAACCACACTAGTTGGTTCGAAACGCGTCGACAAATGAAACATCATGTGATTTATGCCGAAAGAATCTCTCTTAAATCCTAATTTCCTTTAATGCATTTTCAAGTTCTCCTTCAAGATCCACTTTTTCTTCGAGTTCCTCAACCTCATAAATGAATAGTATTTCATTCAATTTTTCATCGATTACACCTACATCACTTTTCGTGTCACTTTTCTCCTTTGACTAAAAATTATTTTTCTTATTGCCTTGCTTCTTCTTTTGATACTTGGGCTTGAATCTTGATTAATCATCACTTTGTTTCATCTGAGTACAAGGGAATGTAGATGAATAATGACCAATTATTCCACATTAAAAACATTTGAAAGGAAGCTTACCTTTGAACTTATAGGTTATTGTCTTGAGTTTAAAATTCGTTTCATTAGAATTAGAATTTTTTTTTAAGAAGGTGGGAGATAATCCTATCCTCTTTTATCTCTTCATTATGGATTCTCTTGTTCTTTTATTTATCAATCATGTATATATTATTATTCGTCAATTTTCCTATGTTTGATTTTTAAATTTCACACTATTTGGATTTAAATATGACATCAAAACCTTGACCACATATATTACTGATACTCAAGAGCTTATGCTTCAGTCCTTCATTGTACAAGATATCTTGTGCTTTATTTTTTCCATCGTTATTATGGTAATTGTGCCTTTTCCAATGATTTTAGTAGATAAATTGTTTCTAAAATTTAATTTACCTATGTCTCTCTCCTTGATGCCGATGAGCTTACTTTGATCCCATATCATTTGTCGTGAACAAGAACTATCGACATACCACTTATCCTTTTTCTTTTGAGAATATAATATAAGACCACCATTTCCTTCATTCCCTATCTTATATGGGAACTTTTCTTTGACATAATAGAATGGAAAATGACTACAAGTAGTTTCCTTATGACTAAATGAATGATATACAAAAAATTAACAATAAAAGAATCTATGGTACCTCGATGTTTGTGTCTTGCTACTTGTTCTGGTTTGAGCATCTTCGTGAATTTACTTGGTTGACTGCTTTGCTACATCTACCTCTTTCTTGACATGGTTAGTTATGTTATTTTTCTCCACTACTTTTTTGTTTCTCCTATATTTCTCTTGACTTCATCAAGTTGTTTTATAAGAATTTTATTGTTTCTCTTAACCTCCTCTAGCTCAAATTTCTAGAAGAATAATTGATTTTTCACCTAAGCCCATATTGGTTTGATCCATCTTCTAGTAGTTAATTATTCTTGAAGATGACCTTCTCCGATTCCACTTGTTGAACCAGAGGTCACACTAAGCAGGGGGGGTGAACTAATGTGAGGCCAATTTCACAATATTTCTTAATCATATATCCATCTACCAATTAACCACAAACATTATTTCGTCAATTATAATAGTGCATCACCATATAATCAACATAAAAAGAAGCCATGAATCAACACAAGAAGCCATCACATCATAAAGAGACATAATTTTTTAGGTCGAAACCCATATGAGAGAAAATTACCCTTTTTTGTCTTCTTTATCCTCAATTCATTTACATCAATTTGTGGGTTCCGACCTGCCAAAGGAAACTACCCCCATGAAATGAAAACTACCACTTGCAGTAGGAGACAACTTCAATGAGGCACCAACCTCAAAAGATGTACACAGTTTCTCACTGTAGGATACAACTTGATTAAGGCTCCAAACTCATCAATGAGAAGGCTTGTTCGGTAGTGGAGGCCCTGCATAACAGTTTTGGGGCTTAAAGCCCATAAGTTAGGGTAACGATATTGTAAAAATTTCCACAAAGTGCACAGAGTGCGAAACGTAATAGGTCAAGTCAAAGGGTTGTTTGCGTGAAAATAATGTAAAATAATAGAAGTCAACCTACCCATGGTCCGCAGACCATGGGAATGTATAAATAGAGCGAGGCTCTAAGGGTAGAGGTAGATTTTTGGAAGATCTGATGTATTATGGGTTTGGAAAAGGAATAGTTTCTCTGAGCCTGTATGTCTGGGTCGAGGATGTTAGTGGTTAGATAGAGGCTCCACAGATATGTGTGCGAAGGCCTAATAGAGTCCGTAGCTGTGTGCACAGACCCCTGTAGCTGTGTGCATAGGGCAAGAAGTGGATTGTACTGAAACAAAAATATTAATGAAGATAAGTTGGTTCTGAAATATTGTGTTGGTTCTGAAATATTGAGGCTCTATTTATATTCTATTTTATGCATCGATTTTATTAGTTTATGATTTTCTGTAAGAATTATGATTGCCCGCATTGGGTTTTATTGTTAAATGTTCCGTAGACTATAAGAAGAAGATCAGATCTATAATAAGAAATCGTATTGGCGTGGATCTACGTGGAAGCCAGACAGTAGTACAGAGTGGCGCAAGGGTGTAGAACGGTTCGCGACCCCACCAGGCCACAACAAGATATCCCAAGGGTGTGGAAACCTGGTTCCAACACCCTCCCCTACCACCTCGAGTGAGACTTCAGTCTGCATGGACTGTTGCCAAAAGGGCAGGTAGTGTGAGATTTTTTTGGCTAAAAAACTTCCGAACTTGGGTCAGGCCCCAATAAGCCAACAAATGGTTCCGTTGCTGGGATTGGAATCTGCCTAAGGGATGTCTGATGTCAGAATTTTGGAACCCTACAAAGAAAGATATTAAAGATTAATTGGAGCAGAAGCAGTACGAGTTCGTAGTTGGCCATAGCACACCCGTGCGCAAACCAGAAGTTTAATATCAAGAGTGCGATCAAGTTACCTGTATTCAAAGGAGTAGGAAGTGAAGATCTAGAACAATTTTGGTTCATAGTAAGGGTAGTGTGGGAAGCACACGGAGTTACAGCTGATAATATTAAAAAGGCTACCTTGGTGAGTGTGCTATAGGATCGCGCGTTGACTTGGTATATCAAGCACTCTAGCGATTATCCAAATTCCAGAATAGCAGAGATCTGGGATGCATTGAATAAAGAGCTTAGCCGTCTGAAATTAGAGATGCAATCAATCATCATGTTCAAGGAGATCGTGATGCTTCCATGTGAAATCCCTTGGGATTTGGATTAGAGACTGAAAAGTGAAATCCGAGAGGCTAACATGACACTAATGGATGGGCAGCACCGCATGTGGTTTGTGGCATCTTTGGCACCACATCTGCGGACGGTGTTATCACAGGAGAAGATCTTGACCCAGGTGGAAGCATTAGAGATAGCGATGAGGTTACATGAGACTCCAATACAGGATCCTAGGTTGGGAGTTCTGTAGATCCATGCACAACTACAAAACCTATTCTTGGAAATGCAGAACTTGAAACAGAAGAAGGTGCCCCGGCCAGAAGCACGAGAAGAAGTATGGCACATAAAATGTAGAAGCCAAGGCCACAATAAGGATCACTGTTAAATATTTGCAAAGTATTTGGTAGCGGGGGGACCAATACCATCGTGACCAGAGGCACAGGTGGGGCCAAGCATGACACCCTCACTCTGGTGTGCAATCTGTTAGGTGGGAGGAAAGCACAACACAGAAAATTGTCACCTACTGCAAAAGTTTACCTAGACCCCCCAGTAGCTATTTTACAATTTTTGGAGATCGGTGGGCCATAATGAACAAGACTTCCATAGTTATGAATTATTGATGGATCGAACAGCTTCCTACAAGATGCAGACTGAGGCGCAAGGTTAGGATCCAGCCATAGTGATAGTGCGCGGTGAGTTCCAAGGGTGAGGACAAGGACGAGGAGGAATGGGGCCAACAAGGGGCCGCGAGTAGCTCATTTGTTATAACTATGGAGGACTAGGACACTACGCACATGATTGTACAAACCCGACCAGAATATCGTGCCCCTACTGTGAGTAGTTCGATCATGAAATGATAGATTTCCCCACATTGATAGTGCAAATACATGATAAAAGGGTAGCACAACCTATGGCGACACATAACGTCCAAATGATGAGGTCCGAACTACGTGAGTAAGACCCCAATGTGAACATGATGCTCAAAAGTGGCACGGCTATAGGGGAAGATAAGGGGAAAGTAACCGAGTTAGGCCCATGGGTTCACAAAACCCCTATAAAGTAGCACGAGTTTGACTTGGAACACATGAAGAAGACGTTTATGGAAGTTAAGAAGAGCTTCGCGGAGGTCTCTACTTCAGGTAGTAAGGATCAACCCAAGTCAGAAATGGATCCTTCGATGCTAACTATCTTTTTTGAGACATGTATGAAGCTACTATGTGAAAATAAGGTAGTTAAGCGATTACAAGAGTTGATAACTAGGTGCATAGGGCTAGGTGAACCTTGTGTGGTTCAGAAATTGGGAAAACATGCTTTGCACACTGGACAAGAAATGCGATTAATGATGTAGATCAGTGAATATGAGATGGATCAGATCATTCTGGACTTAGGTTTAGATGCAAATGTGCTACCTAAGCAGACATGGGAATGCATGGGCAAGCCCACATTATAGTGGTCTCCTATTCAATTACGGATGGCGAACCAACAAAATATCTTACCCATGGGGAGATTGCAAGGAGTCACAATGGATATATAAGGTGCGAGCACACAAACAGACTTTGTGTTGGGTTGTGTTATATTCTTTCCACGACTAACCTACGTAATGAACCGGGGGGTTAGAAGGGGGGTGGAGCCCTCCCATTGTTGCACCGATTGCGCAGTGGGGGGCGGAAACCCCCCTATCTTGGGGTTTTGAAGGGGTCAGGTAGTACCACTCTATGGGGTCCGGGGCAGTGCCCCGAGAATTTTCTTTTTTTGGACCATATATTAGGTTGGGCAGACCTACCTATGGTTTTTGGTCCATGGTTTTGAACGCGATGGTTTTCCGTCCATGGTATTGGATGCTTCAGCATGTATAAATATGTATTGTAACATTGAAAGGAACATAATGAAAAATCAGGATGGTAGTCCTAGTTTTGGGATCCAGGGGAAAATCTCTATGTATATGTGTTTTATGTTATGCTCTCACATTGTTCATTTTTTGTGTTTTAGAATTTGTATGCAAGTAATTTCTGTATGGGGTTAAAACGTACATTTGGTATCAGAGTTATTTTGGCTTCACGGGGATTCCTTTGTTGCTGAGGGGTTTCGCTCGGGCCTGTGGTGGACCCTGTTCAGTGGGAGATTTGCGAGATCAATTTTGGTGGTGAAAGAAGATGGTGAACAATGGAAAGATAGAGATGGAGAAATTTAATGGTCAGAGTTTTGAGTTGTGGAAACTCAAGATGGAGGATTTGTTGGTGGAGAAAGATCAGTGGATCGCGGTAGATCCGGGTACTAAACCAATGGGAGTGTCTGATGAAGAATGGAAGAAGTTGGATTGGAAGGCAAAGAGCACAATACGATTATGTGTCTCAGATTCAGTATTGCTAAATGTATCAGGAGAAGCTACGACGAAGGCTTTGTGGGAAGAGTTAGGGACTTTATACCAATCTAAGTCACTGGTGAATAAACTATTCCAATGGAAAAAGTTGTATAACCTGAGAATGAAAGATGGAGACTCAGTGATAGAGCATCTGAGCACATTTAATACTATGGTAAGTCAGTTAGCATATGTTGATTTTAAAATTTCAGATGAAGATAAGTGCATCAGTTTGTTGTGTTCTCTACCAGATTCGTGGGATAGTTTGGTTATTGCAATAGGTAAACTACCTTATAGTTTGACGAGATAGTCTCATCCTTGCTGACAAAGGAGACGAGATGGAAAAACATGCAGATCTAGAATGGTGATGCCTTGTCTGTACAAGGACAGTCCCAGAATAGAAACAAAAATAATTCATTGAGTGGGAGATCTAAATCTAGAGGGAGATCTAAATCTCCAGGAAAACCTGTAAAGGTGGTGTGCTGGAAATGTAGAAAGGAAGGGCACTACAAAAGGGACTGTAAATCTAAAGCTCCTGATAAAGGAAAGGGATCTTATGATGCTCCTTTTGTAGAGGCGAAAACCACCTCAGATGAAGGTGGGGATGTGTACTTGGCTTCTTCAAGTACACATGTACATCATGAGGCATGGTTGATTGACTCAGGTGCATCCTTTCACTTCACTCCCCATAGAGAGAGGTTCTATGAGTATGAGAAATATGATGGTGGTGATATGTTCTTGGGGATGATAGGAAGGCTAGAATCGTTGGTCGCAGAAAAGTAAAGTTGAAGTTGCAAGGTGGAAGGGTTAGAACACTTCTGGGTGTTCTAGATATTCTTGCATTGGCCAGAAATCTGATTTCTGTAAGCAAGTTGGATGATGCAAGTGTAAAAACAATGTTCAAGAAGGATACCTGCAAGATGGTTCTAGGAGCACTGGTATTGATGTGGGGAGTTTGGACAAGAACTCTATACTATCTGCAAGGTAGCACTATTGTTGAAGGGTGCAATAGTTTTGTGGTTCCTAAAAGTGGAGCAGAAAATCTAGTTGTCTCTGGAGAGAATACCATGCTGTGGCATCAAAGGTTTGGACATATTGGAGAGAAGGGCCTTCGAATACTTCATGGTAAAGGTATGGTAGAAGGTATGAGTAATAGCTCTCTAGATTTTGATTTCTGTGAAAATTGTGTATATGGGAAGCAGAATCAGGTGAGTTTCCCCTTTGGTAGTAAGAGGGTGAAACAAATATTAGAGCTTGTACATAGTGATGTGTTTGGACCTATGAAGGTTCCATCATTGGGTAGGTCTGTGTATTGTGTATCATTTATAGACGACTTCTCAAGGAATACATGGATATATTTCCTTAAGAAGAAATCTGAAGTCTTTGACAAGTTTAAAGAATTTAAGGCTTTGGTGGAAAACCATACAGAGAAGAAGATAAAGGTGCTGAGGAGAAATAATTGAAGAATTCTATAAGAAGTGTGGTATAGCATGATAGAAGACTACTCCATATACACCTCAGCAAAATGGAGTTGTAGAAAGAATGAACAAGATGTTGATGGAAAGGGCAAGAAGCATGCTCAATGGTGTTGGGTTAGGATAGGGATTTTGTGCAAAGGCGGTAGAGACAACACGTTGCCTGGTCAACAGATCACCTTCATCAACGTTGGAGGATAAGACTCCACAAGCGGTATGGACTGGTAAGAAACCCTCTCTTTCACATCTGAGGGTATTTGGATGTGATGCATATGTACATTTTCCAAATGAGAATTGAACCAAGTTAGATAATAAATCGGAAAAGTGCATCTTTAGTGGGTATAAGAATGGTTTAAAGGGTTATAAGATTTGGAACCCAGTGACAAGGATGGTTGTGTACAGCCGAGATGTGGTGTTCAGAGAGGTGAAAGATGTTATTAAACATGAAGTCCAACCAAAGGAACCTGAGAAGATAAAGTTTGAGCAAAAGGGGGAAGAATCAAAATCTACAGCATAGGAGCAATTAGAAGATGAAGAGCCACATACTCCTGGTGTGAGAAGATCAGTTCGAAAAAGAAGGCAACCAGAAAGGTATAGTCCATCTGCCTTCTATTCAAATTTTGTTTTATCTATTACTGATGATGATCCCAGAACTATGAAGGAAGTAGTAGATTCAGAGGATGGAAAACTATGGAAAGAGGCCATGGTTGATGAAATGGCATCTTTGCATAAAAAATGAGGCTTGGGATCTGGTGGAGTTGCCGGCTGGAAGGAAACCCATTGGTAGCAAATTGGTGTTCAAGAAGAAGAAAAATGCAAAAGGAAAGGTGGAGAAATACAAAGCTCGGTTGGTAGCAAAAGGTTGTTCCCATGTGCCAGGAATTGATTTTGGTGATATTTTTTCTCCTGTTGCCAAGGTAACTTCTATTAGGTTACTTTTATCTGTTGTTGTTGCTTTTGATTTTCAGGTAGAACAGATGGATGTGAAGACAACATTTATTCACGGGGGTCTGGAAGAGGAGATCTACATGAAGCAACCTGAAGGCTTTGTGGTGAAGGGTAAGAAAGAACTGGTATGCAAGTTAAAGAAGTCTCTATATGGGTTAAAATAGTCACCAAGGATGTGGTAACACATATTTGATACATTTATACAGGGACTTGGCTTCACCAGAAGCAAAGTAGATCACTGTGTGTATTTTAAATTAATTGGTGACTGTGTTATTTATCTGGTCTTGTATGTGGATGGTATGTTGCTGGTTGGAAATGACAAAGAAATTATCTAGGATTTGAAGACCCAATTGTCCTCCAAATTCAACATGAAAGATCTTGGTGCTGCAAACTATATTTTGGGCATGGAAATTAAAAGAGATCAAGCAAAGAGGAAGCTTTGGTTAAACCAGAGGAAGTATGTCGAGACAATACTGCAGAGGTTTAATATACAGGATAGTAAACCGGTGAAAGTTCCTATTCCTGTAGGTGTAAAGTTATCTGCTGGATAGTGTCCCGAGACACAAGAAGAGGAAGAGGATATGTCCCATGTTCCATATGCAAGTGTAGTTGGTAGCCTGATGTATACAATGGTCTGCACTAGACCAGACATTGCACATGCACTAGGAGCATTGAGTAGGTTTATGTCAAAACCAGGGAAGGAGTACTGGACAGCAGTGAAGCGGGTTTTCAGGTATTTGTGTGGCAGTAGTAATTATGGTTTATGCTACCAAGGAAGAATAGGATTGGACAGAGTGTCGGATATTTTTGGCTTTGTTGATGTAGACTGGGCTGGAGATCTAGATCAGAGAAGATCTACAAGTGGGTATGTGTTTAACCTATTTGGAGGTGCACTCAGTTAGATGAGTAAGAAACAGTCTGTAGTGGCACTATCAAATACAGAGGCAGAATACATGGTAGCCACTCATGCAAGAAAGGAAGCAGTTTGGTTGTAGAGATTGTGTTCAAGTATGGGGTTAGTACAGGGAGTTATAAAGATAGACTCTGACAGCCAAAGTGCAATTTTCTTGGCAAAGAACCCTGCTTACCATTCAAAGACAAAGCACATTGATGTTCAGTATCACTTTGTGAGGGATATGATAGAAGACAAAAAGGTGTTGCTGGTAAAGGTGGACACTTTGAAGAATACTACAAATGCATTGACAAAATCTGTGAGCTTTGAGAAGTTCTCCTGGCGTAGAGAAACAATGGGAGTTTCAGGGCTGTAAAAATGAGTAAGCTCTCCTGTGGCCCCCTGTGGAAAGAAAACAACAAGTGGGAGAATGTTGGGTTGTGTTATGTTGGATTGTTTTTTTTGGACCCTATATTAGGTTGGGTGGACCTACCTATGGTTTTCGGTCCATGGTTTTGGATGCAATGGTTTTCGGTCCATGGTATTGGATGCTTCAACATATATAAATATGTATTATGACATTGAAAGGAACATAATGAAAAATCAAGCTGGTAGTCCTGATTTTGGGATCCAGGGGAAAATATCTGTGTATATGTGTTTTATGTGTTATGCTCTCGCATTGTTCATTCTCTGTGTTTTAGAATTCATATGCGGATAATTTCTGTATGGGGTTAAAACCTACACTTTGAGGTAACAGAAATTGTGGATGACAGTAACCCTTACCCCACATTATTAGGGATAGACTGGGCCACGAATATGAATGGAGTCATTGATATAAAGAACCGGAAGATGATATTTGAGAAGAAGTCCCTACACATAGTCGTTCCACTAGACCCGGCTGAAGGAGCGCACTACATTGAACTCGTAGGTGATGATGAAATTGATGAGTACTTGGATCATATCTAAAAGATAATTGTGCAAGATCAGGATTAGGTAAATCCGACTACAGAAGGAAGGATATAGTGGGAAAACATAGAGGCCTGCAATTCAGATACAGATGAAGAAGACGAATGATGGAATAATCGGTTGAATGGAGTAACAATGTTAAACTACAACATGATGACTAGGTTGTTGTATTGCGTAAAAGCTTAGGATCGAGAGATGCCGATCTATGATGGGCTGATAGCGGTGGACGAATTCCTGACCAAGTTTGGGAGCATGGTACTGTTATAGACATATTTGGGCACTGCAACCCCAATCTTATATGTCCATAAAACAAGGGCTTCTAAGTCCCTAAAAGTGTTGATTCATACCCTAAAGGAACAAGGTTAGCTGATTACATCATCTCCCAGAAGTTCTCCATGAAAAACTGCTCAGAACTGGTCAAAGGTGGACCATCTCACCTGCTCCATGGTCAAAGTGTGATGCATCCTACCTAATGCACACAGGGGGTGTGATGGGCGAGAGTAGACAAATGGAAGAGATAGTTTGCAAGGTGGACGATCATGGAATCTTCCAGAAACTTCTCTTGTCACACTTGCCTCTCTGAATTCACCCGGGGATGAGTAAGAGATTGTGAAATCTCCTAGTGGAATTGAGAACTATTAGAGAAATTACACTAATCAAAATCCTAGAAGTTGAATCACCCCCCTGAAAACATCTATATATGGATCCCTCATCCCAGAGATCCAGAGGCTAGAATCTTATATTTTGTAAGGAAGTGTTGTTGGTTTCTTTGTGCAACATTGTATTGTTGGGTGATCTAAGATTTTCATGAGGTGAAAAGGGCTTTCATTCTGGGAGGATGGCACTGGGTCAGACCAATGGGTTGTAATCCTCTCTTCTACTACTTCTATCAATAAAGTTATTTGATTTTTCCTCCATATTCTTGTATATCTCTAAATCTTGTATTGATATATGCATTTGTATGGTTAATATACATATGATCCTATATTTTTTATGGTTATAGATCTCTATGCTTTGATGGTATTATGCTGCTTTAACTCTACAGGTGCTCTTTGAAGTGGGACAAGTAAGGAAGGAGTGGCGAAGTTCTGTCAAAGGAGAGAGGAAACAGGCAAGGAGACTAGCTAAAGATTGAGGTTGGTGCTCTCTGTTTCTCTCTCATCTATCTCTCATAAAGGAAAACACAAGTAACTTTAATCTATTTGTTTCTAAGATATCTACCTATCTTAGTGGGACTAGTAGCTTCGAATGGACACTAGTTTACCCGATAACAAAATGGTGACTCCGCTGGGGAGCGAATAGTTTGATTGCTTGTCTCTATTTCTTTGCCTCATAAACTACAGATGGAGCCTGAAGTTAAGCCAGCTAGCCTTCGAACTGCATTTGCTATGCAAGTGCAAAGTATATCAACGCTGCTTCAGTCAAGCTCTGGGTTTTTTTATGAACTGAACAACTGACTTGCAAACATACTAAGTGCCTTGGCGGTAGCTCAAGTAACCTCATTAGATAAGCCCCTATACTTTGTATTTACTGCCTATCATTAGCTCAGCCTAAATCCCTGAACTAAGCTACAAACTGTGACCAAAGACCAAGTGAAAGTCTTGTCCCTAGATCATCGCACTGTCTCCTTCTGATGTTCTAGATGCATCACACCTCCCGTGTGCAGTAGGTGGGATGCATCCCTGTGTTACAGGTGTGATGACTAGATAAGACTGTTTCTGCCTCCAGATTTTGGTTTTTTCTTCATTGTCTTCAGCTTTATTCAAGAGTTTTGTTGTCTATGATCAGTATACTACTGTTGAAACTCCCTTCCTTTGCATTATTCAACCTCCATTGTACAAATAATTCTGAATGTTTTTCTGTATTTTTCACCATATATAGTTCTCCTTTACAAAAAAGTATCTTAATCGAACTGTCATATTTTGATTTGAAAGTGTCGCAAGTGTTGCTTTCAGTCAAAGAAAAGAATCCTACTCTTTTTGATGGTCGATTACACTGTTACTCTTTTATTTGGTTTGAATTAATAGTATTTCAAGTGTCGAAAGAAGTTTTAAAATTGAAGTTGAAAGTGTCTCTCTTAGCCTTCCTTTCATTTTTTGAATTCGAAATTGCAAAGTGTCATCTTAGTATTCCTTTCATTTTTGAATTTGAAATCGCAAAGTGTTGTCTTATCTTCCTTTCATCTTTTAAAGAGAAAATTGTTAGTACTGTTTCTTTGAAAGAAAAGATAGTTCAGATTTGTACTTAGCATTCTTTTTGTCATTCACACATTAAGAAAGTAGAAAACAAATACATGCATGTGCATTTGCATTTAGACTGCTTGTTGATTTTGGTTTAGGACAGTGCATCTAGTGTGTTCTCTCTACTCTATGTTGAAATAATTTCACTTCTCTTTGCTTAGTAGCTAGGATTTTCATTGCAAAAAGAAGAGTAAAGGACTGTTTATCATCTTAAATTGCATATTTAGGAGTTATATATCTACATCACGTGGTGAACCTTAAAGGAAAACTTCTTAAGAAAGATCAAATGTAAAATAAATTCAATGAACATAAAATTCTTTGGAACCTAACGCACAACATCTAGAAGTCTAGGCTAGAGACATATTTCAACATTGTAAAGCCCGATAACTATTGTTTTCATCGTAGGTTGGGTGATTCCTCCTCTTTGAGATGACAAGTTCCAGTACAGACTTGTGCTCCCACGTACCATCGAGTATATATTGGGAGACCACAATAGGCTATATCCTTTATCCTTAGGAAGCCATGTCTGCCACCCTATCGATCGCAATGCACTGAACACAACATTCGGGAAGATTGACCGTCGTACCGTAAAAAGTATTATGTAGTTTTGTGATTGGTTTGGTAATCCCTCTGTCTAGACTTCCAGAGTAGTCTCTTTCATTCCTTTTCAGACTCTTTAAAAGAAAATGTCCATCTGAGCACTTGTCACTTCAGGCTCATTAAAAATCGTACGCAACTAGAGTCATCTTTAGATTTTTCTCGACTCTTAAAAATTGAAAAATCAAGTTGTGTCAAAGCATCATAAAATTATTTTAATCGGAATAACATCATTGTTCCCTCGTTGATCTTAGGTTGAGAAAATGGAGTCCACCAATCAAGGATTTCCCCTTGGGGGAAATCCTAGTCCTTTCTCCTCTTGGGGAGATGTTGGTGCACCTCATATGGCTACATTGTCCCTTCTAGGACTGACAATTGGCCTGCCAGTATGGCTTTTCTCGACCTCTGTCGTTCAAAGCACCGTGATTCCTGAGCAATCAAATCAGCAACTTGATGATACTAGAGTTACCCCCCAACCTTCTACTTCATTTTTTTCTCCCTCTCCTTCTTCCTCTTCGCTTGGTGAAGATAGTAAAACTAAAAACCAAGTAACTAAGAAGAAGAAGAAAGGGAAGGAGAAGAAGAAGAAGGAGCCAATGGCAAAAAGGGGCAACCATACATCATCTAGTGAAAATCCACACACTGCACCATCCAAACCTAAATCTCCATGTGTCATTTGCAAAGGGGACCACTATCATTGAGATTGTCCTCGCATCCCACGGATCTTAAGGGACTGGTCTCCCCACTTGCACAATCTAGTGTCTTCAACCTCTGACGATCATGTTGAGAGTACACCATCAAATAGTGAAAACGAAGTCAATGGACAGAAAGGAAGATCTAAATTTCCTTGTAGACTGTGTGAAGGCGATCATGCCATCCACCATTGTCCCTTCCTAGACAAAGCTAAGAGAATCTTGGATAACCGTCCCGCTTCACTGCTATGGCTTCCTCTTGGATACAAGAAACTCTTGCCGAGTCCATCACTAGTTGAAAATCTGACTGACGCACCTTTGTCATCGGTCGAAGCATCTATCGTTGAAGATAAACCCTTTGAGTCCACACCGGACCAAATTCAACAGGTCAAGACAACAGTTGACCCAGTCTTGTCTTCAGAAGGTTTACCTTCAGATGATATAGTCACCAAAGAGAATGAGAACGACACTGTTCAAATTCTTTTCGTAAACATAGACTCCGATGAACATGGGGGCAATCTACCCATTCCTTTACCATAGGAAGGAATTTCATTAGAGATTTATCCAGCCATTTATTTGGTCCCACTCCAAGCAACCTAGTTGTTTCCTTCTATTGGAATCTACTAGGCAGACCCCGTCTACCATCTAATGTACCATTCCGAATCATAGTACAAGCTTACATAATGATCATGGTTGGTACTATCATAGATGAAGGGGCTTCTGTGAGTATCCTTTCCTCAACTGCTTGGAAAGCGCTTGGTTTGCCATCACTTTTGCCTGAGATGTGAAATCTAACAAGCTTCCACAAAGGAACCAGTTGACTGTTAGGGATCCTTCCAAATTTGCCTATAACTTTGAGAAGGAAAACCATTTATCTGAACATGATGGTAGTCCAAGGACCTTTAGGTTACAATCTACTCCTTGGGCATGACTACATTTATAGCATGGGAACTATTGTTTCCTCACTCTTTCGAGTGATGTGTTTTCTGCATGAAGGCAGAGTGGTCCAACTCGTAGACCAGCTTTCGTTGCCTAGTTCACACATAGCTAATTGTCAAGTGCCATCCCTAACTAATCTTTTTAGGTAAGGAATGTCTTATCAATCTCCAGTCCGTCCACCTGATGAGCATGAATGATTCGGTGATTGTGACTAAAACCCAGGAGGCATGCGCCCTCATTTGCTTCTGTAGGAAAACTCCAGTTATAAGGTGGGTTTCCACGTAGGAATATGACTAGACTGACACACCAATCCATTTAGGAAAATGGGATTAGACTGGAATAAGATACCTTCGTCAGAAGGTAGGCCTTTCCTGATAGAGCAAGTGTTTTGTCTGCAAATTGAAGGGTAACCGGAAAACTCTACTTCATTATACCCGGGGGCATGCAAACCTTTTTGCATGAAAGTGAAAATCGACCATTTATTTTCTTATTTTGTAGGTTCTTAACCCTTTAAACTCATAGGATTGGTCATTCCTAGCTTACATAATGAAAGGATCTTGAGAAAAGTTTTGAATGTGGTAAGCTCCCTAAAAAATGAACCTATCGATGAGACATCCTTATTATACGACTGGCACGAGTAGTTTTACACGAAGTTCAAGCTCGTTAAAAAATAAACCTAGCAATGAGCATATGTTCCACCGGAGTTTAATCTCATTAAAAAATGAACCCACCTCTGGTAAATAACAATTGTCATCGCATTATTATCAGCCTTTGAGCCTTGGTCATGTTCGTACCATCACCTCCACTCTTTTTAGTTGATTGTACACCTCCATTTGATTGTTTACCCCTTTTGAGGAACAACTGCAACGAGTGATCCTATTATCCACCTTCTTTACACTATTGTGATTGAAAAAGTTCAAAACATTACCTGGAACCAGCTGCTATCCAAAAAAATCACTCGTTCCTCAAAAAATGAGTCTCCTTTAAGCTCTTTTCATCTGACTCGTAAAATATGAAAAGATTTCTGAGAAACTGTCCTCTCTAGCTCGTTAAAGCGATCAGAAGTGCTATTCCTCCTCTAGATTTTAATCTTTTTGGACCTAAGGGATCATTACATAAAAATATCGATCATTTGTCTTGTTCGGCTCGTTAAAACTATCAAAAATTCATCCCTTTCGCATTGTTTTATACCTTTTTGGACTTAAGGGATTATATTACAAAAAAGGAATATTGGAGTTTCCTTTCTGTCTATTTTTAGACTCTCTAAAATTGAAAAGAACCGAGTTATCCTTATCGTTAAACTAGTTAAAACAATAGCAACAAACTTGTCCATGTAGACAAGAGCGAGTCTCACTATCGCCAGGCTCGCTAAAAGATAGCGACAGGTTTGCCCGAAGGGCAAATTATAGAACAAGCATATGTTATCCTCCTCAAGCTTGACAAAAATAAAGAGGTACTGGTCAGAAATGACTGGGAAAAATTGGGAAGAAAACTTGAAGAAACTTTATTGGTAGCAGGTTGCTCTTGAACATGACACTTTCACTCCATCACCATGATTGAGTTGGGTTGGATTATTCTGTTCACCAGTCATATCACCATTGGTCCACCCTACCATCCACTTTTTGGGTTAACACTACCAATCGATTTCAGTGTCACCGATATGTTCAAGAGAAGTCACTCAGAGAATTCACCAACCCAGCTTGTGTCTCATCCACTGCAATACCTTCACGCTCCATTCTTTCATGACTGCCACCCTGAACCTTGTATCATCAGATCATTTTCACCTCCATAAAATCATTTGCTCTGTTTCTTGTCATAGATGTGGGATTCATTAATGCCCTCCTACGATGGGTCACTTCTTGTCGACATCAGCTCATTATCCAAGAAGTCAACCTAGGAACAAACCTTTCAGTAATTTGAAGCTTGCATGCCTCAATGGCAAGTTTCTCACTTCCGGCGATAGGTTTACATTAATGGCTTTCGACCAAAAGATTTTGTGTGGTGTTCGACATCGACTCATGTATTCACACCACGTGAATTTTACTGTAGCACCTTGAGGGTCATTATCATTATCAGTGATTCCTCTTGCACTTGTTAACAACTTACATCATTGGCTCGTAATCAGGCGATGTCTTTCCATGTTCGACGCCAGAACATCTTTTCACATGGATTGACTTGTACTTTGGGTGAAGATTGAATGAGTTTTGAAGACCCCAGATCTAGTTTCATCCATCCAGGCCATGATATATTTAGGAAAATAAAAACATCAAATGTACATCATTGCTGCACAGATAATCATCCAACAGAAAAGATGATGGCTCTACCAGAATCATCAGTCTGCCACGCAGACAGTTGTCTGTCCTATGTACATGAGAATGAATTTATAAAGCTGGGCATGGGAATGCCTACCTCATCTAGATCATGAAAATATTATAAAGATAATGTATTGTATTGTATCTTATTATAGGTCACCTTCCAGTTCAAAAAACCTCGGATCCTCATGGTAAAGCAATTCACCCGACATCAAAATATTTACAACCTCTTGCTCTAGGGGGCAACTGTTATAGACATATTTGGGCACTGTAACCCCAATCTTATATCTCCATAAACCAAGGGCTTCTAAGTCCCTAAAAGTGTTGTTTGATACCCTAAAGGAACAAGTTCAGCCGATTACATCATCTCCCAGAAGTTCTCCATGAAAAATTGCTCAGAACTGGTCAAGGCTAGACCATCTCACCTACTCCATGGTCAAAGTGCAATGCATCCCACCTAATGCACATGGGGGGTGCGATGCATACTGAAAAGCCCTTATATGGGGTGCAATGGGTGTGAGTAGACAAATAGCAAAGACAGTTTGCAAGGTGGATGATCATGGAATCTTCCAGAAACTTCTCTTGTGACACTTGCCTCTCTGAATTCACCCAGGGATGAGTAATAGATCATGAAATCTCCAAGTGGAATTGAGAACTATCAGAGAAATGACATTAATAAAAATCCCAGAAGCTGACTCACCCCCTTGCAAACATCTATATATGGATCCCTCATCCCAGAGATCTAGAGGCTGAAATCTTGTATTGTTGGGTGATCTAAGCTTTTCATGAGGTGAAGAGGGCTTTCATGCTGGGAGGATGGCGCTGGGTCAGACCAATGGGTTGTAATCCCCTCTTCTATTACTTCTATCAATAAAGGTATTTGAGTTTTCCTCCATATTCTTGTATATCCCTGAATCTTGTATTGATATATGCATTTGTATGGTTAATATACATCTAATCCTATATTTCTTATGGTTATAGAGCTCTATGCTTTGATGGTATTAAGCTGCTTTGACTCTACAGGTTCTCTTTGAAGCGGGACAAGTAAGGAAGGAGTGGCGAAGTTCTGTCAAAGGAGAGAGGAAACAAGCAAGGAGACTAGCTAAAGACTAAGGTTTGTGCTCTCTGTTTCTCTCTCATCTATCTCTCATAAAGGAAAACAAAGGTAACTTTAATCTTCTTGTTTCTAAGATAGCTACCTATCTTAGTGGGACTAGCAACTCTGAGTGGACACTAGTTTTCCCGATAACAGGTACTAGAGCACTAGTGGTTCAATGCATTAAAATGGACGTTGCACGCGACGCCTGCGCATTGGTGGGGAACACATGAAGGAACCTTTGTAGATTGGTGCGGCTACAGGCGGATGATGCAGATAAGATTTGGGAAGCCGGAACTATGAATACCTGAGAAATACGATGGACGTGATGAACCATGCATGCACCTCACAAGATAGTGGACCCCAGGCCTATGCAGAAGAACCCCAGCCACAGTGCGTACACTTATTTTATCATACCCTAGATGTCATCCCAAGAAACTGGTATATTGAAATAGAACTCCTCCATGTTACGGGCGAATTGGATATCTTGCATGAGGGATTTTTATTGACATTCTTATTTTAGGACCAATGGATGGATACTGTTGATGATGCATTGCAAGTTGTGAAGGCCACCATTTTCAAAGTACCATTGGAACCAGAAGAAATAGTGCAGCTAGATTGGTCGCATCAGTTGAGCTAGGCCCTAGAATGTTACAACATGCAGATAGAAGATGATGAGGACGACCCCAGAAACATCAATATTCCGGAAACAAAGGGGAGTCGCGAGGTTCACAGACCAGCGATCGAGGACCTCGACATCACTACGCCGCTGAAAACGAAACAAGTGAGCATTGGTATGGAGGAGGAGCCGAAGTATGCAACGCTTAGGGACTATTGGGATGATGCCACAGTGGATAAGGTCGTCAAGTTACTTTGCGAATATCAAGATTTATTCCCGACCAAAATCACAGAGTTAAAAGGGATCCTCGGCAACCTAGGAATGATGAAGATAACTCTGAAGCTAGATGCAAAGCCAGTCAAGTAGTGGCCTTATTAGTTGAATACAAAATATAAACCAAAGGTCCATGAAGAGTTGGACAAAATGATTGCAGCAGGAATAATTGAACCAGTGAAGGAATCCGACTGGGTAAGTCCTATGGTTGTATAGGAGAAAAAACATACGGGATAAATTCATATCTGTGTGGTTCTCAGGAAGCTCAACAATGCATGTGTTCACGATCCATTCCTAACGCCATTTACAGATGAAGTAATGAAAAATGTTGGTGGAGAGGAAGCCTACTCTTTCACAGATGGTTTCTCAGGGTACCACCAAATCAAGATTGCGCTGGAGGATAGGAGTAAAACAACTTTCACAACCGAATGGGGCTATTTTCAGTACACTGTGATGCCCTTTGGACTGAGGAATGCACCAGCGATATTTTCGCGCGTTGTGGTAGCTACATTAAAGGAATTTATACATAAGTTTTTGGAGGCATATCTTGATGATTGGACCATATTCGAGCTTGCCAAGAAACATACTGCAAGCTTAGGGTTAATGCTGTCTACTTGCCAATGACACCATATTGCACTAAATCTAAAGAAGTGTACCTTCCTCATCCCCTTCGGGAACTTGCTCGGCCATGTGGTCTATAAGCAAGGCCTAATGGTAGACCCGACAAAGATTGTTGTCATCCTCAACCTGCAAGGGCCACGAAGTGTCAAACAACTACGTGCCACGCTGGGACACACTGGTTACTATCGAAAGTTCATAAAGAGCTACGCATAGATCACAACACCAATGGAACAATTGTTGAAAAAGGACGTTACTTATTTATGGAATGAGGAATGTAACAAAAGTCTAAAGACTCTCAAGGAAAAGATGGCATCAGCTCCCATTATGTTCTTTCCAAAATTGGACATCGAATTTCACATAGACGTTGACGCGTCATGTATCGCGCTAGGTGCAATACTCACACATGAAGGAGCAGAAGGAATTGATCACCCGATCACGTTCGCGAGTCGACGACTGTCCAAAGCTAAAAAGAACTACTCTGCTAGTGAGCGTGAGGGGTTGGCGATGGTATACGCGCTCCAAAAATACCACCACTATATACTCATAGGGCACTTTAAGATGTATACTAATCACTCCACGTTAAAATACTTAGTGAATAAGCCTATTTTTGGGGGGCACATTTGTAGATGGCTGTTATTGTTTCAAGAATATGATTTCAAAGTCATTGTAAAGTCAGGATGTCTAAACGCAGGACCAGATCACCTGTCCCGAATTGAGAACAATGAAGAACCTAGAAACTTAGAAGAAGTACTCTCTGATGCACAACTTTATGCCATACGCATCATGGATGGCCACTTTGAAGATATAATCCACTTCTTAAGCACAGGGACCATGCCGTAGGGGTATTCAGTTCAACAGAAGAAAGAATTGGTAATACGTGCATCAGACTTTACGTTATTGCATGGCACCTCTACAAAATGGGAAATGATGAAATATTACGAAGTTATGTACTTGAATTTGAGTGAGGAAAAATCCTTGCTAAAGCACATGAGGGGGTTGCAGGAGGACATTATGCGGGACATGCCATAGCACAAAAGATTCTTTGCACTAGATTATGGTGGCCAACTCTACATCAAAACTCAAAAGCATATTGTCGGGCCTGCGACATATGTTAATGGACTTGGAAACCATCGTGGAGGGATGAAATTCCACTAAAGCCACAGATGACGTTGCAACTGTTCAAAAAATGGGCAATCAACTTTGTGGGGCCTATCACACGTCAAGGGAAGATGGGTGCACGCTATATCATCATTGTGACAGAATACTTGACCCGATGGGTGGAAGCACAGCTGGTTAAGGACTGAACGACCACTACAGCTGTGAAATTTTTGTTTGTGAATGTGTTGACATAGTTTGGATGTCCAAAAATTCTAATGAGTGACTGCGGAATGCACTTCCTGAATGAGACTATTATCATGCTCACTGAGGAATTCCAGATCTATCATCAACAGAGTATGCCATACCATCTACAAGCAAATGGGACCGTTGAAGCATTCAACAAGATTTTGGAGACTGCCTTGACCAAGGTGTGTAATGCGTAGAGAAATGATTGGGACTTGTGCATACCTACTGTGCTATGGGCATACCAAAGCACATGAAAAAAGTTGACGAGCCAGACACCCTTCCGGTTAGTCTATGGCATGGAAGTCATAATGCCAATGGAATACATTGTACCTAGTTTGGGAATAACAACAATAATAGGCATGGTAGACCATGGGGATTTGGAAGAGAGGCTCGCACAACTCGAAGAACTTGAGGAGGAATGGTTTTTGGCAGGATTCCATCAATAGGTAGTGAAGCAGGGAGAAAAAGCTTGGCATGATCGCCATACCAAGTTGCACATGTTCAAAGAAAATGATCTAGTATTACTATATGATAGCAAGTTCGAGAAATTCCTTGCGAAGCTCCGAATGCATTGGTTGGGACCATATGTAGTCAAAGAAGTCACAGATGGAGGTGTGGTCCAGCTTGGAAAGCTTAATGGAGAACCCTTCCCGAGTAGAGTAAATGGTAGTTGCCTGAAGCTCTACACAGGTGGGTCGATCGCCTGACTAACTGACCAAAGTACAGTCTCACCACTCCAAACAGTTGAAAGAGAGTGTGAGATGATAAAGCAGTCTGTGAGGGAGCTGCATGACAACAAGGGTGCGCGTAGAATCAGTATGTCACAAGGGTCACGGTTGCGCAAAAGGGGCTGCGATGTTGTGTGGATAAACTTGGAGGTGACCATTGCTGTCACTGTTCATGACAAGATGTCTGAGCTAAGGTGAAAAAGAGTGGGCGACGGGCAATTAAGATACAAAGTATGAGCCAGATTCACAATAGTCTACCGTAAGTATAATGTTAAAGTGCCAAAAAAGGAGGGAACAATTGAATTTGAATTTCAAAACGCCTATAAATCATAGGGGGGCATCCATCACATGATCTGTGGTATCGAGAAAAGTGAGCTATTGTGCCTTCCCATCGGTATGGAAATGTTGGTCATTGTTGCTAAAGGAGTAAGCCCAGGGGTTGTAATATGGCCACTGATGATGCTAGACCTTCTGGATAATGTGGTGTTGACGGCCACGGGCGCTGCGTTGAGTGCAGCACTTACAATGGGGGATGTATGGAAATTCTTAGACACAAGGCAGAGCTGGTCCGGATGCTGCTGCCTAAACCATGGGCTGGCCGACGACCCATGAAAGATAAGGGAAAGATCGTGAATATTGAGACAAATGATGGAATTACAGTTAACAGTTGGTCTCTGATGCACCTTGAAGATTGGGATCTCATGGACAACAACAATTTTCTTGCAAAAATGCAACACAAGCTGCAGCAGACAGTGCGTATAGTAGACCAGAAATTGGAAACTTGCTGCGTTGGCACAAAGAGTTCCTGTATGCAACACCCCAGCTTGAGCTAGAATCCTATGAGGGGGTGCTTTGTGTTAACCGAGTAGAGCATAATGATCATCGTCGGTTACGTGAATTAGTGGAGGCAATGCAGCAAGAGCTTCCAAAAGAGTTGTAGGAGACAAAGAGTGAGCAGCAGAACGTAATGTGTCACTCATAGGGATGGTGGACTTCGAAGCCTTGGTAGCACGTATCGCCGCACTGACGAGTGACTCGAGATGAGTCAGAATGATTGTGTTGGGGGCTAGTTGGGTAGCGGAGTCCCCATGTAATGGTTTTGGGGCTTAAATCCCATAAGTTAGGGTAACGATATTATAAAAAGTTCCATGAAGTGCGCGGAGCATGAAATGTAATAGGCCGAGTCAAAGGGTTGTCCACCCGAAAATAATGTAAAATAATAGAAGTAAGTCAGCCTACCCATGGTCTGTGGACCATGGGAATGTATAAATAGAGCGAGGCTCTAAGGGTAGAGGTAGTTTTTTAGAAGATATGATGTATTATGGGTTTGAAAAAGGAAAAGCTGCTCTAAATCTGTACGTCCAGGTCGAGGGTGTTAGTGGTTAGATAGAGGCTCCACAGCTGTGTATGCGGAGGCCTTATAGAGTCTACAACTGTGTGCGCAGACCCCTGCAGCTATGTGCACAGGGTAGGAAGTGGACTATATTGAAACAAAGATATTAATGAAGATAAGTTGGTTCTAAAATATTGTGTTGGTTCTGAAATATTGAGGCTCTATTTATATTCTAGTTTATGCATCAGTTTTATTAGTTTATGACTATCTGTAAGAATTATGATTTCATGCATTGGGTTTTATTGTTAAATGTTCATTTAAAGATTGTAAGAAGAAGATCAGATCTATAATAAGAAAGCGCATCGGCATAGATCTACGCAGAAGCCAGACAACAGTACAGAGTGGCGCGAGGGCGCAGAATGGTTCGCGACCCCTCGAGGCCACATCAATACATCCCAAGGGTGCAGAAACCTGGTTCCAGCACCCTCCCCTACTACCTCGGGTGAGACTTTATTCTGCGCTCCCCGGACTGTTCCCGAAAGGGCCGGTAGTGCGGGATTTATTTGGCTAAAACACTTCTGAACCTAGGTCAGGCCCCAACAAGCCAACAAGGCTCCAACCTCAGTAATGAGTAGGCTCCAGTCTAATTGAGACTTCAACCTATTATAGGCTCCAACCTTAGTAATGAGTAGGCTCCAACTCAATTAAGGCTCCATCCTTAGTGGAGGAACCCACCTCCTTCTTCAACTTCCTTGTGAACCTCTATTTCATCTTATTTTCAAACTGGATCTACCTTCTAATATAAGTCTTCAATGATAAGATAATATTGTTGCGCACACTGTCAAGAAACTGGCATCAATCTAATCATTTCCATTAACTTAAATCAACTTCAATATACTCATAAGCCCTCAATACATAAAATTGATATTCTAGTCATCAAATGTATATCAATGAGGCTTTTATGCTTCAAATAAAACATCCACCTATGAATCTTGATCGTCATGCTTTTTCAAAATTTAATTTGGATTTAGAATTATCATAGAATGTGAAATACAAAATTAGTTGTTATATAAAATGGAATTTCTTGAATGCAACCTTCAAAATGGTCAAATATAGTGATCTAAAAATAATTCCAAGTATGATGAGGTTTGACCCATTAACCTCTTAGCACCAACCCAAATTACATAACCAATTGATTTATGCAGTGACTTGAAACAAGTTTAAAGATTTAACATAAAACCATAAAAATATGGCCCATTGAGGGAAGGGCTCAAACAAAAAATCATGATGGAACTCAAAAACAAATGTTTCAACCATATGTTAACCAACAACCATCAATAATGGTGGGGGATTGAATCCCAAACCAATTCACCACAAAACTCAACTTACCATCGTCATGCTAGCCAACATGATGGTGACTAGAATTGATCTCGAACTTTGTCAAATGAAATATATTGGCGGTTGGAGGTAGGATTGAAGCCTTAGATCTATACAATAAAAAATGCCATTGTCACCACTATGCCATATGTTGATATTTTTGCATCAAAATATCGTGATATCACTCAAATTCCAAAGACACCACTATGCCATATATTGATTCCATATTCATTGATACACCATATGAAGAGATTTGAACTCAAACAAAAGTTGTGGTCACTGGGACATCATACATAGAAAAAATTTCATGGTCACTGCTACAACATACGTTGAGCCTCAACAAACCACTTGTGCCATACTCTAATGTAAAGAACTTTGTTACACCATATTTCAATCAAACATCATATAGGCTATCCAAATTAAAAAACACCTCATTATTTACTACATCACACATTTAATGTTGTAACTTGTATTACACATTGAGCTTTAATATTTTGTTATCAATGGTGGCCCTCCGGTATTTAGCACTATGTTATAAAATTTGTATCTTCTGTGGCCCTCTAAGCTTTAGCATTTTCTAATGACTATGGTCCTCTAGGGTTTGGAACTATGTAACAACAATATATCAACGAGGCTTTGGCACTATGTAATAACGATGACCCTCCAGGTTTCAACATTGTGGCTTTGATACTATGTAATACTGGTGACCCTATCAACTCCAATGATCACTGTGAGCTCTCTCAGGCTCTCAATATATACCATCATTGTAAGATCTCAGGCTCTTAATCTATACCATCACTATGGGTTCTCAATCTATACCATCACTATGGTCTCTTGGGATCTTAATCTATACCATCATTGTGATTTGTCGACCTATCAATCTATATCATCACTGTGAGCTCTAGGGATCTTAATAAATCATCATAATAACCTAGAATTATGTTATTTTCTATGAAAATAAATCTCAAGTGGGGTCAACCAAAAAAAAAAGAATTAAACTCAATTTAAAAACTCCATACAAATTCTCGAATTAGCTCCTTTGTATCTTAGCTTTCAATTCTTGATTGTTTGAAGTTTCAAACTCATGTATATATATAGCTAGTCGCATGGACCTATAGCTCATGAGACTCAAGTACATGTTAACGGGTTTGTAGTGTTAAATCTCATGCCATGTGGATGTTCGATGACCATGCACACCTTTTAATGAGACGTTGACCATGCCTAAATTTCGTGTGGTGGTTCCATAATACCATAGCTTGGCCCATCATGCGATGGTTCCGTGTGTTAGTTCCATAAGCCTATAACCATGCATGTGATGGCTCCATGTGTGGTTCCATAAATCATAACTATACAAACTTTTTAATAAGTATAGCGACTAGGATATTTCCCCATATATAGGTCTTTCATGGTGGATAATTTTATAGTTGATAATTTTCCAAAAGCCATAACTTTTCATATATGGGGTATTTTTCAACATATGATATACCATTGCAAAGGTCTTGACTAGGACTATTCAATTATGTTGTCTATAAGATTATTAGCACATCATAATAGTATCAAAAACTCAAATTATTTTTAAATTCACATGTAAGAGAACTATTTGTCATATGACTTGATAGAGGATACTATTGCTTTCATAGGTACTTCATGGGCATATAAGGGGTACTACTACTACTCTCTTAGGTACCCTTTTGACATCAATGATGTTTTTTGTCATCAATGACAATACTATGCAACATTATCACCACCACAACCCCTAATCATCATTCCATCATTATCCAATCACGTGTGTCCATCCATATCTTCCAAGTGTCACTTAGTGATAGGTCCACCTTGCTTCCATGTGTCATTGGGAAGTGTGATAAAGGAAATGTAGTTGAAAACTTAAGATAAAAAATAATGAAATAATAATGTGGATGACGATAATGTAGAGATGAGGTAATAGTAATGAAGTGAAACTAAATGTTAGTAAAACAAGAAAAGTGACTAAGAATTGCAAGTGGAGTGTTGAGATGGGGTGAGTGAAGGTGAAGTGAAATTAAATGTGAGTGAAATAAGAAAATTGACTAAGCTTGGAATTGGGATGTGAGCATGAGGCGATGTGAGGTGAAGTAAGAAGTGAGGAGTCTTGCTCCAATTTCATAAAATGGATATGTATGGAAAGTGATAATATAGCAATGAAGTATGGAAAGTGAGCAAGTAATGAAAGTCGAGGAAAATTTTAGGGGCTAATATTCATAGGTGGGCTAATTTTCAATGTTTTTTGACAAAAGAAATATGCCAATATCCATTTTTTTCTAAAAGTTATTTACCCAATTTTTATTGTATACAATTATTTTACTTAAAAACTCACCAAGATTTTATAGATACCATATAAAATCATTATAAATTTGAATATTTTTATAAAATTATTTCGAAGCATTTTAAAAATTGCATATTAGGGACTAGTAATATTCCCCAAAGTTTCTGAACTTTAAGATAGCTTTCCATCCTTAAAATGTTCCTTGATGGAATTTGGGTGTTAGTATGTATGGAATTTAGGATGGATGTAAATCAGGATGTCACGATTTGACATGGGTGTAAGGGTTGAGTGGGGTTCGGGTCATCACAGCATCCCAACTTTTTGAAAAGTGACTAAGTATGGATGAAGAGGGATAAAGAGTTATGGGTAATGAATGACAAATAAAGTTAGGAGAATAGAAATAATGGCTAATAAGGATAACATGGAATATTGATGAAGGTAAAATGAAGAGGGTGTCAATAATTTAACTTTGTGGGTGATCTAGCTAAAATCATTATATTCTTTTCATCCATATCAATACTTTTAGAGTAGAAAAAGTGGAGGAACCAACTCACAAAACCTTTCTAACTGATGGGACCCAACTTGGAAATTTAGGGTTTGAAACATTCTAAGAGAAGTTTGCGACATTAAATGATTTTTTTGGGGCTAAAACTTTGATACCCAAGTACCCCACCCTTTTTCTATTCTACACACAAAATCCTTTCCAACAACATAAGAATCACCTCAATTATAGTTGATATGCAAAATGTATGCCACTCAAAATTTGACCTTCTTATTTTTCACCACCATAATTCAAGAGGATGCCACATCAAGCCCAATTATTCATGGAAAAGAGGCTATCCATGTGCTATTGATCAAGAATACTATATAAGAGTTCATTTTTTAACTCAAGTTATGAGTTGGAGTCAAACCTAACCACTAGTAGGCTATTAGGTTGTGTTATAACTGAGCCACTAGAAGGAGAAGGGGTTCCACTCATTTCAAGTGAATTTTGTTGCATAGATGAGATAAGTGACAAAGAGTGGATAGGTAGAGAGAAAATAAAGAGGATTTGGCACTGTAGTATCCTATAGGTCATATACCTCACTTCTTTATACTTGCATCCATCTTCCATTGGTAGAAAGAGAGCACAATAGCCTAACCTTCCAACCATGTTTTCTCCTAAAAGGGCTTCCCAATGTATATATTGTGTTGTTATGATTGTGAGTGATTGTATTTTTGTTTTTTATTTATTTTTTAAATTCTACCTATTGAATGCATAAAATTTTAACTTAATAAATCCAAAATTCTAAGGAAAAATAATCCACATAGTATAGATTTCATATTTTTAAGTATAATTTTATGAGATCTTTTGTGACAAACTATCGAATGGAATATCCACAATAGTTTACATATCATATTGGCATTAGAGTAGGTTTTTCTTGGTATATTTTTGGGTTTTGCAAGGGATCCAGATTAATTAATCAAAAAGTCACAAAATCCTTGACATGGCCGAAAAATTTATGAATAACCCTTATGATCACATAGAGGATTTTCTTGAACTGCTAGAAGCAAAATTTGTAAATATAAACCTGTTATCGTAATGACAACGACCCTCCAAAAATTTTGCCTATGCCAATTTTGGAGTCCATAATAACTTTCATTTCAAGCCCCCTTGAGTCGTCATGTTGTTTGATTTGTTATTTATGTGTTTTCTCTGAATGTTGCATCCTCCTAAGTCAATGTTTCTCAAGAGTTGTCACTTAACCATTAGAAGCATTTGAGTTAGTTAGTTCTTGGTTAGGTGAGCTCGTGATATTTATAGACTTATAAACTTTCCTTATCACCATGAACACACTTGAAAAGCATGAAAAAAACAAAGAAAAGCAAGAAAAACACTCAGAACAGAAAAATTGCACTTTGAGTTGGTGAAGACATGCACTCAATTTGAGCACATTCCTTCATCCCGAAGGAGTGCACCCTCCTTGAGTGCTCACCTTCATGCTAAATAGGTGCACCCTCCATGAGTACACTTATTCATGTTGAGGAACTATGCCCTATACAGTTGCATGCATGAAGCAACATTGTTGCATGTGGGCGCACTCCTAGAAAATAGGAGACCACTTAACTTCTTTAACTAACCCATTCACTCGATGAAATGTGGCACTCATGCATGAATTAGTTTTGCATGTTGATCTATTTAAATCAAGACAACTAATGATTCTTCTTTCATAATCATTCCATCTGAGTTGGGCACACAGTTGGGAATCAATAATCTCTTCATCAACTAGTGCAACAAGTAAGTTTTGCATGTCAAATATTTCCATTGCATTTCATGATTTCACTACCAAATATTGCTTTCCTTGTTCTCGATTCTTTTTTTTTTTAGTTTTTTTTGCTACCATTTATGCTGAATCTTCAAATTACAAGTGTTAATATGTTGTCTCATGTAGAAACTCTTCACATTCTTGAAACCTTTCATCTTCCACCATGCATACAGCAACAACTATAAATCTTTGCATATCTTTATATTCCTCATCCTAGCATCAAGTTATGTTTTTCATACTTGTTTCATCCCTTCAACCCTTCAGGGTGTGATAGAATGCCCTAGTTTTTTTCCCCTTTCTTGAGCACATGAGTGCACTTTGAAGCCCCAAATGACCATGCATGTCCCCTTCATGCTTTGAAAGTACGCCCTCCTAGTTGTCATACCTATTTTCTAATGCATGCAATTTATTTAATTTTTTTGTTCATAGTTTTCATGATCTATCATCTCTGATGACTCTTTCTACATGATGTACAAGTGTTGTTGCATAGTTAGGTTTTTAAGATAACACTGTCACTATGAGTGTGTTTCCCCAAACATGTGTTCATGCTACAAGTATTACCACTTTGTTGCCATTTGTTGGATACATGCTAACTCACAAAGTGACCTCCAAAGAAATTTTAGAAGTAAGCGTTGATGAACCTGTGGAAGTTACAAGTCCCAATATTCCCATATACATAGATACTCAACACTTTATTGATAAGGATACAAAGGTCACATGGAGAAAAATATACAACACAGTCATGTAGGAGATGTTTCCTAGGGACTTATAAGACTTTCATGCATACATCAACATCAAGAAGTCCAGGATGCACAAGATCACATTTAGATTCCCAGTCATGCCATGTGCAAAAGTAATTGAATGGATCATTACGCACATGGATGATTCTCACATTGTACTACACAGTGAAAATGGTCATCATATCACCACCTATTCTAGTGAAGAGATGCAAACATTTTATAAGATGGGCAAGCCCAATGAATATGGAAAAGATAACTTCTACATGAGATGGGAAACCCTTGACACTATAGATGTTATCAAAACATGGTGTTGAGAGCCTGCCAAGTTTGACCATTTCCCATCTATATTTTATCCAACAAAGATTCTCAGAGACGTCTATCAGTAATTGATAGCGATGTATTGTCAGTTATATGGGTTTAAGAATGTTGATGTGTTCCAAGGGAATTGGATGTACATGCTCAATATAGTATTTACCCATGGGATAGTTTCCAATTGGGTGGATATCCTATCATTTGAGTTGCAACGTTAGGTTGGGTAGGAAAAATCATCTTTACAGGAGAACCAAGCACCAGAATTCTACATGTCTGCATTTCTCTTACACAACATATGTGCATTGTATGCATTTCCAGGAATGAACTACAACTAGACTCCAAAGGAGAAGTTCCTAGTTTACTTCCACTATAGAGTGCTATCATAAATAAGCTTCAAAGCTGTATATGAAAAATTAGCTGAACAATTCTTTGCAGTCATATTTCACATGATTTTTGAGATCGATCCTCCTTACATGACTGATCAGGTGAAGGAGTCACTTCAAGATATTGCAGACTAGTTTTCATATCCAGAGTGTACATACATTAAGTGCTTCGGTTGTTAGATATGCCCTCATCTTATGCCGTGATATGTCACCAACAAAGTGGTCATGCAAGAAGTTTCCAATCAACTCGACAAGGGAGTGTCAAGAATTCTCCACAAGAGGAAGAAATCCCCTTGGCTTATCTTTCCATTGAGGATCAAAATGTAGGAATTAAAGAGTCACAAGCTTGTGACAACCGAGATGTGAGATCTAGTCGATCTACATTTTGCCACTAAATACTTACATGGATATGATCCTAGGAAAAATTTTAGGCATAACTGTTAAAGGATCAATCACAATATGGGGTATTCATCAATGCCCATACCAAAGGATGAGAAGATAATGAAATAATACAATACTAACATAGAGACACATCTATTAATGGAGACCATTTCACCCCACAATACACCAGCTCAAGAATTTCAAGTGTAGGAGGAGGAGGAGATAACACCTCAAACAAGGAAACTAGCTCCCATGAAAAGGATCATATATTCTTCGATAGGCGAGAGAAGCAAGAAATGGAAAGATGATCCCTTAAACTAGGGAGCTATTCTAGTGGAATAGGAGAGAGGAGAAGCTTAAAAAGAAGAGAGGAAGATTTAGTTAGACTATTTGTTGGAGAAGCAACAAGAAGGAGAAGAAGATAAGAGGAGGATAGAATAAGAGCAACAGAGGCACTCCGAGGAGGAAGAGGCAGCACACAAATAGGAAGAATAACAGTTGATTGAAGAGCTAGAGGAGGAGAATTTCGAGAAAGAATATACCATAAAACCAATGGAGGAAGAACCAGAAACTCTAGGAGAGCTTCCTCTCATAGGTGTTCATCTTCCATTTGGAGAGATGGGGATCACACCTTCACCAAAAGATAGAGTCATGGATGTATGCAGTGTAATATTTGATCAGTTGAAGAAAATGATCATGCAATAGAGGCATAGATATTTCTCAAAGGATCCTCAGAATCCAGTCTGAGGGTCTATAGAGAAGGTGATCACTACCAACACAAGAAGAAATCCGAGGGAAATCGTGGTGGAAAATGTTGCATTTGCTACAACAACACATGATAACTCTGATTACTTTTTGAATGAGAATGTCAGGTTGAGAAGAGAACTTGTTGTGGAAAAGAAACATGAAGAACATCTTGCAATGGAGAACCAACAACTATCATCATAGATATTCAACATTGGAGAATGGTAGTCAACCATGTAAGAAGAATTGGGGCCAATGAAGGACACCATGGTGCGACTATATGATGAGATGATACTTATATAGCAGGTCATGGATCCTCTCATTGGAATTTAGAAGAATGCAAAGGAAGTGGTGAAACTCCTGAACATAACAAACAAAGCATTTGACTGAATGTAGGAGTGGACTACAAAATACCTATATGCTCTGCAACATTTGGAAAAGAAGGACAAGATTTCCACATAAATAGATAGAGTTTAGTTGAGACTCCACCTACAGAAATACTCACATCTTGGAGCACATATGGTTAGTACTAGGATGTGTATAACTGACTGCATAATGGGTATAGTCTCTAACATGGAAAAATTAAATTTCTACCATCGAATCCCTTGAAGAAATTAGAATCCGAGAAGTCATCTTCCAGGATATTAGAGAATATATTCAAAAAATAAAGTAGGAAAATGAACGGGAAGGATTGGAGGTAAACAAAGACATTATTCAATAGTATACTTTTGCACCAGTCAAAGTGCACATGAAGGTATCATGGACGTGGAATAATGTATAGTTAAGATCCAAGAACATATTGATGGAGGCATTAGAGGTGAAGAAGCGCTACAAAGGGGACTTGCCAGTTCAGGTAGAATCCATCGTGAAGGATTTTAGAGCATGTCACACTTACATTACAAGTGAACTCTATGAGGAATCCAATGATTTATCCATTTGATGAGTCCTTGTCCCATTGTCAGTTTTTTCTTATTAGGCTACAATATTATTTGTAAATTTTCTTTTGTAATAAATCTTATGTAGTGAAGTCCAAGCGACACATGTGGAATATGAAAATCCACACATTGGAATGTAATGAGTCATGTATAGAATATGAATAGTCATAGGATTCAAAGATTCATGAGGAAGCTCAAAGGTCATTGTCAATTGTTATAAATAGCTCCTCATAACTCAAGAAAAAGGATTTTGGAAGGCTTTAGATTCTAGAGGTTTTTCCTTGGCTTCTCTTGTAAGACATAGGAGATAGATCATTCTTTGGAGAAGCAAGTTGTGGCTTCATGTTCCACTATTGGATATAGTGTTTCATTCATGTAACAATGTACTTGGGATCTTACACTTTTAATCAGAAGCTCAATGAGCTGGCATTCCTTCATACATGTATCATAGATGTAGTTGGACTATTATGGTTATGTTTATGGTATATGTTTCTTTATTTACATACTAAGTTAATGAAATAATTTGTTGCTTAACTATGGCTATTATTAAATGAACGTTGTCATGATTTGATGATTTTTGTTTACTATGTGCACTAATCTATAGATATTTAACAATCATTTCTCTTTATTCTTGGCCCCCCCCTTTAGGATATAATTATTACTTTTCTACTCGGCAACCCATTTCCCTCAGCATTAATGGAAGCCTCCCTCATATACATTACATTGATGTCTCACAAATATTATATCCTTTTTGTCCCAAAGTAGTTTGTGTTATCTTGTGTTGGTTGGTACCCAAGGAATATCTCTAAATCATTTCAATAGTGGCCAAACTATATGATCGGATGGGACTCATACACCAAATAGTGTGAGGTCTAATTGGGACTTCACATCGGGGAGATCCCCTTACAATGTTGGGAGCATCCATCAACAAAACCATAATTTGATCCTCCTCATGATGGACCTGTCCAAAAATCTTGGTATATTTAGAAAATATGGGCGTTCTAATACAGAGGTTTGATTAGAGGGGAGATCAGGAGATATGGGAGAAATAGAGAAGAAGTCAAAGAAAAAACCCCAAAATAATCAACAAAGTTAAAGTGCCATGAATCACTCATAGTTCGTATTTAAAATGGAAGAAAATGTTAACATCAAGCCGTATTAAGGTGATATTGATGCTTTAAAGCTAAATCATAGGTTGGAACAACTAAAAGTTTATTTTAGTGTCCATAATATAGAGAAAGAACAAAATATTTTGTTCACTTCGATGAAATTAGAGGGCCATGCTCTTATCTAATGGGACATCCACATAAAGACCCTGGGGTTGGAGGGAGATACTCTAGTGACTAAGTGGGAGGATTTCAAAATCTTCATAGAGTCATAGTTTTACCCTATCAGGTATGTAGAGGAGCAGTGGACCTAGTGGCATTACTTCATCAAGAAGGAACAATAGAGTGTATAGGAGTACACAACAGAGTTTAAAACAATGGCCATAATTTTGGGTATATCGCTAACAAATTTAGACATACTCCTCAAGTATCTAGGGGATTTTACATAACCATTTGTAGAAGTAAGTGATGTTGTGCAAGCCAAGAACAGTGGATGAGGCTTGTGTATAGGCACAATACCTGGAGAACATAGGCCAAAAGAACTGTAAATAGTGTGGGTCAAAGTAAAATGAGAATTAGGAAGCTTCTAAGGAGGGGAAGAATAAGTGGAAATGGGGAAATATAAAGAGGTAATAGCCATAATATACTAGTGCAAATATTCTAGGAGCCACTATAACCATTGTAATATTGAAATTCATGTAGAGGAGAAGTACTCGAAGTTTCATCTAAAGCTCAACCCAAAGAAAAAAAAAGAAATATAATAAGATGAAGAATCTCATGGCCATTAATTTGAGAAACCGGGTTGAAAGCAACTTGGATATGGATGATGATATGTTCTATAAATTAGTCTAGAGGGAGATGAATCTAAATATCGTTCAAAGATAGGAAGAGAATAAAAGGACATGAGTCTTCCATATCAAGTTACATGTTAAGAAGACAAATATCGATTGTTTGTTCAACTTAAGATCATAGGAAAATATCATTTTAGAAAAAGTGGTCAAAAAATTGGGATTGGAAGTTCATGATCATACAAGCCCATGTCCATTGGGATGGGTAAATAAGGATGCATAAATAAAGGTAACTAAAAATTGCAAATTTTGATTTTCTATTAGTGCTTATTTTATTGATGAAGTGTAACTAGATGTAGTTTTATTTAATGTATGTGGTGTGGTGTTTGGAAGTATTTATATATACTTATGGTATGAAATCTTCACGTAAATATTGAACCAATATTGCCTCATCAATGATGGAAAATCCTTCACCATCAATGTGCACAAGAGAAAGTAAAAAAAATTATTCGTAAGTACCCACTAAGCTAAGAAACTAATAAGTTCCAATGAGAAATATGTGCTACTATTTTTAAGAAAAAATCAATATGTATAAGATTAAATGATTGCAAATTCATCCCTCAAGGGGTGTACTAAGAAACATAAACAAAAACTAGAAGAGTTGCTACAGGTATATAAGGATGTGTTCTAGGACCCTAAGGGGCTACCTCCCAAAAGGGAAGTGGACCATGAGATCAAACTATTGCCAGACTCCCCATTTCCAAACATTGGGATGTATAAGTAGTTCGTTATAGAAGTGAGGTAAAGAAGTAATTGCAAAAGCTACTAGAGCATAGGATCATTTGACAAAGTACCTCACCATGTGGGTCACCCATCATCATTATACCAAAGAAGGATGGGACTTGGAAGATGTGTATTGACCACAAAGTGTTAAACAAAATTACACTCGAGAACACGTACCCCCAGCGGAGGATAGTTCATTTGCTAGATTAGTTGCAACAAGTAAAATAATTCACCAAGATGGACTTAAAGTCTATATATCACTAGGTTTTGGTCAAAGGAGAAGATCCTTAGAAGACTACCTTCAAAACTAGGAAAGGTTTGTATGAGTGGCTAGTAATTCCATTTGACCTATGCAATGCACCAACTACATTTATTAGGTTAACGAATGATATACTATTCTCTTTTATAGGTTCATTTTTAAACATCTATTTGGATGAATATTGGTATATAGTGCTACTTCACAGGAGAAAACCTCACATTTGACGTAGGTGCTAGAGGCATTAAAGAATCACCAACTATTGAAAAATATTAGGAACTGTGATTTTGTACAAAAATATTTGGTGTATCTAGGGTATGTGTTAGGTGGAGGAGAGTTGAACATAAATCCTACCAATATGAAGACCGTCATGAAGTGGCTAGTTTCTACTAATGTTTTAGAGGTTGGGAGTTTCATTGGTGAAGCACACCACCTGAGAAAATTCATAGCCTCATTTTTTGAAGTATAAATGTACTCCATGCCATAACAATAAGTGGTAAGATTTTCCAGTGGGTAAAGGGTTAGAAAAATTCCTTTAAGCCATTAAATACAATTATTAGTCAAATACTACTACTAACATTACCAAATTACAACAACCATTTTATGTGGAGATAGATGCAAGTGGTCATGATATGGGAGTAGTCTTAATGCAAGGAGGAAGCCCTACATGCCATCATTCTGAAGTATTTCAGGAGTTACTTATTAAGTATCCTACCTATGACAAGGAGCTTTATTCCGTAGTGCAAGCTATGAAGAAGATGAAACATTATGTGATGGGAAAGGAGACAATAACCCGCACATATCACCAGCCACTACAATACTTCCTTTCCCAGAGTAAGCTACAATAAAAAAGGCATTACAAGTGGATGGGGTTTATACAATAGTTTCATTTAGTGTTCAAGTATAAAGAGGGAAGCACAGACAAGTTGGCCAGCATTATTTCAAAGCCACCCATATCAAAATATAATAACTTTGGTAACTATGATATTCATGGATCCATTCACCGATGATGCATAAAAATAAGCATATTCAGAGGATGAGGACTTCATGGAGGTGTTCCAATAGCTACAGAGCCAAAGCCATGTGCATGAGGGTGAAAACATAATTTTATACCATCTCTATGAAGGGTTACTCTACACGATGGATAAGTTATGTGCCCCTGAATGTGAGTGACTGCATTTAATTAGAGAGGTTCACACCTATAAGGTTGGATGGAACTTTGGTGTAAGGAATACACTAGCCAACTTGCTATCGTATGTGTATTGGCTAAGAAGTGGTAAACTTTTTCTTTGGAAATGTATGGGTGCACTTTGGGATATCAAGGAGCATTGTTTTAAATAGGGACATGAGATTTATGAGTGTGTTTTAGTATACATTTTGGGAGAAGAAGGACACAAAGTTGAAGAGGTCTCTAGAATTTAATCCAAAAACAGACGAGGTTTGCTCCAATTTAAAAATTAATTTGTTCTCCTTTAATAAAAAAATGAATAATGTATTAATAGTAAGTGACTTCAAAAAATATACCATGGGGCATAAAATAGACAGTGATAAGATGCATTGTTAAGTCACTCAATGATGTGAAGATCATCGATTAGAAACTTCATGGGAAACAATCCAGTCATGTTAAGGGTTTGTATGGCCGAGGCCAAGTGCGATCCCCTAGTTATTTTGATGGCTTAGATGCCCCTAGGTCACAATTTTTCAAGCCAAAGGTTTGTTAGAAAATTATATATTACAGAGCAATGGAACACATAAAAAATATTGTAGAAATATAAACACAGAAAACACATAAAAAAAGAGAGACATAGATATAATTGGCTCACCCAATTTGGGCTACCTCCATGGAGAAACAACCAGTCCTTCCTTTTATATTATCTGGCAAGCTAAAGAGATACAACCTACAATAGATCCATTGTAATTCCCCCTTCGCTCTCACACAATCTCCTCTGTCTTTCTCACTCAGAATATAGATCTACATAGACACAATACAATTCCCTCATATATAGCGAGGGGTTTCCTTCTAGGGAAAAAAAACCTAAATTAAACATAACTTCTACCCTCAGATCTCCACCTAATTAAAGGCGTAGATTGATTATGAAATTACAACATTTTACAAGGAAAGTTTACATCTACTTTTAGATTTGGGGGTGCTACCCCCGAACCCCCATGAAGAGGGGGCTCCCAAAGATCGCAGCTGTCGCTCCCAGACCCCCATTGCAGTGTATATTTTTACAAGCAGAAATACCTCTAAATAAAGAAGATAATCAAGCTCCACACCCAACAAGGTTAAGTCTGTAGTCATCTATGGAGGAAACAAAAAACATGACAGACAAACAAAAACATAGTAAGGGACTTCCAGTGAATGATATATCTATAAAAACAATTAGTATCAATCCATTAGCATTGATTTTCAAAAGAATAATAACATATATGATTTAAAAATAACAAGCACGATTGAACTAATTTTCAAATTAAAATTCAATTACTATGTTATGTCATGTGATAAATTTTCAAAAAGTTTAAGTTATATGATTTAGCTTCGTATATGTATGTGTAGATGGACCTATGAGGCATTCTAATTTCTCAGATGAAACCAGATGTGGTGACAAAGGGAGATGAAGTTGTAGATTGATCATTTCCTAAGTATATTGTAGCATAGCAATGCTTATGCCTAGGAAGAGGCACATAGAAATATATTCTTATTAAAATTATCTACTACTAATTTTAATCTTTGGGATAGATAATTGATATTGTTTATAATATTGTGTAATGGAGTTGAATTACATCTATCTTTTCAAAGTGTTATTGAGTAGAATTGTAATTTTTTATGTATAAGTCAACTTATATATATATGTGTGTGTGTGTGTGTGTGTGTGTGTGTGTGTGTGTGTGTGTGTGTGTGTGTCTGTATGTATGTATATATATATCTAGATATATATATATATATATATATATATATATATATATATATATATATATATATATATATATATATATATATATATATATATATGATGTAAATATTTAATTTATAATTTTATGACAACATCCCCCCATACCGGGTTGTAGAGTGCCCCTCATTACAATGATTTATACAATTTTACATGCTAGAATTCCACATACCAATTTGGTTTATTTATCATAAGAACATAGGGGTGTATTTTCTCTATATCCCTTGGATAATGATTATTCACATTGATGGAGTGCTCTTTCCTTGCTTTTATTGCCTTCTTTCAATCAAATTAAGAGATTTATTTAAAGTTGTTAATATATTTACGAGAATTAAGCCAAACCATTTTTCATCTTCCTTAGGGAGAATCTAGGCTACGAAATTAGTGATAGAGTGTTAACAGTGCTGGATCCCGCCAATATATGGGGTTCTCCCCAATGTGAAGTCCCAATTAAACCTCACACTATTTGGAGTAGGAGCCCCATTCAGAGTTTCGGCTCAACCACCATAATGCTAAGGTTTTCCTTGGTTTCAACGAATAATATAAGAGATTATACACATAACCTTTGAATAATCAAGTAAGCTGACATTGTGAAACACCAATTGCAATGTGTAAAAGAGGCTTTCATGAGAGGGGAGACAAGAGTGATTCTCTAGAAGGAAAGTAATAGTACTATCCTAAGAGAGGCACATGAGAGCAAGGAAATATTTGTTAGTTATATAGTGAAATAGTTCACATAGACACAATGATCATTAAAGAAAATATAACACACATTCAACATGATAAGTACCAAAGCCAATGAAGTAGTTCAATTTATTTAGTACATATGAGAATAACATATACTGCAAACATCCAAAGAATAGTCTTACAGTATTCATGATACATGCATGAAAATGTGTTGGATTAATGAGCTTCAATTATTAAGTGAAAGATCCAAGAACTTAGTTACAATGGTGAGCCACTAGCTCAGATAGTGGAACATTAAGTCACTTATTACTTCTCCAAAATAATTATCTTCTATCCTATGCTAAGCTGAAGAAGCCAAGGCTAGATCTCCAAATTCTAAGCCTCCGAAAGTCATTTGCTTGAGTTATGAGGTTGCATTCATAACAAGAGGAATGGACTTTCATATCCCCATGACTCTTGAACTACCCTCGTGACTCTTGGACTCCTAAATGACCTTTAAACTTCTATTTGACTCTTTTGTCTACATGCGACTTTACATATTCCACATATGACCCTTTGACTTCTATAAGACTTTTTATTTACGTGTGACTTTTCATATTCCACATGTGACTCTTAGACTTCCACTCATTTACATTTTGTCATTTTCTTTAAAATACATCATTACATTCCACGGGATGATGTGGCTAGACACGTTGACACATATGGCATTGTGAAGACACTTGTACAAGGCATAGCTTGGAAATGATGACATGGAACTACATGATGGTGTGGTAATGCTAGGTTGATTTCATTGCTTTTATTTCCTTGACTTCTGCATGATAGGTTTGATTAATACTTCATATTCATGAAATATTTTCTTTGTTCTTCATCTTCACCCTCCAAAGGGTCTTTGATTAGTGTTGGAACTTTTAGAACTATCATGTAATGTATTCATTCCATTATCGTCCAGGATCTTCTTCGTGCCTTCATGATGGTTCTTCTTTGTGCTTCTTCTATGAATGTGCATCCTTGTTCATTATCCTTACTATCTTCCTTGAGCATCACCTTGCCATGTTGAGATGGGACACTTTCCAATGAACATCACTCATTAAAAGGAAAAATCATTCTTGAAATCATCTATTCTATCTCTTCCTCGCTCATGGAAGAAGTTACTTTTAATAAGCCTGTGAAAGGACTGAGAAGGAAGGGCTTGATGATGATGGAATAGTTGAACTCAATAGTGGCCAACGAGAACACCAATGCTTACTATAATTGTGCAAGTACAAGGGACAAAGGTGATGGGCTTGTTGATGAAACATGTGCTATGCACTAGGCTCAAGGGAGGAGAAGGCATTGACAATGCATGCAATTTTAACAGTGAGTAAAGGATGGCCCCAATGCTCACTAAAAATTCCCCATACACTAAGGAGTTAGGACAAATCAAGTCTTGGGCATAGAGAGGGATCATAGTAAAAAATGGGATCAAGACTAAGGACTGTTACTATGCCATGTGTTGGGCTTATGGGAAGGCCTATGTGTCAATGCAATTTAGCTCAATAGTGGATGATTTTCCACTAGGAATGTGCTCCGCCCCCTATGTTAGCACAATTTTCTTCCAAAGGGGTTTTCTGTAAGAGGAGATTACACAGTTCACTGAGGTAGGCAATAGAAGGAAATTCAATTTTCCTAAGAGGGTTCTCACTACATTATGAGAGAAGGAGGTCCTTTGAATTGCATAATTTACTTTTTCAATGGGATGGAAGAGGTACTTATTATCAACTAAAAGTTATCTATGTGTGATGCATGGTGTTATCACTGAAAATTCCAATGCCAAAATTTCAAAACCGCTCACATTAGTTTGATGAGCATAAAGCCTTTTTAGCAGTTTCGCAGCGCTACCTGTTTAGGTGGTTTCGTAGCGTGCTACGAAATTGGGGATTTGTTCGAGTTTTCAGTGGAGGTCAAAATCCTAACATGCCTATTGAACAGAGTTCTGCTTCCCTCCAGAAATGCAGATGAGCAGCTACTGATCTATATACCATTTACTCAAGTTATCAAATTACATTATTTGGTAATTAAAGGTCTTACCGAGGAAGTCCAAAGACAGTGAAACTATTTGCAAATAAAGAGCACCTGAGCAACTGAAAATTTAAACATTGATTTGTGAGTCAAACTTGAAGCCACTGTATTTAGTGGCACTGTTGCAGCTTTTGAAAGGGGAGCAGACCATTGTTTTCACATCTTCTGTTGTTTCTACCCATAGGTTATGTGCCTTATTGAACTGTTTCGAAGGGCTGGTCTTAAGGATAATTGAGTATTCAAGCCTACAACATCAATATTCACGAAGTAAAGCGTTGGATGCATTTAGAGCAGGAGATGTTGAAGTGCTAGTTGCTTCTGATGCAATGACCCGTGGGATGGATGTGGAAGGTGTGATGAACGTATGTCTTTGCATATGAAGGCATGTCATAGTTGACTCACTGACAAAATTCTCAATAAACAAAAGTAAGAGATCAAAAATATTCATCAAGTTCAAGCGAGGCAAATCCTAAATTAAGCAAGGAATTTAGCCCTAGGGCTAAGGAAACATCATCACAGCTGCATAAAGATGATAGAACAGTTTCGCAGCGCGCTGCGAAACCCCTGTAGCAGCCTGTTTCAGCATAAAAAACTTTGCTTTCTGTGTTTACTAGTCAACTTCCAGGAGGTCTCTAAAGCAACTGAAAGCCTATTTTGGGAAATGGAAAGAGTTTTTTATTCCTAACAGAATGAACTAGAAAAACCTCCTTCAGTTTCCTCAAATCCGTTACGAGCTAAGAGAAATTAATGACCAAAGTTGCGCTACGAAACTGTTGTAGGTGCAGTTTTTAATTTCCTGTTTTACACATCTTTTTCAAGGATTGATTCTGGGCAGCTGGAGTAGTTTTTCAAAAAACCAAAGGAGGTTTTTGTTCAGCATGGATTGTTTCACAAAAGCCTCCTTCAGTTTTTCCAAATACGTTTTCTGCGAGAAGTTATAAGCTCTGTCCCAAGGCCTATTTTTCAGCCAGAACAGAGGTAATTGAAGTATTGTCCAAAACAGTGGAGGCAGTCAAGCATAAAGACAAGAACAGAAAAGTTATTATTACCCAAGGAGGAAATGTTATAGCCATAAAGAATCAAGCGGGGACAGCAAAAGATGAAATTGCCAAAGCAAAGAATGTCATTAGAGAGCGTGCAGTTAGGTATGCCAACTATCAAAGAGCTGTGTTAAAGGGTAGTAAAAACCTAGTGAGTCAAGTGGATTCAGTGGCTGATGTGTATACATGGACAGTTCCAGCTATTAAACAAGCTAAATTCATCAGTAAAATGAACATGACTCTAAGAGCTGAAAACAAAGCCCTGAGGAGGGAGATTGCAAATTTAAAAGCACAGCTAGGTTAACTAGCTGCTCATTGATGGTGAGAAAGGTCATTTTCTAAATTTTGGCAAATTTTGTTAAAGCTCCATTGTTTTGAAGACATATAGGTCTCTGCCACCTGTAAAGAAGATTTTAAAAATTAGAAGCTCAAGCAAAAAATTCCTTACTGCAAATACACTCTGTTTTAGCAAAAACAACAGTTTCGTAGCGGGCTACGAAACTGCTGTAAGTGCTGTTTTTGGATGAAGACAAACAGTTTAATGGTAAGATCAGCAAATTTTTGAAGGAAACGCCTAAGGAACATAAGGGAGACCACATGAGGCTATCCTAGCCATTCAGATAATGACAAATTTGCCTTTTTGTAAAGGTGAAATATTTTGTCTCAAGTTAAAACTTTTATAAAGGTACTTTATGACCAGTTAGGGTTTGGCAGAAATGGAATACGAGGAGTATTGTTTTGGTTTATACACATGTCCATAAACGAAGCCTCCAACACATCTGAAATATGATGAAGCTCATAAATTTTGGGGTATTAAAGAGCTGGGAACATGTTGCTTAACTTTCGAAGGATGGTGGGAGACAAGGACCGAAAAAACAGGGGTTTGTTCTTATGATCAATGAACCATCAGCGCATTTAGTATCCAATGCTAACCTTGTTCATTGCATCCACTTCCCAGTTATCTCGGCCAAACTGAAAGGAGACAGGTGTCCAAGAGCAAAGAAAGATAATGATACGAGGAAGATAGAATTAGATATGTAGTTTAATTAGCACTCTTTGTAATTACAGTCAGTGCTTAATGTATTTAATGAATTAGTTAATTGGTAGATAAGGGTAATTAGTAATAGTCTTCGAGCTCCCCTCATGCTGGAGGAGGAAGCTCATAGTGGTTAAGATTGTATCTCTATATATAGATCAGACTTTGATGTAGTGGGGGTTAGATGTTTTGGAGAAGATTGTTTTTGGTTTATGTATAAACAAATTTCAGTAATGCAAATGACTGTGTTTTCTTCTCAGGATTCACAATGGATCTTCTTGTTCAAATGTGTGATGGTATTCTTTCTTTAAGGTTCTTTTACAGTTTTGTTAATGCATAATCACTCAAAACTCATGAATCATGCTCTGACTTCCTGTATGCCTTGGCAAACTGTGGTTTCAAAGTTATGTTTGAACATATAGATGTAAAGTGCCCTGATTTCTATGAAAAGATAGTGTCTTTGTTTGCTGAGATATGAGAGACTCCATAAGCCCAATGGGAATCAATTCAATGTGGTCCAGCCAGCTTATTTTTCATGTGTCTTATAAGAGTTAGCCATCTTTTCTTGTCATTAGTCAATATTCATAATCTGTGAGAGAGCCCTCTCAGACTAAGGAGGCTAAGCCTTAGTCCAAAGCCTGGTTTGAAATAGTTACACAGAATCTTGCTGATTGGCAGCCTTCAGTGCTTGATTTTGTGATAACACATGGAAAATGTGATCAAAACTCAGTGCACTGAGTTAATACTAGCAAGAAAGGTTAGGTGACTATGCTTTGAAGGTTCTCAACTTGTAGTCAAAGGAGTTGAACTTAATAGAGACATAGTGAATAGATATGGTAGGAAGAGGCATCATCAATGGGGCTCATGAATAGGATATTCTCATCACCTGACATGAGGGTTCATGTATTCACAACTTGCACTAGGAAGGAGGACCAAGAAGAGCACCAAGATGGATAAGTGTGGGACTAGTAGGGTAAGAGAGGGAAAAACATTCGAACAAGATTCAAACATGGATAACACACATGCATTTCATTAACAAAAGCCAAAGGAATGCACAAGACTCATTAACATCAATCACACCTAGAAAGGATAGCAAAGTGACACTTATTTCTATGTGCGGTAGTTGAAATGGCACATTGCGACACTTAGAATACAAGATATGACACAAGTGTCGACTTGCCTATAGTGATGTGAAAAAGTGCAACACATACAAGAGTGAAAATCATTAAAAGCAACACTTGCAACTGTAAGAAAACGTGAAAATGACACTTTCAAATGCTAAATAAATTGAATAGGTCACCTGCCAGAGTGAATATAACATGAAAATTCCACTTGCTAAAGTGAATGAAAGAAAAACCAACAATAGTGAACGTAAAAGAGAAACTTATGAAAGCAAAGGTGCACAAAAGTGATAGATGAGAAAACTCACTGAAATAGAAGTGCAATTGCAAACAAAGTGAGAGGGACTTGTTAATGGAGAATGTGCACTGACTACCATATGTCTAGGCTTACATAAGAAAGGTGCGCTCATGCATTTATCAAGGAATGAGCATGTGTGAGCAAGTAATTTGGATAGTTAGAAATCTGGAAGAAGACTTAAACATTTACCACAACATAAAAAATGAAGTGACCATGAATGAAAAATTATAAGATCCTCAGTAGGCTCCAAAATTCAAGTGTGAAAAAATTTTGGAGCGTGCTTGTTGTAGTGAAAACATAGGGAAAATGAAATTTTATGTATTCCTATATCAAAATTGATACAACACTATACAAATGTATGATAAACTCATCTATAATATATATTGGTTAGGATGCCTCTATACCTTTACTAGCTATCACCATCTTCTATTTCATCATTGGATGTTCTCACCAATTAGTTTATTATTATTAATCCTTTTAACCTTAACATAATCATGCTTAAAATATAATTACATTAGAAAAAAACACATCCATAATGAAGTAGTTTGTTATCTATGATTCTCATTCTCCAACACTTTTTAATTTAGAACCACTTTCCTCGAAGGAAGACACACACACACACACACATTTACTTCAATTAATTTACTAAAGAAGTTATAATGTAAAAAATAGACTCATGTTTTGGTTGAATGACCAATGTAGGTGGGTACTTTTACCTAATAATGATTTTAAATATGAATGGGAATAAAAAACATTATTTTATAAATAATATTTATTTATGAATTAAGATTTATTATTAATGATATAAATGTTAATCCTAGAGAAATAACTAGAATAAATAAAAAATAAATTTTCCCCTTCCAAAAAAAATCTAAAATTCATGTTCAATTTTTTTTAGGTGATGGTCATGAATCATGAATCTACACTTCAGCTTTGTTTAAAAATGGATGCTCCTTGATCATCTATATATGGTGAAGCTTCGAAATCATAATTGGGTTTCCTTATCCCAATTGAATCGAACTTCATTTATTCTATTTATTTTTGTTTTTTTCTTTAGTCTTTTGATGGTTTCAAAGAGGCTCAAAACATGATCATGAAAATAATTTTGACAATGATGGAATTTTGACTCTTTGTGATATTTTTAAATTTAAATAAAATGTGAATGCATTTATATAAATGGGGTTAGAAAAGGAAGTAATTTAATTTAATTTAATTGATTTTCATTTTATTATTAAAAATAAAAAAAGTCAAATCAAATCAAAGATGAATGTAAATATACGTATAGAATTGTTAGGTTTTTTTAGTTATATTGTTTTTCTTTAATAATTGCATTTCATTATTTACATATTAAATTCATCCCACATCATTATAGTATTATTCTGTTTTACAATATTATTTAACAATATGTATAACTATATAGAAAAAAGAATATCATCATCAATGCAAGAGAACATAAAGGAATAACAGAAAAAATAATTCACACATAGAGACACCAGGATTGGTCAGAAACTAGGGAAAACGCCCACAAGGGGGAAAACCCTTTCAAATTATTCTTCTTATTATATTTTCATTAAATGTTTCAACAAAGGGAGAGTATAATGATCTATATCTTCAATTACAAGACTATCAAAAAAATGAACTAAACAACATCCAAGAGATGGACCCAATAGTGTTAATAATCAAAACCATGATTCAAAAGCCTATGGTCAACTATCATTGTCTACATTCACGTGCCAAATTTGCAGTCAACTGTCATCAACTAAAAAATCAAATCCTAGTTTCCAACCGCATGCAAAGAGTCTATGTGTGTGCGGCTGAAGCCCTCCAACTGCACTCATGAGCCTACTTTTCTGTGGTTGCAACCAAAAAATGAGTGTGCCATCCTTGCGGCTAGAAACCAAAATCCTAGATATCACATGCAAGCTTCAGACCTTGTAATTTTGGGATTTGTATGAACTGATCTCCACGGACCACCTCAGACCTCTGCAAGCTAAACCAAAGAAAGAAGAATAATCATGATGATGCCTAAATGAAGGTCACTTGACTTGTATTTTTATCCATTTGAGGGTGTACAATTTCTCTTATGGGTCGACATGTCCTTCTATTCACATGTGGGCTTCAACTCAAAAATGGACATTCCCTTGTCTAAATAAAGTGCTTCAAAAGTAAAAAATGGTCCTCTAGAAAAAAGGAATCTAGTCCCATGATTGGAATTTGTCACTGAGTTGCCAAATTAACACTCCCTCTCAGCTAGGGATAAATTCCAACTTCATCATGTAATCATCACAAGTATCCTATCATCAAATCATATCTTATCTCAAGTATCTCGTCATAAAAAATTTTCATTGCTCATCTCGGCTCATCTCCAATTATCACATCTTATCACTTGTTTGTCTATGCTCATATTTTAAACATTCTCGAATCTAGAAGAAGAATAATTTTACATGAGAGGGGAGTCCATGCTATCACCCTATATTCATTGAGGAGCCACTAAAACCACCCATAATCATCTTCCAATGGGGAGCTCAATGCAACAACCTAGGAAACATTAGAGAGATTAACATCAGGGAGCACATCTCAACTTGAAATTACATTAGGGAGCTCAGTCTCAACTAACAATCTAACGAAAATGAGGAAGGCCCTATAGGACACTCTCACCTCATGTCATCTCATATGGGAGAAAACATCTTCCACCCTATGTCGAGTAATATGAGTGATCACATACGGGAGAAATCATCTTCTACCATATGTCGAGCAATAGGAGTCATCACATAGGAGAGAAAACATCTTCCACCCTATGTCGAGAAATAGGAGTCATCACATAGGGGAGAAAATATCTTCCACCCTATGTAGATCAACCTTATCTCATCGATCCTATTGCCCATTGATCTTCCCAACAATTACCCTTGAGAGTCATGTTGTAAAACACCTTCATCAAAATCAACTTGGGTTACCCACCTCCAAGCTTCTCTCAACCCATTGGCCAGATGGGGAGTGATAATCCCAACAAGACCAGGTTGTGGGTATGATGCCAACTAGGGTATACTCTTCATAGAACAAGACATGGGAGAAACATCTTCCACCCTATGGGTAACAGATAGGGGTGATTCCCTATAATCTAGATATCCCTTAACCCCAGGAGCTCAGATAAGGGGGAAGAGTTGGCTCGATGTCCTCGATTAGTCCTACTCTTTGCAGATCAAAAACACATAAACATGTTCATATATAATACTGACTTAAACAATTAATTGAAGAGTTCAATCATAATGTCTCAACAGTACCAATATCTTATTCATTTATGACATCAATCAAATATTATGTTAGTACAAATACATGTCATAAAAGGATAACTCATTCATCCTCCCTCTCATAGAGGCATGAACCAATAGCTTGAGCTTGTGTTGTACATCAACATTGTCTCAATATATGAATATATCTCAGTCCCAACTATATATGATATTTTGTACCAATTAGATCCCACTCTTTATTATTGCAGCATATCACTATCACATCTAGAACTTGTTCAAAATAACTATCCAAAGAGTTTCTCTGACCTGCCTCACAGTTAGCCATGCTAGCAATAATGTACTCAACCTTGACCGGGCTTAAAGCTACAAACTTATCATCCAAAGTATCATTGCAGATCTCATACTAACAATGCACCTAGATGTGCTCATCTTATCAATAGTGTTCCTAAACAACATCAATACACCCATGTAGTCATACACTTCTAGAAGTATACCTCAAACCAAGATTGATTGTCTCATGCAAATATCTTCGTAGCAACCCCATGTGTATGAAGCAGATCAGTCATGAATTAAATTATTTTTTCCTTTGCAAAACATATATCTAGATGGGTGTTCACACTGAACATCAGTGCTTCAATCAATTGGCGGTTTCCAAGTCAAGTTCAACAATAACTCTGCATAAATTTTTGGAAATTAATTCCATTAGGGTGTCCAAGGATTCATGTGTTAAATAAATTCACAACGTATTTTCCTTTCCCAAAATTCTAATCTCAGAAAGTAGTACATCATGCCAAGGTCCTCCATCTTAATCTGAGAGGCCAACTTCCTCTTACTTTGATCATCAAATTCTTGTTACCTGCCAAGAATAAATTGTCAGTATATGAAACCCAAAATAAAATGCATGTATTGGACCACTTTGAAGTAAAGGTTTGGATCGATAAATCTTTAAACCTTTACTAGGTAACTGTAAATGCGGGCATATTAGACTCAAGGAGCTTTCTTCATACAATGCTTTATGAAAATGTAATATTGACCAAAACAACATGCTTAGCCTCAAACAAATCAATACTGTGCAATCAAATCAACCAAATCTACTTATCAAACCTTAAGTGTCTAACTAAAACAAATTAAAATTTCCTACCAGTATCACTATTAAAATTTTCAATTCAAGTCCCCAAGTAGAGCTCACATCCAAGTATTGGATTACAACCTTATCTCTTTGACTTGTCAACAGTTGTCATCAAGAAATATCAAACTTCATCATGGCATCCACATAATCATAGTATGAATTTTTTTTTCCCTTGATGCAAATGCATACACCAAGGATAAGTCATATAAATTTTATCAATTCATTGTGAGAACACTACATACTAAATCAAAACTATTTGTACTTCAATGATGCCAATACAAAATCAATACTAAATACCAATATTGGTCACTAAAAGTCACTATACCCACATAACATCATCATTTCACATCAAGGAAAATCAAAATTATCAAGTACCAAATATGATGAAAACCCTAATTTATTATCACTCTGAGAACTATCAATCATCATGTCAAAATTAAATACTATTAATTTATATTAAACCAATAAGCCAAATCTTGTCAAGCCCATGCAACTGTCACATACTATCTTCAATGATTAAGTCAAGGAAGACAACATCTTGATATGTGTATTTCAATCCCCTCCAAACACAAGATTAGCCAATACATTCACATTCTCTATAATAAGTCAAACATTGTGCAGGTCTTAGAAACTTCCCTACTCAAATAACTCTCCATCATCTACTCCATATCTGTAGGTTTTTCATACTCCTAGTGTGCTCCTTCTCTCATGCATAAAAGTTTAGTTTTTGAATCCTACAGGCTCAACCACACCCATAGGCCTTATTCTATGTGGTTGGAAGGCTTACAACTTCACCCTTAAGTGATCCATATTGGATCATTATATTATTTTTCATCCATCTCAATGCATTTGGAGTGGAAAAATTGGAGGAATTAACTCATGGGACCGTTTTTATCAGCGGAACTTAGTTTGGAAAAACAGGATGTGAAACCTTCCTAGAGCATTTTGAGGCATCAAAATAATTTTTTGGGGGTAAAACCTTGTCTCTTAAGTGCCATACAATTTCATGCTATTTTACACACAAATATCTTTCCAATAGTGTAAGAAGCACGTCAATCAGAGTTTGTATGCAAAAGTTATGCCACTCAGAAGTTGACCTACCTATTTTCACACACATAGTTTGCGAGGATGCCATGTGAGCCCCCATTATTCATGGAATAGAGGCTAGGCAAATGATTATTATGTAAAATAATCTAGAATAGTCTACATTGTAACACTAGTTATGTGTTGATCAAGTCAAAATTAACCACTAGTAGGCTATCGGGCTGTGTTATAACTTAGCCACTAGGAGGAGTAGGAATTCCATTCATTCGAGAGAATTTTGTTCCATAGTTAAGTAAAGATAGCCAAGAGAGATAGGAGGTAGAGAACGTAGATAGTATTTGTGCACTATAGTAGCCCATGAGCCACAGAGATTGCTTCTTTGTACTTGCAACCATATTTTCCAGACAAGAGAAAGAGAGTGAAGCAACCTCACCTTCCAACTGGGATTTCTCCCAAAAGGGTTTACCAAAGAGAATATTTTGTGTCTTGTGTGTGTGTGAGATTATTTTTTCATTCTCTACTTTTATGTATAAATTACATTCACATGCATGCACTAATTATAGTAAAATCTATAGATCTAGAAACTAATTAAAATTGTCATAGTGTCGAGTCTCAGGTTTTTAATATAATATTATCATATCTATTGTGGTGAACTGTCCAGTGGAATATCCATGGATATTAATGGATCATTAAGCCTTTATCCCAGTAGTTGGGGCTTGAGCTAGAAGAAATCTTCTCTTCTTAGATAAGAAATTTTCCAAACATTTTTCAACAACATCAATGGGTTACTCATGTCTAGAATCCTCCCTTCAACAATCAAGAGTAATTTGAAAATAATAATAGGTATTGGTATCTAATGGAGATTTTATCCCTCTTAATGATAAGCCTCTTCAATCAACATTAGTCAAGAAAATGAATTGCCTATCATAATACTGCCATGCATCAACAAAATTGTTAGGTCATGAAATCAAATTGTATTAGATATATAGCCAACAACTACTTCATCATGACGTCAAACTTTCATCAAGGGTTTATGTCATATAATTCGAGGATCACAATCACTACATTACTTCTTTTACATTTTTCAATCATCAAGTTAGGACATTCAATTTTACCATATTGTCAAAATTACCAAGCTAGGGTCAACAAGGAGACATTGAGCATCAACCTTATTGTTATACTTTTATCACCAAGTTATTTTATAATGTGTCTAACCTGCTTCAGGAAATCCATCATGTCTAAAATGTAAGAACTTACTAAGTATCAAGTGCATCAATATATCATATGTTCCATAAATCAAACTTAATTTCTTATGTATGCATGAAGGTGATATTCTTGTCATACCTAAGGGCTTATCTTGCCATCCAATATTTCAACTTACATACCTCAAACTTTTCATATACCTTACTAGTACTTTGTCAAGTTTTCACTAACTCTTCTCTTCTTGCACTAGCTTTATTTTCCTGCAACTTAGATGATCCTTAGAAAAATGATGTTCTTATCACATCTTGGTTTGAGGTATTCAAATATGTAGTAAGTATACACAATAATCAAATCAATAAATCTAAGAAAGAGTAATTTCATAAAGAGGTAACATAAATCGAAAAGGTACTTTCTTTAATGAGAGGTGATCATCTGCCTCTTCAATCAACCTTAAGAAGTTAGTATTGTCCATTATCCATGTAATATTATTGCCTTCAATATATTTCAACCACCATAAACAACCAGGCCTAATTGAGATTATCACATCTAGGGCTAGCGTTTCTAGAGTACATATCATAAATATTTTTCATAATCCAGGGTTTCTTCCAAACCCTAACTTCATAATATCTATTAAACCCTAATAACCAAATTGCCTAAGGTTTCCTTCAAACCATAGCCTTCTTTTCGGTCTCCTCCATATTATCTTTCTTCCATCAATGGTGTGTTCATAAGGGTCATATTCAATGACTTTGCTTCAACCCAACTCTAATACCATGTGATTTTTTCTAAGGTCTATATTGTTCTTTCCTTTGATAAATTCATTTAATTATTTACATATTAAATTCACCCCACAACATCATAATTTTATTCAATTTTACAACATTATTCAGCAACATATGAAACTATATAGAAATAACACCATCAATAATCCAATAGAGCATAAAGGAATAGTAGAAGAAAAGCATTCACACGTAGAGACATCGAGATTGGTCGAAGACTAGGGAAAAATCTCACAAGGGGGAAATTCCTTTCAAATTCTTCTTCTTATTAGATTGTCATTGAATGTTTAAGCAAAGGGAGAGTACAATGATCCATATCTTCAACTACAATATTATCCAAAAAAATGAAATAAACAACATCCAAGAGATGGACCCAATAATGATAATAATCAAAATCCCAATTTATAAGCCTTGAGTCAACTATCATTGTTTGTGTTTAACTACCAATTTCTGCAGTCCACTGAAAATTCAAACCCTATTTTCCAACCATACACAAAGAGTGTATGTGCATGTGGACGAAACCCTCCAACCACACTCATAAGCCTGTGTTCCCGGGGTTGCAACTAAAAAATTCTAGTGTCATCCCTGCAATTGGAAACCAAAACCCTAGATGTTATGTGTAATCTTCAAACCATACAATTTTAGACCTGTATGAATTGATCTCTATGAACCACCTCAGACCTGTGAGAGCCAACCAAAGAGAGAAGAATAATCATGATGATGTCCAAATGAGATTCACTTGACTTGTATTTATAGCAATCTTAGGGTGTCCAATTTCTCTTTTGGGTTGATCTGTCCTTTTGTCACATGTGGGATTCAACTCAAAAATACACTTTCCCTTGTCCAAATAAAGTGCTTCAAAAGTCAAAATTGGTCCTCTAAAAAAGACGAATCTATTCCCATGATTGGAATTTTTCAGTGAGCTACCAAATTAATATTAATAAGTGAGTGAATATAGTATAGATATATATAAGTGTGAATTGATTTAAGTGATCGTTATGTTGAGTTTATATGTAAAGTTGTGAAAACAAGTTGATAGATGATACTTGGATTCATCTTAGAGAATAGGATCTCAAAAGTGTAAGGAAAATGTCATATAAAAGGATACCTCCAAAGTGTTAAGGTGATAAGTGATTAATCATTCACCAAGAGTGTAAAGGAGTTTTGCAATTTTATTAAGCTTAGGATTAGGTGTAGTAGACTGAATTGTACTCGCTAAGAAAGAAGATTAAGATATTCCCTATAACTAATAGGTTTGTGGTGGATTTAGGCGTTAGATTCTCTAATTCTATTAGAAAATTGGAAGAAAACAATATTAGGCTAGATTCATTGTACATATATAATAAAGCTGGAGATAAAAGATTACAAATCCATCATTATATGTATTAAAGTTAAATTACCTTCCTTGTGTATTATCTATACATATTAAGTTGATGCTTTAAAAATAGTTAAATCCTATTATTCTTTGTTACTCTGTGTTATCTAAATCTTGAAATATTAACTATAGCAGTGAAGATCCATCTAAACTTCAAATCTATCAAGCATCAAGAGGGATCAAATCTCTTGAGGTGCAAACATTTCCTCAAGTTTTGTACCTCGAGATATTTGATCCACGGGGGCTTCATTGGGGTTGCAATACCATACCATTTAAGTTGACATTGGGGGATATATATTGAGGAAAAAATGAGATAATATATTGGGGTATATATAGGGGGTAAAGGGTTTTTATATTGGTGGGTATAAAAAATGGAGCTCAAAGTTAATGAAAAAATAGATACCTACAATATCTAGCAAAAGTAGGAGTTTTTTTAATTGGAAAGGTGTATTGAGTTCCTATTGGTAGGGGGTTAAATATTGTGGTTTCTCGAGGTATTTTCCAATATGTAGCCAAATTAAAGGTATTGTTTAATATTCCATGAATGAATGTGATATGTCAGAGGTTTGTTGAGTGAAGCCCCCATGATTTGATCCCTCTTGGGGCTTGATAGATCTAGAGTTTAGAAGAATCTACATTTCTTTCTAAATTCATTACAATATAATATTTGGGAAAATAGTTCTAATTCGTGAAAAACGCACAAAAGTATTATTGAGAAAATAAATCTTAATATTTAAAACTTTAGTAATAAGTAAATTATTTGTTTATTATCTGTCATCTACTTCATTGAAAATAAATCTTCATGTATACCATGTCTATCTACTTTAATGGAAAATAAATATTCTTTGTAAACTTAATAATTAAAGTCAAAACCACTCAAATGAAGAAAAAATATGTATATACAATGATATGAATTCCAATTGATCATATTTACAGATGGATTTTTATGAATAAGTTTTATAACAATACTTTAAAGTTATAATTAGAAAAATAAAAAACAAAATTTATAACACTTGACACCTTCATATAATTATTTGAAATTAAACTTGAACAACCAAAACCTCGATGACACATAATACTAACACATAAGACTAATCTAAAAGTATATAATAATATCATAATACAATAATGATAGAGAGAATCCATGTGATTATTCAGACCTCGATTTCTTGCATGTCAAAACCAAGATCATAATTTATTACCCTTTATGGTTACTTAGATTGAAACGAAAACATTAATAAATATTTACTATCATTTACTAATAATTTAATAATATTTAATTTGATAAATATATGTATTTTAAAATTGAAAACCAATTTCAAATTAATCTATAAAAAATATGATTAATGATTATCCTCCCTTTTAATTTTCACTTCCACCCTAAAAACATTAAACTTGCATCAATTTAAAACTGATGCTCCTCAAATTCCAACAGAGTGATTGTCCATTAGAGCACGATCTGTATGTTAAATTTTGACACTCCTCGATCTATCTATGAAAATTTGTTGTAGTAACTACATGAATCAAATTGGAGCTCAATTTGTCTCTTAGAATCCAAGAGAGAACTATGTGGATCGTGTCATGCACAATTGGCGATAGGGGGGAACATGGAAAGGATGCCCGTAGTTTCTTTTTTCATCTAAAAACTTTCTTCTCTGATAGCCCCCCTAATAATTTGAGAAATTTCATCTCATAAATATCAAGAAAAAATGCATTGTATTGTTGGGCATCCATGTAAGAACCTGATTCAGTGTGGAGGGTGACCTTTAGAGAAGTAGTGATAAAAGTGAGCTTATTAGCATTGTTATTTTCTTGGGGTTTAACCAAATCTATGAAGGTAAATTAAATCATAGTCAATAGGATTCTAGTTATGATGAGTGAATAAAGACTTACTCGTTAAATTAAACCAATACATTTTCTTTCAAATAATGCATTGTTTTACTGATTATACCTAATCAGATTCAGTTTCCTGTAATTTGGAAGATTGAATTTGATTAAAATCCCTAAATAAAATAGAAAAAACAATGGAATATAAATCCACTAAGGTAAATTAAATTCTATCCAAATTCATTCTTCTTAAGTCACTGAATGGAACAATTCTCTTTAAATTAAAGTCATAAAATTTCTTCCAAATGAGGCATAGTTTGATTCATTTGGTTTACCTTCTATTGCAAATGTAAATGAACTAGCTTACTCAGGTTTGGATGTAGTTGAATGTCATGTCTAACTCACTCAGGTTTGGACAAACCTGAATAGCATGCTCAACACTCCAAGGAGGCAAGGCTATGCAAGGATCATATAGATCCAGTTGGTTTAATTCCCCCCTTAAATGGGAAATATTTCACATGAATACCATGGGTTCTCAACACCATATGTCAATACCATGGGTCATTTTTATTTTTATTATTAATTTATTTTTAATTTAATTTAATTTTGTTTTGTTTGAGTTAAAATGTTTAACTTACATTACATTACGTTAGAACATCTCTATTGCAGAGAGAATTTTTTTTTACGAAGTCAAGATGCTTATATTACATTATGTTACATATCTCTACCATACTGGGCTAGGGAGCTCCTCTCCATGAAATTATTAATCATATTATTTTATTTTATTTTATTTTGATTTTAATTTTAATGTTTATGTAATTTGACCCACTCAAAATGTTTTATTAATAATTATAATTATTGTTTGTTTTCTATTTTTTAATTTAATTTAATATTTATTTTTATTCCATGCAATTTGACCAAGTCAAAATTTTTAATAGGACATGAAAATATCTCTTACATGTTGGATTGTAGAGCTCCTCTAAACACAATCATTAATAAATTGTGTTTTATTAATTTTATATTACTTATATCAATAAATTGTTATATATATATATATATATATATATATATATATATATATATATATATATATATATATATATATATATATATATATATATATATATATATATATATATATATATATATATATTTATTTATTTATTTATTTATTTTGAATTTATAAAATACATAATTAATATAACTGTATTAAAAATAATTCATATATTGTTAATCAATATGATTTTCCACCCCAAAAAACTAATAGCACCAATCAATGTATATCATTCACACTATTAACACTTTTTAATTTTTGTGTTAAAATAATAGATACACGTTTGTACATATAAATAAGAAAATTAAGCAATTAATATAAGATAGACCGTAATATTTTGATTACACTTTACATGATTGCTATTCATGTCATTGGAAGATGAGCAGAACTCTCCTGACAGTAAAGTTTTTTCTATTAAAGATACATATTTTGTATATTTTAGATTTTTATAATATCATTGTGTCGAGAGGCGCTCTACAGGCCAGTATAGAGAACATTTGTAGATGTAATGTATGAAATGTAATGTAGATAAACATTTGAGATGTATTGCATGCATTATATTATAAGATTCAAAATGATCCATATTATCGTGGAGTTTAAGTTGATAATGATGCACTTCAAGAATTACCTGAAATTGCAACAGATGTATCACATATGATTAATGTTATGAATTTTCCAAAGATAGATAGTGACACTGAATTTGCAATGTTTGAAGGGGTTCTAGGGATTGACTATGCATTATATGGCTTACATACAACTTCATTTGCATCAAAGATTCCAAATTCTCGATGAGAGACCGATATTGGGTAAATAGCCCTAATGCAGAGAAAGTGCTTAGTTGGCCTGGCATTGACTCATCTCAAATTAATGACTATAATACTGTGGGATTATTTGATATGGAATTCCCATCGTTGTTCCCAAAAGGTGAAGTATATTGGTTGCAAGCACATGAGAGACATGTCCATCTTCATGAGTATGCAAAACATCTTCTTTGATATCATGATAATAATTTTGGAAGGAACCCATGATTTAGATACTTTTTACTCAATATCATCATGAGACTTCATGGTCAAGCTTCCTCTACAATATTTGTAAAGAATAATATGTCTTAGATTTCAAATTTCTATGGTATTCTTCTATAGAAGAAGTATTCACATTATCCACAGTAGTTGTCATAGTTTGTCGATATTTCAAACCCCAAAGTGGATCCATCATTAAGACAGATCTACCAACAACAACGGAGGAGTTACAAAAACATTTGCAAAATATTCCAAATTCATGACTTGGACAAATATTTATGTGATTTGTAATTGTACTAAGAGGCACACGTGCATATTGAAATAAGTGTTGTGTTGGGCCATCTAACTTGGTTCAACAGATTGGGTGTCCTACAATATTATTTACATTAAGTGTAGTAGATATGCAATGGCCAGATTTACATCAATTAATGCTAGGTACATGTCCTAGAGATCCAGGGGAAGAAAGGAAATGGAGATGTCAAAATGTAATTGATAATCCTCATATTGTAGCACATTATATGCACTTAAGGCATACAATGTTTTGAGATGAAATTTTCAAATGTTTTCATCAAGCTATAGATTATTGGTGTCGCTATGAGTGGAAACATCATGGGTCTCCACATGTACATGGATTTCTATGGATAATAAATGCTCCTAACATGGACATGTTGAACTAGGATGATCTAGTACAAGTTAGATTTGCAAAAGAATATTTTGATGGATGTGTACATGCAATGAATCCACGTGATCGACATCAAAGAAATATTCAAGTTAGACTCAATATTGATAATCATCCTTGGTTAAAGGACACAAAACAAATATTTCAATCTGATCCTATGATTGATTATGAATAAATACTTAATTGTATTGAGCATCAAATCACTTGCAATGAGAGATCATATCTTTGGAAGAAGGCAAGAAGATTGGTATGTCGATATAAGGAACCATGGGTTTATGTGAAGAGTCCGAAATTTGTGTTGATGAGAATGTAGAAAATAAGTATGAACCAAGACAAAATTATGACAGATTGAATAAACATAATTCTGAAACATTGATGATGTTGAGGGATAATATTGATTGAAAACCTATTCTTTTCAAGCGCATTGTCATTAATTACATAGAAAAATGCAGCAAAATATGAAAAGGGATTAAAAATGTTCCATAATATGTTGATGTGTGTTTCTTCTATTGAAAATCCAAATGAACCAGCATCACATGAATATAGGAGTTTGTTGTGTGAAATTGTTGTTGACAGGGATATAGGTGCACAAGAGACATGTCATTTGCTTCTAAATCTCCCTCTTTCTGAATGTAGTCATCGATTTGTGGTTCTAAATGTTGGTAGGAAAGTTTTCAAACAAGTACATATTGACACATATGATGTTGATAATGATAATTCCCTTATTGATGCATATACCAAGCAACCTGCCCATATTGAGCACCTTATATTGATAGATGTTGCAAAATCATGGTCATATGATAAATGTCGATGTGGGGAGAAATGGTTAGAAAGGAATAATGGAGTCACTATATGTGTGTTTCCTCTATTTAACTCAGTTCTTGATCAAGAAGATGAAAAGTTTGTAGAATTTTTATGGTCTAAGTTAGTATTGTACAAGGCCTTTTGTGATTTCCATAGAGATATAGGTCAAGAAGATGATGAGATAGTGCATAATTGGGAAAAAGTTTGATACAATCCATAGAATGTTTATCAGAATCCATTACCTCCAATTGATCAAGTTGAATCTGATGGAGAAAAAGTTCAAAATCCACTTGCAAATTCTAGGGAGAATGAGTAGGAGATCATTTGTGGATTGTATCAAAATAAATATATAAATTACAATGAGTTTCAGATTTCGAGACACAAAGATAATCATCATGCAAATAATTGGAAACACAAAATTTTTGGTGAAGTAACTTCCAATCATGCTATTCATTTCATATCTGAAAAGTGAAAGTTGAATTTGATTCGTGCTAACCAACATGCAAAGTCTTATTCCATTGAAAGTTTGGGGGTTAAGCAAAGAATAGCATTTGATATTGTCCTTGACCATTATAGATTAGGGGTTGATCAACTACTTATGATAATCCAAGGAACTGCATGTATAGGAAAGTCTTATTTGATCAAAGCTATTAAAAATTCCCTTGAAGCGAGTCCTTTCTAGAGAAGAGTCCATTACTTCTTTTAGCTCCTACAAGGGTTGCAACTTTCAACATATCTGCAAGAACAATTCATTTTGCACTTCAACTTCCAATCAAAGACATGTCACCTTTGAAAGGACCAAGTTTAATGACCCTACAACAAGAGTTGAAGCATGTGAAGTATATCTTGATAGATGAATGAGTTTCATTGGAAGAAATTTATTACAAAACATTGATAAGAGACTTCGATAGGCTTTCCAAGAAAATGAGAAGATTATTTTTGGTGGGAGGTTGATTATATTAGTCGGTGATTTGGGACAATTTCCTCTTGTTCTAGATAAACCTATATATGCATGTGAAGGTATTGAAAAATAATTATGGAACTCATTCACAACGGTTGTGACCCTTGATACTGTGTTTCGACAAGATGGACAAAGAAATCAACAAATATATTTTCGTCGTTTGTTAATGAATGTAAGGGATGCAATACCAACTATGGAAGACTGGGAAGCACTTATGACTCATACAAATACATGCTTGGATCCTTCCACAAAAGAGTCCTTTGATAAGGAAATACATTTGTTTGCAACAAATGATGATGTAGAAAATCATAATAAGCTTTGTTTAAGAAGCCTAAATTGTCCCATTGTAGCCAGTGTTGCTACAAAAGTAAAAGGAAACTACATGGAAATAGATGAGGAAGAAATGGAACTTGAGTTACTTATTGCAGTTAGAGCTCGAGTGATGCTTACATCAAACATATGGACTGATGCAAGACTCGTAAATGGTGCTCTTGGAATTGTAGAAAAAAATGTGTATAAACCTGGAAATCACCCCGAGAATCACCCACATATGTTTTAGTAAGATTTGATAATTATATGGGAGTACCATGGGATGATTCATCCCCTCAAACAGTTCCTATTACACCTATTGAAAGAGGTAGTAGAAAACAACTTCCTTTGAAACTTGCTTGGGGCTTAACAATCCATAAGTCACAAGGATTGACTTTGGAGAAAGTTATTATTAATATTGGGAAGCAAGAGAGACATGATATGATGTTTACTACAATATCTCAAGTTAAATATATGAATGGTCTATGATTTCCACCTCCCTTTTCATATGAACAATATAAAAATATGGAAAGAGTTACAAGTGTGAGTGCAAGAAAAGAAGAAGAAGAGAGATTGAGATCAATCACATTGTAAACTATTTTCTGATTGACTATATTCTTATTATTTTCATTTTCAATCATTCAATATTCTAACTTTGTATTCAACATTTGTATTCTCATAATATATAATTTTAGACATATTAAATATATTTAAAATGAGCACATTAGTTATATGTTCAACATACTTTTTGTGACAGTGCACGATTGAAACCAACCTAGATCCATCTTAACTCTAGATCTATCAAGTGTTGAGAGGGATCAAATCTCTCAATGTGCAAACCTTTCCTCAAGTTTTGCACTAAAAAAAGGGCTTTTTACCTTAACAAATTTTATCCATCTTGGCACTTGATAGATCTAGAGTTAAGATGGATCTAGGTTGATTTATATTACATATAAATTTAATATCTTTATGTATAAAAATATTGTTATTTTTAGTTCTAGTAAAATAGTTATAATGCATATAGTTATATAAATATAAATATAAATATGAGCATAACAATTTTTTAATTATAATTATTTAATGTAATATGTATCAGCATAAATCCATCTTAACTCTAGATCTATCAAGTGCTGAGAGGGATAAAATATCTCATGATGCAAAACATTTTTTGAGTGCAAAATTTGAAAAAATATATCACGTTGAATAGGGATAATGGTTGGAAGATTAGTAGTTGTTGGATCCCCCCTATTTTTCCATGAGTTTTTTTTCCTTGATCATTTGTTATGTTTCAGTATTAAATATTAATTTATACTTTATTTACTTAATTTTTATTATTATTAGTTTGTTTCTCAAGTTGTGTGTGATCCTCAAGGCTTGAACTATGGCTTGAGAAACCATGACCCTATGGCATCTAATCCGTTAAAGACACCTGAGGATCGCACCAAACCTGGGCCACACCAACCCTAAGCAGATTTGATTTTTTAGCATATATCCTCCCCCTAGCATAGGCACAACCACCCCCATGAGGTTTCATCCTGGGTTTCCTTGTTAACAAGGCCCATCCTCAACTAGTTGTCTTAGTGAGAGCTGAATACTTATTTATTTAGTAATTCCTTTCTGTATTATTATGTTATAAATTATTTCACATTTCTATTAATTATTTTATGAATTATTTAACATTCATTTTTAATTAATTTATTACTTACATCAACATTCATCTCTCTAGCCATTTTGCATCTCTACATTATATAATTTCATGGTTGGATCAATACATTCATATTTTCCCTGGTGATGAACCACACTTTGTGGTTAGAAACGTGTCGACATAAATAATTGCAATGTGATTTACCGAAAGGAATATCTCGATGAATATTTGATTCCTCTTTCTTGTCAGCGGATATGGAGTTAAAATGGATTTCCTCATGATGTTACAAATTTCTTAATGTTGTTTTCCTAGGGCTTGGATCACCACTAAACCATTGGATTTCTTGTTGTGACTTACAGGATCATTTTTATTCTTTTCACCCACCTCCACTTAGGAACCTCGTTGATTATGAGCTTATACTTGTTGATTATTCTTGTTCATTTCTTCATCTTCTAAATAAATAAAATCTAAAAATTTCCGTCCCTTTGGCTTTTATGATATTTCCTTTGTCTTTTTTTTTTCCCTTGAGGGCATGTATTCTGCAAATGTCTTGTATGATGAAAAATCTGACATTTGAAAGAAATATTTTCAAAATATAAAAATTTAGGCCACTTAAAATATTTATGAACCAGATGAATGTGATTTGGAAGGCCTTTACTAAGGTCTATGTCAATACATATTCTAGAAAAAGTAAAGACACATCTTTCCATTTTGTCTTGACCTATCTTAAAAATTTCCACTGTGTGTTTCCAATACCTTCTAGAAATTTGTGGTGCTAAGAATGGAGGGGGAGGTTCTGTAACTAACCCATACCAACATCTTCATAAACACCATTGTTGAAGCATCGAAGGCTGGAAACCATGGAGTTATAAAGAGATCCTCCCTTCGCCAAAACCATGGTCCCTCTTTTAAAACAAAATCGAGGTCCTATTGATTATCAAACTGAACCACAAAAACCCCATTCGAACACAGGTAAATATCACAAATTTATTGGTCTAATTAGAGAATACCCACTAATATAGATCTTCATATTTGGGACTGAAACCATATATCTATAGATAAGAGCTCTAGCTTGAAGATTTCTGAAAATACCTCCCACTTCTGATAAATTTATTAAGATATCTAGTGCTTTTTCCATCTGTTCAGCTAGATAAGGACTTGAGTTGACATATTTTGGGACCTTCCATTTGGTGTGGTATATTTCCCTTTCACAACATTGTTGAACGATGTTGGACCCTTAGGGTTTTTGGCAAATGAATTTGATATAGATGGGTTACTTATTCTTGGAGCTCCACCCTACAAACTCGAAGTTATGAAAATCATGGCATTGCATTCTATGTCATTGTCTTTCATATAGATGACATCTTGTAATGATTTGTCTTCATGAACCAAAATATGTAGATCTTCTGGAATACCCAAATTATACTGGATCTTCTTTTTCAGATCTATCACTAAATCTAAGGGTCAAACCCTAAAGAGGAGTGATTTCCCATATAGGTTTTTCACAAATATTTCTTAAGAATTCTTCATATCCAAATTCAATTTCTGAAGAAGATGGATTTGAGTGAAAAAAGCGAGGGACCTGATTTGAAATCTGGGCCACAAACGGATCATAAAATAACTACCAGGTCCATCATACAACTACCATTTGATACGATCTAGATCTCGTTCCTTGGAGGTGAAGATAAAAAATACTACGATCCCTCCATCCTAGTCAGACACTAGATCTGCGAGACATCAGATAGATAACATATCTATGGAGATGAGGAACATATCTACAATCAAAGTCACTTCGATCACTTCCAACTACCATTCCTTTCTGGTCTTCGAAAAAACCATCATCCATTACACATAAGGAAATATTGAATCACCAGCGGGTTTCTACGATCTTGAAGGAGGCTGAAAAGTCTTTAAGATCATACTAGAAATTCCATCTGCATAACTTAGCTTACACTGATCTAACCTTACTCCATTTACGTTGATGACATAGGCTTTAGATATAGGCTAATATCGGATGGTGGCAACGAGGGGAGCATAAAATTTGAAAACCCTAACATTCTTCATTCTCAGCCTCCTCTGATCTTTCTCCTGACTCCCAACGATATCCATCTCTCTCTCTCTCTCTCTCTCTCTCTCTCTCTCTCTCTCTATCTATCTATATATCTAGATATATATATATATCTATATATCTATATCTATATATATATATATATATATATATATATATATATATATATATATATATATATATGAATATGGTAATTCATAATTGTGATATTTCAAAATTTCTTATTTAAATTTAATTAATAATCATATAAAAACTTAATAAGGAAATACTGAATCACCTTTGGGTTTCTACGATCTGGAAGGAGGCTGAAAACTCTTCAAGATCAGATTAGCAATTACATCGCCATGAATTCGTTTACACTGATCTAGCCTTACTACATTTACGTTGATGACATAGGCCTTAGCTAAAGACTAATATCTGATGGCAGTAGTGAGGGGAGCATAAACTTTGAAAACCCTAGCATTCCTCATTCTCAGCCTCCTCTGATCTTTCACCGAACTCCCAATGATATATATATATATATATATATATATATATATATATATGATATTTCAAAATTTTATATTTAAATTTAATTAATAATTATATAAAAACATAATACTTATAATAAACCCTTAATACTTATAATAATTTATAATTAGCTCTTAATACTCAATAGTTTATTATAATTATTACATTTTTAATTGGTTATTAACTAAATTTAGACATGAAATTTTGACATATTATAGTTATGAATTATCATAATTTCAATTTCTTTTAATGTAATACGTAATATTATGATTTTTTCTCTAAAGAAATTGTTTATAATTTTTTATTAATAACTAGTATAGATTTATCTTAACTTAGATTTTCTAAGTATTGAGATGGATCAAATCTCTCAAGATGAAAACCTCCTTTTGAGTGAAAACTTGAGAAAATACTTGTATGTCAAAAGTAATCGGAGTTAATATGGACCTATATTCATTTTTCATAATATTATTTATATTGATATAAATTTCACATCTCTAGAAATATTCTTAATTTAAATTTTATTAAAACTCCACACCCACACATATATATGAGTTTATTATAAGTATTAAGTTATTATAACCTTACTAATTAAATTTAAGTATTAAGTTTTTAATACAATGATTATCAACATGAATCATTATTTTAATATATATATATATATATATATATATATATATATATATATATATATATATATATATATATATATACCCTTATATATATAAACAATTTGATTTCTAATTATATGTTTATTAATCAATCTAAATCCATGTAAATTTTGAATCTACCAAGAGTCTAGAGATTCTCAATACAAACCTCTTTTGGGTGTAAAACTTGAGAAACAATTTACACCTCAAGACATTTGATTCCTCCAAACACTTGGTAGATTTGTAGTTAAGATGAATCTATACTAGTTCCCAATAATATTATTTATATTTATATAGATTTCACATTTCTATATATAAAAACATTTTAATTTTAATTTTAATGTTATTAAAACCTTGATAATACATATAATTACATATATTTATGGCATTTTTTTTCCATGTTTTATAAAAAAATTATGCCATATACATAGCAATATTAATATATAGATAGATATATAACTTATTTTAGACACTGGATTTTTATATATTTATTAATTAAATTTAAATTTTATATATATATATATATATATATATATATATATATATATATATATATATATATATCACATTTGCATATTTAAAATTATTTTTATTTTTAATTCTATGTTCTCAAAATTTATGGTTATGAATATGAAAAATTATTATTTTAATTTCATATGCATATTATGGTTTTTTTTTTCTAGAAAAAATATGTTACTTTTATTTTTCATCACTTTTTTTTAATTGACTTGATATTAAGCTAACTTACTTACTTATTATTATTTTAATTACTTTTTACTCTCTTTTTTTTTTAAATTTTGTTGACATCATGTTTTAGTATTATTTTTTGATCTAATGTTTCACTACACCATATTTTCCATATGTCTCTCAACACAATGAAAAAATGGACAAAAAATGAATAGATATAAATTTATCATGAAAATATTTGTATTAAGAACAATATTATTATTATTATTATTATTATTATTATTATTATTATTATTATTATTATTATTTAATTACAATTAGAAAATCCCATAGAGTGTAGGTCAATTGGCTATCATCTTGTTATGAAATAATATGTAAAGCATGAGATTCAAAGTTCAAATATGAATGGGTTAAACAAAAAAAATGATAATTAGAAAAAAATAATTTGAATAGATGTAATTATATATATGTTTGTTGAAAATAAATATAAGAAAATATATTCAATTGTAAAGTGCCTCCCAACATAATGACAAAAGGGACTCAAAATTGAATCGATATAAATGTATGATGAAAACATTTTTATTAATAATGATGTTTTTTTTTTTAATTTAATAAAATGATAAATAGATCTAATGATGGGTGAGTTATTTTAGGTGGTGATTGTATTGAAGTTCTATGACAAAGTGAAAATGTAATAATTTAATTCAAAAAATAAATTTTAATATAATTATAACTAAATGGATGGTAAATGTTTATAGGAATTGATCCATTTGAAGCATCAAAACACTTATTTAACATACATCTAAAGTTGTTAAACTAAAAAACAAAAACATAAGAATTAACTAAATTATAATTTTATTTGAAATAGCTATTAATATTATTATTATTAAACCCATGGGGCTTTGGATTGACAGTGAATGGGTGTATTGTTAAGGCACTCCTTGTGATAGGTCACTGGTTCAAATCTCGTGGGTACTTAGGTAGTCTTAACTAGAAAAAAAAATATTATTATTATTAAAAATAATTAATATATTAGTTAGACATATATACATTTTAAAAAAACATGTCACAAAATTTTTAACCATGGAGATTCAGGCTCACTTTATCATTGGGATTCTTAATTTGGAAACAGGATTTATTACAATACTACAATTCAATACCATGGCTTATCAATACTACATGCCCAAAAAAATACAACTCATTTTATATGATACTTGTTTATATCACATTTTTCTTAATTAATATTTTTTTGTTTGTAAGTTCAAGTTATATTACCCTGAATTTACAAAATTACATTCCAAGCACATCATGATATACATTATTCCCACGAAACTAGGAATGTGGCCTCAAACCAACGCATAGGAAGCCAGAGTAATTTAACAGCCTCATAATAGAGAACAAAAGCCCAAAAAATGACTACATCTGGGTCAAACATTAGCCTAACAAAATCCATTGACAAAAGATGAAGAGAGAAGAGAATGTGAAATTAGTCTAAGAGTCAGAAGGAGCCACTAGCATCGGCACTTAGGCACTTGTTCTAGTAGGGCCCAATATCTTGTCGTTGAGATGGGCCTCTAAATTAGATATAAATTAAGGTCCATGCCTCTAATTTAAAATATAAATTAAGGCCTATGACCATCCTTCAGCACATTAAACTTCTCTTTTTGCATTAGATAATTTATTTTTAACTTTAATATATTCATTAGGAATGTTTATGAATAATTGAAGATTTTTGCCTAATATTATTTATTTTTGTGGAATATTATGAGAATATTGGGCAGATTATGAAGAGTTGGAGGAGGAGATAATTTAGGGACTTGTTCCCTACTACTAGAGGATCAATGTATAAATAATAAGTCAACAAGATATTATGGAATTATGACACAAATTGTAGAACTCCAATGATTGAGAAAATCTAGGAATGTGTTCCACTAATCAAGGGAGCAGATCCACCAATCAATGGAGCAGATCCACTAATCAAGGGATTTCGGTGGGGAAATCTTCCTCCATCGATGTGGATTGATTATTAATCATTTTGTATAAGTACGAAGTTGAATTTTCCTCTAGGGAATGATTGAGAAAATCTAGGAATGTGTTCCCTGCCATTTAATGCAAATTCCTAGTATTGGGGACTAGATCCACTAATCAACGGATTTTGGTGGGGAAATATTCCTCCATTAATGGGGAATGATTCCTAATAATTTTTTATAAGTACCAAGTCAAATTTTCCTCTGCGGATAAATTTTCATTAGTGCTATTGTGGAGAGAGTTTGTATTCTTGCAGCTCCATTGTATTTTCTTGTAGGGATGTAATTCTATTGACAAAAATGATGAATATTGGTGTCATGTTTAGCTTCTAAATCTTATTATCCTCCATAATTATCTGAGTTTCCTCAGGCTTGGCCGTCTCAAGAACCTAAAATCCCTTCTGTATCATTTTCTTTCCTTCTTTTCGTTGCTTATTCACATCCATCTCTAGTTTTTATTTATTTCTATTTCTACATTTAGGATTAATAATTTCTTGTTGTAAGATTGACTTAAATGGTTGTTGTAAGTTCTTTTTCAGGATCACAAGCATTACTTCATCCTTGGAAAAGCTTTGGAAGTTCATAGTAATCTGTGATCTGCTTGGATTAGTCTTTTTATTCCCAAATCTAGATTGCTAGACCTCCTTTTTAACAAAGAACAATAAATTTCTGCTATTTTTTAGAAAATTCTAATGAGCTTCAATCAAATTGATTCCACTTGCATTAGATAACAAAAAAATTCTAGTTTATAAAAAAATTACCCCATTGCATTTTCACTTGATGTGGTTAGGCATTTCTTATATTTACTAGCTCACTAGTTCTCATATTTCTAGATTTTCAACTAGTAATGTTTTTTTTTTTTTTTTTTTTTTTGCATGAGTTAAAATTGGTATTTTTGAGTCATTCCACTTGGAATAGGGACCTAAGACATCCTAGTTAATAAAAAAATTTGTCCCATACAATTTGGATTTGATTTTCTTGGTCATTAAACCCTCACCAATTTCATCATTTCACAAGGAAACTTCTCCAAGCTTTTTGAGCGAATCCATCCATCTCCTAACATTGGTTTTGAATTCTGAGTGATCCTAGGAACTTTCACACACCATTCCACCCATCACACACCTTTCCTAGGCCTCCCATCACCTCCAACAGCTAACATTTTTCTCTCTGTTGTATCATGTAGGTTCACTATAATTCCTAAAGGATCATCCTGTAGGTTTCTAGTACATCATGTAGGTTTTCCTGAAATGGCCTGTTTTGAGGCCAAATTGAGGGAAAATCCCTAGGAAGTCACCAAAAGCCTCTCAAGGGTCTCCCACACCATCCAACCATCTCCTTCCAACCATCCTCCAACATCCTTAATTCACCTGCCACATCACCAAAAGAAATTAGTTTACATACTTGATTTTGCATGAAAATACCAAAAGACAAAAATAGAATTATTTCAGTCCCTTTACTTGCACATTAGTGAGGCTTGATGCTTCTTACTTCCATGCTTAGATAGTGGCATTTGGTTCATGATAATTTAGCATTATTGCAACACATAGCTTCTTGGTAGTGAATTAGGAAATGGTGTGATTTAGCATTGAATTTCTGTCACTTTCCTTGTACTTTCTTTCTTGCAATAGTTTAAGGTTCAATTTCGCACATTTCATTCTCTACAAATAGTTTAGGATTTGACTTCAGTACATGCTATCCTTTAAATCATTATAGCAAAGGAATGACACATTGTATGCCGCACATATAGTACTAATACCTCTTAAGTTGGTACGAGCCTTGGGTTGATAGTTAAAGTCGGTAGCCTTGGTAGTTGCAGCATTCTTGTTGCAATACTGAGGCTCATCACTTTTTGGCACCGTTGTCGGCAAGGTGTCAAAGCATGCATTGTTTTCTTCCCTAGTTGATTAATTTCTTTTTAACTTTTGCAAAAACAAAAAAATATTTTTCATTAGGTATACTTAATTTCAAAAGTAATAAATTGCATTGCATTATAGTTTTCATTCAAGCATAAAAAAAAAAAAAAAAAAATTCTCCAACACCAACCGCCCCATTTAATCACATGGTGCAGTAAGAACCATATCACCATTCACTTTTTCAGGTAGAAGAAGAAGATGGCGATGATGAAAATGAGGAAGATCCTATCGGATTTCCCATTCAAGATACTAATGGAAGTGTGCACATGAAGAACATCCCTCCATCTTTTCTTCTAAAATTTCATGGTCTAAGGTGAGAGGATTGGAAAACCTTTCTCTTTGAATTTGAGATTGTTTGTAGATATTATGGTTACTTATTAAAAAACAAAAACTTGAGATTGTTTTTGGCAACATTAAAGGATAGAGCTCTTAAATGTTTCATGAGTTTAGGGACTAATTCAATAATATCATGGAATGATATGCAAAATATATTCCTTAAAAAATATAAAGATCATGATCTTAAAGAAGAAATCTTTAGAGTGAATCAAAGATAAGATGAGAGTCTAGAGGACCTAATAAAGAGGTTCGTGTATAATATTAAGAGGGAAAAACTACATCATTTAGGCTCCGACACACTAAAAACCCTCTTACTTAGAACAATTAGGGATGAGTGGATTGATCTCCTTAATCTTATGAGTAGAGGTGATGTATATCAATTATCGTTTGAGGAAATTTGTGAAATATGAAAACACGTATCAAGAGGAAAATCAAGAGTAGGTAAATCGGTATCAATATTGGTAAGTCAAGATAAACTTGGAAATTTGTTTGATGACTTTAAAATGTAAATTCTTAGAATCTAACAAAACAAGTAGAAATGTTAAGAATACACAATGAGAAAAAAGAAGATGTTTTTGTTGTCCATGCAAAATCACATGATGTTAAATGTTGCTCCTCATTACCAAGGTTGAAGGAAGTTCACCGAGAGGACAATGGAGCAAGTCAATTTTCAATGCAACAATGTTATGTAGCTCCAAGAGGACCATGGCAGCCTATTCAACCTGATATAATTCAAGAGCTTAATTCACAATTTCAATCTTATGCACATCCACCTCAAAGTAATTGGAACACACATTTTCCTTGGCAACGTTGGTCATCTCAATCCCAAAACCAATCTTGGCAACAAGGTTGGCAAGGAAGTTATGGGAGCCATCCACAATATCCTCAATATATTCCTCAATATCCTCCATACCAAACTCCATGTTATCCTTACCATTCACCTCCACCATAACCACAACCCCATCCACATCAATCTCAAATATACACTCACACTCAACTACCTATACCACCATTCCCAAACCCACACATTGAAGTAGCTTAGCCCACTTACAATGCTAAGGTACAACACTTCCAAACATATCCTCTTGAGATCAATGGTATTCACCATAGCTCAGGAAGAGTATTGCAAAAAAGAGATAATCTTAATATTATTGAAGGACCACATGCAGAAGAAGAAGGTTCAAATGAGAATACCAAAGGATCATGGGCTGCATTTGATGAAGAGCAGACAACAAAATCAGAGATTGAGAAAGTTCCTTGAGGGTTACCATCAAATCCTCCATGTGGTCAAGAGAACAATCAACAAAAAGAGGACGATTTGAAGGTCATGGAAGAAGAAGACATAAAGAATGATCCAGATCAGTAAAAGGACCGAGGACATCACAACTATATTGAAATATGGTTCTAGACAGTCACTAAGTTGTAGCATCACTCTCTTCCTCAACTATGCTTGATCATTTCAAAGTCAAATCATTTGATCTCTAAAATATAGGTACATGTCAAAGCATACATTTCAAGCCTCTACATCATTTGTTTGTCATCTTGATGTGCACATGGATCGATTGGAAGTATTTTTATACTTGGTCAAGCAACAGGAACAAGATGGTACCAAAAGGAAAATTGGTCAAGCCTAGTCAAAAGAAGTCAAATTTTGACTTTCTCCTATTTTGCTCAAATGCTCCAACAGGGCTAAGGCCATGCCAATCCATTATCTTCATCTGTTTTCACCATTCACCCATCATTATCAAGCTTCTACCACTTATTTTACTTGTTGTCCTAAAAATTTACAAGATGCTCTATTTTACTATAGGATACAAAAATACACAGAGAAGAAATTTGTTTTTCCCATAACTTGGAAACCATGCATCCATTTTCCAAGCCGTTTCAAGGGGAGATGGATATGGATGATGGTAAAATTCTCAAGCAATTTTAGCAAATTCTAGTGTACAGTTTCGAAGAAATTGGCCTCCATCACCTTCAGACATAATCATCATGTTTGTATTGAGGAGGCTAGTGTTATTGCTAAGGTTTCGCATTTCCATCATCGAAAATTTAGGGAAGCGCTTGAGATTGAAAAGAGGCCAAGCAATATCAATAGGGAGGATGGCTGGAAAATCAGTAGGTGTTGGGTCCCAACACTCCCTTCCTAGTCGTTTTTCTGCCCTCCCCCTTAGGTTTTTTTTATTTTTTTTTTAAATTTATTTATATTTATATTTATATCTTTATTTTTTTTTTTTTTTTTTTTTTTTTTATTTTTATTTTTATTTGTATTTTTTATTTTTTTATTTTTATTTTAATTTTATTTTTATTTTTATTTTTATTTTTTTTTTTATTTTTTTTATTTTTTTTTATTTTTTATTTTTTAATTTTAATTTTAATTTTAATTTTAATTTTTTAATTTAATTTTATTTATTTTTTTATTTATTATTTTTATTTTTTTTATTATATAGAGTGTTAATTTTCTCATTTCTTATAACTTATAAGGTCCTTTGGTACTAACTTTCTTTTAATTTTAATAATTCTTCTAAAATTCCCCCTTTTCAATTATTTTTTTATATATATTTTATATATTTATATTTATGCATATAATTTATTATAAGGTCCTTTACATAACTAATTTTCCAATTAAATTCTAATCAACTTATACTTTTTAAATAATTTTCTAACTAACCTAACATCCTTTTGATATTACTTTATTTTATTCAGATATTATAATGCCCTTTATGTAACTAATTTTCCATTTAATTATTAATTAACTTATAATTTTTAATAATACTTTTAAATAAAATTATTTTATATATTTATTCAATTTATTGATATATTATAAGGTCCTTTATTTAACTAGATTTCCTTTAAATACTAATTAACTTATAATTTTTATAATATTTTTTGAACTAAATACCCATTAAAATTTTATATATTTTGATCCCAGAGTTTACTAATTAAATTAATAAAATAATTTTGACCCCGATCCTAGAGTCAAACTAGCCGTTGGTCAAGTTAGCCGTTGGAGGCTCTGCTCAGACTATTTAACATGCTAGGCTGGATCTGTTTCTTCAACTTGTCCTGACGATGAACCACACTAGTTGGTTCGAAATGCGTCGACAAATGGTATTCCATGTGATTTTCGCCGAAAAATCTCTCGCAAATTTGATATGGATCACAGAAGCCTAAACTCTATAATTTTTGTGTTTTCTCAATATCTGTGCACCCATTTAAAATGGTGTTTCATGGGGAGATGTATATGGATGATGGTAACATGCCCAAGCAATTTCGGCAAATCCCAGTGCATGGTTTCCAAGAAATTGGTCTCCATCACCTTCATACATTTTTAGTTTTTCTCATGATCCATGCATCCATTGACTAACATTTTTCTATGGGGAGGTGCATAATGATGATGGCAACATGCTAAAAAAGTTTCAACTCAATCCAGTGTACTGTTTGGGAGATATGGACAAAACAAGTTGTTGTCCTGTAAACCTACAAGATACAGAACAACACCTACATGATTGGAAGTGAGCAGTTTTAAAGGAGATCTAGAGGTCAAATAAGCTCCTCCAGAGATTAGCAGCAACATTAGATCATTAGTATCACCATCCAACACTTGCACATCAACATCAACTCAGTAGCAGTATGCATGTCTCTCCAACAACCATTAGGTTGGTATAGGTATGCAATATTCTTGACCTCTTCTCTTGAGCATATTATACTTAGAAATTTGTTGTCAATGCATGAGAGATGAGGTTTTATAAGCTAAGGATTGGTCAGCAGTCTCAGTCATCTTCAGCTAGTTAATTGCAACTCACTCCTTCACTCATGCAATGTTGAAAAGTCAAATTATGAAGGGTGATGATTTCAAGGAATGATGATAGTAGTTAAAAGAAGAAATTTTTGCAAAGGCCAAGGTCACCACATCACTCCAAGCCCTCCATTCACTTCATATTCACTATCTATTCATCATTCATCCATCCAATTTCATTCTTGAAAAAAAAAACAAAGAGAGCATCCTCTCCATTTTCATGAAATTTCTATTTGCAGGTCAACAAGAAGGACAGAAAAATAGCAAAGGAGGATCACAGAGACCCCTGCCACTCACATTTTTATTTTACCACTCATTACCATTCATTCCTCCACCACTTCTGTCATTTTTTCCATTCCTTTACTTCAGTTTACAAAGGGACTGTGTTTTCTACAGGATGATCTTGTAGGAATTATAGTGACCCAGACAGGGAAAATTTTAAGAACCCCCCCTAAATTTATAAATATAATAAATGGGCGAATCTCCATGGTATATAGGAAAAATGGAAGGCGATTTTATCAATAATATAATATGTATATATAATTTTTTGGCGAATCTCTCACCAGGCATGGCGAATATTTTACTCAATTATAAAATCTTGTAAGATCTTGGCGAGTCTTTCACTAAATAATAAAACTTTGTAAAGTCCTAGTGAATCTTAGCATAGGCTACATGCTGGTTTAATTCCCCCATTTAAATGGGCTACATTCCAGGTGAATACCATGGGTCAATACCATGTGCCATTTTGGTGAATACCATGGGTCAATACCATGTGCCATTTTTGTTTTTATTAATTCTAATATTAGGGTTAATAATGGTTTTTTGCATGGTATTAATAACAATCTAGTCCATGGTATTTGTCCCATAGTATTTTGGCCATAGTTTTCACCTAAATATAACCCATTTTTTGAGTGTTCGTAAATATAAGGTGACTTATGGAGAAAATATAAAAAAATGTTTTATTTGTTTACCATACCTCTCGTTTATTTATATTTTTGTTAATTTACCATACCTCTTTTACAAATATGGTATTTGGCCCATAGGATTCACTTAAATAAAACCTCTTTATTGAGCCTTCATAAATAGAACGAGGGTTATGGACTAAATATAAAAATTCGTTTTATTTATTTACCATACCTCCACTTTACTTATATTTTTATTTGTTTACACCCTTACATGTATATAAGGTGACTTATGGAGTAAATATAAAAAATGTTTTATTTATTTACCATACCTCTCATTTATTTATATTTTTATTAATTTACCATACCTCTTTTATAAATATGGTATTTGGCCCATAGGATTCATTTAAATAAAACCTATTCTTCAAAATGGGCGAATGGATTCACTTAAATAAAACCTATTCTTGAAAATGGGCGAATGGAAGGTTGTAAGTCCTAATTTCAAGGGCTAAATTTACCTTTTTTACCCTCTCCCTTGAAATAAGGTGGGCTATTTGAGGTGATTTGTAAAAATGTACTATGATACAAAATATTCGCCCACTAAAAATTTAAAACCCTTTAATTTCGCCAAAGGGCGAACATTCACCCCTAAAATTATCCTTGGACCCAGAAATCCTGCAAGAGGTGTCTAAATGAGGGAACAAGGTAGAAGATGGTTGATAAGGATATGGAAGACCTTGCTAAATAAAAAAATATTCAAGTAATCATCTTGAATAAGGGGAAGAAGGAAAACTAATGGTATTAAGAAACAATGATTTTTCTTTGCACAAATATGTTTTTTGGCTTGTCCTTGCAGAGCTTACAACCAATATTCTTAATGCACAAGAGAGAGGCCACCAAGGCCATGGATGAGGCACAATGAGGTCACGAAGTTGCTCAGAGGATGAGAAACACTTTTAGTAAGGGGTATGATGGGCCTCTAAATTAGACATAAATTAATGCCTATGACCATCCTTCAGCACATTAAACCTCTCTTTTTGCATTAGATAATCTATATTTAACTTTAATATATTCATTAGGAAGGTTTATGAATAATTGAATATTTGTGCCTAATATTATTTAGTTTTGTGGAATATTATGAGAATATTGGGCAGATTATGAAGAGTTGAAGGAGGATATAATTTAGGGACTTGTTCCCTACTACTGGAGGATCAATAATAAATAATAAGCCAACAAGATATTATGGAATTATGGCACAAATTGTGGAACTCCAATGATTGAGAAAATATAGGAATGTGTTCCACTAATCAAGGGAGCAGATCCACCAATCGAGCGCCAAGATCCACTAATCAAGGGATTTCAGTGGGAAAAGCTTCGTCCATCCATGGGGAATGATTCTTAATCATTTTGTATAAGTACAAAGTCGAATTTGACTCTAGGGAATGATTGAGAAAATATAGGAATGTGTTCCCTGCCATTTAATGCAAATTCCTAGTATTGGGGACTAGATCCACTAATTAAGGAATTCTGCTGGGGAAAGCTTCCTCCATTCATGGGGAATGATTCCTAATCATTTTCTATGAGTACCAAGTCAAATTTTCCTCTAGGAATAGATTTTCATTAGTGTTATTGTGGAGAGAGCTTGTATTCTTGCAGCTCCATTGTATTTTCTTGTAGGGATGTAATTATATTGACGAAAATAATGAAGATTGGTGTGATGTTCATCTTCTAAATCTTGTTCGCCTCCATAGGTCTCTAATTTTCCTTGAGCTTGGCCATCCCAGGAACCTCAAATCCTTTTGTATCATTTTCTTTCCTTCTTTTCATTGCTTATTCACATGCATCTCTAGTTTTTATTCCTTTCTATTTCTACATTTAGGATTAATAATTTCTTGTTGCAGGATTGAGTTAAATGGTTGCTGTAAGTTATTTTTCAGGATCACAAGCATTATTTCATCATTGGAAAAGCTTCAGAAGTTCATATTAATCATTGAGTTACTTGGATTAATCTTCTTATTTTGTTGGACCTCCTTTTTAGCAAAGAACAATAAATTTATGTTATTTTTTAGAGCATCGTAACGAGCTTAAATTGAATTGATTCCAATTGCATTATATCACAAAAAAATTCTAGTTCATAACAAAATTTACCCCATTTCATTTGCACTTGATGTAGTTAGGCATTTTCTAGGTTTACTAGCTCACTAGTTTTCAAATTTCTAGATTTTCAACAAGTAATGTTTTTTTTTTTTTTTTTTTACATGGGTTAGCATAGGTCTTTTTGAGTGATTCCACTTAGAATAGGGACCTAAGACATCCTAGTTAATAACAAAATTTGTCCCATCCAATTTGGATTTGATTTGCTTAGTCATTAAACTCTCACCAATTTCATCATTTCACAAGGAAACTTCTCCAAGCTTTTTGAGTGAATCCATCCATCTCCGGACTTTGGTTTTGAGTTCTGAGTGATCCTAGGAATTTTCCCACTCCATAACACCCATCACATACCTTTCCTAGGCCTCCCATCACCTCCAGCACCTCACACTTTTCTCTCGGCTGTATCATGTAGGTTCACTATAATTCCTACAAGATCATCCAGTAGGTTTCTAGTACATCTTGTAAGTTTTCTTGAAATGGCCTGTTTTGAGGCCAAATTGAGGGAAAACCTCTAGGACGTCACCAAAATCCCCCCAAAGGTCTCCCACACCATCTAATCATCTCCTAACCCTTCCATCTGGTGAGCACCAGTATTGCAGCAATAATGCTGCAACTCTTGGGCTTCCTACTTTACTTTTATCAACCTAGTAGTTTGTAACAAACATGGAAGTGATGGTCTTGTATGCACAAGTACTAGGTCTTACTGCAGGCTGTCACTTGGTCAGCTAGTGCAAGATCACTAGGAGCTCAAGCCAACTTCTATGGATTCCATAAGAAGCTCTATATGTGATGAAAGGAAGGAAAGCTTACTCTACAAAGGCTACTCTACTTGCAGAAAGGAAAAGAAGATTGAAATGTAAAGTAAACCTAGCAAACCCTACTTAGCCAACTAATCCTATTTTTGTAGAAATAGAGATGAAAAACCATGAAATGAATGCCATTACCTACTTAGGAAGTAAAAAAACATCTACTCAATATATTTATAGAAGTAAGTGAATAAAAAAACATCTTTTTTTATTTTTATGTATTTTTATGTGAAATTGTCATGCATGTCATTTATTTGATTATGAATGTGGCAGCGATTAGGTGGCGATAGAGGGCAGTTTTAGGACTTCAGAAGATGTAGGATGGTGTGGATTGGTTCTGGAAGGTCTCAGGTAGCCTTTTGGAGGCTTTTCCCGCAATCAGACTTGAAAAAGTAGCCTACAGGAAAATCTACAGGAGGTTGCAGGGGATCTACAAGAGGTCTATAAGAGGATGCCGAGAGTAGTTTTGGAGGTTTTGTAAGTGTGTAAGTGGGTGGAAATGGTAGTTGAAGGTTGGGATGATGTGTTGCACCTAGGGGTCAATAAGGATTTATAGGAGAGGAAAGGATGGTCGTGAGAGAGGAAGAAATCCTATGGAAAAATGAAGAAAACTAAGGCAGATTTGAGGTGAACTTTGGACGACTTGTAGGGCATAGATCAGGGAGAGAATGTGATGGCTGGTAGGCTGACTTGCTGCAAGAATATATTTGCTGCAAAAGGACCTAAAAATCAAATAAGGAGATCAAGCAAACAAGGAAACTAGGTGCATAAAAAAACAAAATTTTGCATCAAGCTAATCTAGATTATGAGCTATGGAAAGAAATGCTGAAAAATGCTATAATGAGAGAAAGCATGGAAGGAAAATTATTGCAAGACAGAAATGAGCATGGTGAAAGAGATATAAATCAAAGTATTAACCTTATAACAAACTGCAACAGTATAAATCCTATGGAGAAGGAAAATCTATGTTTTTTGTGGCAGTAAGAGGGTCTTGGCCTCAGTTCATGGTCCCAAAGGGAGGAAAGGAGGCCAAGGCTCTATTGATGGCCTTTTTGTATCTTCTTTCTATCACTGTTCAACCTACTATAGAAAACTCAAATGGAAATAACCTTCTAAATCACCAAAAGCAACCTATTCTTAACCAAGAAAGAAATTTATCTAACAACGACTAATCCATAAACTAAAAGAAAGCATATAGATAAAAACAAGAGGAGCTTGGCTACTTGGATTGGGCCCTAACCCAAGAGATTTAGCCCTCTGAGGTAACTCAATGCTAGCTCCAAAAGAATCTCATCTTTATTATCAAAATAATAATAGGATTACATAAAACTGTCAACAAAAGTAAGCTCGAAGTTGAGCAAAGTAATGTTGCAACAAAAGTTCAAAAATTTGACTAACTTCCTAATGAGGCCCTAGGCATTTATACTTATACCCTTGAAGCTCCCAACATCTTTCTTAAAATCAGGGAGGCTTGGCTCCCAAAACTCGAGATAAACATAAGTTATCCTCCACTTGCTCGGCTGCCTCCTAGTGCATTGATTTGGTTGTTTGTGCTCCAAGTTGCATGAAGGAGAATTCAAAGTGGGGAGTCATAAATGAGGGGGATACCCTCCTATAAATCCTCTCCTTTGTCCACTTCGAATTATTGCTGCCAATTGTCCATTAAATCTTTGAATTTGTTTTCAAAATTCAAGAAAAATCTACTTTAAACACATATTAGACTCCATGGAAACATAACCAACCCAACTCACTCCATAAGCATAAATATAATAGAAAAATATGCAATAAGCTAAGGAGGCAAAATGAGCCCATATAATTACCCATTTATGGGGCTCATCATCACCCCCTACTAAAGCTGTTGTTCATCGTCTGAGCAACTTTGTCCATCTCCTCATTTTTGATGGCTTTGATGGGCTCCCTGACATCCCATGCTATTGATGTGAGCTCCTCTTCTCTGTCATGGAATCTTGCCTTTCTTTCCACCTCTTCCCACTATGGTTGTTCTTCTTCCTCTTTTTTGCCTTCTAGCATGCCTAGCAGCAGTGGGAGACTCAATTTGAGGCCAATCCAATTTACTTTCAAATTCTGCATAGAGCACTTGTATAGTGGCACTCTCCTTAATGCTTCTTTCATCCTTGTTGGGGAGTGATACTCCCTAATCTCCAAATTGTGTGGTAAGGTGTTCCATCTTCTCATACAAGCATGAATACATTCATCCCCAAGTAATCTTTCCATATCCTCAAAATGTGCAACGGCTTGAGCCTAATCATTGATATACTTAGGGGCAATTTGGGGATTATTTGCAAGCAGCTGGTGTGTGTTGATGAGAGCCATGGGATCTGATGGGTCAGCTATAGTCATTAGGGGCTCATTCTGCTCCTTTATCATCAACTTTCTTATTTCTTCTTGCTTAACTCCTCATGATTCATCCATGATGCGATGGCCATTAGTTACAGGTCCCCTAGACTAGCATTGGGGTCCCACACATTCATGTTGATGAGGGTCATGTTATGCAAATAGAATTCTGCTATTTTTGCCTTGTCTTCTGATGAACTTTGGTCACATAGTGTTATAGACATTTTTGGGCACTACAACCCCAAGCATGAAATGTCCATAAACCAAAGGCTCCTAAGTCCCTAAAAGTGTTGTTCTAACCCCTAAAGGAACAAGGTCAACTGATTACAGCTTCTCCCAGAAGTTCTCCATGAAAAACTACTCATAACTGGTCAAAAATGGATCATTTCACTTGCTCCATGGCCAGGGTGCGATGCATCTCACCTTGTACACACGGGAAGTGCGTTGCATTTCAAAAAGCCCTTCTATGGGGTGCGATGGACGAGAAAAGACAAGTGGCGGAGACAGTTTGCGAGGTGGATGATCTTGGAATCTTCCAGAAACTTCTCTTGGGACACTTGCCTCTCAGAAATGCCCAAGGATGAGTAAGAGATCAATGAGATCTCCAAGTGGAAGCAAGAACTATCAGAGAGAAGACACTAATCAGAAACCCAGAGCTGACTCACACCTCTGAAAATATGTATATATAGATCTCTCATCCTAGAGATACAGGAGGTTAGAGGCTGGAATTTTGCATATTGTAAGCAATTGATGTTGGTTTCTTGAGACAAACATCAGATTGTTGGGTGATCTAAGCTTTGTATGAGGTGAAGAGGGGCTTCCTTGCTAAGAGGATGATGCTGGGTCAGAACAACTGGTTGTAACTCCCCTTGGCTTTTTCTTGTTTATCAATAAAAGCTATTCAAGTTTTCCTCCATACTCTTGTGTCATTTATCTTTGCTGCATTTGTATGGTCAATTTACATCTGATCCTAGATTGTTTATTATTATAGATCTGTGTTCTTCTATAGTGCTATGCTACTGTGATCTTACAGGTACTCTGTGAAGTTGGGTGTGCAAGGGAACAAGTAGCGAAAGAGTATCAAGAAGGAGAGGAATCGAACCAGAAGATTAGCGCAAGATAGAGGTTGGTCTTCTTTGTTCTTCTCTATCTATACTTCATAAAGGAAAAATGAAAGTAGCTTTACTTTGTTTGTTTCTAAGGTAGCTATCACACCTTAGTGGGATAAGCAGCTCTGAGTAGACACTTTTCCCCGTAACAAAATGGCGACTCCGCTGGGGACGAATTAGTTTGTTTGTTTATCTTCCTTGTTGAACAATGTAAACTTTGAAACGGGAACTGATACTGTTACCCGTTTCGTAGAGATAGCAAAAAAATGACCCGATTTTCAAAAGTGGTGATGTAGAATACACATGTTTTTTTTAGAACATGGTTTTTGGAACTTTAATTTTTTTTCATGTTCAAGGATGAAATCAAGTTTTAGAATGGTAATGATTTTCATGTTGATTTTAAAAAGTGAGTATTCTGCATCACACCCTTTTTTTAAAAGACCTATTTTTTGACTTTAAATTTTCTAGTGTGTGAAATGTAAATAATTATTTCGTAACCCTTTTTTTAAAAGACCTATTTTTTGACTTTAAATTTTCTAATGTATGAAATGTAAATAATTATTTCGTAAATTTACTAATTTTGGAAGTGATCTTCTTCTTCATATTTTCTAGTTTTTATTTTTTTTCTTTTTATTTTTGTAGTGGGGCTTTTATTGATTTGCATATTTAAAGAAGAAGGTCGATATTTTACATTTTTGATATTCTACATATTTATACATCATTAATTAAATTTTCAATCCACATGAAATAATTGTCTCTAAAAAACAAATATAAAAATATATATAAAAAAGACAAAAACAAAAAATAGAAAATGTTAAAAAAAATTATATCATAAACCATAAAAGAATTTGGAAAAAAAAACCAATTATAAATATATATATATATATATAAAGAATTAAGTAAGTAAATATTGAGAAATATATATATATATATATATATATATATATATATATATATATATATATATCTTAACAAAAACTAGGAAAAAAAAATAGAAACAAACTAGTTTAAAGAAAAAAATAGAAAATAACGAAATTTTTTTTAAAAATTAGTGAAATTAATATTTAAAAAAAAAACAAAAAATGTAAAAAAAATAAAATCTCACAAACCATAAAGAATTTGGAAGAAAGAAACAAAATTAATATATATATATATATATATATATATATATATATATATATATATATATATATATATATATATATATATATAAAAGTAGAAATAGAGAAATTAAAAAAAACATTAGAAAAAACTAGGAAAAAAAATAAAAATAAAAATAAAAAAAAACTAGTAAAATTAATATTAAAAAAACAAAAATTAAATTAAATTATAAAAAAAATAAACCAAAAAAATGGTTATTTTTTATTAAAAAAAACAAAAATACAATTATCTTTTATTAAATATACCTATTTTATTTAAAACTAAATAAATAATTTTTTTTTTTAAACAATCTTGTCTTTTATTAAAAAAAAAATAAAAATGAAACAATTTTTATTATTATAATTTTTTAATTTAAAAATTCAAATTATTAAAACTACATTTTATATTTCAAAAAAAAAAAAAAATTAAACCTACATTTTATGTTAAAAAAAAAAAATTAAATTTACATTTTTTTTTAAACCATCTTTTTTTAATTGAAAAAAAAATTATAATGTCTTTTTAAACAATATGCTATTTATGTCAAAATATAAATCATAAAAAAAAAAAAAAAAAAAAATTAAAAAAAAAAAATTAAAACCAATTTTAATTTTTTAATTTAAAATTTAAAAAATTAATAATTTTTTTTTTTAAATTAATATATTAAAAAAATTAATTATAATTATGTGTTGTATAAAAAAATAAAAAAATATTATTAAAGTTTTTTTATTTTTTATTTATTAAAAGAAATTTTTTAAAACATATTAAATTTTTTTAATTATTATTAACGTTTTATTTAAAAAATAATTAAAAAAATTTAATTTTTTTAAAACAAATTTTAATTTTTTAATTTAAAATTTAAAAAATTAATAATTTTTTTTGAAATTAATATATTGAAAACATCCCCGCCCCCTCCGCCCTCCCCTCCCTCCCTCCCCCACTCCCGCCCCCTCCACCCCCTCCCCGGCCACCCCCCCCCCCCCCCGCCCCCTCCACCCCCCCCTCCCTCCCCCCGGGGGCGGGGTGAGCTGGGGCGGGGTGAGGGAGGGGGGGGCGGAGGGAGGGAGGGGAGGGCGGAGGGGGCGGGGATGTTTTTAATATATTAATTTAAAAAAATATATATTAATTTTTTAAATTTTAAATTAAAAAATTTAAATTTGTTTTAAAAAAAATAATTTTTTTTTTTATGATTTATATTTTGAAATAAATAAAATATTGTTTTGAAACAAAGTTATAAAAAAAACCTAAAATTTAATTTTGATTAGAATATTTTAATAATTTTTTTTATTAATTTTGTTTTTATTAATTTTTTTTAATAAATTAAAATTTAATAATTTTTATTGCTACGGTTTAATGAATTTTTTCTTTCAAATTAAAAAAAAAAAAAAATTACATTGAAAAAAAAATTACATTTAAAAAAAAAATTGTCTTTAATTTTTTTTTTTTGTTTTTAAATAAATAATGAAAATTTAATAAAAAATTTTATTTATTTATTTATTCTTAAATCAAAAAGACTTTTTTTTGTAAGTTGAAAATGTTCTTTAATTTTTTTTATTTTTTTTATTGAAAAATACCTATATTTTTAAAATTTCGATATTTTTTTAGTTTTTTTTTTTTAATAATTTGAGCTTATTTTTGTCTTTTTATTTTTTTTTACATGTTTTTAATATTAATTTTACTAGTTTTTAATTTTTATTTTTTTTTTTAATTTTCTATTTTTGTTTAATCTAGTTTGCTTCCTTTTTTTTTTGGCTAGTTTTTGTTAATGATTTTTTTAATCTTTATATTTTTACTTAAATTTATATATGTAAATTTTTTATTTTTTTCTTAATATTTTTTATTTATATTTTGTCTCATATATATGTATTTTTACATTTACTTTTTAAGTAATCATCATTTTAATCTTAATTTCACTATTTTTTATTTTTTATTTTTGGTTAATTTTCCTTCTTCTTTTTTTTAAATCTAGTTTGTTTTTAATTTGAATTTTCTTTAGTTTTTTTTAATGTTTTTTTTTATTTTTTCTATTGTTACCTATTTAATTTTATAGTTTTTTAAATGTGTTTTTTCTTTTTTTCCCAAATTTTTTTATGGTTTACATATTTGTTTTTTCCCCAATTTTTTTTAGATATGTTTTTTTTACTATTTATTTGTTTATAATTTGTAATTTTTTTCTAGTTTTTTAATTCTTATTTTTTATAGGTTAATTTTGTTTTGTTGTTTTTTTTTTAAATTTTACATTTTTATGATTGATTTTATTTTTGATGTTTGATTTTTTTTGTTTTGTGTTTTTTATTTTATGTTTTGTTTTTAGTATATATTTTTATTTATGTTTTGTTATTTTTATTTTTTATTTTTTTGTTTTGTGTTTTTTCATTGTTTTAATTTTAATTTTTATTTTTATTTTTATTTTTATTTTTTGAAATTTTAATGTTTTTCGGGGTCATGATAAAATATTTTATGCTATTATTTTGAAATGTTGAAATTTCACCCTTGAAAAAAAAAATTGTTATTCTAGCATCAACACTTTTCGTTTTGAGGGTGTTTTTTGCACAAAATTTACCATTGAGAAAAAAAAAATGTTATTCGATCATCAACACTTCGTTTTGAGGGCGTTTTTTGGACAATTTTTGCACCAAAAATTGGTTTTCACCGTCATTTTTAAAACATGTTGAAAATTTAGCTTGGAAAAAAAAAGGTGTTATTCCAGCATCAACACTTTTCGTTTTTAGCACTGTTTTTGATGTTTTTTCGGGGTTTTTTGGCCAGAGTTCCCGTTTTGAGTTTATAGTTCCCGTTTCAAAGTTTACATTGTTGTTGTCTATCTTATAAACTTACAGATGGAGCCTGAAGTCGAGCCAGGTAGCTTTCGAACTGCATTTGCTATGAAAATGCAAAGTAGATAAATGCCACTTCAGTCAATCTCTGGGATTTGTTTATAAATTAAACAACTGATTTACAAACTCTCTGACTGCCCTTTGTGATAGCTCTTAGATCCTCCTTAGATCTACCCCTGATTGTTGCATTACTGATTACCATTTGCTCGGCCAAAACCCATGAACTGAACTGCAAACTGTGACCCGGAACCCAAGCAAAGACTCGTCTCTGGCCCAGCGCAGGTACTGTTCTAAGAATCTGAAATTCAGTGCACTTCCCGAGTGTAGTAGGTGTGTTGCATTTCAAATTCCCTATGTTACAGGTGCGCTGATCAGACTAGGCATTGTTTAGTTTTGGTTTCTGTAGTTCATTTTTTCCAGTTCTATTCATGAATTTTGCTGCCTGTGATCAGTATATCTCTGTTTGAAACTCCTTTTCTTTGTTGTTATTCCGCCTCCTTTGTATAAAAGAACTGTAAATGTTTTTGTGTGTTTGTTGAGTCATTTTTAGTTCTCCTTTGCAAAAGTAGCATAATCGTACTGTCGTCCTTTGATTTGAAAGCGTCGCAAGTGTCGTTTTCAGGCATAGGAAAGAGTTTGATTGCTGTAGATAGTCGATTATCCTGCTACTATTATATTTGGTATGAATTTGTAATTTTTCTAGTGTCGAAAACAAGTATTAATTTCCAAATCGTAAGGTGTTGTGATTGCCTCCATTTTTGATTTCGAAAAGAAACTTGTTGATAATTGTTGCTTGAAAAGTAATTCAGATTTGTGCATCAACTTTCTTTTTATCATTTACATACTAAGAAAGTCGAAAACAAATACATGCATGTGCATTTGCATTTAGACTGTCTGATTGGTTTGATTTAGGAAAGTACATTTAGAGTGTGCTCTTTGCTCTTTGTGAAAGAATTCTGTCTTTCTTTCCTTAGTAGCTAAGATTTTCATTGCACAAAGAAGATAAAAGACTGTTTATCATCTTAAGATTGCATTTTAGGAATTATACTACATCTCGCGGTGAACCTGAAAGGCAAACTTCATAAACAAGATCAACTATAAAATATATTCAATGAATCTAACAATGCTTTGGAACCTAATGCACAACATTTAGAAGTCTAGGCTAGAGACGTATTCTGGCGTCGTAAAGCCTGGTAACTGTTGTTCTCACTGATGGTTGGGTGATTCCTCCACTTTGAGACGATAAGTGCCAGTACGGACTTGTGCTCCCACGTACCGTCGAGTATATTTTGGGAGACCCCAATAGGCTTAATCCTTTATCCATAGGAAGCCGTGTCTACCGCCCTATCGATCGCAATGCACTGAACACAGCATTTGGGAAGATTGACTGTCGTACCGTAAAAAGTATTCTGCAGTTTTGCGATTGGTTTGGTAATCCCTCTACCTAGATTTCTAAAGCAGTCCCTTTCGTTCCTTTTCAAACTCCTTAACGGAAAAGGTCCATCTGAGCACTTGTCACTTCAGGCTCATTAAAAATGGAAGGTGACTAGAGTCATCTTTTGTTTTTTCTCGACTCTTAAAAATTTAAAAAACAAGCTGTGTCAAAGCGTCTTAAAATTTATTTTAATCGGAATAACATCATTGTTCCCTCGTTGGTCTTAGAAGTTAGTCTCCCTTCATCGCAAGTTCTTGCAGAATCGCTAGAAAATCTTTTGGATAGACTAGATATGTCTGAACAACCATCAACATCTAGGACTGTGTCATCCGACGCAGCAGCGGCAGAGCCTCCTGCTGCTACTCCAACGATGTTCAAAGGTATACCATCTGTCCTAGCAAGTTATCAACAACAAGTCGGAGTCCAATCAGGGACTATTTCGATGACATAGTCAGTTCCTATTTCTTCATCTCGATTATCATCTGGTATTTCTTATGTTGAAACTCAAAAAATTGATCCAATGTGCCTTCAAAGGCCAATCTACCCTTTAAGTACTGGATTGCCACCATATGGAGGACAGTATGCCTTTCCATTGTTCCCTCCCAGAGAACAACCATATGGGAGTTTACAACAAAGTTAAGGTCAAAATGGAATTACATCCAGCGGTTGGGTACCAATACTGCCTCAACAATCAAGGGTTGTATATTCAATGCAACTAGTCCACCCTGTGTCGAATATTCCCACTATACCTACTGTGGTGACTGTGTCGCAAGTACAAGCGCTACCTATTGTATGTCAACCCCAAGTTTCTTAGGTTGCAATACAATAGCCTCTTGTCTCGACACCTCAATCACAACCTCAGGTTAGTGCCTCCTTATCTGGAGTGACTCAGGCTCAAACAAGTACTACATGACTTCTCATCTTGGTCAATCATCCAGTATTGGGCAACAGCAAATGGTCCAACAACCATGGATGATTCAATCTCAACAACCGCCATTCCAACAATCATATCAAGGACCTGAGCAACAAGTCTTTGTAAGTAATGGGCAACCGCATTTCCAAAGCGGTTATCAACAACCATATTATAATGGTTATGCCCATCAACCTTGTCAAAGTTGCCAACATCAAATACATTATGCTGGTATGCAAAGACCCACTACTCAGGTGATTCCATCTTATCCTGGGTATACTTCGCCTAACCTGAATCAACAGTTGCCCTTTGAAGAAACTCTAGAATTACCAGATCTAAATCGGCTGATGAATGATCCAATTGCTTATGCCCCTTGGTGGCCAGCAATTCCGCATAAACTTCCGTCAGATATTCCTAAATTTCATGGAAATTCCGGTGAAGACCCGTCGAATCATGTGATGACATTTCATCTGTGGTGTTCGTCGAACACCCTAAACAATGATTCAATTAGGCTTCGCCTTTTTCAGAGGACGTTAATTGGTCGAGCAGCAAAATGGTATATCAAATTGCCTAGAGCTTCATTTGATAACTTCAGCACCCTAGCCACAACCTTTTTAACCCATTTTCAGTTACCAGTAAGGTACGAAACAGGAACAGAGCTTCTTACCAATTTCAAACAGACAACAACCACTCACATATCCAATCATATTCATGAGTGGCAACGTCGTCGTAGAATGGTAAAAAAGTACGTTCCTGATCAGCTTTTAGCTGAATGGTTTATTAAGTCATTATTGCCTTCTATTATAGAAGATGTGGCAAAAGGGGGAGTCGTCACCGAAGAGAAAGTCATTGCTCGTGCACAATATTTAGACTTGATTTATACTCAGTCTGGCACGCTCTACGATAAAATACCTGACGCTCCTAGACCGGAATTCTCAGTCCCTCCTCCTAAATCAAACAATGACTCTCATGCCGGCGATGGCATGATTGGCACAATAGACACGAAATTGACAAAGGCTACATCTAAAAAGGCCCGTAAGATTTCCAGTCAAAATACAAAAGAGGAAGTTCTTGCCTCGGAAGTAAACGCTGTATCGACCGACAAGGGCAAACAACTGAAGCAACCAGGGGGCAAGAAGAAAAAGAAAGAGAGAAAAAAGAAGCAGGATGAGTCATCTCCTGGAAAAGCTTCTGCAAACCCTTCTGGGCAAAGGAAACCCCCTGCGGGGTGTCATATATGCAATGAAGATCATCGGACGAGAGATTGTCCACATAAAGCTGAAGTTAAGAAACTCTTTAAGAGTTCAAAAACCTCAGCAGTATTGACTGATCTGTTTCCAAACCCAGGAACCAAACTGGTTGCTAATCAAAATGCTTCCCGATCCCAAGTGCTTATGTTGTCTATCTCAAAGCAGCAAAATGATGCTTTGACAAGGAATAAAGATTACGGGAATCCACGGCTGTCGAATAACAAGGCTAATGAACAACCTATTAGTTCAACAACAAATTTCACCAAAGTTTTGCCACCCATCATTCCTGAACCAATGATAAAGTTGCCAAAGGGAGTAGTACACAAATCGACATTTAATCCTCATGCAAAAGTAGCACAAAACTATAATAAAGTAGAGGACCTGGCCCAATCGCCGTCCGCTATGTCGACACTTGAGGCACCGCAAAATTGCCTCTCCCAAAAGTAGGATCTATTATCAGTAATAGGTGGGATTGACCCAACAGATTCCAATCTTGTATCCTTTAATCACAAAGGATATGACCCTCAGTTACCAGCTCAACTAGCTTTCCTTATTCAAGTGAAAGCCCTCAACAAAACTATTCATCGAACAATTATTGATGAGGGGGCATCTACATGTATTATGTCGATGAGTTGCTGGAAAAATTTAGGCTCACCACCCTTGTCGCAATCATCAACAATGTTAAAAGCATTTGATGGACGATCATACACTCCATACGGGATTTTAAGTAACTTGCAAGTTGAACTAGGGGGAAAAACAGTAGAAATTGATGTTGAAGTAATCGACGGAAACCTCGATTACAACATCCTACTGGGAAGGCCCTGGATATATGCCATGGCCGCAGTTGTGTCGACCTACTTCAGGAAGATTGCATTTCCCTTTCAAGGAGGAATTACAATCGTCGACCAACAAACATTTCTCCCCAACAGTTCACAAGTTACGAGAAGCATTCCAATGATCCATAGAAGCAATCATTCGCTTCAAAATATTGGAGTAGGCCTCCTAAAAGACCTTGCCTTAATGGGTACTTTTGCCCTACCACCTCCGAGTAATTTGGCAGAAGTGGCCACAGTTGAAACCTGCAATATGAAATCTTCTATATCTAATGGATTCAGAAGATTCCTAAACATTTTTTCAGCGTGGATCATCGCCATTTTAGAAATATTGTAGCAATGAATTTTCTTGGCTTGGGGGGAAAACCCAAATCAACGTTCATCGAGTGTTTTAATAGATAGGTCTAAGGAATATGGCACCTCTTCAGATCCTTGGTCGCATGTACATTCTACAGACGAAGGAATCATTCAATCAATGATGATAGGAGAGGCACCATGGGAAGAATACCACCATCGCTCCCATCTTCCGGATCACCACAGAGATTATTCCAGCAACCTTAATCATCCATCAGCTTTTGATTTTCTATCAAATACTGTAAATGCGGTGGATTTCGAGGATGGTTCTTATCTCGTGTCGACCTCGTTAAAAAATAAAACAAGGAGTCATGAGGATAGTTCTTTTACTGTGTCAGCCTCATTAAAAAATGAAACAAATCCCCTTTCCAAATCTCAAAGGTAAACCTTCATTCCAACCACTGAGTTGAATGGAATGAAGCTTGGGGGGCATGCACCTCGATTTGCATTATTATGCTGGGGGCATGCAAAATTATCACGAGCACTGTTACTGCAGGGTTCAAGCTCGTTAAAAATTAAACCCGCATCGAGCAGTTTTAGCACATAGTTCAATCTCGTTAAAAAATAAACATAAGTCATGAGCAAATGTTTCTCCCCGCGTTTAAGCTCATTAAAAAATGAACTATTTCTTGGTAAATAACCATTGTGAATGAAGTACGTCAGCCTTTAAAGCCTTGGTCGTGTTCTCATCATCACCTCCACTCTGTATTAGCCGATCATTCACCTCCATTTGATTGTTTACCCCTTTTTGAGGAACAGCTGTGAAGAGTGATCTCACTAGCCATCCTTGTAACACTGCTGTGATTGGAACATTCCAAACCTTACTTGGAATCAGTTGCTACCCAATTTTATCACTCGTTCCTCAAAAGACGAGTCTCCTTTAAGCTCTTTTCAACTGACTCGTAAAATATGAAAAGATTGCTGAGCCATTGGCCTCTCCAGCTCGTTAAAGGGACCGGAAGTGCTATCCCTCCTCTAAATTTTAATCTTTTTGGACCTGAGGGATTATTACACAAAAAGATCGAGTGCTTGTTTTGTTCGGCTCGTTAAAAGTATCGGAAATTCATCCCTTCTGTATTGTTTTATACTTTTTCGGACTTAAGGGATTAGATGAAGAAAAAGGAATTTTGGAGTTTCCTTTACGTTCTTTTTCAGACTCTCTAAAATTGAAAAGGACCGAGTTATCTTTGTCGTTAAACTCGTTAAAACTTAATAGTGACAAACTTATCCATAGTAAACAAGAACGAGTTTCACTATCGCTAGGCTCGTTAAAACATAGCGATGGGTTTGCCCGAAGGGAAAATTATAGAACAAGCATATGTTATCCTCCTCAAACTTAACAAAAATAAAGAGGTGCTGGTCAACAATCAATGGGGAAAATTGGGAAGAAAACTTGAAGAAACTTTGTTGGTAGCAAGTCGCTCTTGAACATGACACTCTCACTCCACATTCAAGTCGAGTTGGGTTGTTTCATTCACTGGTCACATCGTCATGGTCCCATCACACCATCCACATTTGGGGTAATGCTACCAATCCATCATGTCAGTGTCACTGATATGTTCAAGAGAAGTCATTCAGAGAATTCACCTGTGTCTCACCTGCTACAATACATTTACCCTCCATTCTTTCATGACCGCCACCCTAAACCTTATATCACCAGATCATTTTCACCTCCATTAAAATCATTTTCTTCGTTCCGTATCATTGATGTGGGATTCATTAAGGCCCTCCTATGACGGATCGCTTCTTGTCGACATTAGCTCATTATCCAAGAAGTCGATCTAGGAACACCCCATTCAGTACTTTGAAGCTTGCATGCCTCAATGGCTTTCTCACTTCTGACGTCAGGTTTACATCAATGACCTTCGACTGAAAGATTTTGCATGGTGTTCGATGCCAAGTCCTTTATTCACACCACATGAATTGTACTGCAGTACCTTGAGGGTCATTATCATTATTGGTGATTCCTCTCGCGCCTGTTAACAGCTTACATCATTGGCTGGTAATCAGGCGATTTCTTTCCATGTTCAACTCCAGAACATCTCTCACATGGATCGACTTGTACTTTGAGTGAAGATCGAACGAGACTGAAGACCTCGGATCTAGTTTCATCCATCCAGGCTGCGATATATATTCAGGGAAATAAAGACATCAAATTTACATCATTACTGCACAGATAATCATCCAATCAAAGGGATGATGGCTCTACCAGAATCATCAGTCTACACTCAGACGATTGTCTGTCCTATGTACATGAAAATGAATTTATAAAGCTCAGCGTGGGAATGCCCGCCTCAGCTAGATCATGAAAATATTATGAAGATAATGTATTTTATTGTATCTTATTACAGGTCTCCTCTCAGCTTGAAAGAACTTCAGATCCTCATAATAAAGCATTTCACCCGACATCAAAAGATTAACGACCTCATTCTTTAGGGGGCAACTGTTATAGACATTTTTGGGCACTACAACCCCAAGCATGAAATGTCCATAAACCAAGGGCTCCTAAGTCCCTAAAAGTGTTGTTCTAACCCCTAAAGGAACAAGGTCAACTGATTACAGCTTCTCCCAGAAGTTCTCCATGAAAAACTACTTAGAACTGGTCAAAACTGGATCATTTCACTTGCTCCATGGCCAGGGTGCGATGCATCTCACCTTGTACACATGGGAAGTGCGTTGCATTTCAAAAAGCCCTTCTATGGGATGCGATGGACGAGAAAAGACAAGTGGCGGAGACAGTTTGCGAGGTGGATGATCTTGGAATCTTCCAGAAACTTCTCCTGGGACACTTGCCTCTCAGAAACGCCCAAGGATGAGTAAGAGATCAATGAGATCTCCAAGTGGAAGCAAGAACTATCAGAGAGAAGACACTAATCAAAAACCCAGAGCTGACTCACACCTTTGAAAATATCTATATATAGATCTCTCATCCTAGAGATCCAGGAGGTTAGAGGCTGGAATTTTGCATATTGTAAGGAATTGTTGTTGGTTTCTTGAGACAAACATCAGATTGTTGGGTGATCTAAGCTTTGTATGAGGTGAAGAGGGGCTTCCTTGCTGAGAGGATGATGTTGGGTCAGAACAACTGGTTGTAACTCCCCTTGGCTTTTTCTTGTTTATCAATAAAAGCTATTCAAGTTTTCCTCGATACTCTTGTGTCATTTACCTTTGCTGCATTTGTATGGTCAATTTACATCTGATCCTAGATTTTTTATGATTATAGATCCATGTTCTTGTATAGTGCTATGCTACTGTGATCTTACAGGTACTCTGTGAAGCTGGGCGTGCAAGGGAACAAGTAGCGAAAGACTATCAAGAAGGAGAGGAATCGAACCAGAAGATTAGCGCAAGACAGAGGTTTGTCTTCTTTGTTCTTCTCTATCTATACTTCATAAAGGAAAAATGAAAGTAGCTTTACTTTGTTTGTTTCTAAGGTAGCTATCACACCTTAGTGGGATAAGCAGTTCTGAGTAGACACTTTTCCCCGTAACACATAGGTCCATAAATTGTTTATAATCTTGGAAGGGCATTGTGCCTCTCTGTGCCAAAGTCTTTATCTGAAACTGTAGCCATTGGTCCTTGAGGTATAATCCATATGATTTTGCTGGTGTTCTACATTGTAGTGCCTCCATGGACTAGCTGGCCATGCATGCTAATTGTGTCTCTTTTTCTTGCAGCTTTCTTTTTAGCAATTCATTTTCTGTTTGAAGGTGAGTTCTTGTGATTACTTCTCTATGTCTGACAGCACTGAGTTCTCTACCCATTTCTCTGAGTTGACTCTCCATATGGCCAATATCCTCAACTCCCTTGGATTTGGTGATTTGCATCCACCTATGGCTTCTTATTCTTTCTTTCTCCAACTCAAAGAAAAGTGGGATTGCAAATTTCTGTGGAATTATTCCTCCCCCCTCAAGAAGGTTGTATTAAGAGCCCAAACTAGGTTGGGGGTCAGGTTCTTGAGCCTCGGTTGCTTCCTCCTTCCCCTATGATTGTCCTTCTAGTCTTTGTTCAAGTTTTTCGGTCTCCTATAGTCTTGATAGGGTCTCCTGTAGAACAGTCTATGCCTACTGTAGGACTATTTTTTAGTCCTATAGTTCTAGTTTTTCCTTCCATGTGGGAGATCTAGGAGTCCCCCTTTGATAAGTGATAGGTGCCTTGGAAGGGGATTCCTTCCCTTGGGCAGAGGGTGAATCTTTAATAACAATGGGAACTTTAGAAGAACGCTGGGGTTTCCCTTGTTTGATCCTTGTGCTCTTCCTAGCCCTGAAATACATTGAGGTTTGCCTCTTCATCTTTTTTTTTGGTTTAATTGGGGTGCTGAGGGCAGTGAGATCAACTATTGCCTCTCTTTCTAGGGTCTTAGGAGACACCTCTATCTTTTCTGCCCATTTTTCTCCTCCTTCTATATTTTTCTCTGTATCTATTGGTTTTGTTTCCTCTTGTTATATTTTGGTTTCTTCCTTCTTTGTTTTGGTTTCTTCCTTCTCTCCTTCTTGTTCCTCAGTTTCTTCCCCTTCTCCCATTTGTTGGTCCTCCTCCCCACTATCAGAAGGACTGATATCATATGTGAGGGCCTTTATGTCATCTTCTACTGTCATGTTTTGGGAAATCTCCCATGCTATGGGGATTGTGAAGGTACGGAGGGCTTCTTCCACTAACATTTTAATTAACCCATGGTAAGCCAGCTGATCTGGACCTCCTGCCTTCAACTTAATGCTGGAGTCTATGAGGGACTGTAGGAGAAAATAGAGGATATTAAGTTTCCGGGGGGGTTGGAGTGTCCATGCCACATCTTAGCTCATGGAGAACTCTAAAATGGTAGCCATAGACTATGTTATACCTCCCTTCACAAGAAATATATTTGATGATTTGGTTTCTATAGGATGTTCATTGTTTTGGAAGAAGTTTTTCTTCGCAGACTGTCCAATTGGCCGTTCATCTTTGCTCAAAGGTAATCTGAGAGGAAGGGTGGTAACCCTACTGATAAATTATGGGGTGATTTCCATGGAGAGACCTCTAAACTAATAGTGGCATGGGTCCTTCAGTGAGGGACTAAAGAAAGGGAAAATTCCTGAGCAACTTCTTCATCAAACCCTCGAAATTTCTCAAAAAATGGCATCTAATTTGCTCTGGTGAATATGGCTACTACCTGGGGATGTTCATGGAGCCTGGTTGAATTTTTGGGCTCCTTCCTCATGAATCCCCCTATAATTTTTCTTATAACACTTTTGAGCACCAAATGATGGAGACAAGAATTTTGTAGAAAACAGGAAAACAGAGAAAAACTATGTTTTTCTTCTTTCTAAGGAAACAGGCAGAATTTTTTATGTAATTCCTCTTCTTCTATGGACTCAATTCCTCCTTAAAATTATATCATTCCTTGCAAATATTGATAATCAAGGTGGGTATGCATAGAACAAACCTCCTCAAGCCGGAAATCAAGCAAAAACCCTGTGTTTTCTCCTTAAAAACAACTTACTGCCCATCCTATAGAACTGCCTATAGGTTCTCTTGTAGAACCTGTAAGTGCTCCTGTAGAGTGCCAATAGCAGTAGGATGGATGAAAGTAATGGAGAAAAATGGTTTCAAGGCTATGGGGGTGACAAAGAGCTTGTTGCATCTAAGTGGACGAGGATGAAATGAAAGAAAAGGTGGTGAAGGAGTTTCAAGGAGGAGTACTTATTTCTTCTTTTAGATATTTTCGGTGATGGGGTGAGTTGGCAAAAATGTACATTGCCATATTTGGACCATTGGTCCCCACTTGCCTTGTCATCATGGTTTCTTCCCATAATCACCTCCCATCATTGCATCGAAGTTCTCATACCTCCACTACCTATCCTTGGGATTTCTCTCTAAGTTTGACTACATACACGTGTGGTGGCATCTTTGGATGAGCGTAGTAAACTAGATGTGGGTGGCTAGTTAACTCGTCACATTTTCTCGTTCAACCCTAACCATCTCATTTGCTTATGCATATTTTTCAATTACACCAATGTAACAAAGGAGCGGGTTAGTCACTTGCATATGAGTCGAATATATGTGTTGTGAGGCATTTTGGCTCCTTTTTCTGTTGCATGCTTATATTTCCTTTGCTACATGCCTATATTTCCTTTGTTGCATGCTTTCTTCTTTCTGATGTGTGGCTGGTTGTTTTGTGAAGGTATCCTCTAGCTGGATCTAGCTTCAGATGTCTCCTTCAATCCCATGGTTGCACTTCTTTTGTTGTTGTGGCTTGATTTTAATGGGATCAACTGCTACAGGAATTCCTACAAGAGCTCTTGTAGCTGCTTCTCCCTTTAAACATTTAGCCGATTTTTTTGTGCTGGGAGATGTGAGGATGATGCCAGAGATGCTTATGGAGATGGAGAGGTACTTGGTAAGTTGTAGGTGAGATTTGAGGTGCTTCTCCCTTTATTTTTTTTGTTTTGTTTTTTCTAAAAACTCGTTTCTGTGTTTTTTCAACAGGAAGGAAAAAAATGATGATGATGAGGTGGTGCAGGTATGGGATGGATGGAAAGGAGGGTGGATAGTTGTAGGACAATCTACATGCTCTTCATGAAACTTCCCAACCCCTCAAACTGCTTACTGGAACCATTTCTAGCTCTTTGTGATTTCTACAGGAGGCTCCTGTAGAAAACATAGGGCCTCCTGTAGAACACACAGTTTCCGAAAAAAGAACACAGTGGAGTGGAAGAAAGGTCAGAAATGATGGAGAAGAGTGTGGAGGAGATGAAATAGGATTTGTGGAATCTTCTCTTACTCCTTATGGTCCTCCTGCAACCTGTAATGCATATTAAAATTCAATTTTCTTTTCCTTCTTTTCTCTGTTTTTTTTTTTTTTGAAAAGACAACTAGGGCGCCTCAAGGAGGTTTTCACCCTGATTGCCTACCTTGGGAACCTCCAAGGGAGTTTTTCACCAAGGGATCTTATTCTCTTTTGTTTTCTCTTTTTTTTTGCATCACTAGGCCGCCTCAAAGGAGGTTTTCACTTGAGTCCTTATTATTTTCTCCTTTCTTCTCTATTTCTTCAGTGTGTGGAGGCTGAGACATGCCCCACTACCATCACTGTTTTATTCAGATCTTCAATGAACTAGCACTTAGAGAGTGGCTTCTTCTAAATTTTAAACCTATGTCCATTGACAAGCATGGGGATGGCTTCCTCATCAATGGTTCTGATCAGAACTGAACCATTGTCATTGCATTTTTCCACATTATAGGGTCCCATTTTTCCACAGTGTAGGGTGCCAACCATCTTATCCTCAGCTTTTCCTTGAAGTCTTTATACCTTGAATCATAGAGCAGTGCCCAATATCCCTCTTGGAATTTCTTCTCCTTGATATTTTTATCATGCCATATCTTCCTCTGAAGCTGAACTACGTCTATGTGGAGGAGGGCATGCAATCTTTGTTCATCCAATCCATTGAGCTGGAGTAGTATTTCCTTCTGTGCATGGTTGAGGTCTAGGTCCAGCTGATCTTCCATCCTTAGTGTATTGTATTCAAATTCTATTGACAGCAAAGCCTTCTTCCCATGGACTAGTTCATAGGGTGTGAACCCTGTGGTGGTCTTCCATGTTGTGTTGTAGGCCCAGGTGGCCTCAATTAATCGGCCTGCCCAATATTTTCTGCTGCTGCTCACTACCTTGGTCAGAATTCCTTCCAAAGCTCTGTTAGTGACTTCTACCTACCCATTGGCTTGTGGATGGTAAGGGGTGGAAGTCTTGTGCTTGATTTTATGATGTGTGAGAAGGTCTTCAATCAAACTGGAAGCGAAATGACTGCCTTGATCTATGACCAGTTCTCTTGGATACCCCAACTTATAGAATATGTTTTCTCTCAAAAGCTCAACTACTTTTTCCTCTATTTCTACTTTGATTGCTTTTGATTCTTCCCATTTTGTTAGATAATAGGTGCACACAATGATGTATTGCTTCTATTTTGAAGGAGGGTTGATAGGACCCACAAAGTCCATGCCCCACTTTTCAAATGGCTCAAAGGTCACTTGAGGTTGCATGGGAATCTCATCCTTTGGAGTAGGTTTCCCCATCCTTTGACACCGATCACATTGGCTAGTGTATCTCCTCACATCTTGATGAAGAGTGGGCCAACAGTAGCCTACTTGCAATATTTTGAAGGCAGTCCTCTTTGCTACAAAATGGCCTCCATAAGGCCTGTCATGATAGGTTAGGAGAATGTCAAAGACTTCCTCCTCCTTGACACATCTTCTGAAGATCTGATCTAGGACAAATTTGAAAATATTGCCCTTAATCCAGGTGAAAGGTGTGCTTTTCCTCATGATCGCTCTCCTCCTTTGAGGACAGGTGTGGTGGACACTGTGTTGAAACCAAGTAGTTTTCTATATTAGAAAACCATGGAGAGAGTACTAAGATAGAAAATAGGTGTTTATGTGGCATTTGATCATCCACCATTCCTTCCTCATCTGTAGGCAAATTTACTCTAGACAAAAAGTCAGTAACAACATTTTCCTTAGCAGGCTTATCAACAATGGTCAAATCAAACTGCTGCAGTAAAAGCAACCAACTAATAATGCGAGCATTTACATCCGGTTTGTTCATTAAATATCTGATTGCAGCATGATTAGTGTGAACAAGGGTTTGATAGCATGTGAAATAATGTCTGAATTTGTTTAAGGAATGCACCATAGCTAGGAGTTTCTTCTTGGTTACCATGTAGTTTAACTCTACCTTCGACAAATTTTTGCTTATAAAGTATATGGCATAAGGTAACTTTTCATCAATTTGTCCTAAGGCTACTCCTTTTGCTTTGTTCTAGGCATCCGTGTGAATGTGGAAAGGTAGGGCCCAGTTTGGGCCTGTCAAAATTGGGGCAGTCACAAGTTTTCTTTTCAAGGTATCTAGGGCTTCTTGCCAGTTTTCGGTCCATATAAATTCGACATCTTTTCCTAAAGGACCAAACAATAGAGAGGCTAACTTTCTAAAATCTTTAATGAATCTTCTGTAATATCTAGCTAAGCCTAGGAAACTTTTGACATCTCTCACCTTTTTAGGAGGTGGGACCCTTTGGATGATGGAAACTTTTTTTGGATCCACCTATAGTCCTTGTTGAGATATTGCATGACCTAGCACGGTCCCTTCAATTATCAAATATTCACATTTTTCCGGACTAAGGGACAGGTTCATTTCAATACATTTGTCCAAGACTTTCCTAGGATAGATAAATCTTCCTGAAAGTTAAAACCATAAGGAGTGAAATCATCCATATATATTTCCACTGCATCATGAACTAGTCCAGAAAATATACTCAAGACTGCTCTCTGGAAAGTGGTTGGAGCATTGCACAAACCAAAGGGAAGGATCTGATATGCAAAGGTGCCCCAAGACAAGTGAAAGTGGTCTTATCTTGGTCGTCTAGGCTGATTTGGATCTGATTGTATCTGCTAAACCCATCTAGGAAGGAGAAAAACTTTTTCCCTGCCAGACCATCTAACACTTGATCTATGAAAGGTAAAGAAAAATGGTCCTTTTTAGTGGCCTTTCTCAAGTCTCGATAATTGACATAGATTCTCCACTTACCATTTTTCTTTGGCACTAGCACCAACGAAGAGACCCATTCACTATCAGAGATGGGGTAGATGAATCCTGAATCAAGTAATTTTTGCAATTCTTCCTTAACAATGTCTTTAAGGATTGGATTCATCCTCCTTTAAGGCTACCTGATTGGTTTGCAATCTTCCTTAATGTATATATGATGAGTGCATACTGAAGGGTGCACTCCCTTCATCTCCTTATAACTCCAAGAGAAGGCATCTAAATGCTTCCTCAATAAGTTGCACAACTCCTTCTCCTAGGAAGTGGAAAGGGATGGATTGATTTTCAAGGTTTTGTCTGGGCCAAAATTGATATTGTTAACACACAGAGAGGTTGGGTCGGCCACACAGAGGTCAGTTAAGGGATTGTTTTGGGTTTCTTTCACTATGTCCTCGAATGGCAAGGTATTGGGGGTGGATTTTGAATTAAATTTTCAATGATATCATCCTCATCTTGCAGTTCCCCCCCTATGGCAGTTTTGAATGCACAAAGTGGTGCAAAATAGATTTCGTCATCATCCTCCTCCTCCAACCAGAGAGGTAGATCATGTTCTAGCAAGGGTTGGGCAGGAGGGTATAGCACTAACTATTTTGACATATGTCCATTCTTGATGGTCATGTTCCCAGCCCAACAGCTGATATAGGCATCAAAAGTAGCCAACCAGGGTCTTCCCAAGATGAGAGGATACCTAGTGAGCTTCGCCCTCGACTGGAGAACCAAGAAATCAGCAGGCTACTCCCAAGAATCAATGGAGACCATCACATCTTCCACAATCCCCTCAAGGGTCACAGTGGAGAGGTCTGCTAGTTGCAATACTATCGTGGTCTTCCCGAAGGAGCCCTCATGGTTGAGTTTGAGAATGGTATCCTTTGTCATCACATTAATGGTAGCTCCCAGATCAATCAAGGTGCGTGGGATCATTGTGCCATTGATGTGGACATCAACTATTGGGCTTCCAGGGTCCAGATATTTTGGACAGATTACCTGCCCCAACATCAGGTCGGATAGTTGTCTTATGACATTGATGGTTGGGGCATCAATTTTGCGCCTGCCTGGATGCCTAAAGCACTTCTCTTTGATCAAATGATTATATATAGGCACATCTTTTATGGCTTGGAGAAGTGGTATCTTTACACATAACTGTTTCAATTCTCCCAGAAGTTCATTTTCTTTTGGGGTGGGCTATGTTGTCTCGGATAGTCCCCCAGGAAAGGGTGGAATTGCTTTAGGTTCACTTTCCTCTTTATCCTCCTCAACCTCCCTAGGGGGAGGTTGACTATTTGGGAGAACCTTCCTAGATCACAGGTTAATCTCTTGAATCTCCACAGCATAAGTTGGGCATGATGGTTCCACACTATATACTTGCTAAGCATGTTTGTTGTTCGGGTTTGCGTTTGGCTAGGCAGGCGTTTGGGGTTTCCTTGGTGGAGCAGGAGGCAATGGTTGTGGTTGAGTAGGTGGTGAAGGCAAAAGAGTAGTAGGAGAGTTGTACTGGGGCCTCCACCCCTGATGAGATGCATTCCACTTAGGTTGTGGCTGAGCATAGGATTGGAATGAATGAGTAGCTGGTTGGTCATGGTATTGAGATGGAAAGGACCAAGGAGGTGGCGTGGACTAGGAAGGATGAGTAGGAGGGCCCCATAATGGTATTGAAGTGACTTGGTTAGGTTTGTAGTATGCCTGATATGTCCCTTGCATCCCCTTCCAATATGTTCTGGGCCCACACAGTCTCCTTTGGCTCATGAAATAGAGTGGTTCAGTGGCTCCTTCAGCCCCTTGGTATACAGCTTTTAAGTCTAGGCAAGGAAGGGCACTTGTCTGTAGAATTATCTTCTTCACAGACTGAACAAACCTCTATAGAGTTCAATGGGTATTCGTTCCTAGGATGACCCCTGGTGCACCTAGGACGAAAAAATGGTCAAAGCCCTCTCTACTTCCTCTTGTTTCCTTTTGATATGAAAATTATCCATTTGCATAGCGAGAGTCTGCAACATCTCACTCTTGAAGTCTTCTAGCATGATTCCAAGTTGACCTTTCATGGATGAATTGGATGAGGAGGTATTGGCTATGGGTTGACTCCCCCTACCTCTCTTTATGGCTGCTTTAGAATGGTTTCTAAAGATAGTCTTTATGTAATTATAAGGTAGTTGGTAGATGTATCCCCCGGCCAGTAAATGGAAGGTGTCTAGAAGGTCTTCCAAAATTCCCCTGAGCAAGACCAACTTCAGATATTCAGGGTCAATTGTTCACTTGGCCCTTTTGTAACTGGGCTGGAACCTCTCTTAATAATCTTCCAAGGATTCATCACTTCCCATGGTCATTCTGAAGATTTCTTCCTTGATATCTTTTGACCTACAGTAGTATCAAAATTTGTTGTTAAAGGCCTATTGCATCTGAGCCCAAGATGTGATGCTATTGCTAGGTAACCCCATGAACCAGCACAATGCTGCATCCTTGAGAGTAGAAGGAAATAGTTTCAACTTTTGCTCATCTTCTACATAGTCATAGGTTCGACAGATGACAGAAAAGTCAAACAAGGTGTCAGAATCTTCTATGGTCAAACCATGGAAGTGAGGTAGGGCTGAGGGACTTATATTCTTCATTTTGGTGTCCCCATTGGTCTCCTGGATGGGAAAGGTACCTTCTATTTTTTCTCTATTCCCCCTAGCATTTCTATTTTCAGCCATTTTCTCAGGAGGGTTGTTTTCTTCTTCTTCTTCCGCTATAGGTCCTTCAAATATCTCCGGTTTCTCACCTAAAGGTTATTCTTGATCACTGCCACCGAAGAAGAGAGAAGGTTGGCTATGTGATGTAGTGTGGGTGTTGGGAAATAATTTTCCTGAATTATCTCTATTCCTATGAGGCATCAAAGGAAGTATTTTTGGTTGGCTTTTGTTTTTTCACTGCTTGTACCTGCAAAACTGAAATTGATTGAACAAACAAATTGCAACTAACTAAAATGAACTTGCTGAAATGAAATTGTAGAATTGTAAAGGGAAGCAAATGAAATGTAGAATTGAAAGCAAGAAAATGACTAATCTACTTTTGCTGAAATGAAGTTGCTGAAATGAAATTTGCAAAATTGAAAACGAAAGCAAATGAAATGCAGAATTGAAAGCAAGGAAATGACTAATCTACTTTTTCTAAAATGGAAATTGCAGAATTGAAAGTGAAAGTAGGGAAATGCGGAAAATGAAAGACACGACTACTCTACTTTTGATGAAATAAGCTACTTAGCAGAAGGTTGCGATAGAAAATAGAAGAAAGAAATAATCAAAAAATACTCTGATGCTTCCCTGACAACAACACCAAAAATTGGTGAGCACTAGTATTGCAGCAATAATGCTACAACTCATGGGCTTCCTACTTTACTTTTATCAATCTGGCAGTTCGTAACAAACTTGGAAGTGATGGTGCTGTATGCACAAGTACTAGTTCTTACTACAGGCTATCACTTGGTCAGTTGGCACAAGATTACTAGAAGCTCAGGCCAACTTCTATGGATTCTAGAAGAAGCTCTATATGTGTTGAAAGGAAGGAAACCTTACTCTACAGAGGCTACTCTACTTGTAGAAAGGAAAAGAAGATTAAAATGTAAAGTAAACCTAGCAAACCCTACTTAACCAACTAATCCTATTTTACAGAAAGAGAGATGAAAAATCATGAAATGAATGCCATTACCTAATCAGGAAGTAAACAACATCTACTCAAGCTATTTCTAGAAGTAAATGAGCAAAAAACATCGTTTTGGACTTTTATGTATTTTAATGTGAAATTGTCATGCATGTCATTTATTTGATTGTGAATGTGGCAGAAATTAGGTGGCGATGGAGGGTGGTTTTGGGACTTGAGAAAATGTAGGATGGTGTGGATGGGTCCTGGAAGGTCCCAGGTGGCCTTTTGGAGGCTTTTCCCACAATCGGACTTCAGAAAGAAGCCAAAAGGAAAATCTACAAGAGGCTACAGGGGATCTATAGGAGGTCTACAAGAGGATGCCGAGAGCATTTTTGGAGGCTTTGAAGGTGTGAGAGTGGGTGGAAAGGGTAGTTGAAGGTTGGGATGATGTGTTAAGGTGCCTAGGGGTCACCAACGATTGCTAGGAGAGGAAAAGATGGCCGGGAGAGAGGAATAAATCTTGTCGAAAAACGCAGGAAACTAAGGCAGATTTGAGGTGAACTTTGGGCGATCTGTAGGGCATAGATCAGGGAGATAATGTGATGGCTGGTAGGCTAACTTGATGTGAGAAGAGATTTGCTGCAAAAGCACCTAAAAATCAAACAAGGAGATCAAGCAAGCAAGGAAACTAGGTACATAAAAAAACATAATTTTGCATCAAGCTAATCTAGATTATGAGCTATGGAAAGAAATGAAGAAAAATGTTAGAATGAGAGAAAGAATGGATGGAAAATTATTGCAAGATATAAATGAGCATGGTGAAAGAGATCTAAAGCAAAGTATTAACCTTCTAACAAACTGCAACACTAGAAATCCTATGGAGAAGGAAAATTTGTGTCTTTTGTGGCAGTAAGAGGGTCTTGGCCTCAGTTCATGGTCCAAAGGGAGGGAAGGAGGCCAAGACTCTATTGATGGCCTTTTTGTATCTTCTTTCTATCACCGTTTAACCTGCTATAGAAAACTCAAATGGAAACAACCTTCTAAATGACCAAAAACAACCTATTCTTAACCAAAAAAGAAATTTATCTAACAGAAACTAATCCATAAACTGAAACAAAGCATATAGATACAAACAAGAGGAGCTTGGCTGCTTCGATTGGGCGCTAACCCAAGAGCTTCAACCCTCTGAGGTAACTCAATGCTAGCTCAAAAAGTATCTCATCTTTATTATCAAAATAATAATAGGATTGCATGAAACTGTCAACAAAAGTAAGCTCGAAGTTGAGCAGAGCAATGCTGCAACAAAAATTCGAAAATTTGACTAACTTCCTAATAAGGACCTAGGCCTTTCTACTTATACCATTAAAGCTACCAATAGCTTCCTTAAAATCAGGGAGGCTTGGCTCCCAAAACTTGAGATAAACATAAGTTATCCTCCACTTGCTCTACTGCCTCCTAGTGCATTGATTTGGCTATTTGTGCTCCGAGCTGCATGAAGGAGAATTTGAAGTGGGGAGTCATAAATGAGGGGGAACCCTCCTATAAATCCTCTCCTTTTTCCACTTTGAATTATTGCTACCAATTTTCCATTAAATCTTTGACTTTGTCTTCAAAATTCAACAAAAATCTGTATTAAACACATATTAGACTCCATGGCAACATAACCAACCCAACTCACTCCATAAGCATAAATATAATTAAAAAAATGCAATAAGATAAGAGAATGGTTGATTAAACTATGTTAGGAGGCAAAATGAGCCCATATAATTACCCATTTATGGGGATGATCACCATCCATCCTCCAACATCCTTAATTCACCTGCCACACCACCAAAATAAATTAGTTTTCATACTTGATTTTGCATGAAAAGACAAAAAAGACAAAGGAATATTTATTTTAGTCCCTTCACTTGCAAATTAGTGAGGTTTTGATGTTTCTTACTTCCATGCCTAAATAGCAGCATTTGGTTCATGATAATTTAGAATTATTTCAAAGCATAGTTTCTTGGCAGTTAATTAGGAAATGGTGTGATTTAGCATTGAATTTATGTCACTTGTACTTTATTTATTGCAATAGGTTAAGGTTCCTTTTCGAACATTTCATTCTCTACAATTAGTTTAGGATTTGACTTCATCCCATTACATCATGATAGCAAATGAAGGACACATTGTATGTCACACATATAGTGTCAATACCTCTTAAGTTTGTACGAACCCCGGGTTGATAATTAAAGTCAGTAGCCTTAGGAGTTGTAGCATTCTTGTTGAAATAACGAGGTTCATCATGTTGCATTAGTGATTGCTCCAAATGAGCTATACAAGAATCCAACACTAAAACCTCTGTGATGGGACTCATCATAGAGTGAATAAGACACCTCTAATTAATAAGCAAACCTTTAGAATATCAAAGAAGACTCTAGATATAAACTGAAGTATATATACATAATAACTCAACAAGGCCTTACACCAAACCATTATAATTAACCGATTATAAAGATGACAATGCTAAACCTGAAAGTACATGACAGATTCCATAATAAGGGCATAATCGATGAGCCAAGGACCCTGTTTATGCCCACCCCCATGATAGCCCCAACTTCTAGAATCAAAGTGTCGCCCTCACTCACTGAGTCTCCTTGCCATGCAGCTACCCTATCCTCCTACAACTTGATGGAAATAGTGACCTTTGGGAGAACCTTCTAGATAGATATCCACATTATTAGCCAAAAAAAATGCTTGAAATCCCCTAAAATCCCCTTTCCTAGCTTCACTACTTGAGTTAGCAAGCAAACCAAGGGAATATTTTTTCCCACCTGAATCAGACCTGAATTAACCTGTCATCTTAAAAAGAAACTCATTCATTAAACCATGGTATGAAAGGTTCCATTAATGAGCTAGCTTGATAGCATCTTCTACATGAACTTCTACATGAAATCATCATGGGGGAGGCAGGCCACACCACCCCACCCCACATTAACTGCATTTGGAGGTAGCAGGGTGGTGGGTGCCTCTCCCAATTCCTGATGCCACTTGTTTGTTCACCCTGGTCGAGGAATGTTATTTTCCTCCACAATGGATTATAGAGAAGCGTACCAATCATATCACTCCCCCTTGTCTAGGATACATTATAATCAAAATTATTGTTTTGGTAACGAACATTAGTGAGGAGGTATGCTGCATTACTTCTAAAATGTGGGGAATGAAGGAAAAATATATAAGGGATTAACATAAGTAGAGATTGAATATAGGAGATAATTAGTTCCATCCTCTAACTTTTAGATAGCGTCTCCACTAAGCTTCCATATATCATATTATTTACAGTAGAATAAACCAATTAAGAGTTCCCGTTTATCTGTAGTTTTGAGAATCCCATCTCAATAGCAACAAATAGGCCTCACTCTAGCCCAAGAAACTTTTCCATATTATTACTAGTATTTCAATCATGGGTTGCATAAAATCTTAAGACACTACAACACCAATTGTAGAAAGTTCCCCCATACCCAATTTGGCTAGGGTGTCCTTTTAAATCCCCATCAAAATTAAGTTTAACAAAACCATCAAGGGGCAGAAGGAAAATTGAAAGGGAAGATCCACCTAGGGGGGTAGGATTTGGGGTCCAAGTTGATATCATATAAGGGGATGGACACTAAAGAGATAAATTTATAGCTTCATGGGGAATCACTTTCCAATCTTCTTGCATCTAAGGTTCATTGAGAATCAATCCCCTTATATCTTTTCTAATACTAGACCAAAGAAGCTCTCCCTTAGTGGATACTTGTCTGAATATTATATTGTTCCTTTCTTTCTATAAGTAGTAGAAAAAATGGAGCTAAGATCCACACTCTTCTAGCCACTAGGTTTTCATCCATTCCATTTCTCCACTACTTTATAGTTTCCATGATAAAATCACCACTTTGATAAGAGGAGCCAAAGGTAGCCTATAACTTTCCCCAAACATGATCCACACATGGGCATATATTCAATATATAATCCATGGACTCTTCATTGTTCCAGCACAACTAAGAAAGGGAGGGGATTGAATATCCTTTCCTCTTTAGTTGGTCCCATGTCAAAATTCATCGTCGACCTACCAACACAAGGAAATGTTCTACCTTAGGCCAAAAATGGTTCATCCAAATTTTCCTCCAAATGGAATCATGAAGGAGGTATATATGACCTATAGTAAGAAAATATCCTTCCTTTAATGAAAACATGCCTCTTGGGAAATACCCCCACTAGCGCTTATCTTGGTATAGAGAGATAATTTTTTTGATCTTGGAGTGCTTTGAAAAAGATTTCATAGGATGTTAAGGATGGATGGGGACTTCAGTACTCAACTCATTCCAATTTTCCCAATAGATTGTAGTGTTTGGTTTTTTTCCAAAATTATTCCACATTAACACATTATTTCTCCTTGGTGTATCTTTGTAATTCTCGAAATTCCTTACAATCCACAAACCATGGTAGTTGTTGCTAGGTATCCTACAAAATTAATGTAGTTTTCTCATCTTGTATTTCCAAGAGAGCATGTCATTGGATTAAATTATGATTATTCTGGGCACTTTTCCAGATTGAAGATCCTTAGGGGAGATCATTTCTATGTAGTTTCTCAACTTGGAAAGAGTAGTGTAGGTATTTCCAACACAAAATTTGTTTCCATAACTCCGATCCCTCTTGCAATCATTTCCATCACAACATGGTTTCCAATACATTATTGAGTTTTTATGGATCTCTCAAGCCTAGAATACATACCAATTTTTGTAGGCACAACTTATTCCATGCCACAAAAGACCACTTTTTTTGCAATCTTCACCCCACTCTATAGGAAATCTCTAAAGAGGAAAGGCATGGATTTTATAATTGATATTGGAGCAACCTTCATCGATACATGATAAACTAGAAGATTTATTAATACCTATTTGAGGAGAACAAGGTGACTTAACGAGTTCAGAGATCAGAATGACTAGATATCTAATTTAGATGTAATTCTCTAGAGAATGCTCTGCCAATAGATCAACCAAGGAGAATTGGCTACTAAAGGATCTCTTGAATATATGGAAGGTAAGGAGCCAACCTTGAATTCCATAAGGCAAGCTAAATGGCACTCTATCTCTCTTCTCATATTAAAGAATAAAATATTATACTTCTTTCCATTAATCAGTGTACCAAAGGCCTCAATGAATATATTCAATATAAATTTTTAGTTCAGAGCTTCCTTTGTGGTGGGAAAGGAAAATAATAATATAACATCCAAAAATTATTGTTGTGTAATGGGAAGATAATCACCATACAAACTTAAACCTTAGATATTGGATTGGTGGCTAGCCTTCTTAAGGTACATTGCAAGACCTTCAATGAGTAGAATGAAAAAGAATGAGGAAATGAGACCCCCCTATCAGAGGCTCCTAGAGGGATTGAAGGGGATAGAAGGGGATCCATCAATGAGAATCGAATATAAAGGGGTGGATATCATGGACCACATCTAGGAAATCCATGATGGAGAGAATCAAAAGACCTATAGGGTAGAAAAAATGCATTTCTAGGTAAGAAAATCATAGGCCTTTGAAGGGTCTATTTTGATCAACATTTTGACTTTCTTATATTTTTTCAAAGAATGACTTACCTCAGGGGAAGCAAGTATTCCATCCAAAAATTTTCGACCCTCCAAAAAGCTATTTTTCTTAGGGGATATGATGTCCTTAAGGAGAGGTTTGAGGTAATTAACAATAAAAGATGATATGATTCTATAAATGACATTACATAGAGACATGGGTCAAAATCCACTAGGATCATCAAATGTACCTGCATTCAGAATTAAAGTAATAAACGTAGCATTACGGCTTGACCATACCTATTTAGTTCATCGAGACTCCTCCACAGGGGTGTAAACCTCATGACCAAGGAAGGGCTAAATAATATTGGAGGAAGTTAGTGGTAAATCCATCAATACTAGGTGATTTATTTTGGAATTTCCATTAGCACCTCTTCCACTTTTGCAAATGAAAGATATCTCATTAGTGCATCATTTTGTTTTAGAAGAACTAGATTGGGGATATGGGATATGATGCAATGAATAACTACTTCCATATTAGACATAGGATTGGTTATAAGGGTTTGATAATAAGAGAATAGTTTTTTCTCAATATTCTTTCGTTGGACTAGGCATTGGCCATTACTTGAGGAGAGCAAGAAAATTCTATTACCTTGTCTATGTTTGATCATATCTTTGTGAAATAACTTTATGTTGTGTTATCCCTCCCTAATCCATTGGAGATGGTATTTATGTTTCCATAAAATTCCCTCCTTATTTTAGTTTTGCTCAAATTGATTAAGTGTGATCCATTCTTCTTGAATCAACTCTTGATATCTCCAATTGGAAAGTGTGTATCCTATTGACCCCCTAGGTTTGGATATCCTCCACCAACATCAATATTTATTTATAAAATCTAGATCCTATAACCAAAATATCTCATACCTAAAAGGGTGATTGTGTGGATTGTCCTTTGGATCCAACCTCATATGAATTTGCCAATGATCTGAACTGAGTGTGGGTACAATAATTGACTCTACAAGAAGGTCCTTAACCACAAAGGCTTCTAACACTAGGAAATGATCCACTCTACTAGCTACTTGGTGTTGTCCACCACTCTAGTAATTCCAAGTAAATATCTCATTATTTTTTCTTAACATCCACCATCTAGAGATCCTCCATCAGGTCTATAAGCTATTGTGCCTCTAAATTAGGCATCCTTATCCCCTCTTTTTCTCATATAATAACTTATTTAATTTAAAACCCCATTCTGTCTATCCATAGCTCAAACAGATGTATGGATCAAATAATCATGATATCTGCTAAGAATGCCTCCTTCTCAGTTATGATATGAAGTCTATAGATCACAAAAAGTCACCCCTATTCCTTGGAGCCAAAATACTTAAAGCACCCAATGAAGATGCACAAAAGGGCTATACAATATACGTAAGTATTTTATAAATGGTTCCAAAATATAGCTAGTCCCCCAGTGCTTCCCTTAGCATCCACTGCCATTACCTAACATCCTCTTCAACAATGTTATGCAATAGTTTGAATTTTCTCAAAAGAAACTTTGGTTTATTGAATCAAGAAAATTGAGGGTTTCTCCTTGGTTATTATATCCCTAAAATATATATGATTTCAGTGGATGTTGATGCCAAGGATATTCCACAGTAAAATGTTCATTGAATAAGATGTTTGAGGGAGGAAAACACCTCCAAAAGGACCATAACTTGCCTAGAATTAACCATATGTTCTCTTGTTGTTCAAATTGACTCCCAAGTTGATATCCTCCCCTTTTTATTCCTTTATTTTAGTGTCCTCCCCTTATTTTGGCTATATTGCAAAAGAAAAGACAGATCCCTTGATGATGATGCCACCTCACCAACATCCATATCTTTATTTTCCTTCAATATATGATAGATTTGTTGAAATTAGTGCAAATGGAGTTCAAGAATCTTTGATGATTCCTCGATTCATCATCCATGTAGTATATTGGATAGAACCTTTTGGTGTAAAATTTTATAACCCTTCAAATTGACATAGAATCCCAAGATTCAGTTTTAAATCCACTTCAAGAGGTAGAAAATCTGATGAGATGTAATAAAACCCGTGTTGTTATGGGAGGCATTCGTGTGTTAGTGGTGTTTTATTGTTAGTGGCACATGACACCATAATTCCATGACCCATAGGCACTAGGATTGGGTGGGAACACACAACCCTAAGCACACTGTTATAGACATTTTTGTGCCTTATAGATTTAAGCATGGAATGTCCATAAACCAAGGGATCCCAAGTCCCTAAAAGTGTTGTTCCGGCCCCTAAAGGAATAAGGTCAACAAATTACAGCTTCTCCCAGAAGTTCTCCACCAGAAACTGCTCAGAATCAGTTAAATCAGGATCATTTCAGCTGCTCCACTAGCTAGCGGCATTGCATAGCACCCAAGTACACTAGCTAGGTGTGTTGCAATGCACCTAAATGCACTACCAGGGTGCGTTGAGTGGGAAATGACAAATGGCAGTGTCATTCCGCGAGGTGGACAGACAATGGAAGCTTCCAGAATCTTCCCCAATGACACTTGCCTCACTGAGTTCGACCAAGGATGAGTAAGAGGCTCTCAGTCTCCAAGTGGAATCAAGAACTGACAGAGAGAAGCCACTAGTCAGATCATAAGCCGACTCATCCTCTTTGCATACATCTATATATGGATCCCTCATCCCAGATATCCAGAGGCTGGAATTTTGTACATTGCAGAGAATTGCTGTTGGTTTTGAGATAGATATCAGAGTATTGGGTGATTTATGCGTTGTTGGAGGTGAAGAGGGGATTCCTTTGCTGGGAGGTTGATGCTGGATTAGGAATCATCAGTTGTAACTCCTCCTAGACCTTCTTGTTATATCAATAAAACTATTTGAGTTTCTCCTACATGCTTGTGTATCATTGATGTTTGTTACATTTGTATGCTTAGCTTAACATCTGATCCTAAGCTATTTATGAATATAAATCCATGTCTTTGTGTAATTTTCTTCTTCTGTGATCTTACAGGAACTTGGTGAAGCTAGGCAAGTAAGGGAGCAAGTAGCTGGAAGCTGTCAAAGAGAAGAGAGGTTGGATCAAAGGACTAGCGCAAGACACAGGTTGGTTCATCTTATTCCTCTTCGTTTATAGTTCATAAAGAAGAATACGAAAGTAGTTTTCCCTATTTGTTTCTAGGGTCACTGTCACACTTTAGTGGGATAGGGTCGTTCTGAATAGACACTTTTCCCGTTAACAAAATGGCGACTCCGCTGGGGAAGATCGTCTAGTCAGTTTGTTTGTGTTTCTCTTGTTGTTTGTTTCATAAACTTAGAAGTAGCGAATCGAACTGCATTTGCCATTAACAAATGCAAAGTAGACATCTGTTGCTTCAATCCATTCATTGGATCTGTTTATGCTTTGAACAGTTGATTCACAAATGATCTGATTGCCCTTTGTGATAGCTCTTAAACCTTCTTTAAATCTACCCTTCGATTGTGCATTACTGATTGCTTTTACTCGGCCAAAAACCATAGATTAAACTACAAACCATGACCTAGAACCCGGATAGAATTCTCGTTTCTGTCCCAGCACAGCTACTGTGAAGAGTTCCTGTATTTCAACGCAGTACCCGAGAGGGAAACCTGCGTTGCAATCCAATTTCTCTGTGTAACAGGTGCGCTGATCAGCCTAGCCCTGTGCAGCTGAGGTTCTTTGCTTCATTTTTTCAGTTTTGTCTCTGATTTTTGCAGCCTGTGATCAGTGTATGTGTCTGTTTAAAAACCCCTTTTCTTTGCTGTAATTCCGCCTCAGTTGTATAAAAGAAACTATAGATGTTTTTTGTGTGTTTGTTACGTCATTTACAGTTTTCCATTGCAAAAGTAGAATAGTCGTACTGTCGTCCTTTGGTTTAGATCTGTCGCAAGTGTCAATTTTGATCATAGGAGAAAGTTTATTTGCTGTTGATAGTCGATTATGCTTTTACTTTTGCCTTTGGCTTGAATTTGTCACTTTCTAGTGTCGAAACGAGTATTTATTTCAAAATCATAAAGTGTCGTAATCATCTCTACCTTTTGATTTCGAAAAGAAGCTTGTTTGTGTTTTCCACTTGAAAGCGAATTCAGATTTGTACAACAACTTTCTTTTTAGGCATCAATATTAAGAAAGTGAAAAAACAAAACACATGCATGTGCATTTGCATATTGGCAGTCTGTTTGGCTTGATTTAGGAAAAGTGCATTTACAGTGTGCTCTTTGCTCTTTGCGAAAAGATTGTGTCTTTCTTTTCCCTTGTAGCTAGGATTTTCATTGCTGAAAAGAGATAAAAGTTTGTTTATCATCTTTAGATTTCATTTTAGGAATTACATCTACATCTCGTGGTGATCCCAAAAGGCAAACTTCATAAGAAAGATCAACTTAAAATAAATCCAATGAACTTAACAACACTTTGTAACTTAACGCACAACATTTAGAGGTCTAGGCTAGAGACGTATTCTGGCGTCGTAAAGCCTGGTAACTGTTGTCCTCACTGATGGTTGGGTGATTCTCCACTTTGAGACGATAAGTGCCAGTACGGACTTGTGCTCCCATGTACCGTCGAGTATATATTGGGAGACCCCTATAGGCTTAAAACCTTTTATCCATAGGAAGCCGTGTCAGCCGCCCTACTGATCGCAATGCACTGAACACAACATTCGGGAAGATTGAGTGCCGTACCGTAAAAAGTATTCTGCAGTTTTGCGATTGGTTTGGTACTCCCTCTACCTAGACCTCCAGAGCAGTCCCTTTCATTCCTTTTCAGACTCCTTAACGGAAAAGGTCCATCTGAGCACTTGTCACTTCAGGCTCATTAAAAATCGAAGGCGACTAGAGTCATCTTTTGTTTTTTCTCGACTCTTTAAAATTGAAAAAACAAGTTGTGTCAAAATTTCTAAAATTTATTTTAAACGGAATAATCATAACCTTTCCCTTGTTGATCTTCGAAGTTAGTCTCCCTTCATCACAAGTTCTTGTAGAATCGCTAAGAAATATTTTGGATAGACTAGATATGTCTGAACAACCGTCGACATCTAGGACTGTGTCATCCGACACAGCAGCAGCAGAACCTCCTGCTGCTACTCCAACAATGTACACCGGTATACCATCTGTCTCGACAAGTTATCAACAACAAGCCGGAGTCCAATCAGGGACGACGACATGGTTAGTTCCTATTTCTTCATCCGGATTATCATCTAGTATTTCTTATGTTGAAACTCAACAAATTGATCCAATGTGTCTTCAAAGGCCAATCTACCCTTTAAGTACTGGATTTCCACCATATGGAGGGCAGTATGCCTTTTCATTGTTCCCTCCCAGAGAACAACCATATGAGAGTTTACAACAAAGTTCAGGTCAAACTGGAATTACATCCAGCGGTTGGGTACCAATACTGCCTCAACAACCAAGGGTTGTATATTCAACGCAACCAGTCCACCCTGTGTCGAATATTCCCACTATACCTGCTATGGTGACTGCGTCGCAAGTACAAGCACTACCTGTTGTATGTTGACCCCAAGTTTCTCAGGTTGCAATACAACAGCCTCTTGTCTCAACGACTCAATCACAACCTCAGGGTAGTGCCTCCTTATCTGGAGTGACTCAGGCTCAAACAAGTACTATGACTTCTCATCTTGGTCAATCATCTAGTATTGGGCAACAACAAATGGTCCAACAACCATGGCTGATTCAGTCTCAACAACCGCCATTCCAGCAATCGTATCAAGGACCTGAGCAACAAGTCTTTGTAAGTAATGGGCAACCGCATTCCCAAAGCGGTTATCAACAACCATATCATAACGGTTATGCCCATCAACCTTGTCAAAATTTCCAGCATCAAATACATTATGCTCGTATGCAAAGACCGACTGCTCAGGTGATTCCATCTTATCCTGGGTATGCTTCTCCTAACCTGAATCAACAGTTGCCTTTTGTAGCAACTCTAGAATTACCAGATCTAAACCGACTGATGAATGATCCAATTGCTTATGCCCCTTGGTGGCCAGCGATTCCGCATAAACTTCCGTCAGATATTCCTAAATTTAATGGAAATCTGGGTGAAGATCCGTCGAATCATGTGATGACCTTTCATCTGTGTTGTTCATCAAACACCCTAAACGATGATTCGATTAGGCTTCGCCTTTTTCAGAGGATGTTAATTGGTTTGGAAGCAAAATGGTATATCGAATTACCTAGAGCTTCGTTTGACAACTTCAGTACCTTAGCCACAACCCTTTTAACCCATTTTCAATTACCAATAAGGTACAAACAGGAACAGAACTTCTTACCAATTTCAAACAGAAAACGGCCACTCACATATCTGATCATATACATGAGTGGCGACATCGTCGTAGAATGGTAAAAACGTATGTCCCCGATCAGCTGTTAGCTGAATGGTTTATCAAGTCATTACTGCCTTCCATCACGGAAGATGTGGCAAAGGGGGGGGGTCGTAACAGAAGAGCAAGTTATCGCTCGTGCGTAATATTTGGACTTGATTTACACTCAGTCCGGCATGCTCTACGATAAAATACCTGACGCCCCTAGACCGGATTCTCAGTTCCTCCTCCTCCTAAATCAAACAATGACTCTCATGCCGGTGATGGCGTGATTGGCACAACAGACACGAAATCGACAAAGGCTACATCTAAAAAGGCCCGTAAGATTTCTAGTCAAAATACAAATGAGGAACTTCTTGCCTCGGAGGTAAATACCGTGTCGACTGACAAGGGCAAACAACTGAAGCAACCAGGGGGCAAGAAGAAAAAGAAAGGGAGAAAAAGGAAGTAGGATGATTCATCTCCTAAAAAACCTTTTACAAACCCTTCTGGGCAAAGGAAACCCCCTCCGGGGTGTCATATATGCGATGAGGATCATTGGACGAGAGATTGTCCACATATAGCTGAAGTTAAGAAACTCTTTAAGAGTTCAAAAACCTCAGCGGTATTGACTGATCCGTTTCCAAACCCGGGAACCAAACTGGTAGCTAATCAAAATGCTTCCCGATCCCAAGTGCTTATGTTGTCTACCTCAAAGCAGCAAAATAATGCTTTGACAAGGAATAAAGATTACGGGAATCCACAGCCGTCGAATAACAAGGCTAATGAAGAACCTAGTAGTTCGACAACAACTTTGACCGAAGTTGTGCCACCCATCATTCCTGAATCGATGATAAAGTCGCCAAAAGGTGTAGTACACAAATCGACATTTAATCCTCGTGCAAAAATAGCACAGAATTATAATATAATAGAGGACCTGGCCCAATCGCCGTCCGCTATGTCGACACTTGAGGTACCGCAAAATTGCCTCTCCCAAGAGCAAGCTTCATTATCAACAATAGGAGGGATTGACCCAATGGATTCCAATCTTGTGGCCTTTGATCATAAAGGATATGACCCTCAATTACCAGCTCAACTAGCTTTCCTTATTCAAGTGAAAGCCCTCAACAAAACTGTTCATCGAACAATTATTGATGAGGGGGCATCCACATGTATTATGTCGATGAGTTGCTGTAAAAATTTAGGGTCACCACCCTTGTCGAGATCGTCAACAATGTTAAAAGCATTTGATGGACGATCATACACTTCATACGAGATTTTAAGTAACTTGCAGGTTGGACTGGGGGGTAAAATAGTAGAAATTGATGTTGAAGTAATCGACAGAAACCTCGATTACAACATCCTACTGGGAAGACCCTAGATATATGCCGCGGCTGCAGTTGTGTCGACCTACTTTAGGAAGATTGCATTTCCCTTCCAAGGAGGAATTACAATCGACGACCAACAAACATTTCTCCCCAATAGTTCGCAAGTTACGGGAAGCATTCCAATGATCCATGGAAGAAATCATTCGCTCCAAAATATCGGAGTAGGTCTCCTAAAAGACCCTGCCTTAATGGGTACTTTTGCCCTACCGCCTCCGAGTAATCTGGCGGAAGTGGTCACAGTGGAATATGAAATCTTCTATATCTAATGGATTTGGACTCCGAGGACGGTTCTTATCTCGTGTCAACCTCGTTAAAAAATGAAACAAGGAGTCATGAGGATAGTTCTTTTACTGTGTCAACCTCATTAAAAAATGAAACAGATCCCCTTTCCAAAGCTCAAAGGTAAACCTTCATTCCAACCACCGAGTTGAATGCAATGAATCTTGGGGGGCATGCACCTCGATTTGCGTTATTATGCTGGGGGCATGCAAACTTATCACGAGCAGTGTTACTGCAGGGTTCAAGCTCGTTAAAAAATAAACCCGCATCGAGCAGTTTTAGCACATAGTTCAAGCTCGTTTAAAAAAAAAATAAACATAAGACATGAGAAAATGTTTCCACCTGCGTTTAAGCTCATTAAAAAATGAACTATTCCCTAGTAAATAACCACCGTGAATGTAGTACTTCAGCCACTAAAGTCTTGGTCGTGTTTGCACCGTCACCTCCACTTTTCATTTGGCCGATCATTCACCTCCATTTGATTGTTTACCCATTTTGAGGAACAACTACGAAGAGTGATTTCACTAGCCATCCTTGTGACACTGCCATGATTGGAAAATTCCAAACCTTACCTGGAATCAGCTGCTACCCATTTTATCACTCGTTCCTCAAAAGACGAGTCTTCTTTAAGCTCTTTTCAACTAACTCGTAAAATATGAAAAGATTGCCGAGTTTTGGCCTTCCAGCTCGTTAAAGCGACGGGAAGTGCTATCCCTCCTCTAGATTTTAATCTTTTTGGACCTGAGGGATTATTGCACAAGAAGATCGAGTGCTTGTTTTGTTCGGCTCGTTAAAACTATCAAAAATTCATCCCTTCTATATTGTTTTATACTTTTTCGGACTTAAGGGATTAGATGACGAAAAATGAATTTTGGAGTTACCTTTACGTACCTTTTCAGACTCTCTAAAAATGAAAAGGACCGAGTTATCTTTGTCGTTAAACTCGTTAAAAAGATTAATAGCGACAAACTTGTCTTTAGACAAGAACGAGTTTCACTATCGCTAGGCTCATTAAAACATAGCGATGGGTTTGCCTGAAGGGAAAATTATAGAACAAGCATATGTTATCCTCCTCAAGCTTGACAAAAATAAAGAGGTACTGGTCAGCAATGACTGGGGAAAAATTGGGAAGAAAACTCAAAGAATCTTTATTGGTAGCAAGTCGCTCTTGAACATGACACTTCCACTTCGTGTTCGAATCAGGTTGGGTTGTTTCATTCACCGGTCACATCACCATGGTCACGCCATACCATCCACATTTGGGGTAAATGATATCAATCCATCACATAAGTGTCGCCGACATGTTCAAGAGAAGTCATCCAGAGAAGTCACCTGTGTCCCATCCACTACCATACATTATACTTCATTCGTTCATGACCGCCATCCTGAACCGTATATCATCAGATTGTTTTCACCTCCATCAAAATCATTTGCTCCGTTCCGTGTCATTGATGTGGGATTCATTAAGGCCCTCCTTTGACGGATCGCTTCTTGTCGACATCAGCTCATCATCCAAGAAGTTTATCTAGGAACACCCCATTCAGTACTTTGAAGCTTGCATGCCTCAATGGCAAGTTTCTCACTTCCGGTGACAGGTATACATCAATGACCTTCGACCGAAAGATTTTGCGTGGTGTTCGATGCCAAGTCCTTTATTCACACCACGTGAATTGTACTGCAGTACCTTGAGGGTCATCATCATTATCGGTGATTCCTCTCGCGCTTGTTAACAATTTACATCATTGACTGGTAATCAAGCGATGTCTTTCCATGTTCGACTTCAGAACATTTCTCACATGGATCGACTTGTACTTCAAGTGAAGATCGGACGAGATTGAAGACCTCGGATCTAGTTTCATCCATCCGGGCTGCGATATATATTCAGGAAAATAAAGACATTGAAATGTACAGCACTGCAGCACAGATAATCATCCTACCAAAAGGATGATGGCTCTATCAGAATCATCAGTCTACCATCAGACGATTGTCTGTCCTATGTACATGAAAATGAATTTATAAAGCTGAGCATGGGAATGCCCGCCTCAGCTAGATCATGGAAACAGTATGAAGATAATGTATTGTATTGTATCTTATTACAGGTCTCCTCCCAGCATTGAAACAACTTCAGATCCTCCTAATAAAGCATTTCACCTAATAAACAACCTCATACTTTAGGGGGCAACTGTTATAGACATTTTTGTGCCTTACAGCTCTAAGCATGGAATGTCCATAAACCAAGGGATCCCATGTCCCTAAAAGTGTTGTTCCAGCCCCTAAAGGAACAAGGTCAACAAATTACAGCTTCTCCCAGAAGTTCTCCACCAGAAACTGCTCAGAATCAGTCAAATCAGGATCATTTCAGCTGCTCCACTAGCTAGCTGCGTTGCATAGCACCCAAGTACACTAGCTAGGTGCGTTGCAACGCACCTAAATGCACTACCAGGGTGCGTTGAGCAGGAAATGACAAATGGCAGTGTCATTCCGCGAGGTGGACAGACAATGGAAGCTTCCAGAATCTTCCCCAATGGCACTTGCCTCACTGAGTTCGACCAAGGATGAGTAAGAGGCTCTCAGTCTCCAAGTGGAAGCAAGAACTGACAGAGAGAAGCCACTAGTCAGATCATAAGCTGACTCATCCTCTTTGCATACATCTATATATGGATCCCTCATCCCAGAGATCCAGAGGCTGGAATTTTGTACATTGCAGAGAATTGCTGTTGGTTTTGAGATAGATATCAGAGTATTGGTTGATTTATGCTTTGTTGGAGGTGAAGAGGGGATTCCTTTGCTGGGAGGTTGATGCTGGATCAGGAATCATCAGTTGTAACTCCTCCTGGATCTTCTTGTTATATCAAAAAAACTATTTGAGTTTCTCCTACATGCTTCTGTATCATTGATGTTTGTTACATTTGTATGTTTAGCTTAAATCTGATCCTAAGCTATTTATGAATATAAATCCATGTCTTTGTGTAGTTTTCTTCTTTTGTGATCTTACAGGAACTTGGTGAAGCTAGGAAAGTAAGGGAGCAGGTAGCTGGAAGCTATCAAAGAGAAGAGAGATTGGATCAAAGGACTAGCGCAAGACATAGGTTGGTTCATCCTATCCCTCTTCGTTTATAGTTCATAAAGAAGAATACGAAAGTAGTTTTCCCTATTTTTTTCTAAGGTCACTGTCACACCATAGTGGGATAGGGTTGTTCTGAATAGACACTTTTCCCGTTAACACACACCACTTATGAATTTCAGTGGGCACACCTAGTGTGGGCGCTTAGTCCAGGGAAAACAAGCCAATGGGTCAGGCATTAGCAGAGACGCATGCCATCTAGATCTGAAGGCCAAGAAACCCACTCATCAAATGGACTACGGTATCTTGCACCTCCAAGCCGTGTGGCAGTTAGCACATGGAAGTGGTGTAGAGAAGCCACATGTTGAAACCACAGGCTCTCCAAACATCTATGGTGGTTTCAAAGGCTAAGTCCTAGCCCTTACGAAAAGCTAATGCGTGTCCTCTCCATTATGTCAACCTCTTGCATCATGCCACCACAACACATCGTACCACTTTGCCACTAATTTGTTGCCAACCTGCCAGTCGCCACATGCACACACCATATGCCAAGCTTCTCTCACCATATCACATCTCTCTTCATCCACCATGCCATCATTACACCCATCCAGTCACCATCTACGTGGCCTAGTCCCATCACAAGCTCATGTCAACCTGACGTTGCGCGAACCTGAATCAACTGACACACCTGTATATTGGATGGTGAATAAGGCCCTTCATTTGAAAACCTAAATGATCTTGTGTCAAGGAGTTGTGAGCATGATAATTTCATAGTGGCATGTGGAAAATGCTACATGTCATCCCTTGGTACACTTCACACTCAATCATGAAATTCAATGAGCGATTGTCTAATTATACGAAAGGTTGTTGCGTGACCCTCCATGTCGACCACCTTCCCCTTATATGTCCTCCATGTTAGCTCCATCTATCACCTAACATGTTGTGCCAGATGATTTTTCATGATCTATTAACAAGCCAGGTGTTTGACCCCATGGCCAGGGTGCGATGCATCTCACCTTGTACACACGGGAAGTGCGTTTCATTTCAAATAGCCCTTCTATGGGGTGCGATGGACGATAAAAGACAAGTGGCGGAGACAATTTGCGAGGTGGATGATCTTGGAATCTTCCAGAAACTTCTCCTGGGACACTTGCCTCTCAGAAACGCCCAAGGATGAGTAAGAGATCAATGAGATCTCCAAGTGGAAGCAAGAACTATTAGAGAGAAGACACTAATCAAAAACCCAGAGCTGACTCACACCTCTGAAAATATCTATATATAGATCTCTCATCCTAGAGATCCAGGAGGTTAGAGGCTGGAATTTTGCATATTGTAAGGAATTGTTGTTGGTTTCTTGAGACAAACATCAGATTGTTGGGTGATCTAAGCTTTGTATGAGGTGAAGAGGGGCTTCCTTGCTGAGAGGATGATGCTGGGTCAGAACAACTGGTTGTAACTCCCTTTGGCGTTTTCTTGTTTATCAATAAAAGCTATTCAAGTTTTCCTTGATACTCTTGTGTCATTTACCTTTGCTGCATTTGTATGGTCAATTTACATCTGATCATAGATTGTTTATGATTATAGATCCATGTTCTTGTATAGTGCTATGCTACTTTGATCTTATAGGTACTCTGTGAAGCTGGGCGTGCAAGGGAACAAGTAGCGAAAGACTATCAAGAAGGAGAGGAATCGAACCAGAATATTAGCGCAAGACAGAGGTTGGTCTTCTTTGTTCTTCTCTATCTATACTTCATAAAGGAAAAATGAAAGTAGCTTTACTTTGTTTGTTTCTAAGGTAGCTATCACACCTTAGTGGGATAAGCAGTTCTGAGTAGACACTTTTCCCCGTAACACATAGGTCCATAAATTGTTTATAATCTTGGAAAGGCATTGTGCCTCTCTGTGCCAAAGTCTTTATCTGAAACTGTAGCCATTGGTCCTTGAGGTATAATCCATATGATTTTGCTGGTGTTCTACATTGTAGTGCCTCCATGGACCAGCTGGCCATGCATGCTAATTGTGTCTCTTTTTCTTGCAGCTTTCTTTTTAGCAATTCATTTTCTGTTTGAAGGTGAGTTCTTGTGATTACTTCTCTATGTATGACAGCACTGAGTTCTCTACCCATTTCTCTGAGTTGACTCTCCATATGGCCAATATCCTCAACTCCCTTGGATTTGGTGATTTGCATCCACCTATGGCTTCTTATTCTTTCTTTCTCCAACTCAAAGAAAAGTGGGATTGCAAATTTCTGTGGAATTATTCTTCCCCCCTCAAGAAGGTTGTATTAAGAGCCCAAACTAGGTTGGGGGTTAGGTTCTTGAGCCTCTGTTGCTTCCTCCTTCCCCTATGATTGTCCTTCTAGTCTTTGTTCAAGTTTTTCGGTCTCCTATAGTCTTGATAGGGTCTCCTATAGAACAGTCTATGCCTACTGTAGGACTATTTTTTAGTCCTATAGTTCTAGTTTTTCCTTCCATGTGGGAGATCTAGGAGTCCCACTTTGATAAGTGATAGGTGCCTTGGAAGGGGATTCCTTCCCTTGGGCAGAGGGTGAATCTTTAATAACAATGGGAACTTTAGAAGAACGTTGGGGTTTCCCTTGTTTGATCCTTGTGCTCTTCCTAGCCCTGAAATACATTGAGGTTTGCCTCTTCATCTTTTGTTTTGGTTTAATTGGGGTGCTAAGGGCAGTGAGATCAACTGTTGCCTCTCTTTCTAGGGTCTTAGGAGACACCTCTATCTTTTCTGCCCCTTTTTCTCCTCCTTCTATATTTTTTTCTGTATCTATTGGTTTTGTTTCCTCCTGTTCTATTTTGGTTTCTTCCTTCTTTGTTTTGGTTTCTTCCTTCTCTCCTTCTTCTTCCTCAGTTTCTTCCCCTTCTCCCATTTGTTGGTCCTCCTCCCCACTATCAGAAGGACTGATATCATATGTGAGGGCCTTTATGTCATCTTCTGCTGTCATGTTTTGGGAAATCTCCCATGCTATGGGGATTGTGAAGGTACGGAGCGCTTCTTCCACTAACATTTTAATTATCCCATGGTAAGCCAGCTGATCTGGACCTCCTGCCTTCAACTTAATGTTGGAGTCTATGAGGGACTGTAGGAGAAAATAGAGGATATTGAGTTTCTGGGGGGTTGGAGTGTCCATGCCACATCTTAGCTCATGGAGAACTCTAAAATGGTAGCCATAGACTATGTTATACCTCCCTTCACAGGAAATATATTTGATGATTTGGTTTCTATAGGATGTTCATTGTTTTGGAAGAAGTTTTTCTTCGCAGACTGTCCAATTGGCCGTTCATATTTTCTCAAAGGTAATCTGAGAGGAAGGGTGGTAACCCTACTGATAAATTATGGGGTGATTTCCATGGAGAGACCTCTAAACTAATAGTGGCATGGGTCCTTCAGTGAGGGACTAAAGAAAGGGAAAATTCCTGAGCAACTTCTTCATCAAACCCTCGAAATTTCTCAAAAAATGGCATCTAATTTGCTTTGGTGAATATGGCTACTACCTGGGGATGTTCATGGAGCCTGGTTGAATTTTTGGGCTCCTTCCTCATGAATCCCCCTATAATTTTTCTTATAAAACTTTTGAACACCTAATGATGGAGACAAGAATTTTGTAGAAAACAGGAAAACAGAGAAAAACTATGTTTTTCTTCTTTCTAAGGAAACAGGCAGAATTTTTTATGTAATTCCTCTTCTTCTATGGACTCAATTCCTCCTTAAAATTATATCATTCCTTGCAAATATTGATAATGAAGGTGGGTATGCATAGAACCTACCTCCTCAAGCCGGAAATCAAGAAAAAACCCCGTGTTTTCTCCTTAAAAACAACTTACTGCCCATCCTATAGAACTGCCTATAGGTTCTCTTGTAGAACCTGTAAGTGCTCCTGTAGAGTGCCAATAGCAGTAGGATGGATGAAGGCAATGGAGAAAAATGGTTTCGAGGCTATGGGGGTGACAAAGAGCTTGTTGCATCTAAGTGGATGAGGATGAAATGAAAGAAAAGGTGGTGAAGCAGTTTCAAGGAGGAGTACTTATTTCTTCTTTTAGATATTTTCGGTGATGGGGTGAGTTGGCGAAAATGTACATTGCCATATTTGGACCATTGGTCCCCACTTGCCTTGTCATCATGGTTTCTTCCCATAATCACCTCCCATCATTGCATCGAAGTTTTCATACCTCCACTACCTATCCTTGGGATTTCTCTCTGAGTTTGACTACATACACGTGTGGTGGCATCTTTGGATGAGCGTAGTAAACTAGATGTGGGTGGCTAGTTAACTGGTCACCTTTTCTCGTTCAACCCTAACCATCTCATTTGCTTATGCATATTTTTCAATTACACCAATGTAACAAAGGAGCAGGTTAGTCACTTACATATGAGTCGAATATATGTGTTGTGAGGCATTTTGACTCCTTTTTCTATTGCATGCTTATATTTCCTTTGCTACATGCCTATATTTCCTTTGTTGCATGCTTTCTTCTTTCTGATGTGTGGCTCGTTGTTTTGTGAAGGTATCCTCTAGCTGGATCTAGCTTCAGATGTCTCCTTCAATCCCATGGTTGCACTTCTTTTGTTGTTGTGGCTTGATTTTAATGGGATCAACTGCTACAGGAATTCCTACAAGAGCTCTTGTAGCTGCTTCTCTCTTTAAACGTTTAGCCGATTTTTTTGTGCTGGGAGATGTGAGGATGATGCTAGAGATGCTTATGGAGATGGAGAGGTACTTGGTAAGTTGTAGGTGAGATTTGAGGTGCTTCTCCCTTTATTTTTTTTGTTTTGTTTTTTCTAAAAACTCGTTTCTGTGTTTTTTCAACAGGAAGGAAAAAAATGATGATGATGAGGTGGTGCAGGTATGGGATGGATGGAAAGGAGGGTGGATCATTGTAGGACAATCTACATGCTCTTCATGAAACTTCCCAACCCCTCAAACTGCTTACTGGAACCATTTCTAGCTCTTTGTGATTTCTACAGAAGGTTCCTGTAGAAAACACAGGGCCTCCTGTAGAACACACAGTTTCTGAAAAAAGAACATAGTGGAGTGGAAGAAAGGTCAGAAATGATGGAGAAGAGTGTGAAGGAGATGAAATAGGATTTGCGGAATCTTCTCTTACTCCTTATGGTCCTCCTGCAACCTGTAATGCATATTAAAATTCAATTTTCTTTTCCTTCTTTTCTCTGTTTTTTTTTTTTTTTTTGAAAAGACAACTAGGGCGCCTCAAGGAGGTTTTCACCCTGATTGCCTACCTTGGGAACCTCCAAGGGAGATTTTCACCAAGGGATCTTATTCTCTTTTGTTTTCTCTTTTTTTTTGCATCACTAGGCCGCCTCAAAGGAGGTTTTCACTTGAGTCCTTATTATTTTCTCCTTTTTTCTCTATTTCTTCAGTGTGTGGAGGTTGAGACATGCCCCACTACCATCATTGTTTTATTCAGATCTTCAACGAACTAGCACTTAGAGAGTGGCTTCTTCTAAATTTTAAACCTATGTCCATTGACAAGCATGGGGATGGCTTCCTCATCAATGGTTCTGATCAGAACTGAACCATTGTCATTGCATTTTTCCACATTATAGGGTCCCATTTTTCCACAGTGTAGGGTCCCAACCATCTTATCCTCAGCTTTTCCTTGAAGTCTTTATACCTTGAATCATAGAGCAGTGCCCAATATCCCTCTTGGAATTTCTTCTCCTTGATATTTTTATCATGCCATATCTTCCTCTAAAGCTGAACTACGTCTGTGTTGAGGAGGGCATGCAATCTTTGTTCATCCAATCCATTGAGCTGGAGTAGTATTTCCTTCTGTGCATGGTTGAGGTCTAGGTCTAGCTGATCTTCCATCCTTGGTGTATTGTATTCAAATTCTATTGACAACAAAGCCTTCTTCCCATGGACTAGTTCATAGGGTGTGAACCCTGTGGTGGTCTTCCATGTTGTGTTGTAGGCCCAGGTGGCCTCAATTAATCGGCCTGCCCAATATTTTTTGCTGCTGCTCACTACCTTGGTCAAAATTCCTTCCAAAGCTCTGTTAGTGACTTCTACCTACCCATTGGCTTGTGAATGGTAAGGGGTGGAAGTCTTGTGCTTGATTTTATGATGTGTGAGAAGGTCTTCAATCAAACTGGAAGTGAAATGACTGCCTTGATCTATGACCAGTTCTCTTGGATACCCCAACTTATAGAATATGTTTTCTCTCAAAAACTCAGCTACTTTTTCCTCTATTTCTGCTTTGATTGCTTTTGATTCTTCCCATTTTGTCAGATAATAGGTGCACACAATGATGTATTGCTTCTATTTTGAAGGAGGGTTGATAGGACCCACAAAGTCCATGCCCCACTTTTCAAATGGCTCAAAGGTCACTTGAGGTTGCATGGGAATCTCATCCTTTGGAGTAGGTTTCCCCATACTTTGACACCAATCACATTGGCTAGTGTATCTCCTCACATCTTGATGAAGAGTGGGCCAACAGTAGCCTACTTGAAATATTTTGAAGGCAATCCTCTTTGCTGCAAAATGGCCTCCATAAGGCCTGTCATGATAGGTCAGGAGAATGTCAAAGACTTCCTCCTCCTTGACACATCTTCTGAAGATCTGATCTAGGACAAATTTGAAAAGATTGCCCTTAATCCAGGTGAAAGGGGTGCTTTTCCTCATGATCGCTCTCCTCCTTTGAGGATAGGTGTGGTGGACATTGTGTTGAAACCAAGTAGTTTTCTATATTAGAAAACCATGGAGAGAGTACTAAGATAGAAAATAGGTGTTTATATGGCATTTGATCATCCACCATTCCTTCCTCATCTGTAGGCAAATTTACTTTAGACAAAAAGTCAGTAACAACATTTTCCTTAGCAGGCTTATCAACAATGGTCAAATGAAACTGCTGCAGTAAAAGCAACCAGCTAATAATGCGAGCATTTACATCCGGTTTGTTCATTAAATATCTAATTGCAGCATGATTAGTGTGAACAAGGGTTTGATAGCATGTGATATAATGTCTGAATTTGTTTAAGGAATGCACCATAGCTAGGAGTTTCTTCTTGGTTACCATGTAGTTTAACTCTACCTTCGACAAATTTTTTCTTATAAAGTATATGGCATAAGGTAACTTTTCATCAATTTGTCCTAAGGCTACTCCTTTTGCTTTGTTCTAGGCATCCGTGTGAATGTGGAAAGGTAGGGCCTAGTTTGGGCCTGTCAAAATTGGGGCAGTCACAAGTTTACTTTTCAAGGTATCTAGGGCTTCTTGCCAGTTTTCGGTCCATATAAATTCGACATCTTCTCCTAAAAGACCAAACAATAGAGAGGCTAACTTTCTAAAATCTTTAATGAATCTTCTGTAATATCTAGCTAAGCCTAGGAAACTTTTGACATCTCTCACCTTTTTAGGAGGTGGGACCATTTGGATGATGGAAATTTTTTTTGGATCCACCTACAGTCCTTGTTGAGATATTGCATGACCTAGCACGGTCCCTTCAGTTATCAAATATTCACATTTTTCCAGACTAAGCGACAGGTTCATTTCAATACATTTGTCCAAGACTTTCCTAGGATAGATAAAGCTTCCTGAAAGTTAAAACCATAAGGAGTGAAATCATCCATATATATTTCCACTGCATCATGAACTAGTCCAGAAAATATACTCAATACTGCTCTCTGGAAAGTGGTTGGAGCATTGCACAAACCAAAGGGAAGGATCTAATATGCAAAGGTGCCCCAAGACAAGTGAAAGTGGTCTTATCTTGGTCGTCTAGGCTGATTTGGATCTGATTGTATCTGCTAAACCCATCTAGGAAGGAGAAAAACTTTTTCCCTGCCAGACCATCTAACACTTGATCTATGAAAGGTAAAGGAAAATGGTCCTTTTTAGTGGCCTTTCTCAATTCTCGATAATTGACATAGATTCTCCACTTACCATTTTTCTTTGGCACTAGCACCAACGAAGAGACCCATTCACTATCAGAGATGGGGTAGATGAATCCTGAATCAAGTAATTTTTGCAATTCTTCCTTAACAATGTCTTTAAGGATTGGATTCATCCTCCTTTAAGGCTGCCTGATTGGTTTGCAATCTTCCTTAATGTATATATGATGAGTGCATACTAAAGGGTGCACTCCCTTCATCTCCTTGTAACTCCAAGAGAAGGCATCTAAATGCTTCCTCAATAAGTTGCACAACTCCTCCTAGGAAGTGGATAGGGATGGATTGATTTTCAAGGTTTTGTCTGGGCCAAAATTGATATTGTTAACACAGAGAGAGGTCGGGTCGGCCACACAGAGGTCAGTTAAGGGATTGTTTTGGGTTTCTTTCACTATGTCCTCGAATGGCAAGGTATTGGGGGGTGGATTTTGAATTAAATTTTCAATGATATCATCCTCATCTTGCAGTTCCCCCCCTATGGCAGTTTTGAATGCACAAAGTGGTGCAAAATAGATTTCGTCATCATCCTCCTCCTTCAACCAGAGAGGTAGATCATGTTCTGGAAAGGGTTGGGCAGGAGGGTATAGGACTAACTATTTGGACATATGCCCATTCTTGATGGTCATGTTCCCAGCCCAACAGCTGATATAGGCATCGAAAGTAGCCAACCAGGGTCTTCCCAAGAATAGAGGATACCTAGTGAGCTTCGCCTTCGACTGGAGAACCAAGAAATCAACAGACTACTCCCAAGAATCAATGGAGACCATCACATCTTCCACAATCCCCTCAGGGGTCACAGTGGAGAGGTCTGCTAGCTGCAATACTATCGTGGTCTTCCCGAAGGAGCCCTCAAGGTTGAGTTTGAGAATGGTATCCTTTGTCATCACATTAATGGTAGCTCCCAGATCAATCAAGGTGCGTGCGATCATTGTGCCATTGATGTGGACATCAACTATTAGGCTTCGAGGGTCCAGATATTTTGGATCGATTACCTGCCCCAACATCAGGTCAGATAGTTGTCTTATGACATTGATGGTTGGGGCATCAATTTTGCGCTTGCCTGGATGCCTAAAGCACTTCTCTTTGATCAAATGATTATATATAGGCACATCTTTTATGGCTTGGAGAAGTGGTATCTTTACACATAACTGTTTCAATTCTCCCAAAAGTTCATTTTCTTTTGGGGTGGGCTGTGTTGTCTCGGATAGTCCCCCAGGAAAGGGTGGAATTGCTTTAGGTTCACTTTCCTCTTTATCCTCCTCAACCTCCCTAGGGGGAGGCTGACTATTTGGGAGAACCTTCCTAGATCACAGGTTAATCTCTTGAATCTCCACAGCATAAGTTGGGCATGATGGTTCCACACTATATACTTGTTGAGCATGTTTGTTGTTCGGGTTTGGGTTTGGCTAGGCAGGCGTTTGGGGTTTCCTTGGTGGAGCAGGAGGCAATGGTTGTGGTTGAGTAGGTGGTGAAGGCAAAAGAGTAGGAGGAGAGTTGTACTGGGGCCTCCACCCCTGATGAGATGCATTCCACTGAGGTTGTGGCTGAGCATAGGATTGGAATGAATGAGTAGCTGGTTGGTCATGGTATTGAGATGGAAAAGGCCAAGGAGGTGGCGTGGACTAGGAAGGATGAGTAGGAGGGCCCCATAATGGTATTGAAGTGACTTGGTTAGGTTTGTAGTATGCCTGATATGTCCCTTGCATCCCCTTCCAATATGGTCTGGGCCCACACAGTCTCCTTTGGCTCATGAAATAGAGTGGTTCAGTGGCTCCTTCGGCACCTTGGTATACAGCTTTAAGTCTAAGCAAGGAAGGGCACTTTTCTGTAGAATTATCTTCTTCACAGACTAAACAAACCTCTATAGAGTTCAATGGGCATTCGTTCCTAGGATGACCCCTGGTGCACCTAGGACGAAAAAATGGCCAAAGCCCTCTCTGCTTCCTCTTGTTTCCTTTTGATATGAAAATTATCCATTTGCATAGCAAGAGTCTGCAGCATCTCACTCTTGAAGTCTTCTAGCATGATTCCAAGTTGACCTTTGATGGATGAATTGGATGAGGAGGTATTAGCTATGGGTTGACTCCCCCTACCTCTCTTTCTGGCTGCTTTAGAATGGTTTCTAAAGATAGTCTTTATGTAATTATAAGGTAGTTGGTAGATGTATCCCCCGGCCAGTAAATGGAAGGTGTCTAGAAGGTCTTCCAAAATTCCCCTGAGCAAGACCAACTTCAGATATTCAGGGTCAATTGTGCACTTGGCCCTTTTGTAACTGGGCTGGAACCTCTCTTAATAATCTTCCAAGGATTCATCACTTCCCATGGTCATTCTGAAGATTTCTTCCTTGGTATCTTTTGACCTACAGTAGTATCAAAATTTGTTGTTAAAGGCCTATTGCATCTGAGCCCAAGATGTGATGCTCTTGCTAGGTAACCCCATGAACCAGCACAATGCTGCATCCTTGAGAGTAGAAGGAAATAGTTTCAACTTTTGCTCATCTTCTACATAGTCATAGGTTCGACAGATGACATAAAAGTCAAACAAGGTGTCAGAATCTTCTATGGTCAAACCATGGAAGTGAGGTAGGGCTGAGGGACTTATATTCTTCATTTTGGTGTCCCCATTGGTCTCCTGGATGGGAAAGGTACCCTCTATTCTCTCTCTATTCCCCCTAGCATTTCTATTTTCAGCCATTTTCTCAGGAGGGTTGTTTTCTTCTTCTTCTTCCGCTATAGGTCCTTCAAATATCTTTGGTTTCTCACCTAAAGGTTCTTCTTGATCACTGCCACGGAAGAAGAGAGAAGGTTGGCTATGTGATGTAGTGTGGGTGTTGGGAAATAATTTTCCTGAATTATCTCTATTCATATGAGGCATCAAAGGAAATATTTTTGGATGGCTTTTGTTTTTTCACTGCTTGTACCTGCAAAACTGAAATTGATTGAACAAACAAATTGCAACTAACTAAAATGAACTTGCTGAAATGAAATTGTAGAATTGTAAAGGGAAGCAAATGAAATGCAGAATTGAAAGCAAGAAAATGACTAATCTACTTTTGCTGAAATGAAGTTGCTGAAATGAAATTTGCAAAATTGAAAATGAAAGCAAATGAAATGCAGAATTGAAAGCAAGGAAATGACTAATCTACTTTTGCTAAAATGGAAATTGCAGAATTGAAAGTGAAAGTAGGGAAATGCAGAAAATGAAAGACACGACTACTCTACTTTTGATGAAATAAGCTACTTAGCAGAAGGTTGCGATAGAAAATAGAAGAAAGAAATAATCAAAAAATACTTTGATGCTTCCCTGACAACAACACCAAAAATTGGTGAGCACCAGTATTGCAGCAATAATGCTACAACTCATGGGCTTCCTACTTTACTTTTATCAATCTGGCAGTTCGTAACAAACTTGGAAGTGATGGTGTTGTATGCACAAGTACTAGTTCTTACTATAGGCTATCACTTGGTCAGTTGGCACAAGATTACTAGAAGCTCAGGCCAACTTCTATGGATTCTAGAAGAAGCTCTATATGTGTTGAAAGGAAGGAAACCTTACTCTACAGAGGCTAATCTACTTCTAGAAAGGAAAAGAAGATTAAAATGTAAAGTAAACCTAGAAAACCCTACTTAACCAACTAATCCTATTTTTACAGAAAGAGAGATGAAAAATCATGAAATGAATGCCATTACCTACTCAGGAAGTAAACAACATCTACTCAAGCTATTTCTAGAAGTAAATGAGCAAAAAACATCGTTTTGGACTTTTATGTATTTTAATGTGAAATTGTCATGCATGTCATTTATTTGATCGTGAATGTGGCAGAAATTAGGTGGTGATGGAGGGCGATTTTGGGACTTGAGAAAATGTAGGATGGTGTGGATGGGTCCTGGAAGGTCCCAGGTGGCCTTTTGGAGGCTTTTCCCACAATCGGACTTCAAAAAGAAGCCAAAAGGAAAATCTACAAGAGGCTACAGGGGATCTAAAGGAGGTCTACAGGAGGATGCCGAGAGCATTTTTGGAGGTTTTGAAGGTGTGAGAGTGGGTGGAAAGGGTAGTTGAAGGTTGGGATGATGTGTTAAGGTGCCTAGGGGTCACCAAGGATTGCTAGGAGAGGAAAATATGGTCGGGAGTGAGGAAGAAATCTTGTCGAAAAACGTAGGAAACTAAGGCAGATTTGAGGTGAACTTTGGGCGATCTGTAGGGCATAGATCAGGGAGATAATGTGATGGCTGGTAGGCTAACTTGATGTGAGAAGAGATTTTCTGCAAAAGCACCTAAAAATCAAACAAGGAGATCAAGCAAGCAAGGAAACTAGGTACATAAAAAAACATAATTTTGCGTCAAGCTAATCTAGATTATGAGCTATGGAAAGAAATGAAGAAAAATGTTACAATGATAGAAAGAATGGAAGGAAAATTACTGCAAGATATAAATGAGAATGGTGAAAGAGATCTAAAGCAAAGCATTAACCTTCTAACAAACTGCAACACTAGAAATCCTATGGAGAAGGAAAATTTGTGTCTTTTGTGGCAGTAAGAGGGTCTTGGCCTCAGTTCATGGTCCAAAGGGAGGGAAGGAGGCCAAGACTCTATTGATGGCCTTTTTGTATCTTCTTTCTATCACCGTTTAACCTGCTGTAGAAAACTCAAATGGAAACAACCTTCTAAATCACCAAAAACAACCTATTCTTAACCAAAAAAGAAATTTATCTAACATAAACTAATCCATAAACTGAAACAAAGCATATAGATACAAACAAGAGGAGCTTGGCTCCTTCGATTGGGCCCTAACCCAAGAACTTCAACCCTCTGAGGTAACTCAATGCTAGCTCAAAAAGTATCTCATCTTTATTATCAAAATAATAATAGGATTACATGAAACTGTCAACAGAAGTAAGCTCGAAGTTGAGCAGAGCAATGCTGCAACAAAAATTCAAAAATTTGACTAACTTCCTAATAAGGCCCTAGGCCTTTCTACTTATACCATTAAAGCTACCAATAGCTTCCTTAAAATCAGGGAGGCTTGGTTCCCAAAACTTGAGATAAACATAAGTTATCCTCCACTTGCTCTACTGCCTCCTAGTGCATTGATTTGGCTATTTGTGCTCCGAGCTGCATGAAGGAGAATTTGATGTGGGGAGTCATAAATGAGGGGGAACCCTCCTATAAATCCTCTCCTTTTTCCACTTTGAATTATTGCTACCAATTGTCCATTAAATCTTTGACTTTGTCTTCAAAATTCAACAAAAATCTGTATTAAACACATATTAGACTCCATGGCAACATAACCAACCCAACTCACTCCATAAGCATAAATATAATTAAAAAAATGCAATAAGATTAGAGAATGGTTGATTAAACTATTTTAGGAGGCAAAATGAGCCCATATAATTACCCATTTATGGGGATGATCACCATCCATCCTCCAACATCCTTAATTCACCTGCCACATCACCAAAATAAATTAGTTTTCATACTTGATTTTGCATGAAAAGACAAAAAAGACAGAGGAAGATTTATTTTAGTCCCTTCACTTGCAAATTAGTGAGGTTTTGATGTTTCTTACTTCCATGCCTAAATAGCAGCATTTGGTTCATGATAATTTAGAATTATTTCAAAGCATAGTTTCTTGGCAGTTAATTAGGAAATGGTGTGATTTAGCATTGATTTTTATTTTTATTTTCTGAGTAAAGACTAATTCTATTAAGTAAAATATAGTACAATCAAGAGAGACAAGAGACCGGCAGACAGGAAATGATGAATCCATCAACCTCGGTCCTGGAGAAAAGAATCAATCTCAAAGCTACATCAAATAACTTGAGAGCAAAGACTGACTAAATGACTGTTACCCCACAGGGACAGAAACTACAACACAATGTTTTTCCATTTCTTTTTGTTAACTTTTGTCCAGCCATCGTGGGGAGTATGAGCTAGAACAACTTGAAGACTGGAATTCTCTATCTTCGAGATCTCCTTTTCTGATTCAGAGGAGGAAGTCTCATGGGCGCGTTTCTGGGAGATTGTTGTGACATGGGTGTGCCTCTGAGTATCCGTGGGCGTATCCATCGGCTGAGGCGCCTGGTCCGGTTCTGAGTCGCTTTCCTCATCCTCCAAACTTGGGGAGCCTGAGCTCCCTGTTGGCGACGGAGGACAGGGAGTCCAACGCTTGGGTTTGGTTTTTGCGAAGATGCCCTTTTTCGTTCTTGTTGTAAGCGATGGGCAGGAGTTCTGAAAGTACCCTGTTAGGTGACAATGGCGGCATCGGAAGGCAGTGTTTTCGTAATCTAGAATCTGGGTCCAAACAGAGTCATTGATCTTGAGATTGATTTGCTCTGGCAGTCCCTTGCTTAAATCTAGCTCCACACATACTCTAGCATATGTATAGAGATCTTGTTGTTCCCTCCCGTAATCTCCCATTAAAAAGCAACCCAAGGTGTTGCCTATTTTCCTGTATACTTCTGTGCGCCATAGGTGTATTGCAAGATTTGGAAGTCTGATCCAGACAGGGGCTTTAGTGATGACTGCAGAAGCTGGGTCAAAGTCTGGGAACCATGGAGTTAAGAAGAGGCCTGCTGAACCCATGAACCAAGGGCCTTCTTCTAAGGCCTTTTCGTAGTGCTCGGGATTATCGAACAGCACTATAAAATATCCCTTTGCACAGAAATAAACCTTGCAACGGTGAGTCCAGTTGTCATTGATCCAGTCATAAAGATCCTTTGAGCGTGGCCAGAGCCCATTGAATCTGCAGATGATGGCCCTTTCAGCGAATTTTTGGGTGTCGTCTGCAAGGTCAGCGTAGGAGATCTCAACAGAGGGAACCTCCTCCAATTTGTCAACCAAGAAAGGCTTGGGTTTGGGAGGTTCAGGGGATGTGGGAATCTCAGAGCGGACTACAGCTTTGTAGGAGTATGGAGGAGCAGAAGAGGATTGACCTGCAGCTCCACCTCTCAAGCGAAGAGAAAACACTAAAGAGCTATTGTTTTTTATGCTGTAAAAAGAGAGAGGAAGAGGATCACCGAGCTATTTACCTTGGAAAATAAGTCTCTGTAGGGCTAAGGGTATCCCAAGTCTGTGCTCCAGATTTGCTTTGAGGTTCTGCACTAGATCTGTAGGGTTTACCCATTGCAGAATGGTCTTGCCAAAGATCTGGGCGATTTGAATCTGAAAGGATGCAGGGGAATTTTCAAAAGATTTCTGGAGCAGCACGGGGCCAGAATCTTTTGAGTCTCCCATCTCTTGACGCAAAGGAGGCATCAGGGGAGAAGAAATCTTCTGCTCAAGGTCTCTTTTGCTCCGACTCGGACCCGCTGCGAAGGGAAGGGCGACATATCTGTGGAGAGGCCACTGAGCAGTGGAGGGGCCAGATCTGCCATGGCTATGCGCGTCTGTGCTCAACGCATGGATATTCGTCTCTTCCTTCGGCTCCACCTCCGCTTGGAGCTTCAACTCAGGTTCGCGCCTCCGGTAGACCCTAAAACGAGCCTCCCTTTCAGCAGCATAACCGCGCAGAGGCCCAGTGGCGGCCGAGAACAAGGAGGCGGCGGCGGTGGCAGCTTTGCAGCTAGGGAGCGGCTCCGGCTTCGAATCTCTGCTCAATGCCTGCTTCTCAAATGATGAGGAATGCTTCGGCCTGTTGATCTGGGTTCGGTCTTCTCCTTCAACGGCAGAGAGCTGAGGCCAAGCGGTGGCCGAAGGCGCTGAGGCGGCGGCGTCTGTAGGGTTCATCTTCGAGCGGGAACAGCTTCCTTCAATAGTCATATGTCTAGATATGTTCAAGATGAAAATCAATTTAGCATTGAATTTATGTCACTTGTACTTTATTTATTGCAATAGGTTAAGGTTCCTTTTCGAACATTTCATTCTCTACAATTAGTTTAGGATTTGACTTCATCCCATTACATCATGATAGCAAATTAAGGACACATTGTATGTCACACATATAGTGTCAATACCTCTTAACTTTGTACGAACCCCGGGTTGATAATTAAAGTCAGTAGCCTTAGGAGTTGTAGCATTCTTGTTGCAATAACGAGGTTCATCATGTTGCATTAGAGATTGCTCCAAATGAGCTATACAAGAATCCAACACTAAAACCTCTATGATGGGACTCATCATAGAGTGAATAAGACACCTCTAAATAATAAGCAAACCTTTAGAATATCAAAGAAGACTCTAGATATAAACTGAAGTATATATACATAATAACTCAACAAGGCCTTACACCAAACCATTATAATTAACTGATTATAAAGATGACAATGCTAAACCTGAAAGTACATGACAGATTCCATAATAAGGGCATAATCGATGAGCCAAGGACCCTGTTTATGCCCACCCCCATGATAGCCCCAACTTCTAGAATCAAAGTGTCACCCTTACTCACTGAGTCTCCTTGCCATGCAACTACCCTATCCTCCTACAACTTGATGGAAATAGGGACCTTTGGGAGAACCTTCTAGATAGATATCCACATTATTAGCCAAAAAAAATGCTTGAAATCCCCTAAAATCCCCTTTCCTAGCTTCACTACTTGAGTTAGCAAGCAAACCAAGGGAATATTTTTTCCCACCTGAATCAGACCTGAATTAACCTGTCATCTTAAAAAGAAACTCATTCATTAAACCATGGTATGAAAGGTTCCATTAATGAGCTAGCTTGATAGCATCTTCTACATGAACTTCTACATGAAATCATCATGGGGGAGGCAGGCCACACCACCCCACCCCACATTAACTGCATTTGGATGTAGAAGGGTGGTGGGTGCCTCTCCCAATTCCTGATGCCACTTGTTTGTTCACCCTGGTCGAGGAATGTTATTTTCCTCCATAATGGATTATAGAGAAGCGTACCAATCATATCACTCCCCCTTGTCTAGGATACATTATAATCAAAATTATTGTTTTGGTAACGAACATTAGTGAGGAGGTATGCTGCATTACTTCTAAAATGTGGGGAATGAGGGAAAAATATATAAGGGATTAACATAAGTAGAGATTGAATATAGGAGATAATTAGTTCCATCCTCTAACTTTTAGATAGCGTCTCCACTAAGCTTCCATAAATCATATTATTTACAGTAGAAATAACCAATTAAGAGTTCCCGTTTATCTGTAGTTTTGAGAATCCCATCTCAATAGCAACAAATAGGCCTCACTCTAGCCCAAGAAACTTTTCCATATTATTACTAGTATTTCCATCATGGGTTGCATAAAATCTTAAGACACTACAACACCAATTGTAGAAAGTTCCCCCATACCCAACTTGGCTAGGGTGTCCTTTTAAATCCCCATCAAAATTAAGTTTAACAAAACCATCAAGGGGCGGAAGGAAAATTGAAAGGGAAGACCCACCTAGGGGGGTGGGATTTGGGGTCCAAGTTGATATCATATAAGGGGATGGATACTAAAGAGATAAATTTATAGCTTCATGGGGAATCACTTTCCAATCTTCTTGCATCTAAGGTTCATTGAGAATCAATCCCCTTATATCTTTTCTAATACTAGACTAAAGAAGCTCTCCCTTAGTGGATACTTGTCTGAATATTATATTGTTCCTTTCTTTCTATAAGTAGTATAAAAAATGGAGCTAAGATCCACACTCTTCTAACCACTAGGTTTTCATCCATTCCATTTCTCCACTACTTTATAGTTTCCATGATAAAATCACCACTTTGATAAGAGGAGCCAAAGGTAGCCTATAATTTTCCCCAAACATGATCCACACATGGGCATATATTCAATATATAATCCATGGACTCTTCATTGTTCCAGCACAACTAAGAAAGGGAGGGGATTGAATATCCTTTCCTCTTTAGTTGGTCCCATGTCAAAATTCATCGTCGACCTACCAACACAAGGAAATGTTCTACCTTAGGCCAAAGATGGTTCATCCAAATTTTCCTCCAAATGGAATCATGAAGGAGGTATATATGACCTATAGTAAGAAAATATCCTTCCTTTAATGAAAACATGCCTCTTGGGAGATACCCCCACTAGAGCTTATCTTGGTATAGAGAGATAAATTTTTTGATCTTGGAGTGCTTTGAATAAGATTTCAAAGGATGTTAAGGATGGATGGGGACTTCAGTCCTCAACTCATTCCAATTTTCCCAATAGATTGTAGTGTTTGGTTTTTTTCCAAAATTATTCCACATTAACACATTATTTCTCCTTGGTGTATCTTTGTAATTCTCGAAATTCCTTACAATCCACAAACCATGGTAGTTGTTGCTAGGTATCCTACAAAATTAATGTAGTTTTCTCATCTTGTATTTCCAAGAGAGCATGTCATTGGATTAAATTATGATTATTCTGGGCACTTTTCCAGATTGAAGATCCTTAGGGGAGATCATTTCTATGTAGTTTCTCAACTTGGAAAGAGTAGTGTAGGTATTTCCAACACCAAATTTGTTTCCATAACTCCGATCCCTCTTGCAGTCATTTCCATCACAACATGGTTTCCAATACATTATTGAGTTTTTATGGATCTCTCAAACCTAGAATACATACCAATTTTTGTAGGCACAACTTATTCCATGCCACAAAAGACCACTTTTTTTGCCTTCTTCACCCCACTCTATAGGAAATCTATGAAGAGGGAAGGCATGGATTTTATAATTGATATTGGAGCAACCTTCATCGATACATGATAAACCAGAAGATTTATTAATACTTATTTGAGGAGAACAAGGTGACTTAACGAGTTCAGAGATCAGAATGACTAGATATCTAATTTAGATGTAATTCTCTAGAGAATGCTCTGCCAATAGATCAACCAAGGAGAATTGGCTACTAAAGGATCTCTTGAATATATGGAAGGTAAGGAGCCAACCTTGAATTCCATAAGGCAAGCTAAATGGCACTCTATCTCTCTTCTCATATTAAAGAATAAAATATTATACTTCTTTCCATTAATCAGTGTACCAAAGGCCTCAATGAATATATTCAATATAATTTTTTAGTTCAGAGCTTCCTTTGTGGTGGGAAAGGAAAATAATAATATAAAATCCAAAAATTATTGTTGTGTAATGGGAAGATAATCACCATACAAACTTAAACCTTAGATATTGGATTGGTGGCTAGCCTTCTTAAGGTACCTTGCAAGACCTTCAATGAGTAGAATGAAAAAGAATGAGGAAATGAGACCCCCCTATCAGAGGCTCCTAGAGGGATTGAAGGGGATAGAAGGGGATCCATCAATGAGAATGGAATATAAAGGGGTGGATATCATGGACCACATCTAGGAAATCCATGATGGAGAGAATCAAAAGACCTATAGGGTAGAAAAAATGTATTTCTAGGTAAGAAAATCATAGGCCTTTGAAAGGTCTATTTTGATCAACATTTTGACTTTCTTATATTTTTTCAAAGAATGACTTACCTCAGGGGAAGCAAGTATTCCATCCAAAAATTTTCGGCCCTCCAAAAAGCTATTTTTCTTAGGGGATATGATGTCCTTAAGGAGAGGTTTGAGGTAATTAACAATAAAAGATGATATGATTCTATAAATGACATTACATAGAGACATGGGTCAAAATCCACTAGGATCGTCAAATGTACCTGCATTCAGAATTAAAGTAATAAACGTAGCATTAAGGCTTGACCATACCTATTTAGTTCATCGAGACTCCTCCACAGGGGTGTAAACCTCATGACCAAGGAAGGGCCAACAATATTGGAGGAAGTTAGTGGTAAAGCCATCAATACTAGGTGATTTATTTTGGAATTTCCATTAGCACCTCTTCCACTTCTGCAAATAAAACATATCTCATTAGTGCATCATTTTGTTTTAGAAGAACTAGATTGGGGATATGGGATATGATGCAATGAATAACTACTTCCATATTAGACATAGGATTGGTTATAAGGGTTTGATAATAAGAGACTAGTTTTTTCTCAATATTCTTTCGTTGGACTAGGCATTGGCCATTACTTGAGGAGAGCAAGAAAATTCTATTACTTTGTCTATGTTTGATCATATCTTTGTGAAATAACTTTATGTTGTGTTATCCCTCCCTAATCCATTGGAGATGGTATTTATGTTTCCATAAAATTCCCTCCTTATTTTAGTTTTGCTCAAATTGATTAAGTGTGATCCATTCTTCTTGAATCAACTCTTCATATCTCCAATTAACAATTTGTTGTTGGATATAATGCATCCTATTCTATAAATTCTATTTCTCATAGAATATATTTACAAATTTGTTTCTAATCAAATCCTTGATTTTTTTATTTGAATTCCTTTAGTTTTAGTTGGAAAGTGTGTATCCTATTGACCCCCTAGGTTTGGATCTCCTCCACCAACACCAATATTTATTTATAAAATCTAGATCCTATAACCAAAATATCTCATACCTAAAAGGGTGATTGTGTGGATTGTCCTTTGGATCCAACCTCATATGAATTTGCCAATGATCTGAACTGAGTGTGGGTACAATAGTTGACTCTACAAAAAGGTCCTTAACCACAAAGGCTTCTAACACTAGGAAATGATCCACTCTACTAGCTACTTGGTGTTGTCCACCACTCTAGTAATTCCAAGTAAATATCTCATTATTTTTTCTTAACATCCACCATCTAGAGATCCTCCATCAGGTCTATAAGCTATTGTGCCTCTAAATCAAGCATCCTTATCCCCTCTTTTTCTCATATAATAACTTATTTAATTTAAAACCCCATTCTGCCTATCCATATCTCAAACAGATGTATGGATCAAATAATCATGATATCTGCTAAGAATGCCTCCTTCTCAGTTATGATATGAAGTCGATAGATCACAAAAAGTCACCCCTATTCCTTGGAGCCAAAATACTTAAAGCACCCAATGAAGATGCACAAAAGGGCTATACAATATACGTAAGTATTTTATAAATGGTTCCAAAATATAGCTAGTCCCCCAGTGCTTCCCTTAGCATCCACTGCCATTACCTAACATCCTCTTCAACAATGTTATGCAATAGTTTGAATTTTCTCAAAAGAAACTTTGGTTTATTGAATCAAGAAAATTGAGGGTTTCTCCTTGGTTATTATATCCCTAAAATATATATGATTTCAGTGGATGTTGATGCCAAGGATATTCCACAGTAAAATGTTCATTGAATAAGATGTTTGAGGGAGGAAAACACCTCCAAAAGGACCATAACTTGCCTAGAATTAACCATATGTTCTCTTGTTGTTCAAATTGACTCCCAAGTTGATATCCTCCCCTTTTTATTCCTTTATTTTAGTGTCCTCCCCTTATTTTGGCTATATTGCAAAAGAAAAGACAGATCCCTTGATGATGATGCCACCTCACCAACATCCATATCTTTATTTTCCTTCAATATATGATAGATTTGTTGAAATTGGTGCAAATGGAGTTCAAGAATCTTTGATGATTTCTTGATTCATCATCCATGTAGTATATTGGATAGAACCTTTTGGTGTAAAATTTTATAACCCTTCAAATTGACATAGAATCCCAAGATTCAGTTTTAAATCCACTTCAAGAGGTAGAAAATCTGATGAGATGTAATAAAACCCGTGTTGTTATGGGAGGCATTCGTGTGTTAGTGGTGTTTTATTGTTAGTGGCACATGACACCATAATTCCATGACCCATAGGCACTAGGATTGGGTGGGAACACACAACCCTAAGCACACTGTTATAGACATTTTTGTGCCTTATAGCTCTAAGCATGGAATGTCCATAAACCAAGGGATCCCAAGTCCCTAAAAGTGTTGTTCCGGCCCCAAAAGGAACAAGGTCAAAAAAATACAGCTTCTCCCAGAAGTTCTCCACCAGAAACTGCTCAGAATCAGTCAAATCAGGATCATTTCAGCTGCTCCACTAGCTAGCTGCGTTGCATAGCACCCAAGTACACTAGCTAGGTGTGTTGCAACACACCTAAATGCACTACCAGGGTGCGTTGAGCGGGAAATGACAAATGGCAATGTCATTCCGCAAGGTGGACAGATAATGGAAGCTTCCAGAATCTTCCCCAATGACACTTGCCTCACTGAGTTCGACCAAGGATGAGTAAGAGGCTCTCAGTCTCCAAGTGGAAGCAAGAACTGACAGAGAGAAGCCACTAGTAAGATCATAAGCTGACTCATCCTCTTTGCATACATCTATATATGGATCCCTCATCCCAGAGATCCAGAGGCTGGAATTTTGTACATTGCAGAGAATTGCTGTTGGTTTTGAGATAGATATCAGAGTATTGGGTGATTTATGCTTTGTTGGAGGTGAAGAGGGGATTCCTTTGCTGGGAGGTTGATGCTGGATTAGGAATCATCGGTTGTAACTCCTCCTGGACCTTCTTGTTATATCAATAAAACTATTTGAGTTTCTCCTACATGCTTGTGTATCATTGATGTTTGTTACATTTGTATGCTTAGCTTAAATCTGATCCTAAGCTATTTATGAATATAAATCCATGTCTTTGTGTAATTTTCTTCTTCTGTGATCTTACAGGAACTTGATGAAGCTAGGCAAGTAAGGGAGCAGGTAGCTGGAAGCTGTCAAAGAGAAGAGAGGTTGGATCAAAGGACTAGCGCAAGACACAGGTTGGTTCATCCTATTCCTCTTCGTTTATAGTTCATAAAGAAGAATACGAAAGTAGTTTTCCCTATTTGTTTCTAGGGTCACTGTCACACCTTAGTGGGATAGGGTCGTTCTAAATAGACACTTTTCCCGTTAACAAAATGGCGACTCCACTGGGGAAGATCGTCTAGTTAGTTTGTTTTTGTTTCTCTTGTTGTTTGTTTCATAAACTTAGAAGTAGCGAATCGAACTGCATTTGCCATTAACAAATGCAAAGTAGACATCTGTTGCTTCAATCCATTCATTGGATCTGTTTATGCTTTGAACAGTTGATTCACAAATGATCTGATTGCCCTTTGTGATAGCTCTTAAACCTTCTTTAAATCTACCCTCCGATTGTGCATTACTGATTTCTTTTACTCGGCCAAAAACCATAGATTAAACTACAAACCGTGACCCAGAACCTGGATAGAATTCTCGTTTCTATCCCAGCACAGCTACTATGAAGAGTTCCTGCATTTCAGTGCAGTTCCCGAGAGGGAAACCTGCGTTGCAATCCAATTTCACTGTGTAACAGGTGCGCTAATCAGCCTAGCCCTGTGCAGCTGAGGTTCTTTGCTTCATTTTTTCAGTTTTGTCTTTGATTTTTGCAGCCTGTGATCAGTGTATGTGTCTGTTTAAAAACCCCTTTTCTTTGTTGTAATTCCACCTCAGTTGTATAAAAGAAACTATAGATGTTTTTTGTGTGTTTGTTACGTCATTTACAGTTTTCCATTGCAAAAGTAGAATAGTTGTACTGTCGTCCTTTGGTTTAGATCTGTCGCAAGTGTCGATTTTGATCATAGGAGAAAGTTTATTTGCTGTTGATAGTCGATTATGCTTTTACTTTTGCCTTTGGCTTGAATTGTTGGCATTATGAGATAAGTGTTGTCCTTGATGGCAAACCTCACTGATGACAAATCATAGTACAGAAGGTCAGCAGCAAGGAATTGATGATCAGACTATAAGAAGAAGAGAAAGTTCATACACGCAGGTTCGTTAAGCCCAAGTCGCGTGTACACGCAGGTTGGCTTCAGCAAAAGCGCGTGTATGTGGAAAAGTACCTTTGGTCCATGGCGGTTAGTCCTTGGAAGTTGTGCCTATGGTTTCGGACCATTGTGTCTCGACGGGTGTGTCGATCCCTAGTTTTGAAGTTGATGGTATTGGATTTCTATGGTTTTGGCTCTTGGTATTGAACAAGGCCTAAGGCTATATAAGGAGAAGGAAATCATTAGGCAAGGGTATCTGAAATGTCTTGAATATCTGAAGAAGTATGAGATCCAGTATGCAGGTTATGGGTTGATGATGCATTGCTTGATCTGAGCTAAGGAGAGATCTCATCGGTTGATGGAGAACTAGATCTAAGGAGAGATCGGGATCAAATGGTTTGAAATGAACTATCTTTATGATGCTTAGTATGAGAACCAGTATGCAGGTTATACATTGCTTGATCTGAGCTAAGGAGAGATCTCATCGGTTGATGGAGAACTAGATCTAAGGAGAGATCGGGATCAGATCTCATCGGTTGATGGAGAACTAGATCTAAGGAGAGATCGGGATCAAATGGTTTGAAATGAAATATCTTTATGATGCTTATTCTAGATCTACATACTGACGCATGTATTGTTCTATAAGTATTATGAGTATGATTGATGTCTGGTACAGCTGCAAGTTGATAGAAATTATTTTTAGATCTGTATGCGGGTTTGCTTTGATAAAAACGCGTATACATGCGGGTTTGATTCATCGAAGTAGCGTATACATTGTAAATCTTAATATTTGAAGTTGCAGATGGATCTGATGGTTATTACAGAGTTCTGTGTCTGCTCTGTGTTTTGGTGACTGTTGTTAACAGGGTTTCAGTGATTCAGAGTTTGATGATTGTTTTGAGCTTCAATGATAGTTATGGGTCCAGTATGAAAATTGGATGAAAAGTGGCCTTACAGATTATGTGTTGTGCTTCAGTGTATCCAGTCTGAAAATTGATGAAACATGGTACCTGGAGGTGAGAAGATTGTAGGCAAGCACCTACGTACTAGTATCTAAGCTAGTACAAAAGCTAAAGGAGATCTTTGGAGCATTGTAGCAGGTAGCAGCCTGTGTACTAGTAAATGGATCGGCTAGTACAAGAGCAAAGGGGGTTGTAGCTCCCGTATTGGTATAAGACTGCACCAGTACAAATATTGTAAAAGGATTTTCTTATTAAGAAGAAGATTGAGATGACTTGCAGCAGGTGGTTTTCACCCACATTGGGTTTCCACCTTATATCTTTGTGTTCATGTGTGTGGCTCTTGTGTGATGTTCTGTTCTGTTATTCTGCACCTGTTTACTGTTAATATGCTCAATAATGATCTGATGCGTTTACTGAAGATTAAGCTAACTGAATTATAAGATCTCTGGATATACGCGAGTTTCATTAGACACAGTAGCGTGTACACGTGGGTTCACTTAATTGAAGTAGCGTATATGTTTCTGAGTATGAAATTGAAAATTTTGATTGATCTGATAATACTGATTCACCCCCCCCCCCCTCAGTATTATTTCCAACAATTGGTATCAGAGCAGGTTCTTTGGTAGAAGCTTGATCGCTTGAAGGAGATCCGTGGAACAATGGGAAAGAAGCTTAAGAAGAAAGCTCATAAGAAGAAGAAGACATCTCAGAAGGACTATGACAGTGGGAGAGTCGATTGGGGATTAGGTATAAGAAGGTCTTCAGATTCAGAATCAGATTCAGAATCATTATCAGGTATGAATGTGTTATCCTCTGATGTTCCTGCTATATTTCCTTGTGAAAGTGATGGAAGTGATAGTGAAACTACTGAACATGCTTTTATGGGTGAGCAAGAAAAGTGTCAAATAGAGGCAATGTTTAGAAGACTTGCAGACAAAGTTAAAGATCAACAAGATCTATTGAACAAAAGGGAATGTGCTTTCAAAGAAGAAGTTACCAAACTAAAGGCCCAACTAGAAGAAGGAAACAAGGTAAGAAAGCTTCTCAAGGACAAGGAAGACCAATGTCAAAAACTGCAGCATGAAGTGACATCATTAAGAAAAGAAGTCAACGAAAGAAGCACAACCATCAAGAAACTCAAAGATAGATCCAGCTACTATGAAAATCTTGAAGCTACAATCCTCTCACTAAAAGGAGATCTTGAAGAATCAAAGAAGCAGAATACAGATCTACTCCAAGCTATTGCAAAACAAGAAAACGAAGTCACCAGCTTAAAATCTCAACTAGAATGTGCCTTCCGAGTTCGTCAAATGCAGCAGGATCTGAATGAAGAACAAGAAAAGGAGATTCGCAAACTAAGGCATCAGTTGGAAGAAGGAAGGAAAGATGAAGAAGACATGAAGAAGCAATGTCTAGAAAAGGAGGAACAACTCCAAGTTGAGGTAAATATCTTGAAAGGTAAATTAGAAGAAAAGGATAAACTTTTGAGATTTCAAGATAGTACTAAAGCCTTGGATGATATTCTTAGTAGTCAAAGGTCTCCTGCTATCAAGACAGGTCTTGGTTTTCATGAATCTGTTGAAGGTGAATCTAGTTCACAAGGTGAGGCAAGGAACTCTAAAGAGAAATCTAAAATGATCAACAAGGAGATGAAAGGTCAACCCCATCAACAATCAAGGAAAGAGACTCCTCAAAGAAACTCTTTTACTCCTCCTATGAATAATGTTGAATGTTATGTATGTCATAATCTTGGACATGTTGCAGCTAGATGTAGTAGAAGAAGGGTTCAAGACCATCATGCAGAAAGATCATCACACTCAAGGTACTTTAATGGATATTGCTTTTCTTGCAATATGTTTGGTCACAAAGCTGCTGATTGCTACAAGAGGAATATGAAACATGTTAGATGTTATGCATGTAACAAGCTTGGACATATAGCAAAGGAATGCAGGAACAAAGGATGGACATCACACCAAAAGAAGAAAACCTCATCACACTTGAAGATATGGAGGAAGAAGGAAGTACAGTCAGCACAATGTACTGAGACACAGCACAGCACAGACATATCAGACTCAGAGGGAGCTGAAAGTGTAAAACTTCAGTGTCCTGAATCTCATACGCAAGTTCCTTAAAGGGAAGTCGCGTATATACGCGAGTTAAACACTGCAAAGTCGCGTATATGTCAGTCTGAGGAAAAGCAGTGGGGACAGGCTCAGAAAAGGGATCTGATATGATTCAGTCCATTATTTGCTCTATTGGTTAATAGTTACAGTCTGCTGAGGATGTGTAAAAATGTTTTGATACTTGTAAGATGTCTAGAAGTGTTTTGATCCTAACTTGATGATGATGATGATGTCTTGATGCTTATTGCTGATATATGCATGATCAGATCTAACAGATGGCACAGGTTGAGGGGGAGCATATGCCTTTAATAATTCATTGTTGGCATTATGGTTAATAGTCCTTGGTGATGATTCTTATATGGCTAAATGATATATCTTGCTATGATGTGGTTGTGAGTTGTCTATGATAAAATCACATATGATTCTTGGGGTTACATAGTTGATGATCAGATCAGATTTATGGTTGATTCCTTGATGATGCATATATGGTGCTTACATGGTGATCTTCATAAGGACAAGGAGAAGTACAAAGCTTGAATACACATCTTCCTCACTTGATATCATATGCATAAAGATCATACAGTTATGATGCAGGCACTCATGTGGATAAAGATTGTTGCTGATGATGATATCAAGAAGCTTTGTCAAAAGAGTTTGAGCTCAAGATACATAGTGCTGATTCATGGATGACTCCTCAAAGTCACTTTGTTGGAGACATGATGATGAGTTCGTATCTATATGATGATAGGTTTATACTTACATATGTTAATTGATGCAGATGTTCCCAAGTAATGATACTTGGATCATGTAGAGCTTGATGAAATGGCTATGGTGGTTTCACACATGATACAATGTGAATGACTCTGAATTCTGTTCAAAGGGATGAATTGATGCAGACATACCTTGTTATAGGTTGATGACCTATTCTCTACAGGACATTTACAGGTTGCTGATATGGAAATTTGTGTACGTGTGTTGTTTAAAGGATATCCGCGTGCATACGCCATTTTACAAGGGGATAGTCACGTATATGGTGTACGCGTGTTGCGTAAGGGATATCTGCGTATATACGCCTGTTTATGTGTATACAGACGCGTATATGGAGATTTGAAGGAAATCAGCAGGGACAGATGTTGGTTGCAGAAAGTCTGATATGGGTCTGACAGAGATCATCTGGCACAGGTTCAGGGGGAGCAGATAATCTTCCAATGATGCATTGTTGGCATTATCTTAAAGCTTTTGGTTCTAGTTCACATTTGGTGTTGATTTCAGGAGGAACAAAGGCGAAAGGAGAACAGAAGGATCTCTTGGTTGCTGATCTGAATGGGATTATCAGATGCTGCTGGTGACTTTCATAAGTCTTGGTCTAGTTATTTCGTCTCTATGTCATATATCTCTTTTGTGGTATCTCTTTCATGGTGTCAAGGTCATGTAACGGCCTATCTTGGTTTCCCCACTATGCCTGGGATGATTGATGCAATGTGATTGGTTGTCATATGTAAAATTTTGATGTATTCCCACTTGGTTGGGTGGATGAGTCAATTTTTGTATATCCTCACTTAGTTGAGAGATGGATGTATGTATGAGTCCTAAGTGATAGGAAGGTCCTTTATGATGTATAGAGTCATGTTCTTCTTGAAGAACATCTTTTGCAGATCTTGCCTACAGTCAGGAAGAGCATGTACAACACACTTCAGCGGTACAGAGATTCAGCATGTACTCAGGGGGAGCATGAACAGATTGGTACACCTTGGCATATACAAAGGGGGAGACTATTCAGAGATTTCAGCAGGTACTCAGGGGGAGTATGGACAGTGGAATGATTCAGCAAAGGAAGAGAATATCTTGGTCCACCCTTTGCCCTTGATGTCAAAGGGGGAGAGTGATTTGGTGTTGTTGCCATCAAGTCCAAAGGGGGAGATTGTTGGCATTATGATGCATGTGTTGTACTTGATGGCAACCCTCTCATAGAAGAATATCTCACTTATGTATAACTGGGTGAATCTTCAGAAGAAGATATCAGATGTGACTGATGGAGGACAGCTCAAAGGAATCAGATGATGAATCTTTAGAAGAGATATCAGATGTGACTGATGGAAGAATATCTCACTTATGTATAACTGGATGAATCTTCAGACGAGATATCAGATGTGACTGATGGAGGATAGCTCAAAGGAATCAGATGATGAATCTTCAGAAGAGATATCAGATGTGACTGATGGAGGACAGCTCAAAGGAATCAGATGCTAACTCCAAGGGTGACAAGTTAGCTTTGCCATCAAGTCCAAAGGGGGAGATTGTTGGCATTATGAGATAAGTGTTGTCCTTGATGGAAAACCTCACTGATGACAAATCATAGTACAGAAGGTCAGCAGCAAGGAATTGATGATCAGACTATAAGAAGAAGAGAAAGTTCATACACGCAGGTTCGTTAAGCCCAAGTCGCGTGTACACGCAGGTTGGCTTCAGCAAAAGCGCGTGTATGTGGAAAAGTACCTTTGGTCCATGGCAGTTAGTCCTTGGAAGTTGTGCCTATGGTTTCGGACCATTGTGTCTCGACGGGTGTGTCGATCCCTAGTTTTGAAGTTGATGGTATTGGATTTCTATGGTTTTGGCTCTTGGTATTGAACAAGGCCTAAGGCTATATAAGGAGAAGGAAATCATTAGGCAAGGGTATCTGAAATGTCTTGAATATCTGAAGAAGTATGAGATCCAGTATGCAGGTTATGGGTTGATGATGCATTGCTTGATCTGAGCTAAGGAGAGATCTCATCGGTTGATGGAGAACTAGATCTAAGGAGAGATCGGGATCAAATGGTTTGAAATGAACTATCTTTATGATGCTTAGTATGAGAACCAGTATGCAGGTTATACATTGCTTGATCTGAGCTAAGGAGAGATCTCATCGGTTGATGGAGAACTAGATCTAAGGAGAGATCGGGATCAGATCTCATCGGTTGATGGAGAACTAGATCTAAGGAGAGATCGGGATCAAATGGTTTGAAATGAACTATCTTTATGATGCTTATTCTAGATCTACATACTGACGCATGTATTGTTCTATAAGTATTATGAGTATGATTGATGTCTGGTACAGCTGCAAGTTGATAGAAATTATTTTTAGATCTGTACGCGGGTTTGCTTTGATAAAAGCGCGTATACACGCGGGTTTGATTCATCGAAGTAGCGTATACATTGTAAATCTTAATATTTGAAGTTGCAGATGGATCTGATGGTTATTACAGAGTTCTGTGTCTGCTCTGTGTTTTGGTGACTGTTGTTAACAGGGCTTCAGTGATTCAAAGTTTGATGATTGTTTTGAGCTTCAATGATAGTTATGGGTCCAGTATGAAAATTGGATGAAAAGTGGCCTTACAGATTATGTGTTGTGCTTCAGTGTATCCAGTCTGAAAATTGATGAAACATGGTACCTGGAGGTGAGAAGATTGTAGGCAAGCACCTACGTACTAGTATCTAAGCTAGTACAAAAGCTAAAGGAGATCTTTGGAGCATTGTAGCAGGTAGCAGCCTGCGTACTAGTAAATGGATCGGCTAGTACAAGAGCAAAGGGGGTTGTAGCTCCCGTATTGGTATAAGACTGCACCAGTACAAATATTGTAAAAGGATTTTCTTATTAAGAAGAAGATTGAGATGACTTGCAGCAGGTGGTTTTCACCCACATTGGGTTTCCACCTTATATCTTTGTGTTCATGTGTGTGGCTCTTGTGTGATGTTCTGTTCTGTTATTCTGCACCTGTTTACTGTTAATATGCTCAATAATGATCTGATGCGTTTACTGAAGATTAAGCTAACTGAATTATAAGATCTCTGGATATACGCGAGTTTCATTAGACACAGTAGCGTGTACACGCAGGTTCACTTAATTGAAGTAGCGTATATGTTTCTGAGTATGAAATTGAAAAGTTTGATTGATCTGATAATACTGATTCACCCCCCCCCTCTCAGTATTATTTCCAACATGAATTTGTCACTTTCTAGTGTCGAAACAAGTATTTATTTCAAAATCATAAAGCGTCGTAATCATCTCTACCTTTTGATTTCGAAAAGAAGCTTGTTTGTGTTTTCCACTTGAAAGCGAATTCAGATTTGTACAACAACTTTCTTTTTAGGCATCAATATTAAGAAAGTGAAAAAACAAAACACATGCATGTGCATTTGCATATTGGCAGTCTGTTTGGCTTGATTTAGGAAAAGTGTATTTACAGTGTGCTCTTTGCTCTTTGCGAAAAGATTGTGTCTTTCTTTTCCCTTGTAGCTAGGATTTTCATTGCTGAAAAGAGATCAAAGTTTGTTTATCATCTTTAGATTTCATTTTAGGAATTACATTTACATCTCGTGGTGATCCCAAAAGGAAAACTTCATAAGAAAGATCAACTTAAAATAAATCCAATGAACTTAACAACACTTTGTAACTTAACGCACAACATTTAGAGGTCTAGGCTAGAGACGTATTCCGGTGTCGTAAAGCCTGGTAACTGTTGTCCTCACTAATGGTTGGGTGATTCCTCCACTTTGAGACGATAAGTGCCAGTACGGACTTGTGCTCCCACGTACCATCGAGTATATATTGGGAGACCCCTATAGGCTTAAAACCTTTTATCCATAGGAAGCCGTGTCGGCCGCCCTACTGATCGCAATGCACTGAACACAGCATTCGGGAAGATTGAGTGCCGTACCGTAAAAAGTATTCTGCAGTTTTGCGATTGGTTTGGTACTCCCTCTACCTAGACCTCTAGAGCAGTCCCTTTCGTTCCTTTTCAGACTCCTTAACGGAAAAGGTCCATCTGAGCACTTGTCACTTCAGGCTCATTAAAAATCGAAGGCGACTAGAGTCATCTTTTGTTTTTTCTCGACTCTTTAAAATTGAAAAAACAAGTTGTGTCAAAATTTCTAAAATTTATTTTAAACGGAATAATCATCACCTTTCCCTTGTTGATCTTCGAAGTTAGTCTCCCTTCATCACAAGTTCTTGTAGAATCGCTAAGAAATCTTTTGGATAGACTAGATATGTCTGAACAACCATCGACATCTAGGACTGTGTCATCCGACACAGCAGCAGCAGAACCTCCTGCTGCTACTCCAACAATGTACGTCGGTATACCATCTGTCCCGACAAGTTATCAACAACAAGTCGGAGTCCAATCAGGGACGACGACATGGTTAGTTCCTATTTCTTCATCCGGATTATCATCTAGTATTTCTTATGTTGAAACTCAACAAATTGATCCAATGTGTCTTCAAAGGCCAATCTACCCTTTAAGTACTGGATTTCCACCATATGGCGGGCAGTATGCCTTTTCATTGTTCCCTCCCAGAGAACAACCATATGAGAGTTTACAACAAAGTCTAGGTCAAACTGGAATTACATCCAGCGGTTGAGTACCAATACTGCCTCAACAACCAAGGGTTGTATATTCAACGCAACCAGTCCACCCTGTGTCGAATATTCCCATTATACCTGCTATGGTGACTGCGTCGCAAGTACAAGCGCTACCTATTGTATGTTGACCCCAAGTTTCTCAGGTTGCAATACAACAGCCTCTTGTCTCAACGACTCAATCACAACCTCAGGGTAGTGCCTCCTTATCTGGAGTGACTCAGGCTCAAACAAGTACTATGACTTCTCATCTTGGTCAATCATCCAGTATTGGGCAATAGCAAATGGTCCAACAGCCATGGCTGATTCAGTCTCAACAACCGCCATTCCAACAATCATATCAAGGACCTGAGCAACAAGTCTTTGTAAGTAATGGGCAACCGCATTCCCAAAGCAGTTATCAACAACCATATCATAACGGTTATGCCCATCAACCTTGGCAAAATTGCCAGCATCAAATACATTATGCTGGTATGCAAAGACCCACTGCTCAGGTGATTCCATCTTATCCTGGGTATGCTTCTCCTAACCTGAATCAACAGTTGCCTTTTGTAGCAACTCTAGAATTACCAGATCTAAACCGACTGACGAATGATCCAATTGCTTATGCCCCTTGGTGGCCAGCGATTCTGCATAAACTTCCGTCAGATATTCCTAAACAAGGATAATTTTAGGGGCGAATGTTCGCCCTTTGGCGAAATTAAGGGGTTTTAAATTTTTAGTGGGCGAATATTTTGTATCATAGTACATTTTTACAAATCACCTCAAATAGCCCACCTTATTTTAAGGGAGAGGGTAAAAAAGGTAAATTTAGCCCTTGAAATTAGGACTTACAACCTTCCATTCGCCCATTTTCAAGAATAGGTTTTATTTAAGTGAATCTGTTCGCCCATTTTCAAGAATAGGTTTTATTTAAGTGAATCTGTTCGCCCATTTTCAAGAATAGGTTTTATTTAAGTGAATCCTATGGGCCAAATACCATATTTATAAAAGAGGTATGGTAAATTAATAAAAATATAAATAAATGAGAGGTATGGTAAATAAATAAAACATTTTTTATATTTACTCCATAAGTCACCTTATATACATGTAAGGCTGTAAACAAATAAAAATATAAGTAAAGTGGAGGTATGGTAATTAAATAAAATGTCTTTTTATACTTACTCAAAAGGTATGGTAAATAAATAAAAATATAAATAAACTAGACGTATCGTAAATAAATAAAACCTCTTTTTACATTTAGTCCATAACCCTCATTCTATTTATGAAGGCTCAAGAAAGAGGTTTTATTTAAGTGAATCCTATGGACCAAATACCATATTTGTAAAAGAGGTATGGTAAATTAATAAAAATATAAATAAACGAGAGGTATGGTAAACAAATAAAACATTTTTTTATTTATACTCCATAAATGGGTTATATTTAGGTGAAACCTATGGAAAAAATACTATGGGACAAATACCATGGACTAGATTGTTATTAATACCATCCAGAAAACCATTATTAACCCTAATATTAGAATTAATAAAAATAAAAATGGCAAATGGTATTGACCCATGGTATTCACCAAAATGGCACATGGTATTGACCCATGGTATTCACCTGGAATGTAACCTATTTAAATGGGGGAATTAAACTAGCATGTAGCCTATGCTAAGATTCACTAGCACTTTACAAAGTTTTATTATTTAGTGAAAGAATCGCAAAGATCTTACAAGATTTTATAATTGAGTAAAATATTCGCCATGCCTGGTGAGAGATTCACCAAAAAATTATATATACATATTATATTATTGATAAAATCGGCTTCCATTTTTCCTATATACCATGGAGATTCGCCCATTTATTATATTTATAAATTTAGGGGGGTTTCTTAAAATTTTCCCTGTTCCTAAATTTAATGTAAATCCGGGTGAAGATCCGTCGAATCATGTGATGACCTTTCATCTGTGGTGTTCATCAAACACCCTAAATGATGATTCGATTAGGCTTCACCTTTTTTAGAGGATGTTAACTGGTCTGGAAGCAAAATGGTATATCGAATTATCTAGAGCTTCGTTCGACAACTTCAGTACCTTAGCCACAACCTTTTTAACCCATTTTCAATTACCAATAAGGTACGAAACAGGAACAGAACTTCTTACCAATTTCAAACAGACAACGGCCACTCACATATCTGATCATATAAATGAGTGGCGACGTCGTCGTAGAATAGTAAAAACGTATGTCCCCGATCAGCTGTTAGCTAAATGGTTTATCAAGTCATTACTGCCTTCCATCACGGAAGATGTGGCAAAGGGGGCGGTCGTAACAGAAGAGCAAGTTATCGCTCGTGCGCAATATTTGGACTTGATTTACACTCAGTCCGGCATGCTCTACGATAAAATACCTGACGCCCCTAGACCGGAATTATCAGTTCCTCCTCCTCCTAAATCAAACAATGACTCTCATGCCGGTGATGGCGTGATTGGCACAACAGACACGAAATCGACAAAGGCTACATCTAAAAAGGCCCGTAAGATTTCTAGTCAAAATACAAATGAGGAACTTCTTGCCTCGGAGGTAAATACCGTGTCGACTGACAAGGGCAAACAACTGAAGCAACCAAGGGGCAAGAAGAAAAAGAAAGGGAGAAAAAGGAAGTAGGATGATTCATCTCCTAAGAAACCTTTTACAAACCCTTCTGGGCGAAGGAAACCCCCTCCTAGGTGTCATATATGCGATGAGGATCATTGGACGAGAGATTGTCCACATATAGCTGAAGTTAAGAAACTCTTTAAGAGTTCAAAAACCTCAGCGGTATTGACTGATCCGTTTCCAAACCCGGGAACCAAACTGGTAGCTAATCAAAATGCTTCCCGATCCCAAGTGCTTATGTTGTCTACCTCAAAGCAGAAAAATGATGCTTTGACAAGGAATAAAGATTACGGGAATCCACAGCCGTCGAATAACAAGACCAATGAAGAACCTAGTAGTTCGACAACAACTTTGACCGAAGTTGTGCCACCCATCATTCCTGAACCGATGATAAAGTCGCCAAAAGGTGTAGTACACAAATCGACATTTAATCCTCGTGCAAAAATAGCACAGAATTATAATATAATAGAGGACCTGGCCCAATCACCGTCCGCTATGTTGACACTTGAGGTACCGCAAAATTGCCTCTCCCAAGAGCAAGCTTCATTATCAACAATAAGAGGGATTGACCCAATGGATTCCAATCTTGTGGCCTTTGATCATAAAGGATATGACGCTCAATTACCAGCTCAACTAGCTTTCCTTATTCAAGTGAAAGCCCTCAACAAAACTGTTCATCGAACAATTATTGATGAGGGGGCATCCACATGTATTATGTCGATGAGTTGCTGGAAGATCGTCAACAATGTTAAAAGCATTTGATGGACGATCATACACTTCATACGGGATTTTAAGTAACTTGCAAGTTGAACTGGGGGGTAAAATAGTAGAAATTGATGTTGAAGTAATCGACGGAAACCTTGATTACAACATCCTACTGGGAAGACCCTGGATATATGCCACAGCTGCAGTTGTGTCGACCTACTTCAGGAAGATTGCATTTCCCTTCCAAGGAGGAATTACAATCATCGACCAACAAACATTTCTCCCTAATATTTCGCAAGTTACGGGAAGCATTCCAATGATCCATGGAAGAAATCATTCGCTCCAAAATATCAGAGTAGGTCTCCTAAAAGACCCTGCCTTAATGGGTACTTTTGCCCTACCGCCTCTGAGTAATCTGGCGGAAGTGGCCACAGTGGAATATGAAATCTTCTATATCTAATGGATTTGGACTCCGAGGATGGTTCTTATCTCGTGTCAACCTCATTAAAAAATGAAACAAGGAGTCATGAGGATAGTTCTTTTACTGTGTCAACCTCATTAAAAAATGAAACAGATCCCCTTTCCAAGTATTAAAGGTAAACCTTCATTCCAACCACCGAGTTGAATGCAATGAATCTTGGGGGGCATGCACCTCGATTTGCGTTATTATGCTGGGGGCATGCAAACTTATCATGAGCAGTGTTACTGCAGGGTTCAAGCTCGTTAAAAAAATAAACCCGCATCGAGCAGTTTTAGCACATAGTTCAAGCTCATTTAAAAAAAAAATAAACATAAGACATGAGCAAATGTTTCCACCTGCGTTTAAGCTCATTAAAAAATGAATTATTCCCTAGTAAATAACCACCGTGAATGTAGTACTTCAGCCATTAAAGCCTTGGTCGTGTTTGCACCGTCACCTCCACTTTTCATTTGGCCGATCATTCACCTCCATTTGATTGTTTACCCATTTTGAGGAACAGCTACGAAGAGTGATTTCACTAGCCATCCTTGTGACACTGCCGTGATTGGAAAATTCCAAACCTTACCTGGAATCAGCTGCTACCCATTTTATCACTCGTTCCTCAAAAGACGAGTCTTCTTTAAGCTCTTTTAACCTGACTCGTAAAATATGAAAAGATTGCCGAGTTTTGGCCTTCCAGCTCATTAAAGCAACGGGAACTGCTATCCCTCCTCTAGATTTTAATCTTTTTGGACCTGAGGGATTATTGCACAAAAAGATCGAGCGCTTGTTTTGTTCGGCTCGTTAAAACTATCGAAAATTCATCCCTTCTATATTGTTTTATACTTTTTCGGACTTAAGGGATTAGATGACGAAAAATGAATTTTGGAGTTACCTTTACGTACCTTTTCAGACTCTCTAAAAATGAAAAGGACCGAGTTATCCTTGTCGTTAAACTCGTTAAAAAGATTAATAGCGACAAACTTGTCTTTAGACAAGAACGAGTTTCACTATCGCTAGGCTGATTAAAACATAGCGATGGGTTTGCCTGAAGGGAAAATTATAGAACAAGCATATGTTATCCTCCTCAAGCTTGATAAAAATAAAGAGGTACTGGTCAGCAATGACTGGGAAAAAATTGGGAAGAAAACTCAAAGAATCTTTATTGGTAGCAAGTCGCTCTTGAACATGACACTTCCACTCCGTGTTCGAATCGGGTTGGGTTGTTTCATTCACTGGTCACATCACCATGGTCACGCCATACCATCCACATTTGGGGTAAATGATACCAATCCATCACATAAGTGTCGCTGACATGTTCAAGAGAAGTCATCCAGAGAAGTCACCTGTGTCCCATCCACTACCATACATTATACTTCATTCGTTCATGACCGCCATCCTGAACCGTATATCATTAGATTGTTTTCACCTCCATCAAAATCATTTGCTCCGTTCCGTGTCATTGATGTGGGATTCATTAAGGCCCTCCTTTGACGGATCGCTTCTTGTCGACATCAGCTCATCATCCAAGAAGTTGATCTAGGAACACCCCATTCAGTACTTTGAAGCTTGCATGCCTCAATGGCAAGTTTCTCACTTTCGGTGACAGGTATACATCAATGACCTTCGACCGAAAGATTTTGCGTGGTGTTCGACGCCAAGTCCTTTATTCACACCACGTGAATTGTACTGCAGTACCTTGAGGGTCATCATCATTATCGGTGATTCCTCTCGTGCTTGTTAACAATTTACATCATTGACTGGTAATCAAGCGATGTCTTTCCATGTTCGACTTCAGAACATTTCTCACATGGATCGACTTGTACTTCAAGTGAAGATCGGACGAGATTGAAGACCTCGGATCTAGTTTCATCCATCCGGGCTGCGATATATATTCAGGAAAATAAAGACATTGAAATGTACAGCACTGCAGCACAGATAATCATCCTACCAAAAGGATGATGGCTCTATCAGAATCATCAGTCTACCATCAGACGATTGTCTGTCCTATGTACATGAAAATGAATTTATAAAGCTGAGCATGGGAATGCTCGCCTCAGCTAGATCATGTAAACAGTATGAAGATAATCTATTGTATTGTATCTTATTACAGGTGTCCTCCCAGCATTGAAAGAACTTCGGATCCTCCTAATAAAGCATTTCACCTGATAAACGACCTCATACTTTAGGGGGCAACTGTCATAGACATTTTTGTGCCTTACAGCTCTAGGCATGGAATGTCCATAAACCAAGGGATCCCAAGTACCTAAAAGTGTTGTTCCGGCCCCTAAAGGAACAAGGTCAACAAACTACAGCTTCTCCCAGAAGTTCTCCACCAGAAACTGCTCAGAATCAGTCAAATCAGGATCATTTCAGCTGCTCCACTAGCTAGCTGCGTTGCATAGCACCCAAGTACACTAGCTAGGTGCGTTGCAACGCACCTAAATGCACTACTAGGGTGTGTTGAGCAGGAAATGACAAATGGCAGTGTCATTCCGCGAGGTGGACAGACAATGGAAGCTTCCAGAATCATCCCCAATGACACTTGCCTCACTGAGTTTGACCAAGGATGAGTAAGAGGCTCTCAGTCTCCAAGTGGAAGCAAGAACTGACAGAGAGAAGCCACTAGTCAGATCATAAGCTGACTCATCCTCTTTGCATACATCTATATATGGATCCCTCATCCCGGAGATCCAGAGGCTGGAATTTTGTACATTGCAGAGAATTGATGTTGGTTTTGAGATAGATATCAGAGTATTGGGTGATTTATGCTTTGTTGGAGGTGAAGAGGGGATTCCTTTGCTAGGAGGTTGATGCTGGATCAGGAATCATCGGTTGTAACTCCTCCTGGATCTTCTTGTTATATCAACAAAACTATTTGAGTTTCTCCTACATGCTTGTGTATCATTGATGTTTGTTACATTTGTATGTTTAGCTTAAATCCGATCCTAAGCTATTTATGAATATAAATCCATGTCTTTGTGTAGTTTCCTTCTTTTGTGATCTTACAGGAACTTGGTGAAGCTGGGAAAGTAAGGGAGCAGGTAGCTGGAAGCTATCAAAGAGAAGAGAGATTGGATCAAAGGACTAGCGCAAGACATAGGTTGGTTCATCCTATCCCTCTTCGTTTATAGTTCATAAAGAAGAATACGAAAGTAGTTTTCCCCGTTTGTTTCTAAGGTCACTGACACACCTTAGTGGGATAGGGTCGTTCTGAATAGACACTATTCCCGTTAACACACACCACTTACGAATTTCGGTGGGCACACCTAGTGTGGGCGCTTAGTCCAGGGAAAACAAGCCAATGGGTTAGGCATTAGCAGCGACGCATGCCATCTAGATCTGAAGGCCAAGAAACCCACTCATCAAATGGACTACGGTATCTTGCACCTCCAAGCCATGTGGAAGTTAGCACATGGAAGTGGTGTAGAGAAGCCACATGTTGAAACCACAGGCTCTCCAAACATCTATGGTGGTTTCAAAGGCTAAGTCCTAGCCCTTACGAAAAGCTAATGCTTGTCCTCTCCATTATGTCAACCTCTTGCATCATGCCACCACCACACACCGTACCACTTTGCCACTAATTTGTTGCCAACCTGCCAGTCGCCACATGCACACACCATATGTCTGTAGAGCTGTAACTAGGGTCTCTCACACCGCTAATTATCCTACATTAATAAGTCAATCCGGGAACGTTCTGTTATTGCAAGGAGTAACTCAATCCGAGGTTGTTTGCCCGAGTAATGCTCGGTAGTATAGTGTCCTAATGGTTTGAAAGGAAACAGATGCTAAGCTGGAACGAAACTAACCCAAAAGATAAAATCACGCAAGGCAGTTGATCAGTCAAGGGTATGGAAACAATAACCTATCCCTTTAGAAACTGATAAAGAAAGGAAATCAGAGCATGGACTTATAGGTCTGGGGCTAAGCAGCGTCTTGCTGAGGCTCACGACAGCCTTAGGCCTGCTCTCACACTTAAAACAATAAAGGCAGGTAAATCAAGCAGCGAAAAGTAAAATGGAACAGCAATCTGGAAATGGAATAGCAGTAAAGAAATGGAACAGCAGTAAGGAAATGGAACAGTAAGAGTAAATGGAACAACGATAATAAATGGAACAGCAATGATAAAGGGAACAACAATGACAAATGGAACAGCAAATAATGGAACAACAATCCTCAACCGTATGTACACGTTCCCTACTACTACAGCAATCTGAGAATAATGGATGATACGACTATGTTCCTGAACAAGGTAATATTGCTTTCGAGTCTTGCGAATACTATTTCACATGGATCTGATAACAATAATATTCATACAAACATTCTGCTACAGAAATAGCTGAAAGACGTAATTCGAATGGATCCACTTATACAATGCAGAGACATGAGATAAAAGAACTCATTCAGATGTCAGTTATAACGAAACATAGCATATCATATAGAAGATGTATCAGATTACTGAAATAATGGAAATAAACAAACTACACAGTATAATGATACAAAAGCAAGTGTCCTTCGGAGCTGGGCCCTTGGCTGCCAATGGAACACTGCCTGAAGTTACTCCAGATGTAGAGACGAAATGAACACCAAGTCTTTTATATTAATTGCATCAACAAAAGTATAACAAGGTCAGGTCTCAGAGAGACTCAATAATTACAGTTGGTTCTGAAATTGAAAATTACAAAGACAGTCCTCCCCCGTTCAATGGCGTGGTGCCTTTATATAACAGAAGTGACGGAGGTATCTAGATAATCAAAAGATAACTTAAAGCAGCGATCCCTCAGGATCAAGGATCCCGAGGGATTCGCTAATCGTTCGATTCTTCTCTTTCCCTTCTTGCGTTCTCCATCTCAGTATCCCACCTTCTTTCTTTGGGCTATTCGGCTCTAATTTTACTTGATCTGGTCCGCATCCAGTTCGCTGTTGGCGGGACAGTAGTTATTTTCCCTTTGCTTCTTGCTTTAAATCACCGATCCTTTGTTTTCGCGTCTTCCTGCATAGAAAACGTCAATCATTAGCACTTAAGCTTCCTTTATCGATTGTTGCACATTTTATCAAAACCCTTTATCTTCTTTGAACTCATAATGCAGAAAAGGTTATAACTATTATTGAAAAACCACTAGATTGCTAGTCAAAAGCATACCTTCCAGGTGCTCCACACACCCCCCTGCTTACCCTGTTTCATGGCCTCATGAAAACATTGTAGTTGAGATGCAAGGCGGTGAGAGAATAGGCCGGAGAAGGGATCTCGTGAGGAGGCCGGCAACAGTGATGAGCAACTAGATGGTCAAAGAACTGGTCTATTTGATCTGCAGGCATCTCATATAAGGCCTGATATCCGGGTGCAGGGTGCCAAATAATTGGACTGCGAAATCGATACCCTAACCAGGATGGTCCTGCTTGCAGAATCCGTTCCCCATAAAGGTTCAACCGGCTGGAAGCCAGCTCAAAATTCTCATATTTGAATGGTTCCCTGAGTTGGATGCTTGGACTAGAAGTCCGGTATCGAAATTTTGCAGCATCGAGGGCAAGATCTTTAATAGTCAGGAAATATTCCAGACCGTTTCGGATCAAGTCTTCGTGCATGGGCCCTATTATCTCAATGACTCCTGGGGTCCTTATGAGACTCCTATGCTTTCTCCATAGCGTTACTGGGTCTCTAGGTTCAGCTCGTATCCACAAGTCTAGGCTATTTTCTTGTCTCTGAAAGGTGTTATAAGCTCTGAGCCATTTCACCTGATTAACCCCAAATGAGATGAAGGCTTGGAATTGTACATCACCAACAAAAAGGCCAGGATTTAAATCAGTTTCCTGGTCTAACACAAGATTGTGCAGGTAAAACTCGCATAATAACCTCCAAACTCTAACTCCATAGTGCTTGCAACAGTCTATAAAATCATTAACAGTTTTGATGTGGATAGGTGCTCCTGCCCTAACGGCTTTTATTTTTAGTCTCAGATATCGTTCAAGTAAAAACAAAGCATAATTTTTAGCAGGGGCCCTACAAGTCAAAAAATCATTATATAAGGAACACACGGTGTCCATCTGCTTAACAACACTATCTAATCGACGAGTTACCTTAGCAACCTTTTCCTGCTCCTTCTGCCATCCTTCAAAGGCCTGGCTCTCGGACTGACTGATGTCTCGAAGTTGCTGTTGGAGCTCTTCGTATCTTTCCTTGGGGACTGTCTATTCTCGCAATTGCTCGGCTTCCTGCTGGGCTTCCTTCATCATTTTATGCAAGGTTCTGGTTTTTGGGTCCTTCTTCCACACAGCCGTAGAGGCTGGGAGTTTAACCTGGACCTTCCTATTATGTTGCTTTGAGTTTCGGACCCGAATTACGCCCGAGGGTGGTGCTTCTATTTGGACTTCTTTGTTTTCTGTTTCCTTCTTAATGCGAACGAAGGGTTGCTGTGGTCTTCCTGCCATCGGAGCCTCTTGCTGTTCCATTGGGATATCCATTCACTCTTCAAGGCCAGATGGAACAACAGTCTGTCCCTCCGCGCTATTTGGAACAGCAATTTGTTCGTCCATATCATTTGGAACAACACCCTATTCCTCACTATTATTTGGAATGGCAGACTGTTCCTCGGCAGTAGGTCTCCTGATGGGGTTTCGTCTGTCAAAGCGAATTCTTGTCCTTGGGGTTCTTGCTACCGAGGTCCTCTTCCTTTTCCCTGCAGTCTTTTGTATCCTCAGACTGGCTTTCAGCATTCGAATTTGCTGCTGGAGTCTGGCTATAGTGCCCAGCAACCTCTGCTGCTTCTTCCTTAATTTCACAATTTCCCTTGTTTCGGCAGAGGGTTTGGTTCTCAAGCTTGCATCTTCTGTGATATCTTCCGGCATCCTGGGGACAGATTGTCCCAGATTATTATCTCCCATTTCATTATCATAGCCAGGCAGGTTTTCTCCCCCTGCCTCTTCTGCATGCATTTCCTCGGGTAATTCTCTTTCTGTGGGACCATCAGGGACACCTCCTGTGCTGGAGTCCTGGCCATATTCTCCCATATTGGACAGAACTGCTGCCAATTCCTCCTCACTTGGAGGGTCTTGCAACGGGCTACCCCCTGGCTGTGCAATTTCTTCTTCCTGATTGCCCTAATTGGTGGCCTCTTCTCCCTCAGAGGGTTCATGTCCTTTTTCAATTTCTCCTTCCGGCTGGTCAGTCTCGGCCTCTGATTGCTCAGCATTTCCTTCAGAGGGTCTTCCCTCTGATTCTGGAGGTTCATCCGCAATTTCAATTGGCTGAGCTGTTGTTCCCTGAATTCTTTCCAACCTTCCTCGTATCCGGGCCAGCCGAGCTGACTTCCTTGGCCTTTCAAGTTGGTCGGGAGTATCAGTAGGTTCTGCGGGTTTCTCTGGTTGCTCTGGCGTATCGGGAGGTTGCTTCCGTTTTGAAGCGGTATGTCTCTCTGCAACTGACTTCTTGCGTTTCTCTAATCGTTCCGGCGTGCCAGAGGATTGTTCAGGTTTTGGGGGTGGTGCAGCCGATCCCCCTTCGACTATTGCGACCAATTCCTCCCAAGAGCTTTGCTGTTGAGTGAGACCATGGCTCACTATCAACCGAATCAGCCCATGATGGCTAACGACTGTTTCTATGTGCTGGGCCTTTTTCAAGCTTTGGGCCGCGCCATGCAGTAACGAATTTAAAAGTGCAGGGAGATTTACAGAACATTTTCCTTTTAAAACAGCTAAGAGTTTCAGATGACGAGGTCTTACCACGTCTTTTCTCCCTTCGCAGGTGATATAGCTTTGTACTGTCTTCGCTAGCTCGGTCCAGGGTTCCCCTAGTGCTGCCGGCAGAACTCCTTTCCCTTTGACTGTCAAGCTTTGGCCTTCGTCCTGGAAAATTTCCATAGCTTTCTGTAATCTCTCCTTCTTCGGCCCCCATTTGGGTCCAACAGCTGGTAATCCTGAGACTTCCGCGATGATATCCTCTGTAACCTCTATCCGCTTTCCTCCTACTACGGAGTAGTTTTCCTGCAAATTCTGCAGGAATTCCAATGCTACTGCTTCGTTTGATTCTTGCAGGCAGTTGAAATAATTCAACCATCCTGCGTTTTCCAGGATTTTGCGAGTAGCATCGGAGACTGTCAACTTGTGAGGTTCGCTCCGGACCGTCCTTCCGCCCATGATTCAACTCAGAAATGGACTCAAAAATGGAACAGCAACTGTTTGCGGTATTTACGACGCAAAAAGGATGATCGATGCCAATTTAGGAAAGGACTACTCAGGGCATGCAACAAAAAGAAGAGATCGTGGACGGCAGTCTCTGTAAGATGGAAGCATCATACCGTTAAATCATGCCATTTCCTTGTACATTATTTTGCCCGAATGGTATGCAGCCACATAATCCATGGAGTAATGAGGCTATTTCCCCCCCGCGATCTGATAGGCTGCCCACAGCCGTCAAAGAGAGGAGCAGCAGCCAGTCGAGAGTGCAATCATCAAGTACATCATATGAAAGTATGCCATGTTGTAAAAGAACAACGAAATGCCGAAACCGAGGCAAAAAGGTGGATCACGTTTTATATAAGCCTGCGTGATATAATGAGGAACCAGGGGATTGGACGTCTGTCAACTGTACAAAGTCTCCAGTAGTCATTGTCAGTTCCATTGCCATGATTGGTGGTAATGTTCATGCGATAAATATATCGGGGTGTGACATATGATACATGCGAAGGATATAAGAGACAGAAAGATTTTAATATCATACCTGTTGGTGTAAATATTACGACTTCAATGCCATTAACAAAGCTCTGCTGCCAACAGGTGTTCATAACCTTGGCAGAGTTGTTTATCTCACCCTCCGGAACCATGATCCTTTGTGTATATTTTGAAGAGTGCTTTGTCAAAATGCAGGCCATTATGCTGGCTTGGTGACCAGATAGTCATAATGCCATTCACAAGGTAGGCGCGAAACGTGGTCAGGCCGGCTCGCGATGAGACCTCCTGTTCCAAGATTTGCTTGTTAATTTATTTTTGGACCATATCCCTGGTGTGGTGGCCATTATAGGAATGCCACTTCGCTTCCACCCTTATGATCATGGTAGGCCGGCTCTGAATGAGACCTCCTATCCTGCATTTGACAACTTTCATATTTTGTTTTTGTTTTCTTTTACAGAGCATCTCTTTTGTTTATTTTCACATCAGGGTGGTTCCGCACTCCTTAAGAGCGGGGAATGGTGGAAGAAGTCTTACAATCCCAACAGATAGATATAAATCATTCGTTCTTATTCCCAAGTAGTGATCAAAAAAGATTTTAGGGAAATAAAGATCACCAATAACAATGGAACTGGTAAATGACAATGACAGTGAAGATTGTTGAAAATAATACTGAGAGGGGGGGTGAATCAGTATTATCAAGCAATTTAATAAATCTTCCTTATTTGATCTTGAATTATTTTTGCATGTCAGTACCATAAAATAATGAGCATGAAAAACAGATAATCACACCAAAGAACACAAGATGTAAGGTGGAAACCCAATGTGGGTGAAAACCACCTGCTGCAATATGTCTCTATCTTCTTTCAATTTAGAAACTTCTTTTACAATGATTTTGTACTAGTGCAGTCCTTTACCAGTACGCAGGCTGCAACCTGCAGAGAGCTACAACTCTCTCTCTTTCTCGTTTTCCAGTCTACTCCTGGAAGGGAGCTACAACCCCCTACTTCCTTTCATAAAGCATCAGATGATCAACAAGTACATAACAGATATAGACCACTACAGATATCAGATCAGTAATAACAGAAACAACCCAGAACACCTTATCAACAGAGAAATTCAGTCAACAGAACATCTTAAAACAAAGACGCAGTTTTTCTTTCTGTGGCCTGCGACCCGACGCCGTTAACTTTCTGCTACTCTGCGTCCACACGCAGATATCCTTCTGCTCCGCTGCGTGCCCACGCACTGTTCCTGTGACTGCTCTGCGTTCTGTTGCTTCAGGGACGCACCCAAAGATACTATCGCGCCGCGTCTTTCGCTACAGAGACGCACCTGAAAACATTATCGCGCCGCGTCCTTCTGCTTCAGAGACGCACCTGAACCTTGATCGCCCTGCGTCCCCACGCAGGTCTCTTTCTACTGTACTGCGTCTCGGCGCACTTACCCTTTACAGTATCAGCGTCCCGGCGCACTTGCCCTTTACAGTATCAGCGTCCCGGCGCACTTTCCCTTCACTGAACCTGCGACCCTTCAGATGTAAAGAATATGAAGACTTCAGAACAGACCCAAACAGTCAGATCTACAGATCTGATCATGCACCATAGAGATCACAGTCCATTAGAAGATTCGCCCTCTTAGATCTGGACTAGATCTCACCAAATAAGATATTCAACCCAAGACACTTGCCCAATCCAAATGAACTCCTTTGCTTCATATAGGCAAGCTCCTCCCCAAAACATGGAACAATACCACGAGCCGACACCATAGAAACACAAAACCATCGGCTAGATACCACACAAGAAACCCCCACGTGCTTTTCTCTGCCTTGAAATGTGTGCACTGGGTAGACGCACCCCCTGAACGGCTGGCCGGCGTCCCTGGACGCGGGTTCTGCATGGTATACCTGCGGGGACGCACTTTCTGAACCGATTGCCTGCGTCCTTCTTAATTTTCAACAAACTGAGAGTCTTACCACTAGAGTTGCCATCAAGTACAACATCTGTAACATACAGTCATACCAGAAAACATAATGCCAACAATCTCCCCCTTTGGACTTGATGGCAACCTCACAAACTTCAGCTTCATTCTCCCCCTTTGACATCAAGGGCAAAGGGTATGCTCCCCCTAAGCTCATGCTCCCCCTGAATATGAACCAGATCTGCAGCAACGCACCACCATGAAAGAGATAGAGACATATTGCAGCTATTTCCAAGATCTCCTTCTCCATAATGCCAACAATGCATTATGTGCTCCCCCTGAGCCTGTACCACCAATAAGAAGAAGTTCAACAAGATGATGCATCAACAACCCCCAGCTTTTGCCTGAGGTATTCAAACGTGTCCCTGGGCAATGGTTTGGTAAGAATATCAGCAACTTGTTCCTTGGAAGGAACATACTCCAACTTGACTTTCTGTTCAAGCACTTGTTCCCGAAGAAAATGGTACTTGATTGGTATGTGCTTGGTTTTTGAATGCATAACCGGATTTTTTGAGATGCTGATTGCACTTGTGTTATCACATAAGATGGGGATAGGTGGTGTACAAGTGATTTGAAAATCCTGCAAAGTCTGCATCATCCAAAGGAGTTGAGTGCAACAAGATGCAGCAGCAACATATTCTGCTTCAGCTGTAGACAAGGCAATCGAACTCTGTTTCTTGCTGAACCAAGATACCAGTCTGGAACCCATAAAGAACGCACCACCACTTGTGCTTTTCCTGTCATCCACGCTTCCGGCCCAATCTGCATCTGTATAAGCATGAAGAGTAAGATCTGTATCTCTAGGATACCATAAGCCATAATTTTGAGTCCCTTGAAGATATTTGAAAATTCTCTTTACTGCCTGAAGATGAGTCTCCTTCGGATTTGCCTGAAATCTTCCAACTATTCCAACTGCATGCATGATGTCCGGTCGGGTACCTGTCAAATATAGTAAACTTCCAATCATAGATCTGTAGGTTGGTTGATGTACTGCTGCAGATTCATCATTTGCACTGAGACTACATCCTGTGACCATGGGTGTACATACTGGTTTTGCATCTTCCATGCCATATTTCTTCAAAATCTGCTTGAGATACTTGGTTTGAGATAAAAAGATTCCTCCTTTCTTTTGTTGGATTTGCAAACCAAGGAAATATGTCAGTTCTCCTAGCAAGGACATTTCAAATTCTTTCTGCATGACCGAGGCAAAGCTTTGACTCATAGCTTCTTCATTGCTGCCAAAAATAATGTCATCTACATACACAACAAGTATTAGTAATTTGTCATTTTCAATTTTTATATACAGATTGCTATCTGCTGAACCTTTTGAGAAGCCTTGTTGATGAAGATATTTGTCCAACCGGTAGTACCAAGCCCTTGGAGCTTGTTTGAGACCATAGAGAGCCTTTTTCAATCGGCATACAAGATTTGGATCATTTCCAAGAATGAACCCATCTGGCTGTTCAATGTACACTTCTTCTTCCAAGTCTCCATTCAGAAAGGCTGATTTCACGTCCATTTGAAATACTTTGAAGTTTTGAAAACTTGAGAGAGCAAGGAACATTCGGATGGCCTCAAGTCTTGCAACAGGAGCAAAAGTTTCTTCAAAGTCTATTCCTTCTTGCTGCGCATACCCTTTACAAACAAGTCTGGCTTTGTTTCTAATTACTTCTCCATTTTCATTCAATTTATTTTTGAAGACCCATTTTGTTCCGATAACATTCTTATCCTTTGGTCTAGGAACCAGCTCCCAAGTGTTGTTCTTTTCGATTTGCTCAAGTTCTTCATCCATTGCTTTCACCCAAAATTCATCTTTGCATGCTTCTTTCACATTTTGTGGTTCAGTAGAGGAGAGTAATGCCAAATAGCTTGAAGCTTCTGCAACTGTTCTTCTTGTTTGTACACCTGCTTCTTTCTGCCCCACAATCTGAGATTCTGGATGATTCTTCTGAACATATCTGGATGGAGTTTTCTCTTCTATTCTTGTCTGCTCCTCTGGTTCTTCTTGAGGTTCTCCTTGGGGTTCTTCTTCTTCATCATTCTGTCTTTGAGGGTAGCCTTCATCTTCTTCTATATCTTCATGATGTACTTGCCTAGGAATATATCCCTTCTCATCAACCACTACATCAATGCTGTCAACAATTCTGCCAAGTCTTTTATTGTAGCATTTGTATGCTTTGCTATGTGGAGAATAGCCAAGAAGAATGCCTTCATCTGCTCTAGGTTCAAGTTTGCCAAGCTGCTCATCAGTATTCTTGATATAGCATTTGCTCCCAAAGATTTTGAAGTGCTTTACCGAAGGAGTTTTACCACTCCAGAGCTCATGAGGAGTTTGAGTGCTGTTCACCCGGACATTTGTCTTGTTGAGAATAATAACCGCAGCATGTGCAGCTTCACCCCAGAAAGTTGCGGGAGTTCCTGATTCATCAAGCATAGCACGAGCCATTTGTTGGATTGTTCTGTTCATTCTTTCAACAACTCCATTTTGCTGAGGAGTTCTAGCTGTAGAGAATTCTCTCCTTATCCCATGTTCATCACAGAAATCGAAAAATTCATTTGAAGTAAACTCCCCACCTCTGTCAGATCTGAGGCACTTAATTTTGTGACCTGATTCATTTTCAACCAAGGCTTTGAAGGTCTTGAATTTTTCGAATGCTTCATCTTTGTGCTTCATAAGTCCTAACCAGACAAACCTGGAGAAATCGTCAATAAATAATATCAAGTATTCCTCTCCTCTAGGTGTTCTTTTCCTAAATGGGCCACATGTATCTGTATGTACTAGCTCAAGAGGCATGCTAGCTGATCCCTCTTTCTCTGGAAAGTTAGTCCTGGTTTGTTTTCCAAACTGACATGATCTGCATATGGTGTTGTCAGGAATTTTGATATCTGGAAGATCGCGAACTGCCTGATATTTGCATGCTTTCCTTATTTGTGAGAAGCTTAGATGTCCCAACCTTCGATGCCATAACCAGTGCTCTTCATCCTTGCTAAGATAGCATTGTTGTTGTCCTTCTTCAAATATGTACAGATTATTTGGAGTTCTTTTGCCTTTGAGTACTGTTTTACCTGTATCAAGATCACGAACAAGACATCCATTCGATCTGAAAATAACCTCGGTTTTTTGATCACACATCTGGCTGACACTTAGTAGATTATGCTTCAATCCATCAACATACAAAACATTTCCAGCCTTGACCTTTTCTTTCAAAGGAGCAATACCTTTTCCTTTTATAGTTGCAGGAGTATCATTTCCAAAAGAAACTTTCTTTCCCTTTTCTAAAGTAGAATAAGATTCAAGTTTTTCTTTATCACCTGTCATATGTTTCGAACATCCACTGTCAATGTACCATAGATTTTCCTGTCCTTCTGCATAAAATGCTATCCCACATCTTTCTGTTTGAGGTTCCTTTATTCTCCATGTTTTGGTGCTTGTGGCTTGTTCCTTTTTCTCCTGAAACCTGCTCCTGCATTCAGAGTCTTCATGACCAAAATTATTGCAAATAGAACATTCAACTTCATTTTCAAGAACCGAAAAGTTGTTATAGGTCCTTTTTGTAATCCCTGTCATACTTCTTTGTTTTTGAGCTTCCCTAGTCATGATTGTTTTATATGCAACACATTGAGCTGCTTTGTGACCAAAGTTATGGCAAGAAAAGCATTGTCCATTGAAGAAGCTTCTGCGGTTATTGAATCTACCAGCCAACTGATTGTAATTTCTATTTTCATCTATTCTTGAACCAAACTGAGAAGATTTTACCTGTGGCTGGTTGTAGCTTTTGTTCACCCTTAAGATGGATTGTCCCTGATAGTTTCTGTTTGTAATTCGTCCCTGCTTTACCTGATTATCTTCATTGTTCTTCTGCTCATTTCTTCTTGCTGCATCAAGATAACTTTTTGAGGTGGATGCTTGAGAGGTTTCTCCATTATAGCCCAAACCTGTCTTGTTTAGAGGAGACCGCTGCACATTGATAATCTCATCCAAAGTTTCAGATCCTTTGACAAACTTAAGATTAATAGCTTTTGTTTTCTCAATTTCTTTTCTGAGACCAACAATTTCACCTTCTAGTTTTTCAAGATGTTTTTCCTTTTCATCAATTTGAAATTGCAAAGTATCAATGATCACATTCTTTTCTTCTATGCATCTCTTGAGTCTAGTAATTTCATCATAGAGATTATCCACATCTATAGCATCCTCATAATCATCATCTTCAAATGCCATTAACAACTTATATTTATTACCTTGTTCATCTTCATCACTGTTTGATAAGCCATCACTATCTTCATGGGTGTAGTAGCTTTTCTTATTTGCACTTTGTTTCCTGTTCCATCTAGCAGGTTCTTTTCCTTTATCCTTATAAGGACATTTTGCAGCATAATGACCTACTCTTCCACAAGCAAAGCATTTGAAAGGTAGCTTACCTCTGAACCTTCCAGAACCCCTTTGAAGATTTCTGACAAAATTTGATTCTTCTTCCTCTTCTTCTGGAACATGGCTTGCTTCATAGTAATCTTCTTTGCCTGATGCCTTAAAAGCAGCTTCCCTTCTGTCTGATGGACCTCCCTTTCTCATTTCATAAGCAGTTAGAATTCCATGTAGCTGAGACATAGTGAGAACACGGAGATTTTCCTTTTCTTCTATTGCAGATACTTTAGATTCAAACTTGGGGGATAATGATCTTAGAATCTTTTGAACTACTATAGTCTCTTTTATTTCTTCACCCAAATTTTTCATACAATTAACAATCTCATCTACCCGAAGAAAATAATTAGCCACACTTTCATCATTATACATCTTGAGAGTCTCATATTGAATCCTGAGAGTTTGAAGTTTAGCTTGTTTTACCTGTTCATCTCCTTCATAGCTAGTGATCATTTTGTCCCATATCTCTTTTGCTGATTTGAAGTGCATGACCTTCATGAATTCTGTTTGGGATATACTTCCTAATAGAGTACTGACTGCTTTTGCATTTGTTTCATACTGCTTTTTCTCAGCTGGATCTGTAGGAGTAGCTGAAGGAAAAGCATAGCCTGTTTCTACAATGTTCCAAACTTCTGTACCAAGAGATTGAAGATATGCAGTAACTCTTACCTTCCAATAATTGAAATTTGTCCCATCGAAAATAGGTGGCCTGATTGATGCTTCTTTCTCGTAGTTGCTCATGATGAACGATCTACCTTCAAGCGATCAAGCTTCTCTGAAGGACCTGCTCTGATACCAATTGTTGAAAATAATACTGAGAGGGGGGGTGAATCAGTATTATCAAGCAATTTAATAAATCTTCCTTATTTGATCTTGAATTATTTTTGCATGTCAGTACCATAAAATAATGAGCATGAAAAACAGATAATCACACCAAAGAACACAAGATGTAAGGTGGAAACCCAATGTGGGTGAAAACCACCTGCTGCAATATGTCTCTATCTTCTTTCAATTTAGAAACTTCTTTTACAATGATTTTGTACTGGTGCAGTCCTTTACCAGTACGCAGGCTGCAACCTGCAGAGAGCTACAACTCTCTCTCTTTCTCGTTTTCCAGTCTACTCCTGGAAGGGAGCTACAACCCCCTACTTCCTTTCATAAAGCATCAGATGATCAACAAGTACATAACAGATATAGACCACTACAGATATCAGATCAGTAATAACAGAAACAACCCAGAACACCTTATCAACAGAGAAATTCAGTCAACAGAACATCTTAAAACAAAGACGCAGTTTTTCTTTCTGTGGCCTGCGACCCGACGCCGTTAACTTTCTGCTACTCTGCGTCCACACGCAGATATCCTTCTGCTCCGCTGCGTGCCCACGCACTGTTCCTGTGACTGCTCTGTGTTCTGTTGCTTCAGGGACGCACCCAAAGATACTATCGCGCCGCGTCTTTCGCTACAGAGACGCACCTGAAAACATTATCGCGCCGCGTCCTTCGGCTTCAGAGACGCACCTGAACCTTGATCGCCCTGCGTCCCCACGCAGGTCTCTTTCTACTGTACTGCGTCTCGGCGCACTTACCCTTTACAGTATCAGCGTCCCGGCGCACTTGCCCTTTACAGTATCAGCGTCCCGGCGCACTTTCCCTTCACTGAACCTGCGACCCTTCAGATGTAAAGAATATGAAGACTTCAGAACAGACCCAAACAGTCAGATCTACAGATCTGATCATGCGCCATAGAGATCACAGTCCATTAGAAGATTCACCCTCTTAGATCTGGACTAGATCTCACCAAATAAGATATTCAACCCAAGACACTTGCCCAATCCAAATGAACTCCTTTGCTTCATATAGGCAAGCTCCTCCCCAAAACATGGAACAATACCACGAGCCGACACCATAGAAACACAAAACCATCGGCTAGATACCACACAAGAAACCCCCACGTGCTTTTCTCTGCCTTGAAATGTGTGCACTGGGTAGACGCACCCCCTGAACGGCTGGCCGGCGTCCCTGGACGCGGGTTCTGCATGGTATACCTGCGGGGACACACTTTCTGAACCGATTGCCTGCGTCCTTCTTAATTTTCAACAAACTGAGAGTCTTACCACTGGAGTTGCCATCAAGTACAACATCTGTAACATACAGTCATACCAGAAAACATAATGCCAACAAAGATTAAAAGTTCACATCCTTCCTCCTGTTCTTTTATTCATACTGGCTTCATAGTGATAGCGATTTATGATATGCTGATTTTGGTATCTCATGGTTTCTGTTCACGGCATAAGTTCACTGCTGTATCTAAAAGATTGAGGAAACCATGGTCACAAAGCATCCTCCATAAGGATGAAAACATGACAATGTCATTCGTAGGATACCATTTCTTTGAGAGGAGGCACTGAAAATCGCAAATGTTGTTCCTTTTGAGAAAGGAACAACAGACACGCTCAAGTGCTGTTCCTTTTCGCAAAGGAACAGCAAAACACACAAGTGTTGTTCCTTTTCGCAAAGGAACAGCGAGACACACAAGTGCTATTCCTTTTCGCAAAGGAACAGCAAGACACGCAAGTGCTGTTCCTTTTCGCAAAGGAACAGCAGAACACACAAGTGTTGTTCCTTTTCGCAAAGGAACAGCAAGACACGCAAGTGCTGTTCCTTTTCGTAAAGGAACAGCAAGACACGCAAGTGTTGTTCCTTTTCGCAAAGGAACAGCAAGACACACAAGTGCTGCAAAGGAACAGCAAGACACCCAAGTGTTGTTCCTTTTCGCAAAGGAACAACAGAACACACAAGTGCTATTCCTTTTCGCAAAGGAACAGCAAGACACGCAAATCCTGTTCCTTTTCGCAAAGGAACAACAAAACACACAAATGCTGTTCCTTTTTGCAAAGGAACAGCAAAACACACAAATGTTGTTCCTTTTTGCAAAGGAACAGCAAAACACACAAATGTTGTTCCTTTTCGCAAAGGAACAACAAAACACTCCAGTGCTGTTCCTTTTTGCAAAGGAACAGCAAGAACACGCAAGTGCTGTTCCTTTTCGCAAAGGAACAGCAAAAACACACCAGTGTTGTTCCTTTTCGCAAAGGAACAACAAGAACACTTGGAAAAAAAATCAAGGAAACATATATACAAGATGTTATGTACAAGTTATGAAATGAATTTCTTAAGCTATAGGTGAGGAAGATTGCGCTTCCTCCCCCAAAATTTTCATATCAGTATCTTGTCGCAGCTGTTGACAGAAGGATTCCCGAGTGAGTGGCTTTCGATAAAGGCGAACTCGGTGGCCATTTACTTTGAATGCATATCCAGAACCATCAATTGTGACCAGGGTAAGGGTCCCATTATCGTGCACCTTCTGGATTTCGTATGGTCCTAGCCATCGAGTCTGGAGTTTCCCCGGGAAATCCTGAAACCGAGAGTCGTATAACAGAGCCCAGTCTCCTTCATGAAAGACTTTATTCTTGATCAGTGCATCGTGCCATTTAGCCCGCTGCTGTTGAATCAATGCTGTATTCTGTAATGCAGAGAGCCTGATTTCATCTAATTCATTAATCTGTTGTAATCGGTTGATTTGTGCCTCACTCAGATCTAGGCCGACTTCCTGTGCAGTTCGTAGCGTTTGGATTTCGAATTCTATGGGGAAAATTGGTTGCTTTCCAAACACTAATTGATAGGGTGAATAGCCTGTAGTGCTTCTCCATGTGGTTCTGTAGGCCCACAGCGCCTCAGGTAGTCGAGCGGCCCAATCTCGTCGATGCGATGCAATGGTTTTTGTTAAAATTGATTCTATTACCTTATTACTACTTTCTACTTGCCCATTTGCCTGCGGATGGTATGGGGTAGTAATCTTATGTTGGACATGGTAATTGTTAAGTGTTGCAGCTAATTTATTTCCAACAAATTGTGGTCCACCATCGGTGATTAATTCTCTCGGAAGTCCATAACGTACAAACAAATGGAACAAGAATCGTATCACAGAGTCTTCTGTCGCCCTAGGTAATGATTCGGCCTCGACCCATTTAGTAACATAGTCTGTCGCCACCAGAATGTATGTCCTCTGATTTGATGATGGATTGATGGGCCCAACAAAGTCCATAGCCCATCGTTCGAATGGCTCAATGACCAATTGTGGTCTCAGAGGCATTTCATCGGCTTGGCCAGGTTTTCCTGCTCGCTGGCAGCTGTCACAGGCTTGTGCAAACTTTTTCGCATCCTTGAAGATTGTAGGCCAATAGTATCTGGTCTGCAATACTTTATGTGCCGTTCTTTTTTCAGCGAAATGTCCCCCGCATGGCCCGTCATGGCAAGCTTTTAGAATGTCGAAAATTTCGTCTTCTCGAATACACCTTCTGATTTGCATGTCTGCCCCTGTATGGAACAAATGGCCTCCAATCCATGAAAAGCGAGTGCTTTTCTGAACAATCTGCTTGCGTTCCTGAGGGGTTAAGTGTTTTGGTAACTTACCGACTACGAGGTAATTGGCGACATCGACATACCAGGGTGTTCGAACAGCAACAGCAAAAAGGTGCTCGTCAGCGAATTGATCGTCTACTGCTGCTGTTTCGACTGCTTTCGGCATCCGTGAGAGGAAATCAGCTACAGGGTTCTCCTTGCCAAGTCGATCCTTAATTGTGATGTCGAACTCCTGCAATAAGATCAACCACCTGGTTATTCTAGCATTCGTAACAGGTTTATTTGCCAAATATTTGATAGCAGAATGATCTGTATATAACACAACAGGATAGCTTGTAATATAATGTCTAAATTTGTTAACAGAATGTATTACAGCTAGGAATTCCTTTTCAGTAACAGTATAATTAAGTTCGGCAGAGGATAAATTTTTGCTGATATAGTAAATAGCATATGGCTTCTTATCCTCTTCTTGTCCCAGGACTGCACCAATTGCTGTGTCGGAGGCATCAGTTGAGATTTGAAATGGCAAATTCCAGTTGGGTCCTTGAAGGACTGGAGCTGTTGATAACATATTCTTCAATTCCTTAAAAGCCTGGTCGCATTTTTCTGTCCACAAGAAATCAACATTGCCAGTCAAAGCATATAGAGGTGCAGCAATACGTGAGTAATGTTCTATAAATCGTCTGTAATACCCAGAAAATCCAAGGAAACTGCGTACCTCTGTTTGAGTAGTGGGAGTAGGGATGAGCAAAAGAATCTGAATTTTAGCCGGGTCTACCTGGATGCCAGCTGCTGAGATGTAGTGCCCTAGAATGAGCCCTTCTGTCATCATCATGTAACACTTTTCGTGGCTCAGGCAAAGTCTGGTAGCGATACAACGTTGTAGGACTTTCTCTAGGGTATCCAGAGCTGGGTCAAAATCATCTCCATACGGTGTAAAGTCATCCATATACACCTCAAGTCCGTCATTTATTAGGTCTGCAAAGATGCTGAGAACAACTCTTTGAAATGTAGCAGGGGCATTGCATAGGCCGAAGGGTAGTACTCGATAGGCGAACGTTCCCCAAGGGCAAGTAAAGGTAGTTTTATCCTGATCTTCAGGGGCGATTTGGATTTGGTTATATCCGCTGAAGCCATCCAGGAAAGAGAAAAATTTCTTCCCTGCTAAAGTGTCCAGTACTTGATCTATAAATGGGAGGGGAAAGTGATCCTTCTGTGTGGCCTTATTTAACTCCCTGTAGTCCACGCAGATCCTCCATTTCCCATTTTTCTTGGGTACCGCCACTAAGGGAGAGACCCACTTACTGTCGGAGATGGGATAAATAAAATTAACGTCTAAAAGTTTCTGAAGTTCGGCTTTTACTATTTCTTTTAGATGGGGGTTGAGTCTTCTTTGTGGCTGGCGAACAGGTCTTGCATCCTTCTCTATATAGATGTGGTGGGTGCATAATTGAGGATCAATCCCCTTCATGTCAGGGTAATCCCACGCAAATGCTCCCTTATATTTTTGTAACAGACTAACAAGCTTCATTTCTTGATCTGGTGTCAGGTTGACGTTAATATTTAGAGTCTTACCAGGTTCGATTTCCACTACTTTACTATTGGCAACAACAGTTACTGGTATTGTTTGGTCATGTGGATCTTTTAAGGGGTCTTCTTCTAGCTCACTATCAAATGCTGCCTCTATCATAAAACACTGTGTGTGAGAGCTAGATTCAGTTTGACTGATGAAGTTATTGATAGCATCATCTTCTATCTGATCTTTAAAATCTAAAGCCTTCTGTACAGTTAATGGGGCTCTGATATTGTTAGTAAGGTATGCCACAGGATACTGATTGGTTTTGATCATTGGCAGGCTTGGCTGTGCTAGAGGATATAGAACGAGATTTTTAACATCTGGTCCTTTAGTTATAGTCATGTTTCCCTGCCGGCAACCAATGTAGGCGTCGGCAGTAGCAAGCCAAGGTCTTCCTAATATTAGCAGATGTCCATCTAGTCGGGTTTTTGGATTAATTACCAGGAAATCGGTTGGAGAATCCCAGGAATCTACGGAAACCATGACATCATATAGAGTACCTTCGGGTCGAACTACAGATTGATCTGCCAATTCTAACAAGGTAGAAGTAGGTTCTACCGATGTGATGCCAAGCTTTTGGCAGGTGGAAGTTGTCAAAATATTGATTGCAGCTCCCAAGTCGAATAAAGCATTAGGCAGGGTTTGTCCATAGATTTGGACAGTTACAATTGGGTTCCCGGGATCTTCATATTTGATAGGTGTCTGTTTTCCTGATAACAGGTCGGATAAAGTTCCAACTACTTGGACTCTAGGGTTAGTAGTTATATTCCTCCTTGATTTTTTTATGCACAGTTCTTTTATGGTCTTTGCGTATATGGGAATATCTTGAATGGCCTGGAGGAATGGAATTTTTATATACAGGTTTTGTAACTCTCCCAGAATGTCGAAGTCTGGATGTTGCACTGGTCGCGGTATGACTAATCGTTCCGAGAAAGGAGGAGAGGATGTATTTGTTTGTTGATGGGTCTGTTCCTTATTTACATCCTTTTGTTGTAGTGGTTGTTCTATTGGTAACTGATCTTCAATGTGACCTATTTTGTCTCCCTCTGTTTCTATGAGATGTCCAGATCGTAACTGAAGGTCATTACACTCCCTTAAGTCAAGTCCAGTTTCTGATGTGTCTATAATTTGGATGGATTGGACTGGTCGATTATTAGGATTAGGGTTGGGTTGGGCTGGGAGTTGTGGCCTTAAATTAGACTGGGGGTTCTGTTGTAAGGCTGGCAGAGTTGGTTGAGGGAGTGGAATGGTCCCTGTTGACTGATATGTCGATCTTGGCCAATTGGTCTGCCAGGATGAACCTTGTGATGTGGGGGGAATCCATTGCGGAGGGTATGAATTGTTCTGCCAATATGGTGGGGTGTAGGGAAAATTTGGCCATCCGAATTGGTTTGTCTGATTCATCCATGGATTTGGAGAAGGAAATGGCTGTGATGACCAATTCGGGACGGGGGTGTGGGTTGATTTTGCCACATACCATATTGCTGAGCATTGTATTGTGGAGGTTGAAAAGAAGAAGCTGGATCCGAAAACATACCTGATTGCCTTGGTTGCCATTGGCGACGTTGGTTAACAAAGTATGCTGGTTCTGATTCTTCTTCTGCTTCCTTGTATACAGCCTTCAATCCAGGAAGGGAGGGGCAGCTTTCAGTAAGGTGGTCTTTCATACAGATAGCACAGGCTTGAACTGTATCTAGCAGACATTCTTTGTGGCTGTGTTTTTTTCTGCATCTGGGGCAGAAAATTGCCAGATTTTGCTCTGCCTCCATTTTCTTTTGTTTAGCCTGCACAATATCAAGCTGAGTAGTTAATGTCCCTAGGATATCAGTTTTAAAATTTTCTAGTAAATTCCCAAGTTCTACCCGTGTTACCCCTTCTGTTGATATTTTGTTATCTCTAACAAACCTATCATATTCTGTTGGTTTTATCCTTGTTCTACCCCTTGAACTCCTAATACATAAATTAATGATATCGGCAAAATTGTCTTGGTAAATATCTCCTTTTCCCATGATATTCAACGTTTCGATCCACTATTCTTTCATACCTCTAATTAATGCAGTTTTCAACACATTGTCAGGCAGAGGTAATGATGCACAAGGGGATCTCTGTAAATTATACTGGAAGCGTTCTACATATTCCTCTAGAGTTTCATTTGGTCTGGCCGTCATTTGGAAGATTTCATCTTTCAGTTCCCTTGACCTACAGTAATCTTGATATTTCTTGAGAAAGGACTCTTTCATTTGCTCCCAATTGTTTATGACTCCACCACCTAGACCCATAAACCATCTCAAATCTGCTCCCTTCAAAGTAGAGGGAAACAACTTTAATTTTTGAGGGTCAGTGGTGTAATCATACCCTATACATAACACATTGAATTCAAATAAGAACGCATCAGGGTCCTCTGATGTCAGTCTGTGAAACGTTGGGATGTGTTGAAGAGGAATTGCCTTCATGGGGGTATTCACAGCAGAATCTACTATAGGATATTGCAGTGTAGAAGTTTGGGCATTTGGCTGATTCTGCGCCATGGGATCGAAGATGTGCCAGTAACCTTCCGGGATTTCTAGGAGGGTGTTCCTAGGTTGAGAAGGGGCGGCCTTGGCAGGGGCTGTCTTGATGACACTTCCCTTATCCGGGATTTCTATCTGAAGGAATGGGGTGCTTTCAGTATTAATTCTGGCTGCGCTTCCCTTATCTCGGCTGTTTAACAGCTGGATTATCCTGGAAGGAGATTTCGGTTCCTCTATTTCCCCTGTTTCCCCCTCTCCTTCACAAAGGTTGCTTAAGTTCCCTTCTTGCAACCGTTCAAACACAAGATTTTCAATTTCTTGGAAGTCCTATTCAACAGTCTGACTCTGCACCTCAGCGTAGGCTCCAGATGGTGACGCTGTAGCCTGAAGGGAATTGGTAGGCTGCTTAAAATAAGTCTTTCTGATGCCTACTGATGGCTGAGATTCAGTTTTCTTGTAGATTTCATCTATGAAGGTCGTTCGGCCAAGGGTCACCGGTCCTTTGGCTTTCTCAGGTTTGGCTGGGGTTTTGGTATTCTTTTCTAACTTTTTCTGCTTAGTCATGCACTCTAAGAACTACTAAATCCTATCAACCAGCAATTCTACTAAGAGAGCGGACGGTGGAGCAGGGCTTTTACGTGCTCCGTACGCAGGTTCTTACCTTCCGTTTTTAAAATCCAACTCCCCCCTAGCAGATTTGCGCACTACTCTGTAAAGGGCAAATGGCTATTACTCCTCCCCGGCAACGGCGCCAAAATGTAGAGCTGTAACTAGGGTCTCTCACACCACTAATTATCCTACATTAATAAGTCAATCCGAGAACGTTCTGTTATTGCAAGGAGTAACTCAATCCGAGGCTGTTTGCCCGAGTAATGCTCGGTAGTATAGTGTCCTAATGGTTTGAAAGGAAACAGATGCTAAGCTGGAACGAAACTAACCCAAAAGATAAAATCACGCAAGGAAGTTGATCAGTCAAGGGTATGGAAACAATAACCTATCCCTTTAGAAACTGATAAAGAAAGGAAATCAGAGCATGGACTTATAGGTCTGGGGCTAAGCAGCGTCTTGCTGAGGCTCACGATAGCCTTAGGCCTGCTCTCACACTTAAAACAATAAAGGCAGGTAAATCAAGCAGCGAAAAGTAAAATGGAACAGAAATCTGGAAATGGAACAGCAGTAAGGAAATGGAACAACAAGAGTAAATGGAACAGCGATAATAAATGGAACAGCAATGATAAAGGGAACAACAATGACAAATGGAACAACAAATAATGGAACAGCAATCCTCAACCGTATGTACACGTTCCCTACTACTACAGCAATCTGAGAATAATGGATGATACGACTATGTTCCTGAACAAGGTAATATTGCTTTCGAGTCTTGCAAATACTATTTCACATGGATCTGATAACAATAATATTCATACAAACATTCCGCTACAGAAATAGCTGAAAGACGTAATTCGAATGGATCCACTTATACAATGCAGAGACATGAGATAAAAGAACTCATTCAGATGTCAGTTATAACGAAACATAGCATATCATATAGAAGATGTATCAGATTACTTAAATAATGGAAATAAACAAACCACACAGTATAATGATACAAAAGCAAGTGTCCTTCGGAGCTGGGCCCTTGGCTGCCAATGGAACACTGCCTGAAGTTACTCCAGATGTAGAGACGAAATGAACACCAAGTCTTTTATATTAATTGCATCAACAAAAGTATAACAAGGTCAGGTCTCAGAGAGACTCAATAATTACAGTTGGTTCTGAAATTGAAAATTACAAAGACAGTCCTCCCCGTTCAATGGCGTGGTGCCTTTATATAACAGAAATGACGGAGGTATCTAGATAATCAAAAGATAACTTAAAGCAGCGATCCCTCAGGATCAAGGATCCTGAGGGATTCGCTAATCGTTTGATTCTTCTCTTTCCCTTCTTGCGTTCTCCGTATCAGTATCCCGCCTTCTTTCTTTGGGCTATTCGGCTCTAATTTTACTTGATCTTGTCCACATTCGGTTCCCTGTTGGCGGGACAGTAGTTATTTTCCCTTTCCTTCTTGCTTTCAATCGCCGATCCTTTGTTTTCGCGTCTTCCTGCATAGAAAACGTCAATCATTAGCACTTAAGCTTCCTTTATCGATTGTTGCACATTTTATCAAAACCCTTTATCTTCTTTGAACTCATAATGCAGAAAAGGTTATAACTATTATTGAAAAACCACTAGATTGCTAGTCAAAAGCATACCTTCCAGGTGCTCCACAATGCCAAGCTTCTCTCACCATATCACATCTCTCTTCATCCACCATGCCATCATTACACCCATCCAGTCACCATCTACGTGGCCTAGTCCCATCACAAGCTCATGTCAGCCTGACGTTGCGCGAACCTGAATCAACTTACACACCTGTATATTGGATGGTGAATAAGGCCCTTCATCTGAAAACCTAAATGATCTTGTGTCAAGGAGTTGTGAGCATGATAATTTCATAGTGGCATGTGGAAAATGCTACATGTCATCCCTTGGTACACTTCACACTCAATCATGAAATTCAATGAGCGATTGTCTAATTATACGAAAGGTTGTTGCGTGACCCTCCATGTCGACCACCTTCCCCTTATATGTCCTCCATGTTAGCTCCATCTATCACCTAACATGTTGTGCCAGATGATTTTTCATGATCTATTAACAAGCCAGGTGTTTGACCCCATGTCCTACTGGTGGCAATGTGATATCACTGGACCTTCCTGCCCAAGAAAATTATGCACGTGGCTAGATTTGATGACTATGAATGCATGCTTGGGGCTCATTTTAGGAAAATTATCGTATAATCTAGTTCGCACACATGTAGCCGCCAAAATTACCTAATTTAGTAAAATTCAAGTGCAAACCAAACAAATTTAGGTTGTGACTCAAATATGTTCGACAATTCATCTTGTTGAGGACTTTGCATCCCAAAATTTAAACAAATTATGTTATTGTTGTGGGGAAAAGTATCCGATGCGGATGACACTAACCCTTTCTAAAGGTGACAGACTTTAGCAACAACTGAATGACAAAGTTTTCATGTTCATCTTTATAAAAGCACAGAGAGATTAGAAAGAGGATCAACCAACCTGGTGTCTTGCGCTTAGTCGATCCTTGTCCTTCTCGCTTTGTATCCCGTTCCCAGCTCTTTACTCTCCAAGCCGATCCAGCTACACACAGAATCTGCACAACAAAAGGGAGCAAACTACGAGATACAAGCAATCATAATTGAAGCATGGATTAGGTCGCATCAAATATACATGTAAACACAAAAGCATCTATGTAAAACAAGTATATAGAAGAACATGCAAACTTTATTGATAGAAAGTAACAGGATTCCAGAGGAAGTTACAACCAATGATGTTGGCCCCAATCCAGCAGCACCTCCTCGGCAGCAAGAACTCTCTTCTTCACCTCTAGTAAAACAATCACCCAATAATCCTGGCAGTATACCAACAGCACCTCCTTGCTTATACAAAATTCCAGCCTCCTTAGACCTCATAGAAGAGCTCTATATATAGGAGAGAAGAGGAAAGGATGAGTCAGCTTGAGACTGACATGAAGCTGCCTTGTGTCCTCTCCATCTTCAGTTAATCTTCAGTTCCTGTGTCCACTTGGAGATCCTTGCTTACACATGGTGATCAAGTACCTCTTACTCATCACAGGGCGAATCTCATGACCCAAGTGTCAGTTTGGAAGCTTCCTGGGCAATTGACACCTTGCAGGATGACTGTGCCACTTGGCCAATCTCGCCCAGCGCAGGTAGCCTTCATTGTTTATGACTTCCAGCGCAGGTACAGAGTGGGACAGTTGCAATACAGCGCAGAAGCTCAGTTAAGCAGCTGACATGATCCAAAATAAGCCTGTTCTGAAGTGTTTTCAGGTGGAGAACTGATTGGAAGTGCTGTTGATTGATGACCTTGTTCTTTTAGGGGTAAGAACAACATGTTTAGGGACTGAGGATCCCTGTAATTATCGACATTTCCTGCTCCTTGACGCGAGGCACAAAAATGTCTATAACAGTTGCCCCCTAAAGTATGAGGCCGTTAATCGGGTGAAATGCTTTAGCTAGAGGGTCCGAAGTTCGTTCCAGTGCTGAGGAGAGTGCCCTGTAATACAATACAATACAATACATTATCTTTCATTCATCATTATTCTCATGATCTAGCTGAGGCGGGTATTCCCATGCCCAGCTTTCTATAAATACATTTTGGTACATATGACAGACGATCGTCTGAAGACAGACTGATAATCTTCCGCTAAAATTATCATCCTTTGAGGAGGATGATCATCTGTTGCAATGATGTACATGGCAAATGCTTTTATATTTCCTGAATATATATCACAGCCCGGATGGATGAAACTAGATCCGGGGTCTTCAAACTCGTTCGATCTTCACTCTAAGTACAAGTCGATCCATGTGAGAATTACGCTGAAGTCGAACATGGAAAGACATCGCTTGATTACCGGTCAATAATGAAAACCGTTAACAAGCGCGAGAGGAATCACCAATAATGACGATGACCCTCAAGGTACGGCAGTACAATTCACGTGGCGTGAATAAAGGACTTGGCGTCGAACGCCACGCAAAATCTTCTGGTCGAAGGTCATTGATGTATACCTGTCGCCGGAAGTGAGAAACTTGCCATTGAGGCATGCAAGCTTCAAAGTACTGATGGGGGCGTTCCTAGATCGACTTCTTGGATAATGAGCTGAAGTCGAAAAGAAGTGATCCGTCAAAGGAGGGCCTTGATGAATCCCACATCAATGACACGGAACGGAGCTAATGATTTAGTGGAGGTGAAACAAACTGTGACATATGATTCAGGGTGGCGATCATGAAATGGATGAAGGAAAATGTATGGTAGTGGATGGGACACGGTTGACACTTTCTGAATGACCCCTCTTGAACATATAACGACACTGATGTGATGGATCGGTAGCATTACCCCGAATGGATGGTGTGGCGAGGACCATGGTGATGAAACCGGTGAATGAGACAACCCAACCCGATGTGATACGGAAGAAAAGTGTCATGTTCAAGAGTGACTTGCTACCTCTAAACTTTGATGTTCTCCCAATTTTTCCCCAGTCATTTCTGACCAGTACCTCTTTATTTTTGTCAAGCTTGAGGAGGATAACATATGCTTGTTCTATAACCTGCCCTTCGGGCAAGCCCATCGCTAAGATTTAACGAGCCTAGCGATAGGGAAACTCGTTCTCGTCTAAAGACAAGTTTGTCGCTATTTAATCATTTTAACGAGTCTAACGACAAGGAAAACTCGGTCCTTTTCATTTTTAGAGAGTCTAAAAAGGTACAGAAAGTCAACTCCATAATTCCTTTTTCGTCATCTAATCCCTTAAGTCCGAAAAAGTATAAAGCAATACAGAAGGGATGGCTATTCGGTATTTTTACGAGCCGAACAAGACAAGCGCTCGATCTTTTTGTGTAATAATCCCTCAGGTCCAAAAAGATTAAAATCTAGAGGAGGGATAGCTTTCGGTCGTTTAACGAGCTAGAAGGCCAAAAACTCGGCAAACTTTTCATATTTTACGAGTCAGTGAAAAGAGCTCAAAGAAGACTCGTCTTTTGAGGAACGAGTGATAAACAAGGATAGCAACAGATTCCAGGTACAAATTGGAATTTCCAATCACGGTAGTGTCATAAGGAGGGCTAGGTGAAATCACTCTTCGCAGCTGTTCCTCAAAATAGGTAAACACACATATGGGGGTGAACGATCGGCCAAATGAAATGGAGGTGACGGATGAAAACACGACCAAGGTTTTTAAGGCTTATAAATTTACGATCGCAATGGTTATTTACCTAGATAGGTTCATTTTTTAATGAGCTTGAACTTTGGCGGAAAAACTCTGCTCACACTTATTTATTTTTTAACGAGTATAAATTCCGTGGTAAAACTGCTCGTTTCATGGTCAAATTTAATTTTTTACTTTCATTAGCTTTTCTCTTTTCAAATGTAGTACTTCATTATCAATTGCTGCAACAAATTTTGTTAGAAATGGATAATAATTGCATGAAAACGAGAATATAACCCTAATATTTAACTTTAAACGGTGTAAAAAGTCATAAAAAGGGGTTTTTACCTCTCATTTACCATTTCATTTGCATTTTGCTTGTTGGAGCTCTGGAGGTGCCTCTTCTTCCTTGATTTTCACCAGCTGATTCCGGGAGATTCTGTGGACGATTTTCGGCGCCGTTTGGACCGGGTAGGAGCTAAACTTTAGCCCTTCACTTTCATGGTTTCCTTTTACAGTTTCATGCCTGCTTTTCAGTGTTTCTGGGCCCCAGGGGTTCCATTAGGGCGCCCTGGCATCAGCGCAGGTTCCCCTTTCGAAACTTGCGCTGTATTCCAGTCAGCTTTGAGGCAAACTGAATTACAGAGCAGGGGGAACACTCTCTGCCTGCGCTGGGCCCAAAAAGACTGAGCTTGCATGAGTTTTTTGATGTTTTTTCGCCAGATTTTCATCAAATTCAGGAACTTACTCATTCTCTTGTTTGATTGTAGGGAACTTTGGACAAAATGTCCCTTACATGGCGAGAACGAGAACATGAAGCAGAGGACATGGTTGCACTCCATGACCCAGTCACGGTGAACGCGCTTCGGAACTGTGGCCTGCTGAAGTTCTTCCGTATCTCTAGCATGAGAGCCCAGATTTCTTTACTGCAGTATATGCTTGATGCTTGGGATCCTGTTAACCAAGTATTCCAGATTAGGGGGAAGTCCTTTCCCTTGACCATAGAGGACATGTACTTCTTGACTGGGTTGTCAAGGCGGGGTGCTCCCATTTCTTTGTCAGGTACGGCTCGAGGGACTACTTCCACCAGAGACTATATACGTCAGTATTGCCGGGAAGGTTCACAGCCGAGCAAAGACGGCAAGATCAATATCCGTGACATCACTGACAGGTCTCTCAGATCCATTCTGTTTACTATTGGTAGGATGGCCGGTAGCGCAGCTTTGCATGTTGCCAACAGATCTTATATGCAGCACGCCTTGGAGTGTCTCCAACCGAAAGTGTTTAACTGGTGTGATGCAGTACTTGTTCAGATGAAAAGTCAATTGACCAAGGTAAAGGACGGGGGGCTGAAGAACTTCGGATTTGGTTCTATTCTCACTGCCTTTGTCTTGGAGAAAATCCCATTGATGCAACCTCAGTACATCTTGCTTGATGTGCCTTCTCCGACCGAGCCACGCATGCAGAGGTGGGTTGACCATATGTCCCGGCATGCTGGTCAACCTCATATTACATTCACTGAGTCCTTCTTTAGGTGGTTCGAGCGTCAGGAGATGGCATTTTCTGAGTATCCCTACGTGGGTATGGACTACCGAGGTGATCCGGACTTGGTGCTTCCGGATGGCGAGCAATGGGGTGCTATTGGTAAAATCTCTGACCATATCACTGTTTATTGTTTTCATTCATGATGTTTACTGTTCAAAACTGATCAAACTCTTGGGTGTATGCAGATGTTGGTCCTGTTCGTCCAGTAGCTCGTCCACGGTCGCCAGTTGCTGCCCCAGCAGCAGAGCCTGCTAGGAGAGTTGTTATTCGCGACCTTGGTGATACTGAGATACTTGCAGCTGTGCAGGAGCAGGTTGAGAGCCTTACTCGTGGCCTTCCGGATGTACAGATTGACGAGTTACCTTTACAGTTGCAGCGACACACCATCGGCGTGCCTAGACGATGGACTCGTCTCTTGCGCATGATCGCACAGACCGTGACGTACTTTCATGAGCACCATTAGGCTAGGGTGCCCCCTAGCATCTTTTTGAGTTCTAGGTCGTATGACCAATTTTGTTTTGATTACAGCACATTATGTACAAACTATAAACAGCTTTATATATTTTGATTTTCGGAGTTTATTTCAGTTTATTTGTGATCCACTTACATAGCACCGATGCATCTCTTTTTATATATGTTGTAAATGTCTATCTAATACATAGTTTGCCAATGAATCTGTTAATGTGTTCAAGTTTCTGGAAATATGCTGGTATTGAATTGAATCGAACTCTCTTTCCAAAATCTTAACTCTTAGAAACATACGATAAATAGCTGGATTGCGGACTGAGTATATACCAGTGAGCTGTAGTATCACAAGTTGTGAGTCTAGCCTGACAATTAGTCGGCGTATACCATGAGCAATGGTATCAGAGAGGAGTTCGATCAACGCACTATACTCAGCGATATTGTTTTTCGACCGTCCAATACACACACCTCTGAAACTCACTAACTCGCCGCTTGGATCAAAAATGGCCCAGGCAGCGGAGGACAAATTCCGCGTACTACGACTCGCTCCGTCGGCATATCCCACATATGTTTTAGAATAATTCGACATCTGCAACAAACGAGAAGGGTGGATTACTACCGAAACAAACATTTTAGCGAAAACAAAATACAACCAAAGCACTCAGGTTACTATTTAGGCATAGTAACGCTTGAGGTACAACCCGTTACGGGGTTGCGCCAGTGGTATTCCGTCATAATCCATTAACTCGTAGGCTCCTTTTGCTAACACCCTTTTAACAATATAAGGACCCATCCATAAGGACTGAAATTTTCCTGCTCCTAATTTATCGGATTCTTGGTCGTAAAGCAAAACCAAGTCACCCTCAGAGAAGTTGCGCGGTTTGACATTCTTATCGAACTGTGCTTTGACTCGTTTCTTATGAGCCTCGTTCGCCAAAGCGGCGTCACGACGGTTTTCATCCAACTGGATCAATTCCAGGAAACGAGCCTCTTCTTCTGAGGTTCCGGGGAGGAGGTCAATTGCGAGTTTAAGTGACGAAATTTCGCACTGGATTGGTAAAACTGCCTCCAGGCCATACACCAATTGGAATGGTGTGAACCCAGTGGCGTTTTTTACCGAGGTTCGGTAAGCCCATAGTGCTGAGTACAGGATTAGATGCCATCTTCTTTTATGAACCCCGATCATCCTTTGCAACATACGCTTCAGGACCTTGTTGATTGCCTCAACTTGTCCGTTGGCTTGTGGATAATACGGAGTAGAGCTGTCGTGAGATAGCCCTAATTTGGCAGCTAATTCGATCATCATGTGATTGCGAAAATGCGATCCATGATCTGTCACTATAGCTTGTGGTACGCCGAACCTGGCAACTACATGATTGAAAAAGAAAAGGGCAGCTGTTTCACCAGTGTTATCCAATGTAGGCATCGCCTCGGCCCATTTGGTAAAATAGTCAACAGTGACTATAATATACCCATGCCCCCCGGTCGAGGTGGGGTTACATTGCATGAAATCGATGCCCCACTTGGCAAAGGGCCCAACAGCAACTATCGGCTGTAAGGGTGCGGGTGGTCTTCTGGTTTTGCTATCAAAGATCTGACATGCATGGCAACTTCTGACAGCTATTATGCAATCTTTAAACATAGTTGGCCAGAAATATCCTGCTCGTAAGATTCTTTGTGCTGTCGCATATCCAGATTGATGCCCCCCGCACGCGCCTGAATGACAATCATTCAGGGCTTTTTCGGCCTCCTCATGGGTAAGGCACCTCCTCAGAACCGTATCGATGCCACGACGGTAAAGTGTATCACCGACGATCATGTAGTCTTTAGATTGGTATCGTATACGCTTCCGTTCCGAGTGTGAGGTATTAGGCCTAAATTTTTGGGTTTGGAGATAAACAATGATGTCTCCATACCACTCATCGCTTACTGATATCAGAAACAAATTTTCATCCACGATTGACTCTTCTGATGTATCATCGTTGGACGACGATGGGAGATCGCATAATAATTCCGCGAAAACTAGGGCTTTCTTCGATTTGGATTTTACAAAATCTAAATCAAACTCTTGAAGGATGGCTATCCATTTTGAATATTTGCCCCCAAGCAACTGTCGCGATAGTATATATGTCATGGGATTGTAATCTGACAAAACGGTAGTTTTCCTAAAGAGGACATAATGTCGAAACCTTTGAATCGCTTGAACAGCAGCAAGCGCTAGTTTTTCAACATAGGAATATTTACTTTCTGTGTCATTTAAGTTTTTACTTAAATAATAAATAGGATGTTCAATTCCATCGACTTCTTGCACTAAGACCATCGCAATGGTCGTATCTGCTGCAGCAAGATACAGGTTAAAATCTCTTTGATAGTCCGGGGCGTACATTAATGATGCTCTTACTAGACAATCTTTCAGAGCGTCAAAGGAAGCTTGCGCAACCTGGTCCCAGACAAAAGGTACATCCTTTTTCAAAAGACGAGTATAACCCTTTGCAAGTTCTGCGTAATTAGGAATGAACCTCCTCAGAAAGTTTGCTTTCCCTTGGAGTTTCTGAATCTGAAGCAAATTTGAAGGTGGAGGCAAATTAATGATTGCCTGAACCTTACAGGGGTCGAGACGAATCCCGTCCTTAGAAACCACAAATCCAAGTAAGCGACCAGAGCCGACGCAAAACACACACTTATGTGGATTGAGTCTTATCTTGTAATGTCGGCAACGTAGAAATATTGCTCTCAAATGCCGCGGATGATCAGTCCGCTTCCGCGAATGAGCCGGAAGATCGTCGAGGTAAGGTTGAACGATGTTCTTGATGTCATGGAAGGCATAATTCATTGCCCTCTGAAACGTCACCCCTGCGTTCTTTAAACCAAAGGGTAATTTTCGATAAGCGAATGTGCCCCAAGGACAGATGAATGCAGTCTTAGACTGGTCCTGTGGGCGGATATTTATTTGATTATACCCGGAAAATCCATCCATAAATGAAAAGATTTCACATCTGGCGCATTCATCAATTATCTGGTCGATGAAGGGTGTAGGGTAGTTGTCCTTTGGACAAGCTTTGTTTACATCCCTATAGTCGACGCACACTCTTATCGTCCCTTGTTTTTTCATAACAGGGACAATATTCGATACCCAATCGGTTAGAGGAACCGGGTAGATGAATCCAGCATGGAGGAGTTTTTCAACTTCCGCCTTAATGGCAGCGGATTTCTTCGGATGTACCTGCCGAAGCCGTTGTCTTACTGGTTTGATATCAGGATACATTTTAATTTCATGTTCAACTATGCTCGAGTCAATGCCTGGCATTTCATCATATGACCATGCAAAGACATCTCTAAATTCGCGAAAGAGAGCACTATATATTTCTAGTTCTGAAGGGGAACAACTTTTGCCGACATGAATATTCTCAACAACATCAGATTTTGTCGAGATATTTATGGCTATGGTCTCTTCAATATTGGATAGGTTTCTTTCTGAATCCACCGTATTTACAGTATTTGTTAGGAATTCAAACACTGAAGGGTGGTATAGGTCGTGATGAGTTTCTTCTTCACACTCTGGAAGAAGGGAACGATGGTGGTTATCATTCCATGGTGCCCCCTTAATCATCATTGATTGCAAGATTCCTTCGTCAGTCCCATGAACTTTTGACCATGGATCTAATGGGGTACCATATTCTTCGGACCTATCTACCCAAACGCTTGACGAGCGTTCTTTTGGGCTCGCCTCCCATGCCTGAAACATTGATTGCTACAATATTTCAATAGGGCTAGGGGGCAAAACCATTTGATGATCCATGACGACTTTGTCTTCTGCGACCTTCGATGAAGATACCATGTTGCATGTTGCTACAAACGGGATATTCCCTTCATGGAACAGAGGTGGCAACGCGAAAGTTCCCATCATTGTGGGATCTTTTAGCAAGCCTACTCCTATATCTTTTATTGAATGGTCGCTCCCATGGATCAGGGGAATGCTTCCAGTAACTTGTGAACCATTAGGGAGGAAATTCTGTTGGTCGACGATCGTAATCCCTCCTTCAAATGGGAATGCGATCTTCCTAAAATATGTCGACACTACAGCTGCCATGGCATATATCCATGGTCTTCCCAGTAGAATGTTATAGTCAAGATTGCCATCAATGACTTCAACATCAATATCTACTGTTTTTCCTCCTAGTTCAACCTTAAAGTTATTTAGGATTCCGTACGGAGTGTACGTCCTACCGTCAAATGCTTTCAATGTCGTCGAAGATCGCGACAATGTTGGAGATCCAAGAGTTTTCCAGCAACTCATCGACATGATACATGTCGATGCGCCCTCATCAATAATCGTTCTATGAACAGTTTTGTTGAGTGCTTTCACTTGAATAAGGAAAGCTAATTGCGCTGGTAACTGAGGATCATATCCTTTGTGATCAAAGGATACAAGATTGGAATCTTTAGGATCCACTCCACCAATTGCTGATAACAATGCCTGTCTTTGGGATGGGCAATTTTGTAGTACCTCAAGAGTCGACATAGCAGATGGCGATTGGGCCAAATCCTCCACTACATTATAGTGTTGCGCCGCTCTGGCGCGAGGGTTGAATGTCGACTTGTGGACTACTCCCTTAGGTGGCTTTATTGTTAATTCATGCGTGAGGGGGGGTACAAATTCTGCCGAAGTTGTTGTCGAACTACTGGGTTGATCTTTCCCTTTGTCGTTCGACACCGGCGGATTTCCATAATCTTTATTCCTAGTCGATATCAAAGCATCACTTTGCTTAGAAACTGACAGCATAAGCACTTGTGACGGGGAAGCATTTCCACTATCAACCATATTCTGACCTGGGGCAGGAAACGAATCAGTCAACACAGCTGAAGTTTGGGAACTTTTCAGGAACCTCTTCAACTCAGCTTTGAATGGACAGTTCTTTGTTGAATGATTTTCATCACATATTTGACATGGAGGAAATTGTTTCTTTTGCCCAGGAGGGTTTGAAGAAGTTTTTTGAGGGGATGATCCACCTTGTTTCTTCTTCTTCCCTTTGTTTTGTTTCTTCTTGCTTCCTGGTTGATTGGAGTTTTTGTCTTTATCTGTAGATACAGCATTTACCTCCGAAGCAAGAATCTCTTGATTTGCTTTTTGATTCGAAGTCTTACGGGCTTTCTTATTCGAATCCCTTGTCGACTTAGCGTTTGCAGTTCCAATCACGCCATCACCGGCATGAGAGTCACTATTCGATCCGGGAGGAGGAGGGATTGAAAATTCCGGTCTGGGGGCATCAGGTATCTTATCATAGAGCGTGCCCGACTGAGTATACACTAAGTCCAAATACTGAGCACGAGCAATAACCTGCTCCTCTGTTACGACGCCCCCCTTGGCCACATCTTCTGTAATTGCCGGCAGAAGCGACTTTATAAACCACTCAGCTAATAGCTGATCTGGAACATAGGTCTTTACCATTCTGCGACGACGACGCCACTCATGTATATGATCAAATATATGTGTGGCGGTTGTCTGCTTGAAATTAGTTAGGATTTCTGTTCCAGTTTCGTACCTTATAGGTAACTGAAAGTGTGTCAAGAAAGTCGTGGCTAGGGAACTAAAATTGTTGAAAGAGGCTCTAGGTAATTCAATATACCATTTGGCCGCCGGACCAGTCAATGTCCTCTGGAAAAGATGAAGCCTTATTGAATCATCATTCAAGGTATTCGACGAACACCACAGATGGAATGTCATCACATGATTCGACGGGTCTTCGCCCGGATTTCCATTGAATTTAGGAATGTCCGAAGGAAGTTTGTGAGGAATCGCTGGCCACCAATGGGCATAGGCGATTGGATCGTTCGTCAATCGATGTAAATCTGGTAATTCTAAAGTCGCCACGAATGGCAACTGCTGATTCAGGTTTGGCGAGGCGTACCCAGGGTACGATGGAATCGCCTGAGCAGTAGGTCTTTGCATACCAGTATAATGCAACTGATGTTGATATGACTGATATGGTTGGTGGGCTTGGCCACTGTAAAGTGGTTGGTTTAACCCGTTCTGAATATACGGTTGCCCACTATTCGCAAAGATCTGTTGCTCAGATCCCTGGTATACCTGTTGAAACTGAGGTTGTTGGTATTGCACCATCCATGGTTGTGAAGCCATGTTTTGTTGTGCAACACTAACCGACGGCCCAAGATGCGGGGTTATGGTCCCCGTTTGTATCTGTGTCGTCCCGGCAGTTGGCGATTGTGGTTGTGTTGCAGGGTCAATTGGCTGTTGCATTACAATTTGGGGTTGACATACAACAGACATCGATTGAACTTGCGACACGGTTACAATTGCTGGCGTCGTCGGGATATGAGACATAGGTACACTTTGTTGCATAGAATATACAACTCTTGGTTGTTGGGGTAACATAGGTACCCAACCACTCGTCGTTACTTCAGTCAAACCTGAATGTGGTTGAAAACTGCCGTATGGGTATCCTCCCGAAAGAGGAAGTGAAAGGGCATATTGCCCCCCATACGGTAACAATCCGGAGCTCAAGGGTATAGATGGCCTTTGAGGACTGGATGGCCCAAAATGATTCCCAAAGGGATCAATTTGTCTAGTTTCAACATAAGAATTACCGGGTATTATACCGGAAGAGCAAACTGGAACAGACCAAGTTGTCATAATAGTCCCTGGGTGGACTCCTTCTAGTTGATGAGAACTAGTTGGGACAAATGGTATGCCGGCAAACATCGTTGGAATGGCAGCAGGAGCTTCTGCTGTCGCTGTATCGTTTGGCACAGTTCTAGATGTCGACGGTTGTTCAGACATTTTAAGTCTATCCAATAAACTTCCTAACGATTCTTCAGGAACTTCTTGTGGCGATAGACAAACTTCTGATGCAGAAGGAAAAAGAGTGGAACCTACTCCAAAATGAATTGGAGTATTTGCTTGCTGGTCCTCTACGATTTCTTCTATTGCGATCAGACCAGGAGGAAGAGGCAGACCGTCAGGTCCGTAATAGATTTCTGGTGCCGAAGAAGGGGTTGTTTCGGCAGCGACAGTTGTTTGAACAACAAGACTCTGTGGACCGGTTTCAAATGGAACTGGTTCAGTTAAACAAGTACTTGTTTTCAGACTAGGATCAATACAATTGTCCTTCTATTGCCGTTGAACTTCTTCAATAGAGGCAGGGATTCCAGAAATATTGGGAGTGACCAGAATCTCAGATGTTGTTGGAACTTCCGTTCTGACTTTAAAAGGAGATTTTGACCTGGTCCAGCGAGATCGCTTTGCTCGTACTACTTTCGGTTCCGGAGACAAAGATGGTCGACCTGCAAGCCTCCCTGAACGACGGGGTTTTAATTGACTTTCCTCCACGATTGCGGATTACTTGATCAACTAAAATACAAAAAGGGGAATTATGTTTCCGTATTGAATGAATTTTATTAGACGCTTTTAGACACAACTTTGCTTTTTCATGTTTTAAGAGTCGAGAAAAAGCTAAAGATGACTCTAGTCGCCTTCGATGTATTAACGAGCCCGAAGTGACAAATGCTCGGTTGGACCTTTTCAATTATAGAGTTTGAAAAGAGCCAAAAGAAACTGCTCTGGAGATCTAGGCAGAGGGTGTGCCAAACCTTTCGCGAAACCACAGAATACGTTTTACGGTACGGGTGGTCGATCTTCGTGAATGCTGTGTTCACTGCATCGCGATCAGTAGGGTGGTCGACACGGCTTCCTAAGGATAAAGGATAATTGCCTATAGGGGTCTCCCAATATACGCGACGGTACGCGGGAGCTCAAATCCGTATTAGTGCTATCGTCCCTCAGGAGGAATCACCCACCTTCGTAGAGATCGACAGTCACTACGTTTAACGACGCCGGAACACGTCTCTACCTAGACCTCTACTGTGAGTGTTATGTTACAATGCGTTTTTAGATTCATTCAATATATTTTAAGTTGATCTTGTTTATCAGTTTGTCTTTCAGGATCACCACGAGATGTATTGGTACAAATTCCTAAATGCAGCTAAAATGATAAGCAAGCTTTCACAATCCTTTTAGCTTTGAAAATCCTAACTACTGAGGGGAGAGAAAAACAATATCTTTCCACACAGAGCACAAAGCACAAACTAATGCACTTTCTCCTAGATCAGACACCCAAACTTATCAAAAATGCAAATGCAAGATGCATGTATTTCTTTTCTTTTCCTTTAATGTTGATGCTTAACAAAAGGAAAACTGTTGTATGACTTTCGAATTCAATTTGAAGCGTAAACAAACAAGTATTGTCTAAATGAAAAGACGCTTTACAGGTACTTGTTTTACACCAAAAATATATGAATTCAAACCATAAAGTGAAAACAAACCAACTTAAACAGCTATGAACAGTAATAACACTAACTCATAAGATCGCAATCTAAGAGGCCACAGCTACTAGGTTCGCTTTTCACAATGGGAAATTGTAACTGAAACAAGAAATACTGAAAGAACGTTTACAATTTCATCACACAACTGAGGCGGAATAATGTCAAGGAGATAAGGTCTACAGCAAATACAATAACCAGCAAGCAATCAGCCAAAAACAAGTGCAAACAGGGCCAAGACACAAAGGAAGAGCTGAGCTAGACTAAGGCCAACTGGACCAGCGCAGGCACTGGTCTGCCAATCTCACTCTCAGTGCAGTTCCCGAAGGGAGCACCTGCGCTGTAATGCAGACTGCCTGTGGACAGCCTGCACTGACTTGCGAGAGTTACGTCTGCTAAGAATTCCGGGTCATAAAAAACTCAAAAATGTACTGTTTTGACTGAAATAAAATGCTATGGGTTAAGTACAGGCTAAGGGATGATCAAGAGGATAAAGATCTATCACAAAGAGTAAGGATTCATCTGTAGATTAGCTCTTTAAATCTTGAATTTGCTCAGCAAAGGAGCAAGAGTAGCAAAACCCTCTACTTCGCTTTTGATAGAGTCAAAAGCTTTTCGATTCGGTACTCCTTTCTTCAAGAAATGAATAGCAAAATACTACAACAACAAGATACTAGGACCTCCCCAGCGGAGTCGCCAGTTTGTTGTGGGGAAAAGTATCCGATGCGGATGACACTAACCCTTTCTAAAGGTGACAGACTTTAGCAACAACTGAATGACAAAGTTTTCATGTTCATCTTTATAAAAGCACAGAGAGAATAGAAAGAGGATCAACCAACCTGGTGTCTTGCGCTTAGTCGATCCTTGTCCTTCTCGCTTTGTATCCCATTCCCAGCTCTTTACTCTCCAAGCCGATCCAGCTACACACAGAATCTGCACAACAAAAGGGAGCAAACTACGAGATACAAGCAATCATAATTGAAGCATGGATTAGGTCGCATCAAATATACATGTAAACACAAAAGCATCTATGTAAAACAAGTATATAGAAGAACATGCAAACTTTATTGATAGAAAGTAACAGGGTTCCAGAGGAAGTTACAACCAATGATGTTGGCCCCAATCCAGCAGCACCTCCTCGGCAGCAAGAACTCTCTTCTTCACCTCTAGTAAAATAATCACCCAATAATCCTGGCAGTATACCAACAGCACCTCCTTGCTTATACAAAATTCCAGCCTCCTTAGACCTCATAGAAGAGCTCTATATATAGGAGAGAAGAGGAAAGGATGAGTCAGCTTGAGACTGACATGAAGCTGCCTTGTGTCCTCTCCATCTTCAGTTAATCTTCAGTTCCTGTGTCCACTTGGAGATCCTTGCTTACACATGGTGATCAAGTACCTCTTACTCATCACAGGGCGAATCTCATGACCCAAGTGTCAGTTTGGAAGCTTCCTGGGCAATTGACACCTTGCAGGATGACTGTGCCACTTGGCCAATCTCGCCCAGCGCAGGTAGCCTTCATTGTTTATGACTTCCAGCGCAGGTACAGAGTGGGACAGTTGCAATACAGCGCAGAAGCTCAGTTAAGCAGCTGACATGATCCAAAATAAGCCTGTTCTGAAATGTTTTCAGGTGGAGAACTGATTGGAAGTGCTGTTGATTGATGACCTTGTTCTTTTAGGGGTAAGAACAACATGTTTAGGGACTGAGGATCCCTGTAATTATCGACATTTCCTGCTCCTTGACGCGAGGCACAAAAATGTCTATAACAGTTATAATTAAGCTTTGGTCTTTCCTAGTAAAGGAATTTTATCCATTTCAAGAGAAACTTTTCCTCAGATGTAAAGGCCTTGAAATTCCATTGAATTAGTCTCCTCCACTGTAGTATTTAGATAAGATAACCACCCTATTTCCTAAACCTTGTTGTCTAGACTAGGAACCCCAAATTTGCCCTTAAATCTCATGGTGTCACCTTTAGATGTGAAGTTTGAAAGTCTTGGCCATTGTCTATTCCTATTACAATGAGGCATTGGCATCGTGTCATTTTCTTTCCTCGAGGCGCTAAGCCCAACCTGTTAAATGGCTTCTTCTTCTCCTACAAAAGGCTATACGAATACAAAAGGAAAAGGCAAATAAATGTGTTACCCCAGTGCAAGAACCAATGCCAAAGACTTGCCTATGCTATCTCTTGAAATGAGAAAATTATTCCATAATTTAGTAAAAAATATGGAATCATGGACCATGAGAAGGGATTTATATGGAACATACCCAAAAGTTGAGGCAGAGGTTGGAGGCAATGGAAGCAGAGCTTTGTCAGGCGAATGAGTATATTAGGAAATTAGAAATTCAGTGATTTCTCCAGGAGAGGGAAAACACCAATAACATGTCTTTCATGATAGCTAAGAGGATTGTTTGTTAAAATATCATAAGGCTAGTAAATAAGCATTGGGGGCATTTGGAGTTGGTGCAGGAAAATATTGAGATGGTCAAGGTTGCCTGTAAGGAAGTGGAGGTGCTAAGAGAGCACAATGGAAATACCTCATGCAAAGCAAGAATGGTCATATATTTCCTTAATCATATGACCAAAGAAGAAGTCAGAAAATCAAACCTTGATTTCCCCATTTGGTAGCTAGAGCGAGTAAGCTAGGAAAGAATCATAAGGTGATAACAAAAATAAAGGAGAAAGAAGGTAGAATGGTTAAGGAGATGGAAGAGTTTAAAAGCAAATGTGGAGAATTTTACAAGAAGAATTTCTCACCATTCTTTGATGAGTAGGGAAACTTGTTTCCCAAGGAGCATTTTATAAATGTTTTGAGGGATATTAAGGAGAATCAAGGTGACCTTGAAGGAGGAGATCACACCTCACAAGAGAAAGGCATTGTGAACCTATATAAGGAGAATTTTGAGCTTTTGTTCATGCTAAGGGAGGTTTTCAAAGAAAAAATGAGAGTTAACTATCAACCTATTATAAATATGGAGATGGTAATAGCATATGCATGGCTAGGCAATGTTCCAATGGGCAAGGATGGGAAGACCATAGTAGAAGTGTATAGGTCATGTATTCAAATAGAGGTTATGTAGGAAGTTACAAGGTAAGTTCCTCAAATAGAACACCAAAGGACACTGCACACAAGCATATCACAAATCAATGCACCAGTATTCTTGATGTGGTTAAAACCCTCAAAGAGGGAAACAGTCCACGACCTGAGCTAACGTGGCCACTTCAGGCAATTTATTAATAAAAGAGTGAAAATTTACATAAGCTTCTCTCATGAGCGGTTAACCTACAAATGACCCTCCATGCTCTTTAAATAGAGATCATGGACCAATTGGGTGTTAAGCCATAGATCAAGTGTCGGTAATACCGAGGAGAGAATTAACCATCGGATCATTTCATGTCTAGAACATATTGTGACTGTCAGATTGTAAGTTACAAAAGTACATAGTAAAGAAACACACTTTACCTAACTCTACACTAGACCAAGTTATACTTAGCTATTTCCTATGTGTCGGAATATCCTAACATCCCCCCTAAAGAACAAGTTGGGATAGGACTGAAGGATGTACAAATATGACACAATAGGAGAAGGAAGGAGGCACTAGAGCCTATCCCCCCTTAGTGACAACTTCCTGAACCCCAACCATAAATCGAATTTTAGTAAACTTCACCTCTGTGAGAGCCTCTATAAAGATGTCTGCAACTTGATCATCTTGTTACACTAAAAAATGTCACCATGACCACTTACAGTTAGTATGGCTCAAATCAACAGTCATGCTACCCTCTTAGGCAAGTCTTATGCCTCTGTTATCCATCTCAAACTCAAAGAAGAGAGAAAGTCTTGTAAAAAATATGTTTATCTCTGGGGTCGCAGGTTCTCTCTAGCCTTACCTGCGGGGACGCTGACCATGTTCACAAAAGGTGCGTCCTTGGACGCTCTGTATGTTAAGGGACAGGTGCGTCCTTCTGTAAAAGGCAAAATGCGCGAGTTTCATCTTAAAAAAGTTACTTGTGGTTACTTCTAGAACTTTCTAGAGGTCGGTTTGATGATTTGGATGCGCCTCCAGTTGGTTCATGTATCTCTATTAAGGGGGAACTTATCCCATCAATAAGAGAGCTATCCCACCCAAAGAGGGGGATTATCCCATTGATGGTGGACCTGAATAACCTCTTTACAGCACTATAAATAAAGACATTGAGCCAGAGGGAGGAGAGGTTGGAGCTATACATTTTCTTTGGGTAAATGCTGCAGGATTTAGGTCTTCCATTTAGAACCTTTGTGAGGAGAGATTGTCTTTGCTTGATTCTACTTGGAAGTGGGTGAGCTTTGTCAAAGTAGAGGAAAACCCTTGATGGACCCTGGGAGAAACTTGCACAACACCAAGGCCAGGTTGTAAGAGTTTCTTTGTTTCGTTATTAATACAAACTGGTTTATTTTTCTCAATAGCTTGTGTTAATGAGTTATTTCATGTGTTCCTTGGTCTGCATGTTGAATATATGTTTTATTATATGAAATGCAAGTGCTTGGTAATTGTTTGATTGTTTGTGGTTGCAGGAATTGACTTGAAGGAGGAGCTCATCCGGATCGTCAAGAACGGACCTCAACAACAGCGTTTTGGAATAAGGTAAGCCTAAACACTTGTAGTTTTCATGTTATAAAAGGTGTATTTAGAGAAAGATCACTCCATTTTGTCTTGTTTGTCATTAGAATGTCTTAGACATCTAGGAAGGTCAGCCGTGTCCGCACCCTTGACCAATTCCGTGTGACACATCTGTTGAACAATATTGCACTTCAAGAACATGGTCATGAATGATCTTTCTGATGAAATGCATGTGAAGTTCAATGTGTTTACTACATTGATGTTGGACTGGATCTTTGCATAGTTGAATGGCACTTTGATTATCACCAAAGTGTAGTTAGATGCTATTGCTGAAAGCCAAACTCTGACAGGATCTGACGAAGCCACATGGCCTCCTGACTAGCTTCTACGACACCATGATACTCTGCTTCTATCAAAGAAAGAGAAATGACACTTTTTTTCTTGCAAGCCCATGTAATAGGTCCTGAACCAAGAGTGAACACATAACCTGTAGTAGAATTTTGATCATCAGGGTCACCAGCCCAATCGGAATCAGTGAAACCGACTAATAGAGGAGATCCTTCTGCACTGTAATGAACCCCAAACTTAACTATACCTCAAACATAACAAAGTATTCTTTTAGCTACTTTCTAATGACTTTCGTGTGGGTTTTGCATAAACCGAGAAATAAGCCAACAATAAAGGGAAGGTCAAGACGAGTATCGGTCAGATACAAAGTTTTTCCTACAAGTTGATGGTATAAGGTAGCATCAACTTCAGGGGAAGTACAAGTGACTGAAAGTTTGGCTCCAGACTAAAAGGGAGAAGGGGCTAGGTTATAGTCTTCCATGTGAAAATGGCATAGAATATTGTTATCGGGAAATCTAGTGTCTATGTAGAGCTGCTAGTCCCACTAAGACGGGTAGCTATCTTAGAAACAAACAGATTACAGTTACTTTCTCTTTCCTTTATGAGAAGTAGATAGGAGAAGGTCAAAGAATACCAACGTCAATCCTTCGCTTGGTTCTTTGCTTGTTCCTTCTCCTCACGGACTGGTCTTTGCTGCTTCTCCCTTGACTACTCCGGTTCAAAGAGTACATATAAAGTCAAAGAAACATAACATCTTGAAAGTGCAGAGATCTACAATCATAAACAACATAGGACCAGATATATATTGACCACACAAATGCATATACTATCAAAAATACAAGAATGTGGAGGAAAACTTGAATAGCTTTATTAATATGAAGATTAGAAGAGAGGATTACAACCCATTGTTATGACCTAGCGTCATCCTCCCCGCATGAAAGCCCTTCTTCACCTCATGAAAATCTTAGATCACCCAACACTATGATATTCCACCAGGAAACCAACAAAACTTCCTTACAAGATACAAAATTCCAGCCTCTGGATCTCTGGGATGAGGGATCCATATATAGATGATTGCAGGGAGGTGAGTCAGCTTCTGGGATTTTGATTAGTGTCTTCTCTCTGATAATTCTTGATTCCACTTGGATATTGATGATCTCTTACTCATCCCTGGGCGAATTCAGAGAGGCAAGTGTCACAAGAGAAGTTTCTGGAAGATTCCATGATCATCCACCTTGCAAACTGTTTCTGCCATTTGTCCATTCCAACCCATTGCACCCTACAGAAGGGCTTTCTAGTGTGCATCGCATTTTTTACACTGGGCAGGTGGGATGCATCACACCCTTAGCACTGAGCAACCTGTATGGTCCATTTTTGACCCATTCTGAGTAGTTTCCTGTGGAGAACTTCTGGGAGATGATGTAATCAGCTAACCTTGCTCCTTTACGGCATGAAACAACACTTTTGGCGACTCAGGAGCCCTTGTTTTATGGACATATATGATTGGGGTTGCAGTGCCCAAAAATGTCTATAACAGTTGCCCCCTAAAGCACGAGGTCATTAATCTTTTGATGTCGGGTGAAATGCTTTATCATGAGGATCCGAGGTTTTTCGAACTGGAAGGTGACCTGTAATAAGATACAATACATTATCTTCATAACATTTTCATGATCTAGCGGAGGCGGGCATTCCCATGATCAGCTTTATAAATTCATTTTCATGTACATAGGATAGACAACCATCTGTGTGGCGGACTGATGATTGTGATAGAGCCATCATCCTTTGATTCGGATGATCATCTGCGCAACAATGATGTACATTTGATGTCTTTATTTTCCTGAATATATCATAGCCCAGATGGATGAAACTAGATCCGGGGTCTTCAAACTCATCCAATCTTCGCTCGAAGTACAAGTCGATCCATGTGAAAAATGTTATGGAGTCGAACATGGAAAGACATCGCCTGATTACCAGCCAATTATGTAAGCTGTTAACAGGCACGAGAGGAATCACCGATAATGATGATGACCCTCAAGGTACAACAATATGATTCACGTGGTGTGGAAATGGGACTTGGCGTCAAACACCACACAAAATCTCTCAGTCAAAGGCCATTGATGTAAACCTATCGCCAAAAGTGAGAAACTTGCCATTGAGGCATGCAAGCTTCAAAGTACTGAAAGGGTTGTTCCTAGGTCGACTTCTTGGATAATGAGCTGATGTCGACAAGAAGTGACCCGTCGTAGGAGGGCCTTAATGAATCCCACATCTATGACACGGAACCAAGAAAATGACTTTTGGAGGTGAAAACGATTTGATGATACAGGGTTTGGGGTGGCGGTCATGAAAGAATGAAGCGTAAAGGTATTGCAGTGGATGAGACACAAGATGGGTTGGTGAATTCTCTAATTGACTTCTCTTGAACATATCAACGACACTTGAAATGGATTGGTAGTGTTAACCCCAAAGATGGATGGTACGATGGACCAATGGTAATATGACCGGTGAACAGAATAACCCAACCCGACTCAAACATGGAGTGACAGTGTCATGTTCAAGAGCGACTTTGCTACCAATAAAGTTTCTTCAAGTTTTCTTCCCAATTTTTCCCCAGTCATTGCTGACTAGTACCTCTTTATTTTTATCAAGCTTAAGGAGGATAACATATGTTTTTTCTATAATTTTCCCTTCGGGAAAAACCGTCGCTATGTTTTAATTAGCCTAGCGGCAGTGAAACTCGTTCTTGTCTATATGGACAAGTTTGTTGCTATTGGTTTTAACGAGTTTAATGACAAAGATAACTCGGTCCTTTTCAATTTTAGAGAGTCTGAAAGGGACGTAAAGGAAACTCCAATAATCCTTTTTGGTCATATAATCCCTTAAGTCCGAAAAAGTATGAAATAACATGAAAGGGATGAATTTTCGATAATTCTAACGAGCCGAACAAAACAAGCACTCGATCTTTTTTTGTAATAATCCCTCGGGTCTAAAAAGATTAAAATCTAGAGGAGGGATAGCATTCCTGGTAGCTTTAACGAGCTGGAGAGTCCAATTGCTCAGCAATCTTTTCATATTTTACGAGTCAGACGAAAAGAGCTTAAAGGAGACTCATTTTTTGAGGAACGAGTGATAATTTCAAGTAGCAGCTGATTCCAGGTAAGGTTTGGAATTTTCCAATCACGGTAGTGTCACAAGGATGGCTAACAGGATCACTCTTCGCAGCTATTCCTCAAAAAGGTTAAACAATCAAATGGAGGCGTATGATCAGCTAAAATGGAGTGGAGGTGATGATGAGAACACGACCAAGGCTCAAAAGCTGATGATAATTCGTTCACAATGGTTATTTACCAAAAATTGGTTCATATTTTAATGAGCTTAAACTCTGGGGAAAACATTTTCTCATTGCTTAGGTTTAATTTTTAACGAGCTTGAACTTCACATAAAAACTGCTCATGATAATGGTCATTGATTATTTGATTTCATTTCTAACACTTTGTTCCTTCAATGGTTGTACTGCCTGTTCAATTGCTTCATCAAACCGATTAGAAATGAATAATACATGCTTAAAAAATGAGTTAAAACACTAATACTTTACTCGAATTACGTGAAAAGTAATTTGAAAGTGGTTTTTACCCCTCATTTTACCATTTCATTTGAACTTTGGCTTGTTGGAGCTCTGGAGGTGCCTTCTGTTTGGTCAATTTAGAGTGTCCTAAATTGCTATATTTATTGTAAATCCAGGAGTCGTAAACTGTTGAAGTGTGGCGCACTATATGTGCAAGATAACCTATTTCTTACTTTTTCACGTTTTTGATTTTTATTTTGTTTTGGGGGTTTTTATCTTCATTTATCTCCTAATGTGAAATGGAAATTCTAAAAGACAAGTATGGATATAAATTTTCAAGGAAATTATGTCCTTTATAATGATTTCCAAAACTTCAAACTTTAGAGGGTCTTAGAACATACTAATGATGAAATAAATTCTTAAAAGAAAATGAAAACATGCCACTATTCTAATCAAACAAATAGTGAACTATTGATCATGAAACCATTATCCCTACTGCTGTCTAAATACAAAAGAAATGAATTAAGCTATTTTACTCAAATAAATCCAAAAAATTACAAGTAAAGTAAAGCTAAAATCAAATTACATCAATTCATATTCTGACCCCTCGCCAGTTAGTCTCGCTATGGCTTTCAGAGGTAATCATCAACAACTTGAGAAATTTGATATCTAATTATAGAAAAGTAAACTTAAAATCAAATCACATCAATTCATAGTCTGGCCCCTTGCCAGTTAGTCTCGCTATGGCTTTCAGAGGTAATCATCAACAACTTGAGCAATCTGACATCTAATTGCAGAAAAGTAAACTTAAAACCAAATCACATCAATTCATAGTCTGACCCCTTTCCAGTTAGTCTCACTATGATTTTCGGAGGTAATCATCAACAACTTGAGCAATCTGATATCTAAGCTAACTAATAAAGCCAATGGACAAAACTGAAATAAACAAAACAGAACTGGAATTAAAAGCTAAGAAAAGTAAGTCAACAGAAAGACTAATTCCATGTCATTAGTCATTGTGAAAATTATATGCAAATGCCCAGGCTGCCTACTGTAATCTGGAACATACACAATGATCAACGTTAACAGCAATGTAAATCATGTAAAATCATGAACAAGAATGAAACGTTAGTACCATAGTAAATGAAATATACATAAGTGAATAACTATGGCATAATAAACATAAAGAAACACAGCATGAAACTGTACAAAAATAAGAAACAAAATCTCGGCGTGTGCAGGGGCCCTCTGCACAACCTCGGGCAATAGCTATCAATCAAGAATTATGCTCAGAAACAGAGTCTTCTCATATATTTCAAAATGCAGTCACAATAATGAAACTAGTGTCACGACATGGTGGGCTTTTTAATAGAAAAATTATTTTCAAAATACTAACTACTATGCGTATAGAAACACATTATTTATAACAAAATATTACATAACTATTTTCCTATAAACTGTGTTGACAGAGGACATGTAAATGGTAGCGTCCATGGATTTAGCATCATGCTGCCGAGATTATGCAATCTATTGAAAACGGCTTGTTGGATTCACATCGTGGGCAGCCTACAGGTGTTAGCATGCCTCCAGAAATCTTGAAACGGCCACAAAAATCTTTCACATGCTTGGAAACAGAGTCCTGTTGTTGTAGGACTCTTCTGTTTGACCACAGCTTGACCACCGTTGACCAGTGAATCCGTCTGAGCCAATAGGACTTGGTCCATGTCCAAGTCATTTCCAACTTGCCCATGTGGCTCGACTTGCCTGATGACACCTGCAATGTAAACTTTAACAAAAACAGCTGTGAAAAGTTGAAGCAGCTCCAGAAAGTGACAGGATTCTACAGCTTAATGAGCAAAAATCTAATTCAAACAGCAAACACAAAACATAGTTAAAAACCACTTTAAGTGCTCTTTTATGATTAATGTGCAATGATGTTGATAGCTCAGGAGGTCCAAGTGAATGGAAAAAGTCTAGGAAGGTGTATAGGAAAGATGCAAGTTCAGGGCTCAACATACCCCCACTGTGAAGGTGTTGCATGTCCCCATGCAACCAAAATTTTGACCATCCTCTCTTCAATCGATATGCTCTAACACCTCCGCCAACACATCCAGCCTTCTTCTCCTCTTCCTTGGTACTGCTAACATTCTAGGTTTCCTCATCAAGCATCTGAATTTGAGGTTGATAAGCGCTTTACTCAACCTCTTGTATTTCTTCTTCAATTTCCTGTTCTTTTTCTGCCACAGCCCCAAATGTAACATAGTGTTGTCATGAATGATCTTGTCCAATCTCCTTTGTTCCTTTAATGCTTCATTTTCTTTTTTAATATCTCTATTTAAGACCTCCAATTCAAAAACTTCTTGTTTCAACAACTGGACTAGAGCTTTTTGTGCTGTGTGAGGCTGAGTGGATGAAGTGCTTGGACCTGTGGCTATCTTTTCGAAGGATTCTATATAAGCATACATCTCTTGCTGGTTCGGGTCTATTTGGAGTGTAGTTTTCTTTGGACTGACCCAAAAATCCTGTTGAGAAGGACTGATTTCCAAATCTGGCCGAGAAGGACTCATATAAAAATCTGGCTGTGAAATGGAAGTATGGTGTGGGCTATAGTCAGGAGAGGTTACTGGAGGCTGCTCCGGTTTTTCCCCTCCCAAGTCAATAAATTGGGGTCCTTTGGTTTGCACTATCCTTAATTTCCCTTTTAGCCTGGAGCTTCTTCTTACATGTTGTGGACTAATGTCTTTTTCCTCCCTACTCTATTTTTCTTTTCCTTTCTTCTTGGCTGCAGTTGACTGTTCCTGAAGGTGAACTAGTCTTTCAAACAATACTTGATGGTCTTCTTCTGAGGAAGGTTATGGGGTTTGATGCACAACCTCAACACTTCTTTTCTCTTTTGATTTTGTTGGCTTCTTACCCTCAGTCTTTTCCTTCCTCCTTTTAGATAGTCTTTCTTCTCTACTAGTTTCTTCAACTATGTTAGTAGGAGTACTTTGAATTTTATCACTTATTATCTTTCTTCTGCTTCTTCTTGATGTACTGCTTTCATGGCCTTCTTGTGGATCTTGAAAGAAATTTTTGATTAGAAACTGCTCCCATGTGTCCTTCTTTTCTTTCAATTGTTTTTCTATCAAGATTTTCACAAGGCCATGGTGATACAAGTTTGGTTCTACGTCCCCCAGATTCTTTTGGATGGTTACAGACATCTTCTTCAAACTGTTCAGTAAAATGTATGGTAGATTTAGGGTTTTTCTTTCTAGGAAATTCATCAAACAACCGGGTGTGATACATATACATTGATAAAAAATGTCCCTCACAGGTGATGAAATTTTGAATAATCAACAATAGATTGGCGCACTTCTCTTCTAAAGCATGGACAGGGATTCCTCATTTAAAAATAGTTACATCCATACCTGGATTTCGTAGGATAACCCTCCAAGACTTCTCATCAAAGCTCTTGTTCTTGAACCAGCATTCACCCTCCTGCGGAAGTTCTATAGCAGCTGCTATAGATGCCTCGGTGACTGTAAACTTGAGGTCTCCAACTTCCACTTCCAGGCCATTAAAAGACCTCGCAAAAGTCTTTGTAATCTCCTTGTTGTAGCCCTTGAATTTTTGAATAAACCGTAACCACCTTGCATTTTTCAATATGTTTTTCACTTGCAGGTATCCTTCCAAAAACTTGGGCCCTTCAGGTTCTTCCCTCAACAACAGACCCATCCTCCCTTCTGTCTTTTAAAATTCGTCTGCGTGAGTAAGGGTTTTATTGGAGGTAAGACCACTGGGTTACGGGGTTTATGGAGAAGAAAATAGTGACTGTAAATGGAAAATAGAGAACAGGTAGCAGAAGTGAATTCACGGAATGGAGCAAAGACTGATATGAATAAGGTGGAAATGCAACTGTGGCTTCAATAAAATAGTAGGGGAGTAAAGTGAACCCGACATAATTTTAAACTGAATGGCTATGGAGTGGACGTAAACATGCTTATGAAATGGCTGTGGAATTTTTGCGGCATAGAGAAGCCATGATCAAATCAACCACGTCCCATAATTATAGGTGGAGTATCAAAGTACAGCCAAACACGAGTTAAAATCGGAGGCTTGATTATGAGGCCGTTTGAAAATAAATGCAAGGATTGTGGGGGGAATCATATAGAGACTGCAGAACGGTTATGGAGCTACCAACGCCAATCATTGCATATAATGGAGCTATGGTTTTATAACTATGTAAAAATGTGCTTTGAATGCTATTTGAAATAATTTTCTACTCATACCTTGGAATTCTTGCCACTTTTTGTCCATTAATCTTTGATTAGCTACTCCTTGTTGATGCTTTTAAGTGCCTCATGTCTTCACAATGTCCTCGGTCATACCTACATTTGATTTCATGATTATGTAACTAACATCTGACTGTCAATGTTTTTGAAAAACAGAGTGATAGCTGCAGAAACTAGGTTCAGCTGCGGAAACTGACACAACAATCATTTAACTGAATGGAGATGGATAGATGATAACTGACTGAATGAAAATGGTCATGAAAAAAAAAATATTGGCGGAATGGAATGAAATGGACGAAATGGAGTGGAATGAAATGAAGTGGAGTGGAATGAAATGAAGTGGAGTGTCACAAAACTATGAAATGAGAGAGAGAATTGTTTTTGGAAAATATAGGGCGTCAGGAGTTCCTGATTTTCGCCCGTATTTTCTATATAAGACTGCCAATCAGTGATTGGTTTTCAGGCTTACATTATTTTATTATTATAATTATAATTATAATGATTATTATTTAGAAACAGAAAGGAACAAAGGCTAGGCTGGTGGAGAAGAAGGATTCTTCTTCACCAACCTTATTGCAGAACTATCTTGAAATATTTTGACAAGTTCCTCTTTTGAGAGTGTCTTATGATAGATCTTTAATCTGTGGCCATCCACAATAAGAGGAGTTTGATGTTCATCAATGGTTTTGAATCTTACCACTCCATTGCTAAAGATTTTGTCAATCTCATATCGCCCAAGCCAATGAGTCTGAAATTTTCCTTTAAAATCTTTAAACTTGGAATGAAATAGCAATGCCCAATCTCCTTCTTGAAACTTTTTCTCTTTGATGTATTTGTCATGCCACTTAGCTCTTTGATATTGAACTAGATCAGTTCTTAGAATTGCCTCTTGTTTGATCTCATCTAGCTCATTCAATTGCTCCATTCTATGCTTTTGGGCTTCTGATAGATCCATCCCCAACTGAACTGCCATCTTGAAAGTTTTGACTTGGAACTCAATGGGGAGCAGGACTTCTTTCCCATAAACTAGTTCATAGGGAGAATGTCCTGTTGTATTTCTCCATGTGGTTCTGTAGGCCCATAAGGCTTCAGGAAGCCTTTCTGCCCAATCTCTTCTATGTAGATGAATAGTTTTGGTGATGATGCCTTCAATAACTTTGTTTGTAGACTCCACTTGGCCATTTGCTTGCGGATGGTAAGGAGTAGATTTTCTGTGCTTGATTTTGTATTCTTCCATCAGCTTCTCCACCAGGTTGGATGTGAATTGAATTCCCTGATCTGTCACAATTTCTCTTAGAACACCAAAGCGAGTAAAAATATCCTCATAAAGAAAATTAACAACTGAATTTTCAGTAGTAGAAAATAATGCTTTGGCTTCTACCCATTTAGTGACATAATCAGTACATACCAATATATATTTTCTTTGTTTAGATGGTGGGTTAATAGGTCCAATGAAATCTAAAGCTCATTTTTCAAAGGGTTCGATGAGTACCTGTGGCTGCAATAGCATTTCATTTGAAAGGGTAGGTTTCCCTACTCTTTGACAGTTGTCACACCTTTTGACATACTGTTTTGCATCTTTGAAAAGGGATGGCCAATAATATCCCAAAGAGAGGATTTTATAGGCTGTCCTTTTGTCAGCAAAGTGTCTGCTGCATGGTTCATCATAACATGCTTTGAGGATATCAGGCATTTCATCTTCCCTAACACATATTCTGATCACAAGATCTGGCCCTGTTTTAAACAATTCGTTAGAAATCCATGAATATTTTGAACTGTCCTGAATAATCTTACTTCTTTCACCAGGAAATAAATGTGGAGGCAATTTCCCTGTAACGAAATAGTTAGCTATATCTGCATACCAAGGGGTCTTAGTAGTTATTGCAAATAAGTATTCATCAGGAAACTTGTCCTCTACAGGAGAATCTTCTTTATTATTATGAATCCTAGACAAGAAATCAACTACTGTATTTTGTTTCCCTGGTCTATCCAACACAATCATATTGAATTCTTGTAAAAGTAAGAGCCACCTTGTAACTCTGCCATTAGTAATAGGTTTGTTCATTAGATATCTAATCACAGAATGATCAGTATGAATAAAAGTTTTATAGCCTGTTATATAATGTCTAAACTTATTGATTGCATGAACAACAGCTATGAACTCTTTTTCAGTTATAGTATAGTTCAACTCAGTGGGAGTCAAATTTTTACTGGTATAGTAAATGGAATAAGGAACTAAATCCTTTTGACCCAACACAGCCCCTAGAGTTGTATCTGAAGCATCTATAGAAATATGGAAAGGAATTTTCCAATTTGGCCCTCTCAAGATGGGTGCCTCAGATATTCTTGTTTTCAAAGTTTCAAATGCTGATTGAAAATCAGGATCCCATTTGAATTCACAGTCTTTTGTAAGCAATTTGAAGAGTGGAGATGCTATTTTACTGAATTTCTCTATAAATCTTCTATAGTACCCAGTAAATCCCAGAAAACTTCTAACATCTTTTTGACAATTTTGAATAGGCAACTTAGAGATGACTTCAACTTTTGATCTATCAACTTTAATCCCATCCCCTGAAATGTGATGTCCCAAAACAATACCTTCAGTAAACATCATAAAGCATTTTTCATGACTTAATGAAAGGTTTGTTTCTTTACATCTTATAAGGACTTTTTCCAAATTCTCTAATGCCTCTTCAAACGAATTACCATAAACTGTAAAATCATCCATATAAACCTCTACACAATCATGGATTAGATCAGAAAAGATTCCTAGTACTGCTCTTTGGAATTTTGCAGGTGCATTACATAATCCAAAAGGAAGCACTCAATAAGAAAAAGTTCCCCATGGGCAGGTAAATGTGGTCTTATCTTGATCTTCAGGTGCTACCTGAATTTGATTATAGCCACTAAAACCATCTAGAAATGAAAAGTAATTTTTGCCTGCTAATGTATCTAATACTTGATCAATAAAGGGCAAAGGGAAGTGATCCTTCAAAGTTGCTTTATTCAATTCTTTGTAATCAATGCATACCCTCCATTTACCATTATTTTTAGGTACTATAACCAAAGGAGAAACCCATCGACTATCTGAAATTGTATAAATGAAGTTTACATTGAGTAGTTTTGGGAGCTCTTCTTTCTCTATCTCCCTAACGTTTGGATTCATCCTTCTCTGAGGTTGTCTGATTGGTCTACTGTCTTCCTCGATGTAGATGTGATGAATGCAAGTCTTAGGGTCAATACCTTTCATATCAGTATACTCCCATGTAAATGCAGTAGAATGTTTTTGCAAGATTTTGGTTAGCTCTTCCTGTTGTGACTTTTCCAAATTTTTATTGATATTCAATGTTTTACCTGGAAAAATCTCAATGGTGGAACTACCGAACTCTTCCATAGAGTAAAGAGACATTTGTCTTGATGATAAATAATCAATGTCAGAATCTAACTGGAATTGTTCGTGGTCATATTCCGAAGATGTTTCAAAATTTTCTAATGTGTTCAGAATTTGACTATCTTCACTAATTTTAGAAATGGTAAAGATAGGTTGTATAGTTTCCTCATCATCAACCCATTCATTATCTCCTTCTTCTGTAATTGCTTTTGCTGGAGGATACAAATTGAACTTCTTTATCGAATTACCATTAGAAATTTACATATCTCCAGATCTACAACTAATGAAAGCATCAGCTGTGGCTAGCCAAGGTCTTCCTAAGATGAGTGGGTGCCCTCCTAAATTAATCTTGGGAGTCAAAATCATGAAATCTATCGGATATTCTCAAGAATCTAAGGAGACTAAAATATCTTCTAATACACCATCTGGTTTGATTATTGATCTATCTGCAAGTTGCAGTAAGGTAGGTGTAAAAACAAGATTAGGAAGTTTAAGCTGTTCCATAGTCTGTCTACTCATAATGTTGATAGTAGCCCCTACGTCAATTAATGTGTTTGGAATTTCTATCCCATTTATATGTGTCTTGGAAATTGGACTACCTAGATCTACATATTTCTGCATGGTAATTTTTCCCATCATGATATCCGCAATTTTTCCTACCAGGTGGATTCTTCTTGTATCTCTTGATTTCCTTCTTGGTCTTTTGAGACTCAACTCCTTTATTTTTTTGCTATAATAGGAATATCTCCAATGGCTTGTAGCAAGGGAATCTTGATACAGACATTCTTTAATTCATCTAGGAAATCATAGTCAGGCAACAAGATTTGTTTTTCCACCCCTTTGTCAATTGGTAATCTTTCAGGGAAAGGAGGGGTGGATGAAGATGTAGGTTGCTCAACTATAGGAGTTGTGAGGGTTGACCCTTTTTCTTCTTCTTTTTGAGTGTTTTGGTTTTGAAGAGATGCTTCAGAACCTTTATTGACTTTAAGAGAATCTTCCCCAGAAGTACTTTTCTTTTGAGCATCTGAATCTTTTTCTAAAACTCTACCAGACCTGAGTTGTACATCATTAAGAGGAACAATCATATAGGTAGGAAATTGTTGTCCTTCTACCATGTAAGCATTCTAAGGATTTTTGTTATTAGGATTTGGCAATGGCTGGGCTGGTAGTTGATTTGTCTTTTGTTGGAATGGAAGCAAGAGTTGAGAATTTGGATTTTGTTGAGAATGTTGTTGTTGTGGAAATGGCAATGAAAGTTGTGGGTTTTGATTTGGAAGTTGTGGAGCTTGTTGATTTTGGAAAGATGGAGGATATTGATAAAATTGAGCAAATATCCCATAAGGATTTTTCATACCTTGTACCCATGATTGATATGGATTTTGAGGTTGGGACCAAGGTTGTTGCCAAGAATTCCAATTTGGCGGGGGTTGAAAGTTCATAGGGTTGTTAAACCCTTGATTTTGTTGCCCCTACCAAGATCTCCTTGAAACAAAACAGAGAGACTCTACTGAATTTGGATCTTCTTGAAAGACAGCTTTGAGCCCAGGAATTGAAGGACAATCCTTGGTCTCATGGCTTTCCGAGCAAATAATACATGTTTCTACAAATTTTGCATTCAAGGGGCATTCCCTTAGAGCATGTTTCTTCCTACATTTTGGACAAAAGATGGCCAAGGATTTAGCTTCTGCTTTCTACTTTTTTTGTATTTTAAGAGTGTCTAGTTGTTCATTAAGGCTCCCCAGAATATCAATTTTGAACTCATCAAGCATATTTCCAATCTCTACCCTACTTACTGATCCAGTTGCAGATTTGTTTTCTCTAATAAGAGAAGGATCTCTAGGCCGTTTTCCCGTTTTAGATTTTCCCCTCGAGAGATGGACACATAGTTTTGCTATGTTACGAAGTGGAAGTTGAGAAATATCTCCCTCTCCCATCATATTTAAAATATCTATCTATTCATCTCTAATGGCTTTTAATAGAAGGGATTTCAAGGTATCCTCATTTAAGTTACTCATTTTTGCTCTTTTTAAGTTGTATTGAATTCTTTCATGTAAATCCTCCAAGTTTTCATCTTCATTTTGCATCATTTTGAATACCTCATCCTTATGGTTGGTGGGCATGCAATAGTCCAGTTATCTATCCATAAATGTTTGTTTCATATCATTCCAAGTCCTAATAGATTGAGTGACTAATCCCATGAACCATTTCAAAGAAGCTTCCTTCAATGTTGAAGGAAACAATTTGAGTTTTTGAGAGTCTTCGATATAGTCATAAGTTCGGCACATGACTTCAAACTCAAATAGAAATGTTTCAGGATCCTCACTTCGCAACCCATAAAAGTTTGGGAGGATAGATGGTGAGATGTTTTTCATTGTTGTATGAGTTTCCTCATCAAATATAGGGAATCCAAATAAGTTATCTCCATCCCTATTTTCCCCATTGTTACCTCTACCTCCTCCATTGTTTCCTCCTCCTCTACCTCTACCTCTACCTCCGCCTCCAAGTCCATTTACTACTTCCTCTATCATGATAGTTTCCTCAGAGTTTTCAGAGTCCTCTGGTTCTTCTATTAATGGTGAACGAGGAGGAATTTCTCCCTCTTCTTCTTCAGGTGATTCTACTTCTTTGATTACAATATGTTCCCCTCTTGAGGTGAAGAAAGGTTCTTTCCCTAGGTCATATTTGATGGATAGTGTGGGAGAGTCTCCTAATTCAGTTGTTGCCCCTTGAATTCCAGGAATCCTAAGGCTGGGAGTGTGAGTTGGAGATGATGGAAGTGTATCTTTTCTGTGCCTTGAAGTAGCTGGAGTTGTAAAAATCGAACTCTTGGCCCTAGCTATAAACCTTCCCCTAGAATCTCTTGCTCTATGCATGTCATTTTTTTTTATTTTTTTATCTTCAAGTTGGGCTAATAATTCTCTTTCTGATCTTCCAGATGACACTAGGTGCAAGAAGAGAGCATACTCAATAAATTATTGAACCAATAACTCTCTTTTCTGATCCTTCATATCGCACTAGGTGCAAGAGGAGAGCATACTTTGAGAAGTTATCAATTTTTCCCTTCTTTGAAATATATATATATATATATATATTTTAAATTGGCTACCTAGTTACACTTCCCCGGCAATAGCGCCAAAATGTTTGGTCAATTTAGAGTGTCCTAAATTGCTATATTAATTGTCAATCCGGGAGTCATAAACTTTTGAAGTGTGGTGCACTATATGTGCAAGATAACCTATTTCTTACTTTTTGTCATTTTTGATTTTTTAATTTTTTTGGGGGGGTTTTATCTTCGTTTATCTCCTAATGTGAAATGGAAATTCTAAAAGACAAGTATGGATATAAATTTTCAAGGCAATTATGTCCTTTATAATGATTTCCAAAACTTCAAACTTTAGAGGGTCTTAGAACATACTAATGATGAAATAGATTCTTAAAAGAAAATGAAAACATGCCACTATTCTAATCAAACAAACAATGAACTATTGATCATGAAACCATTATCCCTACTGCTGTCTAAATACAAAAGAAATGAATTAAGCTACTATACTCAAAGAAATCAAAAAAATTTCATGTAAAGTAAAGCTAAAATCAAATTACATCAATTCATATTTTGACCCCTCACCAGTTAGTCTCGCTATGGCTTTCGGAGGTAATCATCAACAACTTGAGCAATCTGATATCTAATTGCAGAAAAGTAAACTTAAAATCAAATCACATCAATTCATAGTCTGACCCCTCGCCAGTTAGTCTTGCTATGGCTTTCGGAGGTAATCATCAACAACTTGAGAAATCTGACATCTAATTGCAAAAAAGTAAACTTAAAATCAAATCACATCAATTCATATTTTGACCCCTCGCCAGTTAGTCTTGCTATGGCTTTCGGAGGTAATCATCAACAACTTGAGCAATCTGATATCTAAGCTAACTAATAATGCCAATGAACAAAACTGAAATAAACAAAACAGAACTGGAATTAAAGGCTAAGAAAAGTAAGTCAGCAGAAAGACTGATTCCATGTCATTAGTCATTGTGAAAATTATATGCAAATACCTGGGCTGCCTACCGTAATCTGGAACATACACACTGATCAGCGTTAAAAGAAATGTAAAGCATGTAAAATCATGAACAAGAATGAAACATTAGTACCATAGTAAATGAAATATACATAATTGAATAACTATGGCATAATAAACATAAAGAAACACAACATGAAACTGTACAGCAATAAGAAACAAAACCTCGCCATGTGCAGGGGCCCTCTGCACAACCTTGGGCAACAGCTATCAATCAAGAATTATGCTCAGAAACAGAGTCTTCTCATATATTGCAGAACGCAGTCACAATAATGAAACTAGTGTCATGGCACAATGGATTTTTAACAGAAAATTTATATTCAAAAGACTAACTACTATTCATATAGAAACGCATTATTTATAACAAAAGATTACATAACTGTTTTCCTATAAAATGTGCTGACAGAGGACACGTAAATGACAGCATCCGTGGATTTAGCGTCATGCTGTCGAGATTATGCAATCTATTGAAAACAGCTTGTTGGATTCACATCATGGGCAGCCTACAGGTGTCAGCGTGCCTCCAGAAATCTAGAAACGGCCACAAAAATCTTTCACGTGCTTGGAAACAGAGTCCTATTGCCGTAGGACTCTTCTGTTTGACCACTGCTTGACCACCATTGACCACGGCCTCCTCTGATGAATCTGACTGAGCCAATAGGACTCGGTACATATCCAAGTCATTTCCAACTTGCCCATGTGGCTCGATTTTCCTAGTGATACCTACAATGTAGACTTTAACAAAAACAACTGCAGAAAGTTGAAGCAGTTGTAGAAAGTGACAGGATTCCGCAGCTCAATGAGAAAAAATCTAATTCAAATAGCAGACACAAAAACATAGTTAAAAACCACTTTAAGTGCTCTTTTATGATTAATATGCAATGATGTTGATAGCTTAGGAGGTCAAGGTGAATGGAAAAAATCTAGGAAGGTGTATAGGAAAGATGCAAGTTCAGGGCTCAACATCTTTCCCCCTTTGATTTTCACTAGTTGATTCCCAGAGATTCTAGGGACGATTCTTGGCGCCGTCTAGACTAGGTAGGAGCTAAACCTGAGCGCTTCAGTTGCATTCCTTTCTTTTTGAATTCTGAGCATGTTTCCATGTTTTTCTGAGCCCCTAGGGTTTGAAAAATTCACCCTGGCCCCTTTGCACCCTTCCTATATCGAAAGGTGCGATGCATACTAGCCTGGCCATTGGTCAGTCAGCATGCATCTCACCTAGTACACTGCTGGGGTGCGATGGGCGCGAGAAAGGAAACTTTTGCACTGTTTTCTCATGGAATTTTTGCCTGTTTTTTGCCAAATCAGGACCCTGATTCTTCCCTTGCTTGTTTTGCAGAGATTCAGCGAAGCAAAATAGTTGTTACATGGTGAGAACACGAGCATGAAGAAGAGGACATGGTTGCTTTACATGATCCGGGTACGGTAACTACACTGTGGAACTGTGGCTTGCTCAAGTTTTTCCGCATCTCTAGCATGAGGCAACAAATCAACTTGTTGCAATATTTTCTCAATGCATGGGATCCTACCAACCAGGTGTTTCAGATCAAAGGCAAATCCATTCCCTTGATTATCTGGACATCTATTTTTTGACTGGTTTATTGAGGCATGGTGCCCCTCTCTCATTATTAGGTTCCGCTCGTGGGGGAAAATCTGTGAGAGATTATATTCACCGGTATTGCAGAGAGGGATCTCAGCTGAGTAGGGACGACAAGATCAACATCCGAGATGTCACTGACTAGTCCTTGAGGACCATTCTATTCACTTTTGCTAGACTGGCTGGTAGTGTAGCTCTTCACGTGGCTAACAGGTCCTATATGCAGTACGCCTTGGGATGCCTTGAACCAAAGGTGTTCAACTGGTGTGATGCAGTACTCCCTATGATGAAAGAACAACTGACCAAGGTAAAAAGTGGAAGATCCAAGAATTTTGGCTATGGATCTATTTTGACCGCTTTTTCATTAGAAAAGATCCCACTGATGTAGTGGCAGTACATTTCACTTGGTTTACCTCCACCAACTGAGCCACGGATGCAAAGATGGGTTGACCTCATGGCCCGACATGCTGGTCAGTCCGAGGTTTCCTTCTCTGATACCTTCTTCGATTGGTTCAACTGTCAGGAGATGGTTTTTGCCGAGTGTCCGTATGATGGTATGGATTTCCGGGGTGACCCAGATTTGGTGCTGTGGCTGGTGAGCAGTGGGGTGTTATAGGTAAATTCTCTGATCATATCTCTGTTTATCATTTTTTTTTATAACGTTCTCATGCTTTCTTCTATCAAGACTAATGAAAACTCATGTGCTCATGCATATATTGGACCAGTTCGGCCAGCAGTATGTCAAAGAGCACCAACTGCCATTCCAACAGGAGAGGCTATGGGGAGGGCTATCCTTCGCGACCTTGATGTGGCCAAGACTCTTTCAGCATTGCAGGATCAGGTCGAGGGTCTCACTCTTGGTATTCCAGACATGAGGACCGATGAGCTGCCTCTGAGATTGCAACAACATACTACTGGTGTGCCGAGTCGATGGACTAGGCTTTTACGCATGATTTCACAAGCGGTGACTTATTATCATTAGCATCATTAAACTAGGGTGCCCCCTAGGATTTTGAGTTTTGGGTCATTTGACCGATTTTGTCTTGGTTACAGAACATTATGTATAAACCATAAACAGTTATATATATATATATATATATATATATATATATATATATATATATATATATATTTTTTTATTTTTTTATTTTCGGAGCTTTATTTTGGTTAAGTTACATGATCTTGATGCAAATATTGATGAAATGCTTCTTTTATAAATGTTTCAAATTTCTATCTAACACATAATTTTCCAATGAGTCCATTAATGTGTTTAATTTTTTGGAAATATGCTTATATTGAATAGAATCAAACTGTCTTTCGAAAATCTTGACCCTTAGGAACATGCGATAAATAGCTGGATTCCATACAGAGTAGATACCGTTGAGCTGTAGAATGATGAGTTGTGAGTCTAGCCTGACAACAAGTCAGCGTATGCCACGTGTGATGGCATCAGAGAGGAGTCCTATCAACACACTATATTCAGAAATATTGTTCGTTGACTGACCAATACATACCCTTATGAAACTCACTAACTCACCGCTTCGATCGAAGATGGCCCAGGCCGCAAAAGATAGGTTCCGCGAACTATGACTCGCCTCGTCGGCATATCCAACAAATGATTCCAATAGGTTTGACATCTGCAAAAAATGTAAAAGTGGATCACTTAACGAAAACAATTACCCTCAGCGAAAAAAAATGTAACAAAAACATAGGGGTTACTATCTTGAGTCAAGCATAGTAACGCTTAAGGTACAACCCGTTGCGGGGTTGCGCTAGTGGAATCCCATCATAAGCCACTAACTCGTAGGCTCCTTTTGCTAATACATGCTTAACAATACAGGGGCCCATCCATAAACACTTTAACTTCCCTGCTCCCAATTTATCGGACTCCTGGTCATAAAGTAAGACTAGGTCACCTTCTGAGAAGACATGGAGTTTGACATTCTTGTCGAACTGCACCTTGAATCATTTCTTATGGGCTTCATTAGCCAAAGCGACATCACGACAGGTTTCATCCAATTGGATTAGTTCCAAGAAACGAGCCTCCTCTTCTGAAGTTCCGGGGAGAAGGTCGACCGCGAGTTTGAGGGACGAGATTTCACACTCAATTGGTAAGATCACTTCCGGGCCATACACCAGTTGAAAGGGTGTAAACCCAGTTGCATTCCTCACCAATTTCCGGTATGCCCACAAGGCCGAGTACAGGATCAGGTGCCAATACTCTTATGGACTCCAATCATCCTTTGTAGCATCCGCTTCAGGACCTTGTTGATTGCCTCAACTTGTCCGTTAGCCTGTGGATAATACGGAGTAGAGCTATTGTGGGACAACCCTAATTTGGTAGCCAACTCAACCAACATGTGATTGCCAAAATTTGATCCATGATCTGTAACTATGGCTTATGGAACACCGAATATGGAGACTACATGATTGAAAAAGAAAAGGGCAGTCATTTCACCACTGTTGTTTAATGTAGGCATCACCTCAGCCCATTTGGTAAAATAGTCTACTGCGACTATGATATACCGATGCCCCCCAGCCGCGGTGGGGTTACATGTCATGATATCTATGCCCATTTATTGAATGGCCCAACAACAACTACTGGTTTCGGAGGTGTGGTTGGTATTCTGGTTTTTCGATCGAACATTTGACAAGCATGGCAACTTCTGACTTCGGTTATGCAATCTTTGAACATTGTTGGCTAGAAGTATCCTGCTCGTAAAATCTTTTGTGCCGTAGCGTAACCAGATTGATGCCCCCCACATGCGCCTAAATGGCAATCATTCAGGACTTTTTCCACCTCCTCGTGCGTGAGGCACCTCTGCAGAACTGTATCGACACCATGACGGTAAGTGTATCACCGGCGATCATGTAGTTTTTTACTTGGTATCGAATGTGTCATTGTTTCGAGCTAGAGGTATTAGACCTATATGTTAGGGTTTGGAGATATATTATTATGTCTCCATACCATGGATTGCTTGAAGATATGAGAAACAAAGATTCGTCCACGATCGCTTCTTCTGATGTGGCATCGTTGGACGACGATGGGAGATTGCATAGTAACTCCACGAAAGCTAGGGCTTTCTTTGATTTGGATTTTATGAATTCTAGATCAAAATCTTGAAAAATTGCTATCCATTTTGAAAATTTTCCCCCCAGTAACTGTCGCAACAATATATAAGTCATGGGGTTGCAATCTGACTAAATGGTAGTTTTTCAAAAGAGGACATAGTGTCGAAATCTTTGTATCGCTTGAATAGCTGCGAGAGCTAGCTTTTCAACGTAGGAGTACTTTCTTTGCATATCATTTAAGTTTCTACTTAAATAATATATAGGATGTTCAATTCCATTGTCTTCTTGAACTAAAACCATTGCGATGGTCGTATCTGCTGCAGCCAGATATAGGTTAAAGTCTTTTGATAATCAGGAGCATACAATAATGATGCTTTTATTAGGGATTCCTTGAAAGCATCAAAGGAAGCTTGGGCGACCTGATCACAGATGAAGGGTACTTCTTTTTTCAATAGATGAGTATAACCTTTAGCAAGTTTGGTGTAATTTGGAATGAACCTCCTTAGAAAGTTTTCTTTCCCTTGGAATTTCTGAATCTGAGGCAAATTTGAAGGTGGAGGCAAATCAATAATTTCCTGAACCTTACATGGGTTAAGACGAATCCCATCCTTTGAGACCAGAAAGCCAAGTAAACGACCAGAACTGACAAAAAATACACATTTGTGTGGATTGAGTCGTATCTTGTAGTGTCAACAACATAGAAATATTGCTCTCAAATGCTGTGGATGCTTGGTCCGCTTTCATGAATGAGCCGGAACATCGTCGAGATATGGTTGAACGATGTTCTTTATGTCATGGAAGGCATAATTCATTTCCCTCTAAAATGTTGCCCCTGCGTTCTTTAAACCAAAGGGTAGCTTGAGATATGCGAATGTGCCCCACGGACAAATAAATGCAGTTTTTGACTGGTCCTATGGGTGGATGTTAATTTAATTATACCCAGAGAATCCATCCATAAATGAAAATATTTCACATCCGGCGCATTCATCAATTATCTGGTCAATGAAGGGTGTAAGGTAGTTGTCTTTCGGACAAGATTGATTTACATCCCTATAATCGACACACACTCTAATCGTTCCTTGTTTCTCATTACAGGAACAATATTCGATACCCAATCGGTTAGAGGAACTGGGTAAATAAAACCAGCATGGAGAAGTTTTTCAACTTCTACCTTAATGGCAGCGAATTTCTTGGGGTGCACCTATCGTAGCCGTTGTCGTACTAGTTTGACATCTAGATACATCTTAATTTCGTGTTCAACTATGCTCGAGTCAATGCCTGGCATTTCATCATACGACCAAGCAAAGACATCTCTAAATTTGTGAAAAAGAGCATAATATATTTCCAGTTCTGAAGAAGAACAAGATTTTCCGACATGAATATTCTCTACAACATCTGTTTTGGTCGAGATATTTATGGAAATAATCTCTTCAATATTGGACAAGTTTCATTCAGAATCCACCGTGTTTACAGTATTTTATAGAAAATCAAAAACTGAGGGATGATGAAGGTCACTAGGAGTATCTTCCTTGTAATCCGGAAGATGGGAACGATGGTGGTAATCTTCCCATGGTGCCCCGTCAATCATCATTGACTAAACAATTCCTTTGTCTGTAGAATGTACTTGCGACCAAGGATCTGAAGGGGTGCCATATTCCTTAGACCTATCTATCCAAATGCTTGATGAGCATTGATTTGGGTTTGCCTCCCATGCTAAAAACATTGATTGCTACAATATTTCTATTGGGCTTGGAGGCAATACCTGCAGATGATCCATGTTAATATCATTTTCTAACATCTTTTGAATAGAAGATATCATATTGCAGGTTCCCACCATTGCCACTTCTGCCAGATTGATTGGAGGCAGTAGGGCAAAAGTCCCCATTAATATAGGGTCTTTTAGTAGGCCTACTCTGATATTTTGAAGCGAATGAGGGCTTCCATGGATCATCGAAATGCTTCCCGTAACTTGTGAACTGTTGGGGAGAAATGTTTTCTGGTCGACGATTGTAATCCTTCCTTGGAAGGGAAATGCAATCTTCCTAAAGTAGGTCGACACAACGGCAGCCATTGCATATATCGAGGGCCTTCCTAGTAGGATGTTGTAATCGAGGTTTCCATCGATCACTTCAACATCAATTTCTACTGTTTTTCCCCCCAGTTCGACTTGCAAGTTACTTAAAATCCCATATGGGGTGTATGTTTGTCCATCAAATGCTTTTAATGTCGTCGAAGATCGCGACAAGGGTGGAGATCCTAAAGTTTTCCAGCAACTCATCAACATAATACATGTAGATGCCCCCTCATCAATAATTGTTCGATGAACAATTTTGTTGAGGGCTTTCACTTGAATAAGGAAAGCTAGTTGAGCTGGTAACTGAGGGTCATATCCTTTGTGATTAAAGGATAGAAGATTGGAATCCGTTGGGTCAATCCCACCTATTGCTGATAATAAAGCCTGCATTTGGGAGGGGCAATTTTGTAGTACCTCAAGTGTCGACATAGCGGACGGCGATTGGGCTAGATCCTCCACTATATTATAATGCTGTGCTGCTCTGGCACGAGGATTAAATGTTGATTTGTGTACTACTCCCTTTGGCGGCTTTATCGTTAGTTCAAGAATGATGGGTGGCACAACTTCGGTCGAAGTTATTGTCGAACTACTAGGTTGATCATTAGCCTTGTTGTCTGACAGTTGTGGATTCCCGTAATCTTTATTCCCTGTCGATATCAAAGCATCATTTTGCTGCTTCTAAAACGAAAACATTAGCACTTGGGATAGGGAAGCATTGTCACTAGCAACTAGATTTGTTCCTGGATTTGTTCCTGGATCAGTCAATACTGCTGAGGTTTTTGAATTCTTAAGGAATTTTCTAAGCTCAGCTTTATGTGGACAATCTTTCATCCATTGATCCTCATCACATATGAAGCATGGATGACTTGGTTTCCTATCTCCAGAAGGGTTTGCAGAAGATTTTTCAGGAGACGACTCCTCCTATTTTTTCTTCTTCCCTTTCTTTTTCTTCTTTCCCCTTGGTTGCTTTGGTTCTTTGCCCTTGTCAGTCGACACGGCATTTACCTTTGAGGAGAGAAGTTCCTCATTTGCATTTTCACTTGGACCCATACGAGCCTTCTTTGATGTAGCTTTTACAGTTCTCGTGGTAGTCTCACCTATCACGGCATCACCGGCATGAGAGTATTTGCTTGATTTAGGAGGGGGAGGAACAGAGAATTCCAGTCTAGGAGCATTAGGGACTTTATCATAGAGCGTGCCAAACTGAGTATATATCAAGTCTAGATATTGCGCACGAGAAATTACTTGCTCTTCAGTGATGACTCCTCCCTTTTCCACATCTTCCGTAATAGAAGGTAATAATGACTTAATAAACCATTTAGCTAGCAGCTAATCAGGAACATATGTTTTCACCATTTACGACGATGTCTCCACTCATGAATATGATCAGATATGTGAGTGGCCATTGTCTATTTGAAATTGGTAAGAAGCTCTGTTCCTATTTCGTACCTTATGGGTAACTGAAAATGGGTTAAAAAGGTTGTGGCTAGGGTACTGAAGTTATTGAATGAAGCTCTAGGTATTCGATATACCATTTTGCTGCCGGACCAGTTAACCTTCACTGAAAAAGGTGAAGCCTGATCGGATCATTGTTTAGAGTGTTAGATGAACACCATAGATGAAAGGTCATCACATGATTCGACGGGTCTCCACTCGGATTTCCATTAAATTTAGTAATATCTGACGAAAGTTTATGAGGGATTGCTGGCCACCAAGGGGCATAACAAATTTGATCGTTTGTCAGCTGATTTAGATTTGGTAACTGTAAAGTTGCCACGAAGGGCAATTGTTGATTCAAGTTTGGCGAAGCATACCTAGGACAAGATGGGATTGCCTGAGCAGTGGGTCTTTGCATACCAGCATAGTGCATTTGATGCTGATAAATTTGGTAAGGTTGATGGGCATAACCATTATGAAATGGTTGATGTTGACCGTTTTGAATGTACGACTGCCCATTACTTGCAAATATTTGGTGCTCAGATCCTTGGTAAACTTGTTGGAATTGCGGTTTTTGATATTGCACCAGCCATGGTTGTGAAACCATTTGCTGTTGTCCAATACTAGCTGTTTGACCAAGATGAGGGGTAATGGTACTCGTTTGAGCCTGGGTCACTACAGTTAAGGAGCCACTAATCGATGATTGTGGTGGCGTCGTAGAGACAAGAGGCTGTTGAATTGCGACTTGAGGACTTGAGGCTGGCATACAACAAGCAACACTTGTACTTGTGACACCATCACAATAGTTGGTGTAGTGGGGATATTTGACATAGGCAGACTTTGTTGCATAGAATAGACAACTCTTGGTTGTTGAGGCAGTATTGGCACCCAACCACTAGATGTAATTCCAGCATAACCTGAATTTTGTTGTGAACTCTCATATGTTTTTTCTCTTGGGGGAGACAATGAAAGGGTATATTTCCCCCCATACGGTGGCAATCCAGTGCTCAAAGGAATGATTTGCCTTTGAGGACTGGACTGCCCAAATTGACACTATGAAGGATCAATTTTCTGAGACTCAACATAAGAGATTCCAGATATTATTCCAGACGAACAAACGGGAATAGACCATACTATCGAAACAACCCCTAGATGGATTCCACCCAGTGATTGAGAGCTAGTTGTGATAGATGGTACGCTGACGAACATTGTTGGAGTGACAGTAGGAAGTTCTACCGCTACTGTGTCAGATGACACAGTCCTAAATGTCGACAGTTGTTCAGACATATCTAGTCTATCCAAAAGATTTCCTAGCGATTCTACAGGAACTTTCGATAATGGTAGACTAATTTATGACGAAGAAGGATATAGGGTGATCCCAACTCCAAAATGTGATGGAGTACTAGATGGAGGGTCCTCCACAATCTCTTCTATAGCAATCAATCCAGGTGGAAAAGGGAGACTGTCAGGTCTGTAAAATATTTCAGGTTCCGAAGAAGGTATAGATTCTGCAGCAATAGATGTTTGGGGAATAAAACCTTTCAAATCAGCTGTAGATGGAGTCGGTTCAGGAATAGAAGTGTTTACCTTCACACTAGGATCAACTCTACTATCCTCTAGTGGTTGCGGAACTTCTTTTGTAGAGGCAGGGATACCAGAAATGTTTGGAGTAACTGGAGTCTCTGAGGATGTCAGAACACTTGTTCCAACCAAGCCAGGGGACTTTGAACTAGTTAAACGAGTTCGCTTTGTTCGGAATAGTTTTGTTTCCGGAGACAAAGATGGTTGACTCATAAGTCTCCACGAACGGCGGGATTTTGATTGACTTTCTTCCATGATTGCAGATTACTCGATCAACTAAAAATAAAGGGTAAAATGATTCCAAATTAAATTAATTTTAGACGCTTTGACACAACTTGTTTTTTCAATTTTTAAGAGTCGAAAAAAAACAAAAGATGACTCTAGTCGCCTTCAATTTTTAATGAGCTTGAAGTGACAAGTGCTTAGATGGACCTTTTCCTTTAAGGAGTTTGAAAAGGAACGAAAGAGACTACTATGTAAATCTAGACAGAGGGATTACCAAACCAATCGCAAAACTGGAGAATACTTTTTACGATACGACAGTCAATCTTCCAAAATGCTATGCTCAATGCATTGCGATCGATAGGGCAGCAGACACGGCTTCCTATGGATAAAGGATATAGCCTATTGTGGTCTCCCAATATATACTCGACGGTACGTGGGAGCACAAGTCCGTACTGGCACTTGTCATCTCAAAGAGGAGGAATCACCCAACCAACAATGAAAGCGATAGTTACCAGGTTTTATGACGCCAGAATACGTCTCTAGCCTAGACTTCTAGATGTTGTGCATTAGGTTCCAAAGCATTTTTATGTTCATTGAATTTATTTTACAGTTGATCTTTCTTAAGAAATTTTCCTTTTAGGTTCACCGTGTGATGTAGATATACAATTCCTAAAATGCAATCTAAGATGATAAACAATCATTTAATCTTCTTTTTGCAATGAAAATCCTAGCTACTAAAGAAAGAGAGATGATATTCTTTCAACATAGAGTAGAGAGCACACACTAGACGCACTGTCCTAAATCAAACCAACAAGCAGTCTAAATGCAAATGCACATGCATGTATTTGTTTTTAGCTTTCTTAATGTGTGAATGACAAGAAGAATTCTAAGTACAAATCTGAATTATCTTTTCAAAGTGATAGTACTAACAAATTTCTCTTCAAAAACAAAAGGAAGATAATGACGACACTTTGCGACTTTGAATTGAAAACTGCTTTCGACACTTGAAAAGCTACTAATTCAAACCAAATACAAGAGTAACTTTATAATTGACCATCAAGAACAATAGCATTCTTTTCTTTGACTAAAAATGACACTTGCAATGCTTCCAAATCAAAAGACGACAGTTTGATTACGCTACCTTTTGTAAAAGAGAACTGTAAATGGCACACAATACATAAAAACATTCACAATTCTTTGTACTATGGAGGCAGAATCATGCAAAGGAAAGGAGTTTCCACAGTGGTATACTGATCACAAATAGCAAAACTACTGAATAAAGCTGAAGAGAGTGAACATAGAAACCAAAATCTAGAAGCAGATGAGGTCTTATCTGATCAGCGCACCTGCAACACAGGGAAAGTGCGATGCAGTGCACCTACTACACATGGGAGGTATGATGCATCTAGATTACCAAGAGGAGAAAGTGCAATGGTCCAGGGACGAGACTTCAACTTGGTTCTTGGTCACAGTTTGTAGCTTAATTCAGGGATTTAGGTCGAGCTAATGATAGTCAGTAAATAGAAATCACAGGGGATGATCTAATGAGGTTACTAGAGCCACCACTAGGGCAATTAGGATGTTTGCAAATTGATTGTTTAGTTTATAAACAAAACCTGGAGATAGACTAAAGCAGCATTGATCTGCTTCGCACTTGCATAGCAAATCCAGTTTGAAGGCTAGCTGGCTTAACTTCAGGCTCCATCTGTAAGTTTATAAAACAAACAAGTATAGACAAGAAAACAAGCTATTCGATCCCCAGTATGGTCGCCATTTTGTTATTGATAAAGCTAGTGTCTATGCAGAGCTACTAGTCCCTCTAAGACGGGTAGCTATCTTAGAAACAAATAGATTAAACTTACTTTCGCTTTCCTTTATGAGAAGTAGATAGGAGAAGATCAAAGAATACCAACCTCAATCCTTCGCTTGGTTCTTGGCTTGTTCCTTCTCCTCGCTGACTGGTCTTTTCCGCTTCTCCCTTGACTACTCCGCTTCAAAGAGTACCTGTAAAGTCAAAGCAGCATAATACCTTCAAAGTGTAGAGATCTACAATCATAAACAACATAGGACCAGATATATATTGACCACACAAATGCATATACTATCAAACATACAAGAATGTGGAGGAAAACTTGAATAGATTTATTAATATGAAGATTAGAAGAGAGGATTACAACCCATTGTTCTGACCCAATGTCATCCTCCCAGCATGAAAGCCCTTCTTCACCTCATGAAAAGCTTATATCACCCAACACTATGATATTCCACCAGGAAACCAACAACACTTCCTTACAAGATACAAAATTCTAGCCTCTGTATCTCTGGGATGAGGGATCCATATATAGATGATTGTAGGGAGGTGATTCATCTTCTGGGATTTTGACTAGTGTCTTCCCCCTGATAGTTCTTGATTCCACTTAGAGATTGATGATCTCTTACTTATCCCTAGGTGAATTTAGAGAGGCAAGTGTCACAGGAGAAGTTTCTGGAAGATTCCATGATCATCCAACTCACAAATTGTTTCTGCCATTTTTCCATTCTCGCCCATCACACCCTATAGAAGGGCTTTCTAGTATGCATCACACCTTTTACACTGGGCAGGTGGGATGCATCGCACCCTTAGCACTGAGAAACCTGTATGGTCCATTTTTGACCAGTTCTGAGCAATTTCCTGTGGAGAACTTCTGGGAGATGATGTAATCAGTTGAACTTGTTCCTTTAGGGCATGAAACAACACTTTTAGGGACTTAGGAACCCTTGGTTTATGGACATATATGATTGGGGTTGCAGTGCCCAAAAATGTCTATAACAAATATCATAGGCATACTTGGACCGGGAAAGGGAAATACCTTCCTTAGATTGCAAGACTTGAAGACCAAGAAAATAATGCAAGTGTCCTAAGCCTGTCATTTCAAACTTCTTTTTAAGGCAGGACTTCACATGGTTTATAAGGTTGGGATCACCACTAGTAAGGATGAGATCATCAACATAAAGAACAATAATGATAAGAGAGTTGCCCACTTTCTTGGTGTAGACAACGTTGTCAAAATAACACCTAGAAAAACTAGTTTCTAAAATAAATCTATCCATTTTGGCATACCAAGCTCGAGGGGCTTGCTTGAGACCATAAAGGGATTTCTTAAGCTAACATACAAGGTTGGAGTCTATTTGTAAAAAGCCAGTAGGTTGTTCCATATATATTTCTTCATGCAAGTATCCATGCAAGAAGGTAGATTTAACATCCATCTAATGGACTTCCCATTTGAAAGAGGTAGCAAGGGAAAGAACAAGGAAGATAAAGTTCATTTTGGAAACAGGGGATAAGGTTTCAATATAGTCAATGCCTTCGACTTGTGAAAAACCCTTAGCAACAAGACGAGCTTTATGTTCATCAACGTTTCCATCTGGGCCATACTTGGTTCTATAAACCCATTTGCATCTAACAAGTTTTTGTCCCTTTGGAAGAGGAACAAGATCCCATGTATCATTTTCCAATAATTAACAATATTCTCCATTCATAGTTGTGTCCCAATATGGATGGGCTGAAGCTTCTGCACAGGATCATAATTCGCTGAAGCTTGAACCAGTAAAGAAGAGGCTCTATCGAACTAAGAACGTGTGTGACATTGATCTGTAGGATCATCGATAAGAGCACCTGCTACATCCTAAGTAGTACAGACCCATTTTGGAAGCTGAGGAGCTGAAGGAGGGTCTTGAGAAGGTGAGGGAGGATTGTCATCCTCGGTGTCATCATCTGAAGAAGAAATATTTTCAGAAGTAGAAGGGATAGAGAGAGGTGGCACATCCACCGCACTAGGCTCATAAGCCAATATATTTTCAGCAAGCATTACATCTCTTCTAATGATAACATTTTTGGACTTAATTGGAATAAGTCTATATCCTTTGACATCTTCAGAATATCCAAAAAAAATACATTTTTCACTCTTAGGTTCTAAAGCTTTATGTTTCTCATCTAGAATATGGGCTCATGCTTCACTTCCAAAAACACGAAAGTGATTTACATCTGGTTTAATTGAGGTCCATGCTTCTTCTAGAGTGATATTATTTAAAACCTTAGTAGGAGTGTGATTTACTATGTAATTTTCACAATTAATTGCTTCTACCCAAAAACTAAGACTAAGTCCTTTAGATTGAAGCATACAATTAGCCATTTCCTTTAAGGTGTGATTCTTCCTTTCAGCTACACCATTTTTTTGTGGAGTATATGGAACAGTATGTTGCATTTGAATTCCATTCTCTATGCAAAATTTGATGAATTTGTTGTTAACATATTCTCCACCATTATCAAATCTTAGCTTAAGAATTTGATGTCCAGATTGTTTTTCAACAAAGCCCTTAAAGGCCAAGAACATGTCAAATACTTCACTCTTGAGTTTTGAGTATACCCAAGTGCGTCTGGAGAAATCATCAATGAAAGTTAAGAAAAACTTGTAGCCAAAGAATGAAACAACTGGAAGTGGACCACATAAATCACTATGAACAAGTTGTAAAGGGGCTGAGGCGTGCCAAGAAGCACGATTTTCAAAACTATCCCGATGATGTTTTTCGAGTACACATTCGGAACACACACCATCTCTGCAAGATACCATTGGAAGACCTATTAGCATATTTTTTTACATACATTCTGAAGGGAGTGATAGTTTAAGTGACCAAATCACTCATGCCAAAGTTTTCTCACTTCATCGTTATGAGCAACAAATATCGAGGGAAGATTAGATGACCTAAAGTTGTTAAACTTATACAACCTTGTAGAATCATCAACAATTCCAGTAGCTAAAATCTGTCTAGGATCTCTTGGGTCCTTAATTACATTGACATTGTGAGGTGAAAATTCAATGATTTTACCATCACCTAAATGAGTTATCTGATATACAGATAGAAGGTTGCAGGATAAGGTTGGAACACGTAATACATATTAAATTGACCATTGTCTATATGAAAAGTTTTAGTCCCTACAACACTAAGAGATCTATCATCACCAACATATATATTTTTGGTGTTACAGTCCTTTAAAGAAGAAAACATGGCTTTGTTTTTGGCCATGTGATAAGAAGCTCCAAAATCAATGAGCCACTCATGAGAATGAGAAGAAGAAGATACATTTAGTGCATAGCCAGGTTGAGATGCTTGACAACCACATGCAGAAAGTGTTATTCTTGAAGATGAAGTTGAAGTTGAAGAGTGCTGCAAATTGATGTTATGCTTTTTCATTGCTACTTCCAAGGCTTCCATATTCTTAAAGAATTTGGATTCTAAGTGGCCATCTCGATTACAAAATTGGCAATGTCTATCAGTCTTCTTCCCTTTGTTTTTATTTTCCTGATCATTTTGTTGAAATTATTTTTCATTTTGAGACTGAAATTGCTTAGTACCCTTGTTTGATTTAGGACCACTCTTTTTAGGATACGGCTTCTTAGGATTCTTTGAATCTGGTTGCTGCTGAGAGGCTAAGGCTTTCTTAGAAGAGTTTCCAATATTAAGAAGACCATGATGTAAGAGTTTTTCTTGTTCTCTTATTAAAGAATCACAAAAGGCATCAAAGGAAGGGGGTTTGTAGTCTTGTCCTTGATAAATGAAGGCTTCTCTTGTAGAATGGAAGGTGGAAACAAACATAGAGTAGGCTGGTCCCAACTTAGTAAGAATTGAATAGATAAGGCTACCATCTTCTTTCTTAATCTTAACACCTTCCAAGAGAAGTCTAAGGGTCTTGAACTTGGACAAAAACTCTTCAATGGAAGAAAAATTATTGGGGTCCAATGTAAGCAACTCATTTTCAAGTTAATGGGCTCTAATTTCAATTTTAATTCCAAAAGATTTAGTGAGATATTTCATTGCTTCATTAGGAGTATCAAGTTCTGCGATATGGAATCTAAGGTCTGGAGAAATAGACATTCCTATCAACCCACGTGCTTGATCTTACCTATTTTCCCATTTGGCTACCTTATCTTCATCTTGAGGTTTGGTTTCTTGGCTTGAGGCTATTCTATAAAGACCTTCTAAGTAAATCCACAATGTAGGACCACCATTGTAAGTAGTTGGTGCTGTCAAGAATAACTTGGCATAGACTTTACATTTTAACATAAAATGAAGTTGTAGATGCTAAAACTAAGTGTTCCAATGGAAATATCTTGAAAAATTAGGTTGATTAAAAAACGGCTCTGAAAATGGCTTCCTAATGAAGAAGCTATGGTTTTTTGAAGAAAAGTTGTTGAAGATGCCGATGAAGTGCGTGAATGTGTAGAAGTGAATGACAATGTTATATTTAAAAAAAACTGCCCCCTTTCCAAACATAAATCTAATTAGCTCACTTTTAAAAAAAAATTATGTGACTCACTTTTATAAATAAGTGAAAGTCACTTTTACAATGGTACTTTATGAGCTACCCACTAAATTGTAACTAAGATAAAGAGACTTTAGAATTATAAGCGACTCACTTTTTATAATGGGTGAGAACACTTTTAGATAAAGTAACTTTAAAACATAAGCTACATTTTATTTTTTAAAAATTAACTCAACAAAAATAAAGACTTGAACCCAAGACCTCCTTTCTCATAAATTAACTTTGGACCAAGTGGGCTAGTTTAAAAGGTTAATAATTTTTTGAAAACAGGAAGGTTTTTTTCTTTTTAGTCACTAAAGCTTTGGGGTGTGTGCTTACTTGAGAAAAATCTTTTTGCCTACAAAACAAAAAACACAAAACCCAACACGGACATACAAGAGAAAAACAAACCTTACAACTTGATTTTAGCTATAGCCAGAAACTAAATATTTTCCTCAATGTTTTTGATTTTCCGAGTTGACACTAAGGTGCGGCGGAAAAGAGCATATGCATGGGAAAAATCCTTCATTTCAATTTCTGATTTGCCCAAAATGCACAGAGTCATGGAGCAAAGACCATACACAGAAATGAAAGGTATAGATCCGGTAATAAAACACAAAGAGCTAAATAAATAGAAATAAACAGAGAGAAAATAACTAAAAACTACAAATAAACACTAAATACCTCTAGATCCTAAAAATGACGTAGATAGGGCTACTAGAAACCTTTTCGTGTCAAACGAAAGGGGTTACTCACTGGAACAGTTTCTCCTAATGCAATAGAGAAGTCCCCTTGACCTGAAAGTAGTCAGAAACATTACATCTAGGAAACGACAGTCAGATGCAGTTTTACCAGATTCCGATTTGGATAACCAAAGGATGCGGCCCTCAAATAGCTCTAATACAATGTAGGAATTTACAGGGTAAGTTCCTCAGACAGAACACCAAAGGATGCCACTCACAAACATATCATAGATCAATACACCAGTATTCTTGATGTGGTTAGAACCCTCAAAGAGGGAAAAAGTCCATGGCCTAAGCCAACGCGACCACTTCAGGCAATTTATTAATAAAAGAATGAAAATTTACATAAGCTTATCTCATGAACGGTTAACCTAGAAATGACCCTCCATGCTATTTAAATAGAGATCATGGACCAATCGGGTGTTAAGCCATGGATCAAGTGTCGTAATACCGAGGAGAGAATGAACCATTGTATCACTTCATGTCCAGAACATATCGTGACCGTCGGATTGTAAGTTAAAAATGTACATAGTAAAGAAACACACTTTACCTAACTCTACACTAGACCAAGTTATACCTAACTATTTCCTATGTGTCAGAATATCCTAACAGGTTACATTCGGGTCAAAAAGGGACTTCAAGGAAAGGAGGCCTCAAACTCAAGGCCATCAACCCAACCACAAGTGCAACATCAAGTCTGACGTCAACAATCAATGCCACTAGTAGTGGAGTTAAGCCCATTAACACCTTTTCCAGCACCCTTGGCAGTGCTCCCACTATAGCGCCTGACCTAGACAGTGCCCAAGAGAGATAAAGGAGACAATGTCCAACAAAGAGAGAGATAAATAGTTTTCAAAGCTAAATTTGAAGGGGCCCACCTCACAACCAATAGATTCTTCAAGAAACTTCTAGAAGAAGTTATTCATTATAAAACTGGTAATTCTTTAACAAATCTTAGTGGTTTTACAAATATCACTAGTGGTTTGGAGTAGGGCCCAAGTTATTTAGCGCCTATATGTAGGCCTCATTTTGAAATGTAAAAAGAGGGTGAAATATTGGTTCTAGGGGGAACTCTACCGATTTCTTTGGTGAATTGCTGGGAGGTATTGAAGATACCTTGGGAAAGAATTTTGCAGTAACCCTTTGGTTGTCTATATCTTCTTATCGTGTATTTACATACCCTTCTCATGTTTTGAAGTTTACTTTCAATTAAATAAAATTTTATGTGATTTCCATGGCACTTTGAGTTGTAAACCTCATTTTTTATGTAAATTATGTAGAATTGTATGAGAATTATTAACTAGAATGGATTTTGGAATTAGTATTATAGTTTGTTTCAATTTTCCAAGATCATCAAATTAGTTGGAATAGTATCTTGACTTTCTTGATATTTCTTACAAGTGTTTTCCAAGAAACGGTAAATTTCAAGATTCCGTGTTTTCTAATTATTGAATTCTTAATTTCTCATCCATACAGTAGATCTTAACTAATTTAAAGGAATTCTTAATTTCTCCTTTAAATTGGGTAAGACCCGTTCTCCATTTTTCATTCATATTTTCATATTTTAACCTTACATGTCGAACCCAAGGGTTATGAATGCTCCAGGTTAATATCAGTGGAAATGTAGGCCAAAAAATGCATTTAATGACTAGTGGTTTTCCCTTAAACTTGTGTCCCAAAAAGAATTCATATTAAAAACAAACTTGAGCTAAATTTGAAGACTACTTATGCATATTTAAAATACTTTCTTTCAAGAACATCCTATGAATGTTGAATGTGACTGATAAATCAATTTTCCTAATTAAGTTACCTATACATTATTTCTGATTTATGGATTTACATTGAGAATAATACACACATTTCTATGCAGATATTTTACCTTATGGATGCAATGAATTCTTCATGCAATATTTCTTTATTGTGGCAATTTATAGGAGGAAGTAAGATGCATGACTTTTTAATTAATTCCAACAATTGCAAAATTTAAATTGAGTTTAGAGTATAAATATGTAGTCATTCTAAACACACATTGACAAGAACAATTTAAACATAAAATCTTATTTACATGCATTCTGAGTCATCTACACATTTGACCCATTCTTATGTCAAGGACGATGAGTTAGAAAATTAAGGTCAAATGGCTATAAATTACAATGAACAATAATAAATTGCAATATATGGCCATTGTACATTGATTTAAATAGAATATCTTAAGAATAGAAAAATCAATAGGATCACACTTAGATGTTCCTAGGATCTGCACTACAACACCATGTATGTAGGTTTTAAACCCGTACAGAAATTACCTACATATGAATTCTAAAGCATAGAAAATCAACAATGCGAGAGCATAACACATAAGACACATATACACAGAGATTTCCCCTGGATCCCAAAACCGAGACTACTAGCTCGATTTTTCGTTATGTTCCTTTCAATTTTACAATACATATTTATACATGCCAAAGCATCCAATACCATGGACCGAAAACCATCGTTTCAAAAACCATGGACTGAAAAACCATCCCATCCAAAACCATGTGCAATAACCATGCACAAAACCATAGGTAGGTCTGCCCAACCTAATATAGGGTCCAAAAAAAATTTCCCTAGGGTGCTGCCCCAGACCCCATAGAAAGGGGCTACCCGCCCCCCTAAAACCCCCGGATAGGGGGGGATTATGCCCCCGCTGTGATCCCTCCATTGCGCAATCAAAGCAACGAAGGGGGTGCTCTGCCCCCCCTCTAACCCCGCAGTTAACTATGTAGGCTAGTAGTGGAAAGAATATAACACATCCCAACATTCTCCCACTTGTTGTTTTCTTTCCATAGGGGACCACAAGAGAGATTAGTCATTTATGCATCCTTGCAATGCCCATTGTTTCTCTACACCAAGATAACTTCTCAGAGCTAACATATTTTGACAATGCATTTGAAGTATTCTTCAAAGTGTCCACCTTTGCCAACAACATCTTTCTGCCTTCTATCATATCCCTCACAAAGTGATACTAAACATCAACGTGCTTTGTATTTGAATGAAAAGTAGGGTTCTTTGCCAAGAAAATTGCACTTTGGCTATAACCATCTATCCTTATAGCTCCCTATACTAACCCCATACTTGAACACAATCGCTGCAACCAAACTACTTCCTTTCTTGCATGAGTTGCTGCCATGTATTCTGCCTCTATAGTTGATAGTGCCACTACAGATTGTTTCTTACTCATCCAACTGGCTACCTCCAAATAGGTTAAACACATACCCACTTGTAGATCTTCTCAAATCAATATCTTCAGCCCAATCTACATCAACAAAGCCACGAATATCCAACACTCTGTCCAATCCTGGTCTTCCTTGGTAGCACAAACCATAATCACTAGTGCCATGCAAAAACCTGAAAACCTGCTTCACTGCTATCCAATGCTCCTTTCCTGGTTTTGACATAAACCTGCTCAATACTCCCACTACATGTGCAATGTCTAGTCTAGTACAGACCATCGCATACATCAGGCTACTGACTGCACTTGCATATGGAACATGGGACATATCCTCTTCTTGTTTATTGGGACACGGTTCAACAGATAACTATAGGTTTTAACCGCGTACAAAAATTACCTGCATGCGAATTCTAAAACACATAAAATAAACAATGCGAGAGCATAACACATAAAACACATATACACAGAGATTTTCCCCTGGATCCCAAAACCAAGACTACTAGCTTGATTTTTCATTATGTCCCTTTCAATGTAATAATACATATTTATACGTGCTGAAGCATCCAATACCATGGACCAAAAACCATCGCGTCCAAAAAACATGTGCGAAAAATATGCACAAAACCATAGGTGGGTCCGCCCAACCTAACATGGGGTCCAAAACCAAAATTTTCCGGGGCGCTACCTCAGACCCCATAAAGTGGGGTTACGAGTACACCTCAAACCCCCTGTGACCCCCACCCGACTACACAATCAGTGCAACGAAGGGGGGCTCTGCCCCCCTCTAACTCCCTGATTAACTACGTGGGCTAGTCATGGAAAGCATATAACACAACCCAACAATAACTTTACACGTACAAGAATATGAACCTTCACCGGTTTACTATCCTGCATATTAAACATCTGCAGTATTGTCTCCACATACTTCCTCTAGTTTAACCAGAGCATCCTATTTGCACAATCTCTTTTAATTTCTATGCCCAAAATATAGTTTGCAGCACCAAGATCTTTCATGTCAAATTTAGAGGACAATTGGGTCTTCAAATCCTAGATAATTTCTTTGTCATTTCCAACTAGCAACATATCATCCACATACAAGACAAAATAAATAACATGGTCACCAATTAATTTAAAATACACACAGTGATTTGCTTTTCTTCTAGTGAAGCCAAGTCCCCGTATAAATGTATCAAATTTCTGATACCACATCCTTGGTGAGTGTTTTAACCCATAAAGCAACTTCTTTAACTTGCAAATCAGTTCTTTCTTACCATTCACTGCAAAGCCTTCAGGTTGTTTTATGTAGATCTCCTCTTCCAGATCCCCATGAAGAAATGTTCTCTTCACATCCATCTATTCTACCTCAAAATCAAAAGCAGTAGAAACAAATAACAATAATCTAATAGAGGTTACCTTGGGAACAGGAGAAAAAATATCACCAAAATCAATTCCTGGCACCTGGGAATAACCTTTTGCTACCAATCGAGATTTATATTTCTCCACCTTTCCTTCTACATTTGTCTTCTTCTTGAACACCCATTTACTACCAATGGGTTTCCTTCTAGCTGACAACTCCACTAGATCCCAAGCCTCATTTTTTGCACAAAGATGCCATTTCATCAACCATGGTCTCTTTCCAGAGTTTGCCATCGTCTGAATATATTGTTTCCTTCACAGTTATGGGATCATCATTAGTAACAGATATAAAAAAAATTGAATAGAAAGCAAATGGACTATACCTTTCTGGCTAACTTCTTTCTCGAACTGATCTTCTCACACCTAGAGTTTGTGGCTCTTCATCTTCTGATTCCTCCTCTGCTATAGAGTTTGATTCTTCCTCCTTAAGCTCAAACTCTATCTTCTTAGGTTCCTTTGGATGGAATTCATGTTTAATAACATCTTTCACCTCTCTGAACACCACATCTTGATTGTACAGAACCTTCCTTGTTACTGGTTTCCAAAGCTTATAACCCTTTAAACCATCCTTATACCCAATAAAGATGCACTTTTCAGATTTACTATCAAATTTTTTTGTTTTCTCCTTCGGAACATGTACATGTGCATCACATCCAAATACCCTTAGATGTGAAATAGAGGGTTTCTTAACAATCCATACCTCTTGTGGAGTCTTATCCTCCAACGTTGATGAAGGTGATCTGTTGACCAGGTAACATGCTGTCTCCATCACCTCTACCTAGAATTGTTGTCCTAACCCAGCACCACTAAGCATGCTTCTTGCCATTTCCATCAATGTCTTGTTCATTCTTTCTACAAATCCATTTTCCTCAGGTGTGTATGGAGTAGTCTTTCGTCATGCTATACTAGACTTCTTACAGAATTCTTCAAATTCCTTGATGCAAAACTCTCCACCATTATCTAACCTCAACACCTTTATCTTCTCCTCTGTCTAGTTTTCCATGAGAGCCTTAAATTATTTAAACTTGTCAAAGACTTCAGGTTTCTTCTTAAGGAAATATATCTACGTATTCCTTGAGAAGTCATATATAAATGATACATAGTACACAAACTTACCTAGTGATGGAACCTTCACAGGTCCCAACACATCACTGTGCATAAGCTCTAATATCTGTTTTGCCCTCTTACCACCAGAGGGGAAACTCACCCGATTCTGCTTCCCATATACACAATTTTCACAGAATTCAAAATCCAGAGAGTTATTACTCATACCTTCTACCATACCTTTACCATGAAGTATTCGAATTCCCTTCTCTCCAATATGTCTAAGCCTTTGATGCCACAACATGGCCTTCTCTCAAGAAACCACTAGAGTTTCTGCTCCACTTTCAGGAACCATAGAATTGTTACACCCATCAACAACAGTGCTACCTTGCAGCTTGTATAGAGTTCCAATCTGAACTCCACAGATCAATACCAGTGCTCCTTGAACCATCTTGCATGTATCCTTCTCGAACACTGTTTTTACACCTGCATCATCCAACTTGCTTACATAAATCATATTTATGGCCAATGCAGGAATATGCAGAACAGTTGGAAGTGTTCTAACCCTTCCACCTTGCAACTTCAACTTTACTTTTCCTCAACCAATGATTCTAGACTTTCTATCATCCCTGAAAATGGCATCAGCACCATCGTATTTCTCATACTCGCAAAACCACTCTCTATGGGGAGTGAAGTGGATGCACTTGAGTCAATCAACAATACCTCATGATCTACATGTGTACTTGAAGAATCCAAGTACACATCCCCACCTTCATCAGAGGTGGTTTTTGCCTCTACAAAAGGAGCATCATCAGATCCCTTTCCTTTGTCAAGAGCTTTAGATTTACAGTCCCTTTTCTAGTGCCCTTCCTTTCTGCATTTCTAGCAAACCACATTTATAGGTTTTCCAAGAGGGTTAGATCTCCCTCTGGATTTAGATCTCCCACTCGATGACTTATTTTTGTTTCTATTCTAGAACCGTCCTCGTGCAGACAAGGCATCACCATTCTGGCTCTCCATATTTTTCCATCTCATCTCCTTCGTGAGCAAGGATGAGACTATTTCATCAAACTACAAGGTAGTTGCATTGCTACCTATTGCAATAACCAAACTATCCCATGAATCTGGTATAGAACACAACAAATTGATTCACTTATCTTCATCTGAAATTTTAATATTAACAGATAATAACGAACTTTCCACAGTATTAAATGTGTTCATATGTCCTGTCACCGAGTCTCCCTCTTTCATCCTCAAGTTATACAGCTTTCTCTGTAGGAACAATTTATTCACCAGAGACTTAGATTGGTACAAAGTCCCTAACTTATTCCACAAAGCCTTAGCCATGGCTTCCCCTGCTACATTCATTAATATTGAATCTGAGACACACAATCGTATTGTGCTCTTTGGCTTCCGATCCAACTTCTTGTATTCTTCATCAGACACTCTTGTTGGTTTAGTACCCAGATCTACCATGATCCACTGATCTTTATCCACCAACAGATCCTCCATCTTTAGTTTCCACAACTCAAAACTCTGACCATTAAAATTTCTCGATCTTTATCTTTCCACTGCTTGCCATCTTCTTTCACCACCCGAATCGATCCCGCAAATCTCCCACTGAACAGGGTCTACCACAGGCCGAGTGAAACCCCTTAGTAACAAAGGAGTCCCCTTGAAGCCAAGACAACTGTGATACCAAATGTACATTTTAACCGCGTACAAAAATTACCTGCATACGAATTCTAAAACATAGAAAATAAAAAATGTGAGATCATAACACATAAAACACATATACACAAATATTTTCCCTGGATCCCAAAACTGAGACTACCAGCTTGATTTTTCATTATGTCCCTTTCAATGTTATAATACATATTTATAAATGTCGAAGCATTGAATACCATGGACCAAAAACCATCGTGTCCAAAACCATGGACCGAAAAACCATCCTGTCCAAAACCATGTACAATAACCATGCACAAAACCATACGTAGGTCCGCCCAACCTAATATACGGTCCAATTTTTTTTCCCAGGGTGCTACCCTAGACGCCATAGAGGGGGGCTACCTGACCCCCTCAAACCACCTGTGACCCCCCACTGCACAATTGGCGCAACAAGGGGGGGGTTCCTCCCCCCTTCTAACCCCCTGGTTGACTACGTAGGCTAGTCATGGAAAGAATATAACACAATCCAACAACGTAGTGGGACTCTAGGGTCCCAATAGAATCTATTCGTCATGACTAATGGTTTTAAGCTCTACATCGAAGTCCATAGCCATTGTATCTTTCTTTGTAGTTTCCTTTGTCTCAAGTGTGGTTGAAAACACCCCAATAGCTTTATGCTTAGGATTACCCCTTTGTTGACTATCCTTCTTTGGTGGATCTAGGTTCATAATATCTTCAGGAAACTCAATTTCCTCTAAGGAATCTTTTTACACTACGTATTTATTCCCTTTTCGAGGTGGGTTCAAACTTAGATTCACATATGTGCTCCTTGGATTTTGACTTTTGGCAACCACTAGTTGAAAATCATCGAGGCAGCTTGATGATTTGTCATTTGTTGCTCTGCTCTAGTGATTCGAAAATCCCTAATGAGATGTTCATACAAATGGAACTGATGACAAAAAAATGACACATGCTCATAGTTTAAGGATTTATTCCAAACTTTGTCCTTATAAGAAAGTTCAATCCATTCTACAAGGGGATGAGGTATGTTCATATATACGTAAATTTGGGCTTATGAGACACATCAAACTCACTTTGTGCCACCAGAAATATTGACAAAGGAGCCAATGTAATTTCCAATCATTTAAAGAATCGTGGGCTCACAAAATTCTTCTAGTAGTGAGAACGATCATACCCAAATTGGGGCGGCTAGAAACTTCTCCTTCTCTAAATTATTGTGATCCTACCAAAAGTGGACAAATAAACGTATGTTGCCAAAGAAGTAAGGGAAATTTTTGAATTCCCTATTTCTATTCTCTAGGATAAGAAAATCATTGTAGAAAAACCCTTGTATCCCAACTTCAAATGGGTCTTCCCTTTCCGATGCAATTTAGTTTGAATCCATTTCACCAAGTCCTTCTCCATTGTCCAAACCCTAATAAATTTGCAGATAAGGACATGCTCTTTCATGAATTGAATATGTGCCTTGATTGTGTCATAGCATATATTTGATTTAGCGTTAATTAAAACCCTTTAAAATCATCTATTCTTGTTTTTGGATTGTTAGTAAACCCCCAAGACAACATTTCCCCCCTGATTCCTTCATTTCTATTTGCACTAGAACCACTAGCAACAAAGTAGTTTTCTCTGATGACCACCTTTTTGTATGAGGGGGTTTCACCCCTCCCCATGTGGGGATTATTAAGAAGAATCAGTGAGGACTAACAAAAAATTCACCCAATCAAATGCATAAGATAAAGGAGAATTGAATACCTTAAAAAGTTAGAGTTTACAATGATTTTGACAGACTGAAAATCTTAATAGGGCAGACTTATTCACGTTTTTTTAATTTTTGTAATTTTTTTTTAATGAATTTTATTAAAAAATAAAAAAAGGAATAAATACTTTGGAAATAAATCCCAACCTCTAGTTTATAAATAATACTAAGAATTTTCAAGAATATTCTATGGAGGTTAAATCCATATTATCCACCTAATAATTATTGATAATTAAAGTAAATTTTAGAAAGCCCTATTCTAAAATAGACATTCCCATCAACATAATCATAATTATAATGCTATTTTGTTAATTAATTGAATGTTATCGTTATTGAAGAACTAAATTCTCTCACATATGTGTTAATTATTTTTATTGGTGAAGTGCATATGTAAATGGGTTCTATATTATAATTAGGATTAGTTGTAAGTGTTAAATGATTTTAGTGGGATAAATATCCTTTAATTATAAATCTACTTCAAAATTTGAAATGTAATTAATATAATATTATAGATTGATTAAGGTTTGATTTTAATTAGATAAAATTTGATATTGAGAAAGATAATTACATTAGATTAAATATAATTGAACTTTATTTAATCATTTTCTAATCTTATTTATTTTAGGAAAAATCATAATTATATATTAATAATCATAATTATTTTTAAATAACATAAAAATTTTGAAGTTAATTTTCTATGAATGTTGTGCCAATGAACAAATACTCTCCATGCACGAAGTATGACAATAACTATGCCATCTCCTCAATCCTCCTCCTTTTGGAGGCTCAAGGAAAAAGATAGAAACCAAGTGTCACATCAACTTCATCTTGAGGTCTATATGGTTGTAGGTCAATGTAGCGCCTCACTGTGAAATGAAGTAGGAAATGAGTGTAGTAATAGGCTTGAGTATGAGAGGTCTCTTTGCAATTTCCAATATTACTACACTACATCAATGAACGAGGTGGCCACCTAGAGCAAGGTTTCAAACTCATAACATTAGATAGATAAATCTTCCTATTCATCTATATGAGTAATATAGGCTCATGCAATTCTGTTAGTTTTTTAATTGTTGGCAACAAAGGGATTCTTGAACCCCTCCTCTACCTATATCACTTACAATTTATCCTAGTCATTAATTGGTGTGTTTTCTCACCCCCTTTTCTCTAGTCTTGAACCATTCATCAAGCCCTATGGTAGATCGAGTTGAGGAGGTAGGTTAGGACCCTATAACTCTTTGGCTTAGAGGGATTCTCAAGGAGAAACAAAATAGTATTGGGAACATATTCCCTTGTTGGCTTGTTGGGGCCTAACCCAAGTTCAAAGGTGATTTAGCAAAACATATCCCGGTACTACTGTCCCTTTCAGAAACACTCTGTGGAGCGCGGACTGAGGTCTCACTCGAAGTAGTATGGGAGGGTGCTAGAGCTAGGTTTCCACACCCTGTAGATGTCTAATGCGTTCAAGTGGTCTACGGTTTAGCCCTGCGCACACGTCACTACGTGCACTTACCCATACCTCATAGCCTAAGATGCTGCCTTCGTGCAGCCCTACTTGGGGGTCGAATGCTATTATTACCCAAGCCTTTACTAGTATTCTGTTGTTAGTTGATTAACTTAGCTTACTTGCATGCGTAAAGTATACATAGAAATATAAATCGTTCATACAGGTGCGCGAGGTAAATAAACAGTATATTTACAAAACGTGTAATAACCCAAGAATAGATACACAGAATTAAGATAAAACTTCTCTTTATTATTATCTTCATCGGTTACAGACTCGACTCCACCCTACACACTCTGTTGTGGACAACTAGGCCTCTGCACAATCAACTATAGAGCCTTCTCCTACACTACGACCCAAGAGACACTTTACACTTGTGACTCTTGCTCTTCACTTCTATTCTTCCATCTATTACTTCGCTATCATTTACACTTAGAGCCTCACTCTATTTATACAATCCCATCATCCGTGAACCATGGGTAGGCCGACATTACATTAAAAACTAGGGAAAACAACCCTATGACTCTAACATGCTTCCACGCCTACCATTCACGAGGCTTTACAACATCATTCAGTCAAAACATGGGATTTGAGCCCAAAAACATGCCTCGGGGGGATTCCATGCCCAACAGGCCCCCAACACAATCATTGTGACTTGTCCTCGAGTCACTCTGTCAGCACGGTGATATTAGCACGAAGTTCCTCCAACTGTCCTCAAACTGCGCTGATGTCGGTAGTGCACTGAGTCACTGCTTATTGAATATATTGCATCCGCTATTCTGAGACCTCCGTGTCTAGGGTGCTTCTCTGCACTAACCTGTGCATCCCCTGCATGTGAACAAGATTTCTTTTGATGTGTGTTGTGATCATGAAAGCCTAGTCAATCCATGGCTAGACGTGTGCTGAGAACTGCCTCCTTATGTTGTGTCGCGTCCACCTGCTCCTTCAGTGCCTTATCTTACTGCATCCTTTCAAGCCGTTGAGTGAGGACTACAGTCTGCGCAGTTCCTCGTACACTGTCGTATTACTGCTGGAGTTCTCTCACCTCTGTCTTTAGGCTTTGGATGTTGGGTTCCTCCTACAGAGCTGTGAGGACCTTAAGTGCTTTCTCCAACAAAGTGGTACAGTCTTGCGCTACACCTCCAATTTCTTCCAATCCCGTTGCGATAGTGCTAGCGTGCTATTCTCAGACCTCCGAGGGAGTGGAAGGCTGCAACTTTAACTGAAGCTCGGCAATTTGAAGATTTAGCTCCAGCAAAAACTTGGTCATTTCTTCTCTAGCCTCAAAGACTCCAGTTTCCAACCTATGTATCTACACCTCTATTGGTAGATCTACTAGGATGGCCAGCTCCGAGACGTGTCGGCAAGCATCATCTACCACCTGCACCAACTGTTGATTATATGAAACCAATCCGTTGCACTACAAGTTGAGCTGCTCCATGTTTATATTTTGCTCGCTAAGAACATGGATCGCGTGGCTCTCCCTAGTGCACAGCTCTGCCGTTATCCTATCATATAGTAGATACATTGTCTCATGCAGAAGGGCAGCCAGATTAAGGCCAAGGCCTTTGATCATGTTAACCACAAATCTATTGGTCTTGTTCGCTGCTACTAGGGCCCATTCTGGTAACACTATTTTTTTTTCCACTTGTGCACGTAGCATCTATTCTACTACCGAGGATCCTACTGCGAGGTGGGTAGAAAGGGTACCCACCTGAGGGGGACGCACCTGTAACTCTTGTAGCTGTGCCTTGAGGGCCCCCAACACAGTCTGGTGCTCCTGCATAAAATCTTAAAGGGCCTCATTTGTGACATCGCGAACCATCTCGCCGATGTCATGCAGATCACCTTCGATTAAGGTGATCAGGTCAATGGCCAACTTCGAGGCCTTGACCTTCTTCCTTGGTCCTTATCTTTCTACTATGTGTGGGCGTTTTAACTGTGTGGATGTGGTCCCTAGGTCCGCCCTCTCTTCCATTGTTTTTGTTTCCTCTGCCTCCTGCCCCTACGAGGATGTTGCTTCACCCTCTTCCTCCTTCATGGTTGCTGCCTCTTCCGCTTGTGCTACTGCTGCTGCTTCTATGGCGTTCTTCTGCTTGATGGCTTTCTTTGTCTCTTCACTCATTTCCCTTACCTCCACTGTTGTTGTTTCTTTCCGCCTTTTCTCAGCCAATTATGTGACATGCAGCTTGGCATTGTCCTTCTTCTTCTGCGCTGTCGCCTTCTGAAGTTTTGCAAGATCTAGGGTGTGCCATTCTGGAGGCCATGCCTCCAAGATAGTAAAAATTGCATCGTCAGTGGCTAGAAAAGGTATCTTCATCCACTGCTTTTCTAGATCCTTAAGTGCCCTGATAAAAGTGTTGTGCATATCAGCATTAAAGTCTGTAAAACTCTATAAACTATTGTACACCATGGGCAACATGTGTGGTGTCCAATTGATCCACATCCGGATGCTCATCTCCATGAGCACCTTGTTGGAAATAATACTGAGAGGGGGGGTGAATCAGTATTATCTAGCAATTTAATAAATCTTTCTTATTTGATCTTTGAATTATTTTTGCATGTCAGTACCATAAAATAATGAGCATGAACAAGGAAAACATATAGTCACACCAAAGAACACAAGATGTAAGGTGGAAACCCAATGTGGGTGAAAACCACCTGCTGCAATATGTCTCTATCTTCTTTCAAATTAGAAACTCCTTTTACAATGATTTTGTACTGGTGCAGTCCTTTACCAGTACGCAGGCTGCAACCTGTAGAGAGCTACAACTCTCTCTCATTTTCCAGTCTTCTCCTGGAAGGGAGCTACAACCCCCTACTTCTTTTCATAAAGCATCAAATGATCATCAACTACATAACAGTTACAGTCCACTACAGTTATCAGATCAGTAATAACGGAACTAACCCAGAACTCCTTATCAACAGAGAAATTCAATCAACAGAACATCTTAAGACAGAGGCGCAGTTTTCCCTTCTATGGCCTGCGACCAGACGCAGTTAACCTTCTGCTCCCCTACGTCCACGCGCAGAGATCCTTCTGCTGCGCCGCGTTCCCACGCACTGTTCCTTCAACTGAACTACGTCCTGTTGCTGCAGGGACGCACCCAGAAACACTGTCGCGCCGCGTTCTTTTGCTGCAGGGACGCACCCAGAAATACTATCGCGCCGCGTCTTTTTGCTTCGAGACACACCTGATCCTTATTATGCTCCGCGTCCCCACGTAGTGCGCCTGTTACTGTACTGCGTCCCGGACGCACCTAAATCTTGCTTTGCCCTGCGTCCCCACACAGGTCTCTTCTTACTGCACTGCATCCCGGCGCACTTGCCTTTCACTGGACCTGCGTACCTTCGGGTATGAATGATTTCAAGACTTTAAGAGTAACCCAAACAGTCAGATCTACAGATCTGATCATGCGCCAAAGAGATCTCAGTCTTTCAGAAGATTCACCTTTTTAGATCTAGACCAGATCTAGCCTCATAAGATATTCAACCAAAGACTTACTCAAACCAAATGATCTCCTTTGCTTTATATAGGCAAGCTCCTCCTCAAATCATGGAACAATACCACGAGCCGACACCATAATAACACAATACCGTCGGCTAGATACCAAGAGTAAAACACAAGAAACCCCCACGTGACCTTGAAATGTGTACACTGGGTGGATGCACCTCCTGAACGGCTGGCCTGCGTCTCTGGATGCGGCCTCTGCATGGTGTACCTGCGGGTACGCATCTTCTGAACTGATTTCCTGCGTCCTTCTTTATTTTTAATAAAAGGAGACCCTTGCCAGGGGAGTTGCCATCAAGTACAACATCTGTAACATATATAGCCATTCCTGAAACATAATGCCAACAATCTCCCCCTTTGGACTTGATGGCAACCTCACAAACTTTGCTTCATTCTCCCCCTTTGACATCAAGGGCAAAGGGTATGCTCCCCTTAAGATCATGCTCCCCCTGAACCGGATCTGCAACAAAGAACCATAATCCTCCATGAAAGAGATAGAGACATATTGCAGCTATTTCCAAGATCTCCTTCTGACCATCCTCCATAATGCCAACAATGCATTATATGCTCCCCCTGAACCTGTACCATTAATCAGAAAAGATTCAACAATAAGATGATGCATCAACAACCCCCAGCTTTTGCCTGAGGTATTCAAAAGTGTCCCTGGGCAATGGTTTGGTGAGAATATCAGCAACTTGTTCCTTAGAAGGAACATACTCCAACTTGACCTTATGTTCAAGCACTTGTTCCCGGAGAAAATGATACTTGATTGGTATGTGCTTGGTTTTTGAATGCATAACCGGATTCTTTGAGATGCTGATTGCACTTGTGTTATCACATAAGATGGGGATAGGTGGTGTACAAGTGATTTGAAAATCCTGCAAAGTCTGCATCATCCAAAGAAGTTGGGTGCAACAAGATGCAGCAGCAACATATTCCGCTTCAGCTGTAGACAAGGCAATCGAACTCTGTTTCTTGCTGAACCAAGATACCAGTCTGGAACCCATAAAGAACGCACCACCACTTGTGCTTTTCCTATCATCCACGCTTCCGGCCCAATCTGCATCTGTATAAGCATGAAGAGTAAGATCTGTATCTCTAGGATACCATAAGCCATAATTTTGAGTCCCTTGAAGATATTTGAAAATTCTCTTCACTGCCTGAAGATGAGTCTCCTTCGGATTTGCCTGAAATCTTCCAACTATTCCAACTGCATGCATGATGTCTGGTCGGGTACCTGTCAAATATAGTAAACTTCCAATCATAGATCTGTAGGTTGGTTGATGTACTGCTGCAGATTCATCATTTGCACTGAGACTACATCCTGTGACCATGGGTGTACATACTGGTTTTGCATCTTCCATGCCATATTTCTTCAAAATCTGTTTGAGATACTTAGTTTGAGATAAAAAGATTCCTCCTTCTTTTTGTTGGATTTGCAAACCAAGGAAATATGTCAGTTCTCCTAGCAAGGACATTTCAAATTCTTTCTGCATGACCGAGGCAAAGCTTTGACTCATAGCTTCTTCATTGCTGCCAAAAATAATGTCATCTACATACACAACAAGTATTAGCAATTTGTCATTTTCAACTTTTATATAAAGATTGCTATCTGCTGAACCTTTTGAAAAACCTTGTTGATGAAGATATTTGTCCAAACAGTAGTACCAAGCCCTTGGAGCTTGTTTGAGACCATAGAGAGCCTTTTTCAATCTGCATACAAGATTTGGATCATTTCCAAGAATGAACCCATCTGGCTGTTCAATGTACACTTCTTCTTCCAAGTCTCCATTCAGAAACGCTGATTTCACGTCCATTTGAAATACTTTGAAGTTTTGAAAACTTGAGAGAGCAAGGAACATTCGGATGGCCTCAAGTCTTGCAACAGGAGCAAAGGTTTCTTCAAAGTCTATTCCTTCTTGCTGCGCATACCCTTTACAAACAAGTCTGGCTTTGTTTCTAATTACTTCTCCATTTTCATTCAATTTATTTTTGAAGACCCATTTTGTTCCGATAACATTCTTATCCTTTGGTCTAGGAACCAGCTCCCAAGTGTTGTTCTTTTCGATTTGCTCAAGTTCTTCATCCATTGCTTTCACCCAACATTCATCTTTGCATGCTTCTTTCACATTTTGTGGTTCAGTAGAGGAGAGTAATGCCAAATAGCTTGAGGCTTCTGCAACTGTTCTTCTTGTTTGTACACCTGCTTCTTCCTGCCCCACAATCTGAGATTCTGGATGATTCTTCTGAACATATCTGGATGGAGTCTTTTCTTCTATTCTTGTTTGCTCCTCTGGCTCTTCTTGAGGTTCTTCTTGAGGTTCTTCTTCTTCATCATTCTGTCTTTGAGGGTAGCCTTCATCTTCTTCGATGTCTTCATGATGGACTTGCCTAGGAATGTATCCCTTCTCATCAACTACTACATCAATGCTGTCAACAATTCTGCCAAGTCTTTTATTGTAGCACTTGTATGCTTTGCTATATGGAGAGTAACCAAGAAGAATGCCTTCATCTGCCCTAGGTTCAAGTTTGCCAAGCTGCTCATCAGTATTCTTGATATAGCATTTGCTCCCAAAGATTTTGAAGTGCTTTACCGAAGGAGTCCTGCCACTCCAAAGCTCATGAGGAGTTTGAGTGCTGTTCACTCGAACATTTGTCTTGTTGAGAATAACAACCGCAGCATGTGCAGCTTCACCCCAGAAAGTTGCGGGAGTTCCTGATTCATCAAGCATAGCACGAGCCATTTGTTGGATTGTTCTGTTCATTCTTTCAACAACTCCATTTTGCTGAGGAGTTATAGCTGTAGAGAATTCTCTCCTTATCCCATGTTCATCACAGAAATCAAAAAATTCATTTGAAGTAAATTCCCCACCTCTGTCGGATCTGAGGCACTTAACTTTGTGACCTGATTCATTTTCAACCAAGGCTTTGAAGGATTTGAATTTTTCGAATGCTTCATCTTTGTGCTTCATAAGTCCTAACCAGACAAACCTGGAGAAATCGTCAATAAATAATATCAAGTATTCCTCTCCTCTAGGTGTTCTTTTCCTGAATGGACCACATGTATCTGTATGTACTAGCTCAAGAGGCATGCTAGCTGATCCTTCCTTCTCTGGAAAGTTAGTTCTGGTTTGTTTTCCAAACTGACATGATTTGCATATGGTGTTGTCAGGAATTTTGATATCTGGAAGATCGCGAACTGCCTGATATTTGCATGCTTTCCTTATTTGTGAGAAGCTTAGATGTCCCAACCTTCGATGCCATAACCAATGCTCTTCATCCTTTCTCAGATAACATTGTTGTTGTCCTTCTTCAAATATGTACAAATTATTTGGAGTTCTTTTGCCTTTGAGCACTGTTTTACCTGTATCAAGATCACGAACAAGACATCCATTCGATCTGAATATAACCTCGGTTCTTTGATCACACATCTGACTGACACTTAGAAGATTGTGCTTCAATCCATCAACATACAAAACATTTCCAGCCTTGACCTTTTCTTTTAACTGAGCAATGCCTTTTCCTTTTATAGTTGCAGGAGTATCATTTCCAAAAGAGACTTTCTTTCCCTTTTCTAGAGCAGAATAAGATTCAAGTTTTTCTTTATCACCTGTCATATGCTTCGAACATCCACTGTCAATGTACCATAGATTTTCCTGTCCCTCTGCATAAAAAGCTATCCCACATCTCTCTGTTTGAGGTTCCTTTATTCTCCATGTTTTGGTGCTTGAGGCTTGTTCCTTTTTCTGCTGAAACCTGCTCCTGCATTCAGAGTCTTCATGACCAAAGTTATTGCAAATAGAACATTCAACTTCATTTTCAAGAACCGAAAAGTTGTTAAAGGTCCTTTTTGTAATCCCTGTCATACTTCTTTGTTTTTGAGCTTCCCTAGTCATGATTGTTTTATATGCAACACATTGAGCTGCTTTGTGACCAAAGTTATGGCAAGAAAAGCATTGTCCATTGAAGAAACTTCTGCGGTTATCAAATCTACCGGCCAAATGATTGTAATTTCTATTGTCATCCATTCTTGAACCAAATTGAGAAGATTTTACCTGTGGCTGGTTGTAGCTTTTGTTCACCCTTAAGATGGATTGCCCCTGATAGTTTCTGTTTGTAATTCGTCCCTGCTTTACCTGATGATCTTCATTTTGCTTTTGCTCATTTCTTCTTGCTGCATCAAGATAACTTTTTGAGGTGGATGCTTGAGAAGTTTCTCCATTATAGCCCAAACCTGTCTTGTTTAGAGGAGATCACTGCACATTGATAATCTCATCCAAAGTTTCAGATCCTTTGACAAACTTGAGATTAATAGCTTTTGTTTTCTCAATCTCTTTTCTAAGACAAAGAATTTCACCTTCTAATTTTTCAAGATGTTTTTCCTTTTCATCAATTTGAAATTGTAGAGTATCAATGATCATGTTCTTTTCTTCTATACATCTCTTGAGTCTAGTAATTTCATCATAAAGGTTATCCACATCTACAACATCCATATAATCATCATCTTCAAATGCCATTAACAACTTATATTCATTACCTTGTTCATCTTCATCACTGTTTGATAGACCATCACTATATTCATGAGTGTAGTAGCTTTTCTTATTTGCGTTCTGTTTCTTGTTCCATCTAGCAGGTTCCTTTCCTTTATCCTTATAAGGGCATTTTGCAGCATAATGACCTACTCTTCCACAAGCAAAGCATTTAAAAGGTAACTTACCTTTGAACCTTCCAGAACCCCTTTGAAGATTTCTGACAAAATTTGATTCTTCTTCCTCTTCTTCTTGGACGTGGCTTGCTTCATAATAATCTCCTTTGCCTGATGCCTTGAAAGCAACTTCTCTTCTGTCTAAAGGACCTCCCTTTCTCATTTCATAAGCAGTTAGAATTCCATGTAGCTGAGACATAGTAATAATTCGTAGATTTTCCTTTTCTTCTATAGCAGATACTTTAGATTCAAACTTGGGAGACAAAGATCTTAGAACCTTTTCAACCACTATAGCCTCTCTTATTTCTTCACCCAAATTTTTCATACAATTAACAATCTCATCTACCCGAAGAAAATAGTTAGCCACACTTTCATCATTATACATCTTGAGAGTCTCATACTGAATCCTGAGAGTTTGAAGTTTAGCACGCTTTACCTGTTCATCTCCTTCATAGCTTGTGACAATTTTGTCCCATATTTCTTTTGCAGATTTGTAGTGCATTACCTTCATGAATTCTGTTTGGGATATACATCCTAACAGAGTACTGACTGCTTTTGCATTTGTTTCATACTTCTTTTTCTCAGCTGGATCTGTAGGAGTAGCTGAAGGAAAAGCATAGGCTGTTTCTACAATGTCCCAAACTTCTGTACCAAGAGATTGAAGATATGCAGTAACTCTTACCTTCCAATAATTGAAGTTTGTCCCATCAAAAACTGGTGGCCTGATTGATGCTTCTCTCTCGTAGTTGCTCATGATGAACGATCTACCTTCAAGCGATCAAGCTTCTCTGAAGGACCTGCTCTGATACCAATTGTTGGAAATAATACTAAGAGGGGGGGTGAATCAGTATTATCTAGCAATTTAATAAATCTTTCTTATTTGATCTTTGAATTATTTTTGCATGTCAGTACCATAAAATAATGAGCATGAACAAGGAAAACAGATATTCACACCAAAGAACACAAGATGTAAGGTGGAAACCCAATGTGGGTGAAAACCACCTGCTGCAATATGTCTCTATCTTCTTTCAAATTAGAAACTCCTTTTACAATGATTTTGTACTGGTGCAGTCCTTTACCAGTACGCAGGCTGCAACCTGCAGAGAGCTACAACTCTCTCTCGTTTTCCAGTCTTCTCCTGGAAGGGAGCTACAACCCCCTACTTCTTTTCATAAAGCATCAAATGATCATCAAGTACATAACAGTTACAGTCCACTACAGTTATCAGATCAGTAATAACAGAACTAACCCAGAACTCCTTATCAACAAAGAAATTCAATCAACAAAACATCTTAAGACAGAGACGCAGTTTTCCCTTCTGTGGCCTGCGACCAGACGAAGTTAACCTTCTACTCCCCTGCGTCCACGTGCAGAGATCCTTCTGCTGCGCCGTGTTCCCACACACTGTTCCTTCAACTGAACTGCGTCCTGTTGCTGCAGGGACGCACCCAGAAACACTGTCGCGCCGCGTTCTTTTGCTGCAGGGACGCACCCAGAAATACTATCGCGCCGCGTCTTTTTGCTCTGAGATGCACCTGATCCTTATTATGCTCCGCGTCCCCACGCAGTGCGCCTGTTACTGTACTGCATCCCGGACGCACCTGAATCTTGCTTTGCCCTGCGTCCCCATGTAGGTCTCTTCTTACTGCACTGCGTCCCGGCGCACTTGCCTTTCACTGGACCTGCGTACCTTCGGGTATGAATGATTTCAAGACTTTAAGAGTAACCCAAACAGTCAGATCTACAGATCTGATCATGCGCCAAAGAGATCTCAGTCTTTCAGAAGATTCGCCTTTTTAGATCTAGACCAGATCTAGCCTCATAAGATATTCAACCAAAGACTTACTCAAACCAAATGATCTCCTTTGCTTTATATAGGCAAGCTCCTCCTCAAATCATGGAACAATACCACGAGCCGACACCATAATAACACAATACCGTCGGCTAGATACCAAGAGTAAAACACAAGAAACCCCCACGTGACCTTGAAATGTGTGCACTGGGTGGACACACCTCCTGAACGGCTGGCCTGCGTCTCTGGACGCGGCCTCTGCATGGTGTACCTGCGGGTACGCATCTTCTGAACTGATTTCCTACGTCCTTCTTTATTTTTAATAAAAAGAGAGCCTTGCCAGGGGAGTTGCCATCAAGTACAACATCTGTAACATATATAGCCATTCCTGAAACATAATGCCAACACACCTAGAATATTTTGGTGTCACGTATCCATTTCACATCCTTTGTGGGCTAGAGTAAAGCGTACTTCACGGCCTCCGGTAATTCTCTATCAATGTTGGGGAATTGACTATCCTCCAGCAATTCTCCCGCTACGAGCATAATGGATAACAAAAACCATGCATAGTGGAATGTTTTGCCCTACTCCTAGGCTTCACAACAATTTTTCAGAAATTCCTCGCAGAGGAATTGAGACCAGTTGAATTGGACCCCTTCCGCGCACTGCTCAGCCACTGCCACCACCGGCACTAGTACTTCATCCGCACGACACTTCCTCATAAATTTCCTGGCCAGGATTTGGGTTGCTATGCATACCCCTTTCTCCTTGATGTTGGAGATGGCGTAGCCCCTCTTCTTCTTCTCCAGCTTGTATTTCATCTTCATGGCTTTTGCGAGGGCCAAATCACTACCCTTTCCTTCGGTTATGGTTGTAGGGTCCTTTCCTTTACAGGGGAGTTGAGAAATGTGGTGAATGAGGTCTGTCATGATGGGGATAGGCTCCTCCAGCCATAGATACCCGTCGTGCACTAGGAAAAGAAGCTGCCTGATGATGAAAATGGTTATGAGTGTGCGGTGGAAATGCGACACCCATAATAAGTTGAGCAACCTGGCCTTTTCCACACCGCGCAATCACTTCCACGGTGCTAACATTGTCACCACCCCTATAGTGTTTTTCTTCATGAGGTTCTCGGTCTCCATGTGAGGGAACTTCTTGCAGTCAGCGAGGTCCCAATATTCAAAATTCATGGTTGGCACTCGACCTAGGTGTGTGCCTTCAAACACAATGCCGTCTAGGAGGAGCGGGTTTGGAGTGAACTCTTAGTTTCGTCCAGGTCCTTCGACACTTTGGTCTTTCCTTTTTGCAAAGGGACGTATGCGGGCAGTTTTTTTGTAGAGCATGTGGCTTGAATATCCTCCTCCATACCTTCATCTTCCTCCTTTATGATGATCAGGGCCTGCAAATCTTCTTCTTCCTCATCTATTTCTATCATGACAACTTTCCCCTTTTCTGCCATTGATAGTTTGTTTCACAGTGGGTTCCTCGGGGACACACGTACTAGAGCCATTGCATTTTTATCCTTCTTTGGTCTTGGTGTATGCAGATTTGGGGATTTCTACAACAACCCCGGTACCTTCTAGAACATCCTCCACCATTGGGGTCTGCGCGGCCTCACCGATGGTTACCTCTTCAATTCCCAAACCATCCTTAGATGTGGTCATCGTATCTAGGCTGTATTCTGTCACTCACGAACTCAGGGGCTCAATTATCACTTGGCTCTCAATGCTCATTGCTCTGCTCAATCGCTCAATTCTCAAATGACCAAGTGTTGTTTGCTAGGCAGCCCTTTGTGTGTTATAGCACCTTTTGAATTCGAATTTGACTATTCTCCCATATTTCGGTCCATTAATTCTTACTTGGCAGTAGATTTTCTCAAATCTTGGCCATAAATCACATCTTAAATTTCCATTGCCTACTCCATTTAGCCTCAAGTCACACATCCCATCATGAATAGTGACCTCAACAATCACTTTCTGGCCAATTGATGTGGCAACAAGCCCTCCATGCGTGGATGTGGACCTTGTGACGCTCTACCTCTGCACGCATCCCCAATACCGCATTGCTCCTGGGTAGAATAGTTTATAGTCCCATGCTTCCTTCAACTATCTAGAGCATTAAGACTGTCCTTCTCACGGCTAGTCAGGTGATCGCACCACCTGTGTGGAGCTCCATCCCGTCCTCCATCATGGTTCGTGGAGAATCCCCACCATCCATTGTTGTGGTCGGCATCGCGCACTTTACTATGTGCAACGTGCTACCCTAGTCAATACATTTGGCGATATGCAGTCCAAGCCAAGGCAACATACTAACCAATTCATGACGATAGTGCTCAAACTTGTGAGTATGATTGTACACACCTTGCCTTACCATCCTAGGTTCTTCAACAAAAAACGCTTCCTTTATCTCATCCTCCAGCTTCTTGACCTCTACATCCATCATAGTGCTTTTCTTCCTTAATCATACCCTTTCTTTTTTCAAGTTCGCGAAGTCTAAAGTTTCCCCATCAAATTTCTTCCTCAAGTCTTATGTGTTTTGTTTCTCGCGGCTATGTGATTCCTTCGTTCTGGGCTTCACGAACCGTCATAACTATGGGTGATGCTATGCACGAACTAGGCTTCAGACGCTCCATAGGTATTACAGCCCTTGCTTCATACTTCAGCTTCGGAAGTGTTTGCGTGGTCAGGGTTTTGTACATAGTCCTATAAGCAAATAGAACCACTGGTACGCGCAGGTCCTAGTCCGTGTGTTTCACATGATGGACCGTGTTCAACATTTTGGACACCTTGGAAAAGGCTTCCCTGCAGATAATATTTGGTGTACTTGGTCTTATCATACGTTGTCGTTCGTGCCCTCATCTTACCCACTCCTACTTGTTGTTCTTGTTTCCTATCATGAGGATGGTGTGTGTTCGTGTAGGTTGCGTACCATAGGCTTGTACACATTTGGAGAGGTGGGCGTGTAGGGTTTTTTGTCCATCATACCCGACTTCCATCTGCAGCTGAGGTTTTACAAACTGTATAAGCATAACCCTTTTTCATTAGTGCAAGTCCTCAAAATGCTGCTGATGCATACCCCACCACCTTGTGGGGGTAGCATGCAGTGGCCATTTCAGAGTGTCAAAATGTTGTTGTTCCAGTACTTCTCTTTCAAATTTGTTCAGGAATTCATCCACTTCACTCAACCCATCATACATGGGAAGATCTCTTACTTATGTTGTCACACAGCGAAGTGATCTTACCATCATGTTGCAATTGAGCATGGTTACCTCGTGTAACCAATTCTACCATTGTTCTATTTCTTCATCCGAATCTGATGTATAGGAGATTTCACACTCCCACGAAATCCTACCATCCATTGTAGGATTCACCCAATCCTGTTCCCGAGCAGTTATCTTGTAGATACAGTCTAGATCATCATCACTCTCATCGTCACGCACTAGCTCTATGTAGCGCAATCCTTCCACGGGGTCTAAAGGTACCACTACGCACAGTGACTTTTTCTCAAAAATCATTTTGCGCTTCTTTAGATTTATCACTCCGTTCATATCAGTGGCCCAATCTATTTGTAGTAATGTGGGATAGCGATTGCTGTCATCAACAATATTATCACTTCGAGATTTGCAAGTGCACTTGTACCTTCATTATCTACTATTATTCCTTTCAATCTTCCCATCAGTAGGATCTTTTGCTGGTTTGCCATTCACAATTGAATAGGAGACCATTACAATGCAAGCCTGCCCATATGCTCCCATGTCTGCTTTGGCAGTACGTGCACGTCTGATCCTAAATATAGAATCACTTGATCCATTTCATATTCCGTGATTTGCACAGTCAATCTCATCTCCCTTCCTGTTTGTATTGTGTGCCTCCCAATATTCCATACTACACGCGGTTCTCCTGGCCCAGCGCACCTATTGATGAGTTCCTGCAGTCCCTTTACATCCTTGATGTCGCACAGTAGCTTCATGCATGTCTCTAGAAAGGTAGTAAGAATTTATCAGTCCATCTCTAGTTCTATTTTGTCTTTACTACCTGAAGTGGAGGCCTTCATGAAGCTCTTCTTAGCTTCCATGAATGTTTCCTTCGCGTGCTCCAAATCGAACTCTGGTTCTTTTATTAGAGCCTTGCGAACCCAGGCACTTTCTTTGGGCTACTTGCCCTTATCATCTCCTGTCATGATACCACTTCGGAGCATGATGTTTACATTTGGGTCCTCTTCACGCAGCTTAGACCACATCATTTGCAGGTTCTGAGTCAATGGAGGTTGGTGTTCCTTTAGCGCGAAACCTCGCTATCAGTGTGGGGCAGTCCTCCATCTCATGATCAAACTAGGTACAATATAAAGATGATGCTCTCGTCAGATTTATACAATCACGGGAATAATTCCCTGGCCCTCTACAATTGTAACAAATTAGTTGTCCGCGACCCCTTCCTAGTCCCATTCCACCTCGACCTCGTCCGTGCCCCTGAAATCCAGTGCGTGCCATCCCTGCATTTTGGTCAAGGGCTTGTGTTTCAGCTTGAACTCTATAGGTAGGGGTCCAATCCATCATCAGTTCATAACTTCTACAGGTGTGCTCGTCATGGCCTACTGATCTGCAAAAATTATAGAACAACTTCTCAGATGTCTGTGTATACTTCTATAATAGGTGGTAGTTATTTGTAGCATGCTTTCCTCCTATCTGACAAATCGTGCACCATAATGCAGGCACCATGCTTGGTCCTACTTGTGCCTCTGGTCTCAATGGCATAGGCCCTCCTGTCACCAAGTAATTCGTGAAGACTGGACAATGGTCCTTTTCATGTCCCTGCCCCTTGCACTTTATACACCATACCTCCTCATGCGCTTCTGGGTGAGTTGTCGTGTTCTGTTTCAAACTCTGCATCCCTAGACACAAGTTTTTCAACTGTGCATGGATCTGTTGGACTCCCAAACTAGGATCTTGTATTGGGGTCTCGTGTAGTCTCATTACAATCTCCAAAGCTTCGGCCTTGGTGGACAACTTTTACTATGACAATGTGGTCCTCAGATGTGGCGTTAGTGTCGCTACAAACCATGCGCGGTGTTGTCCATCCATTAAGGTCATGTTTGCTTCACAAATCATACCATTCAGTCTTTGAGCCAGCTCCCAGGGGATCTCGCCTGGAAGCATCGCGATTTCCTAAAACCCAATAATCGACTGTGCCTCTGGTTTTGTCCTGCTAAATTCCCTATTTAGCACAACTTGGATATCTGCGATCCTTGTGTTTGGATTGTCATTATAATTCTTAATGTACCACGTCAGTGTGTGATCGTGCAATGTGCTTACCAGCATTTCCTTCTTTATGTTTTCATCTGTGACTCCTTTCACTTCCCGTACAACCTTTACCACGAACCAAAATTGGTCTGGATCTTCGTTCCCTACTCCTTTGAACACCGACAACTTTATTGCGTTCGCTATATTGAATTGTGGTGGTAGCGGAGGTGGTGTGGGTAGAGATGGGGGTGAAGATGGTGAAACTGGTGGTGGTGTAGGTGGAGGTGGTATGCACAGGATTCGCTAATTTATCAGACTAGTCACACTTCTTGGTGAAACTTTTGCGAGCTCTTCCTCACTTTCTCGTCGAGGCGAAATCAAGGGGATATTTTCTATCTCTGCGCTACCTTCATTTCTATACATCCTCCCACTTCACGTAGCCCTAAACATCAATTTATTCATATAACCCGCTTTTCACATAGTAGCATTTTAATCCAAGTGTTCAAATATTTAATGTACATACCTCGTTGTCCTTTGAGGAAGCGTCATTCTGCCTCGCTGTAGTTGACTGAAGTATCTACCGTGAACTCGGTGATAAACCCTCATATATTTCGATCAACCCAATGGTCCACAGTGCATGTGATCTTACCTTCTGATGCTTCTATTCTACGCACCAACTTTGGTGTCCACACAATCGGTTTGTTGAGCCTACACCCTCCCTGATTTTCTGCTATCTTTGCGATCCACTCATATAACTCAGAGGGGAAGGATGCAAAGAAAATTTCATGGAACTACATATATAATTAGAGCTCTAACAACTATTCCTTTGATACTCGTAGATTCATGTTTTCCTGTGTCACGAACTTGTGAATATTTTTGTCCAGCCACTCTTCAATTTCTTTCTTTGTCGGATTCCAGTGACATGACATCAGACATCTCTTATGTAGATTACGGTCCCAGCAACGGAACCATTTGTTGGCTTGTTGGGGCCTAACCCAGGTTCAGAGGTGATTTAGCCAAATGAGTCCCAATACTACTAGGCCTTTCGGCAACAGTCTGTGGAGCGCAGACTGAGGTCTCACCCGAAGTAGTATGGGAGGGTGCTAGAAACAGGTTTCCACATCCTAGAGATGTCTAATGCATTCAAGTGGTCCATGGTTCAACCTTGCACGCACGTCGCTATGCACACTTACCACTACCTCACAGCCTGTGATGCTGCCTTCGTGCAACCCTACTCGGGGGCCGAATGTTGTTATTACCCAAGCCTTTACTAATATTCCACTATTAGTTGATTAACTTAGCTTACTTGCATGCATAAAGTATACTTAAAAATATAAATCATTCATATAGGTGCGCGAAGTAAATAAATAGTATATTTGCAAAACATGTAATAACCCAAGAACAGATACACAAAATTAAGATAAAACTTCTCTTTATTATTATCTTTCTTAGTTACAGACTCGACTCCACCCTGCACACTCAGCTACAAGGGTCTACGCACTCAGCAGTGGACAGCTAGGCCTCTGTGCACTTAGCTGCAGAGCCTTCTCCTACCGTACGACCCAAGACACACTTTACAGTTGTGACTCTTGCTCTTCACTTCTATTTTTCCATCTATTACTTCGCTATATTTTACACTTAGAGCCTCGCTCTATTTATACAATAGGCCGACATTACATTACAAACTAGGGAAGACAACCCTATGACTCTAACATACTTCTGCGCCCACCATTCATGGGGATTTACAACATCATTTGGTCAAAACATGGGCTTTGAGCCCCAAAACATGCCTCGGGGGTATTCCATGCCCAACATCCCCCACATCTCAAGGAAGAAATTACAAATGTGGAATAAAAGGTTCAAGGTAAATGTGGGACCTTCCATGACTAGAATGTTGCAAAGGAACTAGGAAATTTGATCTTGGATATTTTGACACTCCCTCCCACCCCTTTTTCTTATCTCAACCATGGTAGGTGTTACCTTTTATCTTTAACCCAATATCCAAGGTTTGTTACGAATATGGGGTTACAAAATTGTCTCTTTTCTCAAAGTATTCGTATCTCGAAACAAACACAACCATCACATTTAGCTCGTCGAGAGCCTTATAGCGATATAAATTCCATCTAAATATGATTGCCATATTGAAATACATGCCCCTTAGATTTAACCAATATATGATCCCTTCTATATGATCTACATCCACATGTTCCTTGTCTAGTCCCTGTGGCACTACCATGTCAACATAAGTGTAGGGCCCATCAATTTCTTTCCCCATGGTGTGCTTTTTACTTCGACATTATATTCAATACCCAACATATCTAGCCTATCAATGCCATGTTAGCTCTTACCACCCCCGGTGCCCAGATCTATGAATCTAATCCCTTATGCAATTTAATCCATCCCTAGTCATATGTGGACCTTCGTGCATGTTAGCACCCTTATTCAAATTAAAATCTCTAGACTTGAGATGCAACAACACCTCGATGGGGTAATCTCTCAAAGAACCCACCCATTCATGCACATACATGATTTCCGTCATCCACATCTGGATCCCCATATCCTGGATGCAACAACACCTTGATGGGGTAATTCAAACCTAATTCCAATTTGATATTTCATGCATGGTCTTGACATCATTGACCTTCAGATCACCGAATGTGATCCATGCTTGAAAAGAGATATTTGGCACAAATGAAGTCTAGCTTGAATACGAAGTAACCACTCATTTCCAACCCCAGACTAGGGATCACTGGATATGAATGACATATAATTGAGAGATATGACTTGTATGAGGTCCAAATTTCATAGAAAGGAATCATTCATAGTTGTTTTTAGACCCTAGATCAGTGTATTTCTACAAAAGTGCTAAGGAAATGGAAAAAGAGAAATATGGGGAATCCCTTAAGGTAAGGGAAATTTCTCAAACACCAAATTTCTTGAATATAAAGGCAAAGACCTGAACTTGAATATCAACAATACTATTCCTTGTCCATAATAAGCTAAAGGGGCACCAACAAGGCACAAACTATATTGGATCTAGAGTAAGAGAAAATACATGACTCTAAAGGCCAATTCACCAAGATTTAAGCAATCCAACTCTAGTATTTGTTGTAGGCTAGTTAACTTCTTAAATGAGAGATGGTTCCTCTATTCATCCTCAAGGAGACATAAAGGTTTATGTGACCATTCAAGGGGGCTAAATACCAAGCTTTAAATAATGAATATAAGGATATAAACTAGTTGTATCTTAAAAACCTATTACAACAGTGCTATGAGAGTGCACAAACCCGCATACTTATCACATCATTCCTGAATTTGAATATTCATTATCACTAACCATATATTTTGTAACTCACAATGTATAAATTAATTCACAAGATGTAAAAAATCCTACAATCATGCGCATGGTAGTGAAATTCCCAATTCCATCATTTAATATAACTAAAAACTTTTAAGATAACTATTTAATCCTTAGTGAACTTCAAAGAATTAGTCATAAAAATATAAGATATCAAGTAATTTATGAAGATGGTAGTAACCACTTACCACTATAGAAATATAAGATAACTTTTCAACCATGAATATACAATGACTTCAAGCATTCTTTCATAAGTAATACAAAAAAATACACCAGTCAATGACATAAAAAAGATTGTCATAATCTATAATCAAAATAGACATAAACCATTATACTTATCTAAGTGTGTTATAATAGTTGGAAACTAAAGGGGGGAATTCCAGTCTCCACCCAACCACAACCTAGTTACGTTGCAATCTCTTTTGCAACTAACCACCCCCGAGTTGAATGTAGAGTATGAGGGGATGATTGCATAGAGGAATTGTCCAATACTTGAGAGATGGAGTCCATTATCTACGTGATCTAAAACACGGTCCAGAGGGAATATTGCCCAAAATTTCTCAAGGATTCAACTCAAGGTCAAGTCTCCAAGGCACTATTCTGTAACTTTGATTTCACATGCTCTATATGTAGATTAGATACCACCTCACTTACTAATACCAATGCTCCAAAATTACATGGTATCCATAGTCGGTAGAGAGTGTCTTCCACACTCGAAAGCGAGAGAAAGAGCAACCCATGCGGGCATGGAGAAACTAAGAGAGATATTTTTTCCAATTCAAAAGTAACTATTTAGAATCAAATAGTGGTCACTAATAAGATAAATTGAAACTAAGACCAATATGAAACCCTGAGTAAGCCCTCATATGATCCCTTTGATGTGAGTATATGTATCGTTCTATTTTTCCTTGTGCATTTTGGTAGGGTCCAAACTTGGCCCATCCACTAATTTCCTAAAGGGTCATTCCACCCAACCATCTCATTGATCCAAGAGGGGTAAAGGAGAATAGGAATTTCCTTCACAACCACCTCCCCAATCCAATCTCTCAATGACACTCAACAAACTCAATTCTTCCTGAATCACATCACAATAGAATCTATTAGGAAGTGGATTTTCTAATTTGCAAGTGACTTCTGGAATTAAATTAGGTTGGGTATATATTTTTCAAAACATGAAAAAAATCATGCAACTTTCTTCAAACTAAGGATCCATATGATTTCCTTCCTTCAGTTGTTTTAATTAATTTTAGATAATAAATTTTAAATGCTTAAAAAATGTATGTGCCTAATGTGGTTCTCCATCATGGTATTGCAATCACATTTTATCATTACATAAAGAAGGGGCAGATTGAGGGATGTTACAAACCTCGTGAAATTAAAGGAACACATTCCTTGATGTTCTATAAATAGATATAATAAAGAAAAATTGAAATTTAGTTACAGCTTTTACATCAAATTGACATTTTCTAGGCCCTCAATTGTCATGTCATTAATTATTCATGTTTTAGTCACCTCTAGACTATATAGCATTTTAGCATATTCCATCCTAGTTTCTCATTCCCTCCTAAGGAATCCAAAGGGACCAGATTCAACTCATTGTATTTTCCAAAACACCCAATGCATTGGGTTACAGTGTCACTACAATGGCCTAGTCGCTCAAGTCTTCAATTCTAGAATGCTCACATTACACTAATCCGATACCACTCTGATATTACTTGTAATTAGCATCATCTATCCTTGCTAGATAGTTCATTATCTCACCTATATCATAAGCATCTAGTTAACATGAGTTTAATGATAATGATTTTAATTCAAATTAAGCCAAAATTTTAACAAGTAATTCTTTAAACCGATACTTATATTTATGGTTATTCTTTGCTTCATTTGTCTCCATAGGTGAAAATTCTAGTGTTGGCTTGAGGGGCTTAGACCTAGGCTCAGAGTTAGTTGAACTAACCAACAAAACCTTATATAAGTAGCCCTTTAAGCAATGATTTGCGTAGCGCAGATTGTACTCTCACCCGAGGCAGTATTGGTGGATGCTAGAACTAGGTTTCCACATCTAGAGGGATTATGTAGTGTGGCTATAGGGTTTCTTCATTTTTGGTCTTAATCTGACCTTCACAAACTGTTAACCTTACTGTTACATTTGTAAAGAGTTTTCATATTTAACAGACTTGCGAGCTGCACATAACTAGTCTAGAATGTATTATTAATCATATAAAAGAATATTTGAACGTTCACGATGAAATTTTAGAAGAAATGTACAAAAATGAACCATAAATAGGATAAAAAACAAAAATATGAAAACATAAGAAAATACATAGATTTGTCTCAAATTCTTCTTTATTAAATCAAGTCTTAACAGATACAATCTTTCTGACCCTATGCACATAGTTGTAGGGGCCTACGCACACAGCTACAAACTTACCAGGCTATCCACACACAGCTACAAGAGCCTTCCCCTTCGCCCGAATATAGAAATATATCACAATTACAGACTCAAAAGCATATCATCTCATCAAAATTGATTTCCTTAGACTTGCTAAGACATCCATTTATATATTCCTTTACCCTTACAATACATTGGTCTACAAACCATGGGCGGAGCTCAAAATATTCTAGATAATCCCATCCCCTTACAAAAGAAGGAGATTTGACCCACCCTAAATCCCCCTTGACTCTTATAACCCTATTCTAATCATGCTCCACTCCTCAAAATGTGGAGTCTTTACATGACTCAGACAAAACGTAGACCTGGGGGGCCACTACCCAACATCTAGCTTGTTGTCTCCCTTGAACATACCATCTCATTTTCACATCGTAGTGCGCAGGTGATGAATTTATTCTCATATTATTTACTCACCCTTCCAAGCCCAGTAAACCCCCATTTTTGGAAATCTACATGTTTGAAGGCTTTCTTGCATGGGCCCTGATAAGTTGCTCACCGCTATGAGACGAGGAAACACCCATTCTAGGTAATGTACCTAGCCCAGGGAAAAAACATTATGGGAAGTCTACCTATTCAAGGGTTTTCCTCTATGGGGTTATTATCAGTCTTTTATCCAAGTTCCTTTTTGGCATGCTCTATTATATTGCCCACATATTCTTATAACAAATTTTTTTCTATGAATTACTCCTATGAACTAAAAAAAGTGCCATAAGGATATAATACCACCATAGTGGCCTTGTTACTATATTCCATGCTCCATCATTTCACTTGTGTCACAACATTCAATTCCCATGAGATATACTAAAAAAAATCAAATCATTTTTTTAATTTCCCAAATGTGCTTCATACAAAATATAGATCTCATAAAGCTGAGACTTTTATTCATGTTTTTAGGATCCCTTGAAGGTAGCGATGTTATTTTATGGTGTCTTTTATCTCACGTCCAATTTGAGCACTCTTCCTGCAATCTCATCTTTCAATCAACCAAACAACTATTGGTACTCATACATACAATATTTTGACTACAAATATTCACATCTCTTGATGTGTCCTCAGAATTATTACACAAATAACAATTCTATCAGTGTCTACTTAATTGAAATGAAGCTATCATACAATCATATGTTTTCATTAGATTCATTCTAAGAATTTAAAAATACAATCATATTTTTATTCCAACAACCCAAATTTTGGTTCTCTATTTAATTTTGCATGAAACATTACAAAAGTTATTACAATATTCACATTCAAGGCTTCCTATATTAACCATAGGCCTTGGGAATTGATGCAATACATGCATTAAATTTTAAGTAGAAGATATCAAATTCAACTAAAAGGAATTCTTACCCAATTCCTTTCCTTTATCTTTTTACCTTTTCTTGTTTCTTGCATTATTTACTTTGATTCCATTGCAAAAGCTCTTAGCTAAGGTATTTGTAAGGATTCTAGATGTCTTATCGTGTACCTGTTGTTGCAGTATTCAACATTACTTTAAATGATCTCAACCTTACATACTAGTCACAACTCTATCAATTCAGATGCTTAGAAGATTCAATGAAATTTCATAAAGGCATTTTCATTATGTATTGAATTTACAAATTATGACATCATCCTCTACCATATACCCAAACATGTGCATATACATTATGTCATGTATGTGCCTTAGATGCACATATTCCATGCTATTCATATGCTTTCGTTTCTAGAGTTAATTTTCAGCCTCTATTGTTTTCAATTATTCATGTTACTAGTCTCATAAGTTGAAGCATATCATATGCATGTTAATAGTGGTAGTTAACAACAAGAGATCATTCTTGCACACTTACCCAATGAATATTTCACGTGACATGGAATCCATTAGGTAACTTAACAATATTACCCAAAACATAGCAAGTAATAATTTTTTTATTTACATATCATTCACATAGTCATAATATTTTAAAAATTAAATTAATTGTCCTCCTACTATGAAGGTTCTCAATGAAAAACCTTTCAAATGAAATGGAATCATTATACCCTTTTCCTATTTTCTTATTATCCACACATTTGTAAATATAAAATATCTAAGCACAATTTCAGTTAAGGGAAACCCCCTTCTTACGCTATTTCTATAATTGTAACATGACTATCCATCTAGTTCATGTTGATCCGGTCAAGCCCCATTGAATGATCCTTTATCTGCATCTACCCTCTAATGTAGTTTTGCATGGTAGGCTTCCAATTCCATTATATATTTCGTCAAAGTTAGAAATTACATGAATACACATAGCAATTTTATTAAACATAGAAACAAATTGTCTCAATTTTATTTATTTATTTATTTTAAATGAGGATTGCAACCCAAACTCCATTCTTGTAAGAACTATGGAATCCTTCCTTTGCACTCCTGTGCATATCAACTATCTGCACACAACCCTCATTAGTTAGTTAATTCATGAATGAGCCATAACATCTTAATTTCAAAACCAATTCAATTTTTCAAATTCTTTTGTTCAACATGTCAACTCATTTTAGAAATTTGTAAGAAATCAAACCTTCTATATTTACTCTAGAAAGAGAATTTAACATACTAGCATATGAAACAAATTTAATCAAAGTCGCTCCTAAGGTCTATGGAAACCTTAGTATCCCAAAATATTTTCTAAATAGCTTAAGAGGTTTTTTAAATATTTTAGATGGCTTGTTGGGATGCTCCCTCACCTATATTTACCTCACCATTAATGGTGAGTGACTCGTCATTCTCACGTTCTTCAGGAAATGACACACTCCTGGCGGGCTCTACTACCACCATTAAGGACTTTTGCTATTGGCCTTTTGCTGATGTTTCTACCCTTAATGGATTGACATGTACTCCATTCATTGGGGACATAGAAATTTTCCCCACCCTCATGCTTCTTATAAATGTAGTAATGATGCAAGATTTATTTTTTTGTACAATCCCATAATTTAAAATTATTTCCCTTTGAGTTACTTTCTTTTACATTGCTATTTGTTGGTTCACACATCTGGAGTTTACATGAGCTATCCTTCTTCTTTCGTTTGTTAGATTTATCAAGTATTAGGTGTTCTTCTTCGCAACCCAAACATATCAATGGAAATTTCTTCTACCCAACCTGATGTAGGGGCATAGATGGAGCACAAGATTAGATGAAGACTAGACCAAAATCTTTCCAATGTGATGGGATGGTCAGATGAGGATGCTGGGAGAAATTTTAAATGTTTTGTAATAAATTGTAAATATTTACATTAGAAAGTGAATTTTTTAAGAATAAATTGGAGGAATTATTTCCTAATGAAAATATAGTTCCAGTTTCCCTTATTTTTTGGAGAAGGGGAACATATTCATCTCTTGTGACTCTTGGTTGTCCCTTGTTAGATTTATTTTCAAAGAGAAATTGTGTTTGAGAAAAAATGGAGGAGAAGAAGCTACCAAGAGGTGGAGAGAAGAGGATAAGCTCCAAAGCGAGGAGAAGAGACAATGGTCGAATGGGGTTTGGGTTGCATATTCCCGCATTGTATATCTAGCCAGTTTAATGTATATTTGAATTTGATTAATGAGTAACCTGTTCATATGCCTCTACATTTGTTCAATCCTTTGTATATATACTGTTCATAAAGATTCTATTTGTTTAAGTTTGCACTTATTGATTCCATCTATGTTAAGAATCTGAATGTGTTGAGAAGTGTGGTGGTTGTAGATGCTATGTATTGATGGTATATTTTTATTGAGCCTTACATTGTCATGGGAAGTTGAGTACCTGCTATTGATATGTTTTTGGTGATAGTATGTTGTATATAAAGCTCATAATGAAAGAGAATCTAAATATTGACGCCTTCATCGTTGTGATACTCTTGTAAATCCTGTAGAAGGAATGTGTGGTGCAATTGAGAACCTATCATAGCTCAATACACATGGTCTGTGGTAGGGATAACATAGTAGATGTTTTTAGTTTGGATATTTTTGTGGTGGATTTTTTGGGATTAAGAGATCAAAAATTCCATAGTTTGCATTTTTAAGTCTGTGTTTCGAGTCTAGAACAAGACTCATCTTCAGGATGAAATCTATAAAGAAGAGAAAAGTGGAGGTTATAAATATGAGATGCAACACAATTAGGGTTAAGGAGCCAACCAATCAAACAGATTTTTTATTTAATTAGAATTTTTATTTTAATTTATTCATTGACATTAGAAGTATATGTTTTTGTTTTCACATTAATTAATAAGTTTTTATTTTATTTTAATTATATTCTTTTTCTACATTTAGTATAGAGTTAATTTTTCATTATAATAATTATTTGAATTTTGATTTTTAAAAACTAATGTATTAGATTATGTTATTATATTATAATGTAGATCTTATTAATACTAATATTTTAATATAATTCTTATTAATACCATATTTTAATATAAATCTTATTCATACCTATTTTAAGTATATGACTTTTTTTAGTTAGAATAGAAGTATGATTTTAATAAACTAATATATTAGTGTATTTTCTTTATGTTAATGTAATTTAATATAATTTTTATTCATACTTAATTTAAGAGATCACATTATTAGAAGATGTAAGTAATATTAATTATGTATATGATATTAGTAATTATTATTATTAATATTACGGGGGTAACAAAGGGTTAAAGCTAAAGAAGGGAGGGGCAAATGAATGGAATCCCAATAAAAGGGATTTTTACTTGGGTGAAGTATGAGAGGGTGATGGTGAAACTGAGGAGAAGAGCGAAAATGTGATAAAACATTCATGGGAGAGATTGGGGAGAGGGGCAGGGGGAGGAGAAGAGGGATTGATAAAGAGTGGTAAGGATGATAAGTAAGGGGAAAAAACATTTTTATTCCTTGGTATCATAGAAGAGAAGGGAAATCCAATTTCTACTAATTTCTAAGCCTCCATATCTATTGAGGTTGTGAGGGTGTTTGATGATTTCAAGGGCCTCCCGAACTTTACGCTTAAAATGATGTCTTTCATTGGAAATGACCTTAGTGTCTTCAAGGCAGATGTGGTGGTTGGTCTTACCTACATGCTCGGCTAAAGATGAAGACTGAGTTCTTTCATTTTGAATATCAACACCATGCTCTTTAAGCCTGATCTTGAAAGACCTACCTGTTTCCCCAATATAGTATTCTCCACAAGAGTAATTGATCATATAAACACATTTTTGTTGGAGGTGATCAAGGTTATCCTTAACGGATTTCATCCTTTGTTTGATAGTTGTCATGGGCTTGAATGAAGTTCTGATATCTTTCTTTCTTAGAACTTTGGCTAGCTTATCAGTGACTCCATGTATATATGGAAGGTATGCATTATCAGTTAGGGGATTTGCAAATTTATCCTTTCTGCTTCTAGGTCTGTCTTTATGGATGGCTTTGATGATGTCTTTATTATTATATCCTAGGTTTGTAAATAATTTTCTTAAGTATGCAATCTAATCTTTAGTGTGAATCTCATCTGATATTCTGCAGACTCTTGTAACAAAGGTTTGAAGAACACCCATCTTTTGAGCTAGGTGGTGGTGCGAATATGCCTGAAGGTAATTTTTGGTATGTGCCTTCTTTCTGAACACATTATGCCCCATAGATCCATATTTGTTTCTTATGAGGAGGATATCAAGGAATTTTTTTGAGAATTGAGATTGGAATGTGTTATATTTTGGTTGGTTGTGGATTCCCTTGAGGTCAGTAATAGTGCGCTCGAGAGTTCAACAACCATGCATGAAGCTTATAGTTGTGCTAGCATTTTTTGAGTCATTGCGGTTGTAGAGTGCCTATGTATGGAGAAACATTGGGCACCATATTTTGTTGAAAGTTGTCAAAAACCTTGTAAATTTGTTCCTAATTGGTAAGGTAAAGTTAGCCTTGGAAAAGAGATGAAGAAAGGTGTATGAATTTGTTATGTGTGTCAAGAAGCAAGTTAGGGCCATGAGTAATTGATTGGGAACAAGGGAGATTTATTTCACCTTCCCAAAATTTTAAATACATTTTTTTAGGGGTGCTATGAAATCATTTCGTAGTGCCTACAGGATTTAAATGTGTTACAGAATTATTTCATAGCACCTATAGGCATAAGTTTTAGGACTATTTGTTGATTCCTATTTGGCCTGCCCGTTGCACCATTTGATAAGTTGAATCCTATATAATTAAATGAGGTGAGAAAAAGAGATTGGAAGGTGTCGAAAGATCTCTTATGGAATTTGACAAAGTAAATTCACATTCTTATATTGAGTGCATATGTTAAGGTTTCATGAAACATTGTTTGAATTTGATGTAAAGATGGAGTTGTGTATGGATTAGCCTAGGGTATTGACAGGGTAACCCGATCTATCATCAAGTGGTATCAGAGACACATAAATAATTTTAGATACCACAAGCTCTTGGAGGAAGCAGAGTTTACAATAGATTGAGGTAAATCCTTGTTTTCGAATTAAATTGAATTGAGGTTTACTAATTGTGAGGTGTTGCGCAAACATAGTGGAGGATGTCTACATTAAATTAGAACAAATTGACCTAGGAAGAAATAAAGAGGAAGAATGGTCTGATTTAAATAACAGGAAGGTTTGTAATAGTAACGAGATGAAAAAAATAAGAATAATTGTGCAACAATAGTTGTGTGTTCAAGTGAAGAGTTGATATGTTCTTGAGGAAAAAAAATGTATTGGTTGGAAAGGAATTGGTTCAACAAGTAGATCCAAGAAATATTGTGGAAGATGTTATCTTGTTATAAATATTATAAAATTGAATATGTTGTTTATTCTAAATTTGTCATTAAAAGAATCATGTTTGTAGGATTGAAAACTAACAATAGAGAGCAATTGAATATGCAGCAGCCAAAAACTTTGAAAGAGGAAGAGAAAGAGTGCTCAAGAAGAGGTTCCACTGTAAAGAACCTAGAGAAGGGAAGAAAACGGGGAGGATGACTTGGTATGGGTTACAAGTGGAAAACTTGTTGAAGAGAAAATAAGGGCTTGTTGCATCTCACTAGCAGACAAGGAGAGTCCACAAGAGGAAGAAATGAATATGGTTGTTATTAGTCATAATGGGGGTACAAATGAAAGTCACAAGAAAAAGAATAAAAGTGCCAACGTAGTGGGATTGAACGGAGTGAGTGATGAAGAATTTGAGAAGGATATGGTTGAGTTAAGAACATAATTCAATCACGTGAAACAATTTCTTCAAGAAAATTAAGATGACTAGAGTTATCGTTGGATAATGAGAAATAATAAGGTGAGATGGAATTCCTTGCAAAGGAAGTTGAGACGAAAGAATTGTGTCAAATTGGAAGAATAAATAAGAGTAGCTGAGTGTGAAATGGATGCTTTTATATGTAAAATTGAACAAGTATTATTATTTGATGAAGAGGAAATCAGATAAATTGAAGAGGAGTTCACTGAAAACTTGATGAACTATCATAGTAGCTCATATCAACAAGAAGATGCAATAATTGAGAAATCAAGTAAAAAGTCTCATGTTTTTTAATCTAACAATGTGTGTGTGTTTATAAGGAAGTTGACACAAGAAGTAAAGCTGAAGACAATAAAAATTATTAAATGATTAAAATGACAAGAAACCTTTGACAAAAAATGAATCTTCAACATTCGACCAAAATGGAGATATTATGTAAGACATGGAGGGGTATGTGATGATGTTGAGAGCAACAGAAATTCCAGAATTGTATGGAAGTTGTGAAGAATCCATAAGGAAACAACGTTTAATTTCTGTTTTAAAACATGAGGGAAAAAGAAGAGGTAGAGTTTTTGGAGGAATGGTTGGTAGAATATCTATGTGATGGATATTGCATAGAGGGTATAAATACAATTCAAGAATATTTTCTGAATTGTATGGGGAATTGGAATTATTGGAAGAGGGGATAATGAACCAAGGATTGCATATTCATAATGTAAAATCAAAATCGAAAAAGGAGAATATTTTCTTGGATGAAAATGAAGATGAAACTACAAGCTAGAACTAGGAGGTTGTAAAGGAAAGAAGAAGACCAAAACTAAATGAAGATCGTTTAAATTCTATGACAAGGGAAGTTATGAAATAGTTTGAAGACAACAAAGTTTAGCCAAGGACTAAATTACACGATGAATTGGCAAAAGGAAAGTAGGAAGGTATAGTTGGTTGCATGAAGAGACAACCTATGATTCTGAGGAAATTTTTTAGCAATGTATTGGCAAGTTTGAATAGTTTGGCAACAAGTAAAGTTCAAAGTTCATAGCAGAAGCAATAGAAGAAGGTACAAGTTGATTAAAGATTTGATAAGAGATTTGTTTCACTGCACAGGTGAAAATAGAGGAAGGTGAGAAGATTTTGTAGTAGCTGAGAGCAAAGAGGGCTTGAAGGGTTCCATAGAAGAGAACCAGGAAAATGCCAAAAGCCCAAACCTAGGATAAATTTTGGTGAGGTATCATGTAGCAAGGTGGAGACTTATTACTATGGAGGCATGTTATAAGTCACGAGTTGAAGTTGTTATGAGAAGACCAGATTCATATGACTAGGAGGTCATTAATTTCCATACCTTGGGAGTCTAATGCAGGTGCATAGATGGAGCACAAGATTTGATGGAGACTGGACCAAAAAATTGCTGATGTGATGGGATGGTCACATGAGGATGCTAGGAGAAATTTTAAATGTTTTGTAATTAATTGTAAATATTTACATTAAGAAGTGAGTTTTTTTTAGAATAAATGGTAGGAATCATTTGTTAATTTGAGGGTGCTAGACCCTCTAACATGTAAGGGGATCTCCTCCGTAATAATTCCCAATTATACCTTAAACCATTTGGTGTAGGAGTCCCTGCAGTGGGTCATACGGTAATGCCTTGACCACGATTTCACACAGAGGCAAGTAATATGTCTCTATTGGTAAGAAGGGTGTGACAACTGAGAAATCCAAGGAAGGTGCATGAGAGGTTCTAACGCACTGAGAGTGAGGTGAGTGTGCCCCTTGGAAACCTGTAATTGTATGTAGCCTGGAAGGGAACACACGAGTGAAGATGCATCACAAGTTGGAAAGCAAGTTAGCAAGAAATCCAAAGTGATGGTTAAACCAACAAATTTCAGAAAGATTCATACATACTTATATAGCATAGTTCATAAATGCCTGTGTAAGAAAACAAATACATTATCATTTAGAGTGAACTAGATAGCATAGAATACAATACAACATATGCATGAAACATGATGGCTCTATTATATTAAGTGTAAGTTCCTGTCATACAATACATTCATGTACAACCACTAGTTTTGATAGTGGACTGTTATAGCCACAACCGCCTGCTCCTCCAAAGAGATGTACTAGCTCTACGCAGTGGAGAAGCCAAGGATCATTACAATATTGTCTAAGCTTTCTCTAAGATACTCCTATTGAAGATTGGCTAACCAAAAGCCTGCACAATGAGTTATGAGGTTCTATTTATAACAAAGGGTGGGGTGACCCTTGACATTCCCCTTTGTGACAGTTCATCTACCCTCATGACTCTTCATCTACTCTATGACTGTTACATCCAACTATTGACACTTGAACTTCCACTTGACACGACGTTACATTACAATGCACATGTTCTCATGTGAGACAAAATGGCTTGAGAAAGCCATGCAAGACATCACTGACACTTTGCCTATTGTGGTGAGACCAACTCTTTGAGATTATTGTGATGGTGAAGGTGGTGAGCTGATGCCAAGCTTGGTCATTTGTGATGGTGTGCATGAACCCCATGCTAACATCTTGTTGAAGTGAACTCTTGCCTCCATTGCATCCGGGTGCAATGGTGTGGTTCATTCATTCAAGTCGTCTTTTAGCATGAGCATGGTCTTCTTGATGCAACCAAACTGGAAACACATTGATGCATAGTGCCCATTTTGATCTTCTAGTGTGTGCTGGTGGTCATGCGTATCAACCGTCAATTACATGCTCAGCTCCAGTCAGACTTTCTTCTTGTATTCACCTTGGTGAGTGTGCTGAATGGGTTGGATCACATGCGTGCGCACAATGACATGCATGTTGATGAATCCCTTGTATGTGATCAACAACACTGCTCACCATGTCTGCTCCATACCAACTGCTGGGATGGATTTATAACTTGTACGGGCATGGTTTCATCCATGAGTGCATGTTCCCCCCTGTTGATCCTATTGCTGCTACAACTCATTTGCTTGTCTGTGCAACTCATGTTCTTCCATGAGTTGTTGCTTTAGCACATGCAACTCCTTCTTTATTCCTTTCTCTATCTTCACGTGATCGTGTCATCACATCATGGCCTGAGTATTCAAACTTTCTTTCATCATCAGTGGATCTGCTTGAGCTTACATCTTTGTTCCACCTCCATGTTGTCAACAACTTTCCTCTTGCATTCATTACATCTGGTATGCTACGTTCAGTTGCTGTTCATGATTTTGCTCACTGTGATGCTTCTGCAATCACATACTAATCTCCTTGTCTATGAACAACTTGATGTTTCCGTGAGTAGGCAAGTTCATAGACACTTGATCGACTACATCCCCAAGTGTGCTCTAAACGGTGTCTGTGACTTTTCTCTCCTGGAAAACATTGTACCTATGCTACTGAGACGCAATTGAACATCTGTGATACCTAGAGACATGGCAACACTCATGGCAAGCAATATGTTAGTCGAAAACAAAATTGAACTTGAGAACTGACTTGCAACATACAATTGATCATGAAGGTCACGCAATTTCCGCTGGGAGGTCGTGAGACTGACTACCAAGACTACACAAGGCACTATCTGGGCTATTGGGAGGTTGAATGATTCTTGGAACTATGCAATGCATAGTCCAATCTTGCTGCTGACTGCTTGAGTTGCGCAATGTGTAGTATCAGCTAGCAATGGTTGTTGGTTGTAGGCTCAGTGATTGCATTGCAAAATTTTCTAGGCCAACACTCATTGTACCTCAAAATTGTGCAGTGAAAGACTGGAGGATAGTTACTGGGTAGAAATGTGCATTTCCTGAGACGAAGACAAATCATCTCCTCTCAGGATTACACAATGCTGACTTGGTGAGGTGGGGTCCGGGCCAAGGCTTCCCAGACTTTCCGACAGGCAATTAAAAGTGAAAGTGAATGTGAATGCATCGTGATGCTGAGTGTAAGCATAAGTGAATGATCATGCATGTAAATGGGAATGAAATATTCAGAAAATGAAACAACATGCATGCGAGTGAGGTGAGTCGTTGAATCGACGACCGTTCGGGAAAATCAGTGTCATGCATGTGAGAACAGTGAGATGTTAATGAAAAATGAAATGGTGCTTGTAGAAGCTAGTATGTATCAAACAACAACAAGTGCTCACCAAAATAAAGTAGACATTGTTCATACGAAGCGAAACATAAAAAGCGGCAGAAATGCAACACAAAACATGGAAAGTGGGCATACCCCAACACAATTGAGTTGAATGTGCCGAATCTCCTAGATGTGATGTGGGATGTCAAAGCTGCAAGGTTGATGTAAGGAATGAGCTTTGCAGCATCCGATTGATGAATTTTGATAAAATTTAGGTTGTGATGTGCATGCCACAAATCTAGGGAAAGTGACACTTGGTGGGAGGTTTCTGAAATGATCCTTGCATGTAACCTCCCACTGCCAAAAATAGGTCCCTGAAATGAGGGATGCCTTTGCATGCCATCTTGGGAGAAGTAACCCATGCATGCAAGTCTGTTTTGTTCAGTCTCGGTGGGAACCGATCAACTCAACTGCACATGCAAGAGGATGCTCAAGAGCTAGGAGAAAATGCGCATTTATGGTTGGGATCTAGGCTCGTTGCTCAAAAGATTTGCACAATTTTTGGGCAGATCAGCTGACTGCTACCCAGATTTGTGTAAATTCTAGGCTGAGCAATCTAGCTAGGAAGGATTGCATAATTTTCTGGGTGAAGCTTACTCAGCAGAACTGTGCAATTTTGGGGCCCAGTAGGTTGCGAGTCAGGATTGGAAAACTTCTGGAGGGAAGGCTAGTTTTCCTCCAGATTTGTGCAAATTCTTGATGGAGCTTCTCAACTTGCTATTGGATCAAGTCTGGATGAACAACCTATGAGGAGAATGCATAAAGGTTTGATCGACAGGCCATCTTTGTGCAAGAAAATCATTAGATCTTATGTACTGGATGAAGCGAGACATGCTACTATGAAGGTTGATAGGGAGGCTCCAAAACAAAGCTAAGGAAAATGTTTGGAGGGTGGTTGTAGCCGCTACAACACTTGGTGACACACTGGTAGAACTCCAGCTCTTTGAATGGACCTTTTTCATGAAAATAAAGTATAACACCTCCGGAAGTATTGTTCAATTCTCAACTTATCTTTGCTTCACACTAGCTTGATTGTAAGATGTAGCATCCACCAAGGTCTTGGTCGATTGACACAAATTACAAGCAAATTCAACATAGTTGTTTCAATTGGGGTTGAGGGGTATATTGATGCACAATCATTATAGTCGTCAGAGTCTTAATTTCATCTCTAGTGTTTCTCTACTGCTAGTAGGCCTAGATAGTACCCCCGCGGAGTCACCTAGGAACACAAGCATGGCTCTGCTACTAGCGAACCTGGTCAGTACCCCGATGAAGTTACTTGCATCACCTATTTTGCGTAGGAAGCCTTTCTCTTTTTTCACCTTATTCATTTTTCATTTTTTTTTTTTTACTTTTTTTCATATTCATAACTTTGCATAGCACTTATTCATTTAAGAGGAAGAAGTGGGATCTTGACTTATTGAGAGTAGAAGAGCTTGTTCCTGTAGAGAAGTAGTCTATTATACCTCTGATGTGCCTGTTAAGGTTTTACCCCTCACCTTACTCTACTTGAATGAGCTGACAAGGATTAACCCAAAAACAACCAACTAGAGTAGGTGATACTAGTGAATGCGCAAACATCATGTCTTTACCAAGGTTCACTTCGAACAGTACATATTTTCCATTGATGTATTATGGACTGAACACAATAAGTTCTTACATAAGAGAGTGGACAATAGATAACCAAATGTTGATAGTTGTACAAGTCCTCTCGTACTTTACCCATCTTGTTTCAAGAGTCATACATGGTTTCATGTGAAATTAACCTACAAACAAAACAAGCAAACAAACAACAAAGAAAAGCAGAAGCAAAAGAAAAAGCGAAAGAAAAGTGAGTAAGCAAACAAGAAAGCAATTGAACAAACCAACAAAGCAAGTAACCAAACAAACATGCAAGAAAACAGACTGAAAGAAAACACTACTCCTACTCCTACGTTAATGGTGCATGGACCATCTCACGTGAAGTGATACTTCCAATGCAGCCGCCGGCACATTGGTTGACCCATGTTGGTGAAGGCATGGTTCATGAGAGAGATAGCTATGAAAACCAACAAACAAGAAAGATATAATAGTGAAGACAAACAGACTCCAAGTTTACAAGTGACCATAGAACAAAGAAGAGTGAAAGTGCATGAAATGCACTCTATGGAGCTGCCATGGTGTTGTGCTACACTGCATGCAAATGCTGAGTGTGTGCATTCTCTTGACTATGACATGCAAGAAAACGTGAGAAAGGTAGACCACTTATGTTGTGCATGTGTGCTTGTTGTGTAACATTCCTCCAATGCATGAGCGATGGGATCGTTTAGTTCGAGTGGAGGAAGTGAAATCTGGGTGTCTGGTTGATCTTCAATGCAAAGCATAGAATGATGAGGAGCCTTGAGTGTTTCAACAGTTTCCTGACTAGAAGTGAAACCAACCTCGGGATAGCGAGGGCCTGACATAACCATCAGCTCGGGCTGAAGTGCCTTGACAATTTGCGGGGTTTCGACTTCGTTGACAGATAGATCGTCGTAGACCATTTTCTTAGATAGATTAACAATGATTGAATCGAAATCGTGATCAGATGAAGAAGTAGAGATCATGACAGCAAAGATCAGAAAATTTAAGATGTTTGTCAGCATCCTCATGATTTGATGAATCGGGCAGAGGGGTAGATGAGAAGAAAAGATAGTCACCCTCTATGTTTTCATAAATGACAGATGACATATTGGAAGGATTTCTAGAGGAAGATGTGTCCTCTTCACACTGTGATGATAGACTAACATCCGACGTGTCCTGTGAATGATGAGAAGCAAAAACATCCAGAAAAGGGTTTTCACAGGGTAAATCAACAATGGCAGAATCACCAGGGATGTCAAGATGAAGTGGATGAGGCGTGGCTGGAAGGGAGTCATCCTTCAGCATGAGTTCTTCTTTAGATTCCCGCACACACTCATCATGAATGATGGAGTAGATTGGCTGCATAACACCAAATTCGTCGAGAACTTGATCCTCATTCACAATAGGTGAGGATTCCGGAATAGAAGAACACAAGACAGTAAAATCCAGAGGATCAACATAATGTGAGAATAGAGGTCGAGGGGATAAATCCACGTGAAAACCAACAAGCTTGCACACCGAATCTACACATATGTTAAGAGCAGGTGGCATTGGAGGATGTGATAGTTAAGTAGAGGTATGTACATGATCTCCCACATCACTCTGCGGTGGTGGAGCTGTTTGATGAGGTGAAGGAAGACAATCACTTGTGACAGTGACTGTGCCTATGCATGATTGTGCAGTTCCATCACCAGAGTATGAGTGGTATTCAAGTGATTTCAAGAATTGTGGATTTTCAGATATGTAAATAAGATACTGAAATCTCCCATCGAAAAATTCCAAATCAATATCATCTTCGGGGAATTGGTATGAAAGATTACAAAAGCATCTATGAAATTGTTAAATGGATTCATTGGGTGCTTTTGGTAATTTCAAAATTTCTTTGTTGATTTATTTACAGTCAAATTGATTGAAAGCGTGGTCTATCTCTGTGATCAGATGAGCAAGAGAATGAATAGGATTTTCGGGCAGCATGGAACACCATCGCATTGGGTGCCCTCGAAGCGTGTAGACGAACAACGCGTAGCTCATGTATTCTTAAAAGAATCCATGTCTTTCGCATGAGCCTACAATGCCGACTGTGTGGCTAACCAAGGCTACATGGCCTCCACCATCATATGTTTTATGAGACATGTTATTCAAGAGGGTTTCCGAGATAATGAAGTCATTTCAATAGGACATGCACTCCAGAAGAGCAACTCGGTAGTTAGTCATGATAGATGTGTAGAGATTCAAAATAGATGTGAGGACTCAGCTTGTCATCTGGCCCTCCTTCTGGTGCCAAAATGTTGGCAGTGCTGGACCCACCAATATGTAAGGGGATCTCCCTAGTAAGAATTCCCAATTAGACCTTAAACCGTTTGGTGTAGGACACCTAGCAGTGGGTCTTACGGTAATGCCTTGACTGTGATTTCACACAGAAAAGTAAGACGTCTCTATTGGTAGCAAGGGTGTGATAGCTATGGCAAGTCAAGGAAGGTGCATGAGAGGTTCTAACACACTGAGGGTGAGGTGAGTGCGCCCCGTGGAAACTTGTAATAGTACGCGACTTGGAAGGGAACACACGAGAGAAGATGCATCACAAGCTAGAAATCAAGTTAGCGAGAAATCCAAAGTGATGGTTAAACCAACAACACATTTCAAAAAGATTCATACATACTTATACAGAATATTCCATACATGCATGCATAAGAAAACAAACACATATATCATTTAGAGTAAACCAGATAGCATAGAATACAATACAACATATGCATGAAACATGATCGCTATGCTATATTAATTGTAAGTTCCAATCATACAATACATCCATGTCCAACCACTAGTTCCAATAGTGGAACGTTACGGCGACACCTGCTTGCTCCTCCAAAGAGATGTACTAGCTCTGCGCAGTGGAGAAGCCAAGGCTCATTATAACCAGTTACTATCTGACCTAGCTAGCAACCAGTTGGCCCTACCTTTTCTTTAGCCTTGCCCCTGCTTGCTAAGGTGATTGCTTTTGGGTCGAAAAAAAGGCCCCCAAGCTTTGGAGCACTCTTAAGACAAATGAAAAAAAAAAGATATACCCCCCTTCCCATCCCAACCCATCCCTTGTGGGGAGGGGGGGTATCTTTTTTTCTTCAATTGTCTTAAGAGTGCTCCAAAGCTAAGGGGCCTTGTGAAAAACAGTTTCATGCATGCGACAACAGTGATATGTTAATGAAAACTAAAACAATGGTTGTACAATCTAGTATGTATCAAAATGAAATCAAGCGCTCACTGAAATCAAGTAGACAACGTTCATATGAAGTGAAACACAAAAAGCGCCAGAAATGCAACACACGACATGGAAAGTAGGCTTACCCCAAAACAACTGAGATGAATGTGCCAACATCTCCTAGATGCGATGTGGTATGTCATATATGCAAGGTTGATGTTAGGAATGAGATTTGCAGTGTCTGATTGATGAGTTTTGATAAAATTGAGGTTGTGACACGCATGCCACAAATCTAGGGAAAGAGACACTTGGTGGGAGGTTTCTCAAATTATCCTTGCATATAACCTCCCACTTCCAGAAATAGGTCCCTGAAATGAGGGATGCCTTTGCATGTTGTCTTGGGAGAAGCATCCCATGCATGCAAGTCTATTTTTTCGGTCCCAGAGGGAACCATCCAACTTAGTTGCACATGCAAGAGGTTGCTCAACTATTGGGAGAAAATGTGAATTTTTGGCTGGGAGCTAAGCTAGTTGCTCAGAATATTTGTGCAATTTCTAGGAAGAGAAGCTGCCTACTACCTAGATTTGCACAAATTTTGGGTTGAGTAGCCCAACTGGGAAGGATTGTGCAATTTTCTGGGTGAAGCTTGATCAACAGACTTGCACAATTCTGTGGCCCAATAGGTTGCCAGTCAGGATTGCAAAATTTCTAGAGGGAAGGGTGGTTTCCCTCCATATTTGTGCAAATTCTTGAAGGTATTGCTTAGCTTTCTACTGGACCAAGTCTAGATCAATAGCTTGTTAGGGGAATGCATCAAGGTTTGATCGACAGGTTGTATTTCTGGAAGAAAATCACTGGATCTTATGTACTTGATGAAGCAAGACATGTTTCTATGAAGGTTGGTAGGCATGATCCAAAATGAAGCTAAGGAAAAATTTTGGAGGGTGGTTGTAGCCACTACAACACATTATTTTGTGGAGAAGGGGAAACAATTCATATCTTGTGACTCTTGGCTGTCCCATGTTAGCTTTATTTTTACAGAGAAAGAGTGTTTGAGAAAAAGTGGAGGAGAAGAATCTCCTAAGAGGTGGAGAAAGGAGGAGAAGCTCCAGAGTGAGGAGAAGAGACAAAGGTCAAAAGAATACTGGTCTAAGTATGCCCACATTGTATATCTGGCCATATTTGAGTTTGGTTAATGAGTAACATGTTTATATGCCTTTGTGTTTGTTAACTCCTTTGTATTTATACTATTAATGAAGATCCAATTTATTGAATTCTCCATTTGTTGAGTCGATTTATGTTAAGAATCTGAATGTGTTGAGAAGTGTGCTGGTTGGAAATGATATGTATTGATGATATACTATTATTGATCCTCATATTATCATGGATAGCTAAGTACCTACTATTGATATGTTGTTGGTGCTCGTATGTCGCATGTGAAGCTCATATTGAAAGAGAATCTAAATATTAAAGCCTTCATCGTTGTGATGCTGTTGTAAAGCCAATAGAAGGAATGTGTGGTGTAATTGAGAGCTTGTAATAGCTCAATGCACATGGTGTTATGGACATATTTGGGCACATCAACCCCAAAATTATATGTCGATAAACTAGGGCTCTTCAACCCCTAAAAGAGTTGCTTCATACCCTAAAAGAACATAGTCATATGATTACATCACTCTCCAAAAGTTCCACCTGAGAAACCATCCAGAAATGGCCTAAAATGAACCATACTAACTGCTCCACTGGCAGGGTGTGATGCATACTGAGTGGTACACTACCAGGGTGTGATGCATACTGATTAGGCCTTCTATAGGGTGAAATGGTGAGGATAGACAAATGTTTGAGATAGTTTGAAAGGTGGTTGCTCATGGAATCTTCTAGAAATGTCTCCTATGCCACTTGCCTCTCTAAATTCACCCAAGGATGAGTAAGAGATCCAAGAAATATCGAAGTGGAACCAATTGTAACAAGTGGAATGACACTAATCAAACCCCGTGGATGATTCACACCCTTGCACACATCTATAAATGGATCCCTCATCTAAGAGATCCAAAGGCTAGAATATTGTAAATTGCAAGGAAGTGCTGATAGTTTGTAATTGAGGAAAGAGCATTGTATTGTTGGTGTGATCTTGTTATTTCATGAGGTGAAGAGGGACTGAAGCTGGGAGGATGATGCTGGATCAGACAACTAGGTTGTAATTCTCCTTTATATTTATAGAGTTCTTCAAGTTTTCTTCCATATTATTGTGCAATTGTGAATGTTATCATTTGTGAATGCTATCATTTGTGAATTATATATTTGATTCTGTAATGTTTATGTTGTAATAGATCACAATGTTTTGGTGGTTCTTTGTTGTTGTACTTGTGCAAGTACTCTACAAGCGGGTTAAGTACAGGGAGGAGTTGCAAGCTCTGTCAAGGGAGAGAGAGATCAAGCAAGGGATTAAGTGAAAGTTCTAGGTTGGTTCCATTATCTTTCTCTTATATTTTACACATAGAAGAAATCATTGGATTGCTTTAAACTATTGTTTCTAGGGTAGCTGCCAAACCTAGAGGGCTACTTGTTTGACAAGACACTAGTTTTCCTAGAAAAAAATTGGCGACTCCATTGGGGAGTGAATAGATTTTTGTTTGTTGTTATTGCTTGTGTTATAAACTATAGACAGAGCCTGAATTCAGCCAGGTAGCCTTCGAACTGCTCTTGCTCTGCAATTGCATAATAGATGAATGTTGCTTCAGTCAATCTCTGGTTTATTTTATGAATTAAACATTCGACTTACAATCACATCTAGATGCCCTTTTGGTAGCTCAGTAACCTCTCAAGACATTCCTCTATACTTAGCTCTTTACTGTCCATCAAAGCTCAACTTAACTCATTGAAAAATAGCTGCACATCTGAGCTAAAACCCACTTCAGTTGCACTCGCCGGACCATCGTACTATCTGTCACTGTAACCCAGTGTGCATCGCACTTCCCGAGTGTAGTAAGTGTGATGCATCCCTATTTTTGTGAAGCCCAGGTGCGATGACTCGCTGAACCCTTTTTCAATTCTACAATTTGGGGGTTTTTGACCTTGTTTTCAGTTTTGTTTAGTTGTTTTGCTGCTTATGAATAGTGCCTCCTTACTAAAGCCTACTTGCATCACATAGATCAACCTCCATTAGATTAGGATTAGTAAATGTTTTTTTTGTATTTGTTCATCATTTACAATCATTTTTCGAAAAGTTTCTTAAATCAATCTGTCGCTTTGGTACAAAAAGTCTTGTAATTGTCGTTTTTTGTTGGAAAGAGAAGTGTTGTGAATTCTTCCTTCCCTTGATAGTCGATTGAATTTTTCTTCATGTATTTGGTTTGATTTGTTTATATTCGAAGTGTCGAAAGCATTTTTTGTTCAAAATTGAAAAGTTTCATTTAGTCTTCCTTTCTCTTTTGAAGAAGAAATCATCGAAAATGTCAGTTTAAAAGAAACATTTCAGATCTTTGTTGCATTTAGTTTTCCTTTTTGGAATTTTTCATATTAAGGAGAATGAAAAAAAATACATTTATCTTCATTTAGAATTTTTAGTTTGTGTGCGATAAATGATTTAGGAAAATTCACTAGTGTGTGCTCTTTTCTCTTTGTTTGAAAGAATTGTAATCTTTTTTCCCTAGTAGCTAGGATTTTCATTGCCCAAAATAAACAAAGTTTGTTTGTCATTTTAGATTGCATTTTAGGAATTTCAAAATCGTCATCACACGGTGAACCATTGAAAGGAAAAATATAAACAAGATCAACTCTAAAATAAATTTCAATGAACATAACAACACTTTGGAACTTAACGCAACACATCTAGAGGTCTAGGCTAGAGACGTGTTCCGGCGTCATAAAAACTAGTGGCTATCGTTTTCATTGAAGGTTGGGTGATTCCTCCTCCTTGATATGACAAGTACCAGGACGGACTTGTGCTCCCCGTACTATCACATTTATATTGGGAGACCACAATATGCTTATATCCTTTATCCATAGGAAGTTGAGTCTGTCGCCTTATTGATCGTAATGCGCTGAACACAGAATTGAGGAAGATTGACTACCTTACATAAGTCCTTGGTAATTTCTCTTTAATTTATCACCAAGGTGTATATTGCAGTTTTGCGATTAGTTTGGTAATCCCTCTATCTATATTTTCCAGAGTAGTCACTTTCGTTCCTTTTTGAATCTTTAAAAGAAAAGGTCCATCTGAGCACTTGTCCTTTCAGGCTCATTAAAAATCAAAGGAGACTAGATTCATCTTTAGCTTTTTCTCGACACTTAAAAATTGAAAAAGAAAAGTTGTGTCAAAGCATCATTAAAATCGGAATAACATCATTTTCTCCTTAATTTTGAGTTGATCAAGTAATCCATAATCGTGGAATAAATTTAATCAAAACCTCATCATTCACGAAGATTAGCAAGTCAACCGTCTTTGACTCCAGAAGCGAAGCCAATCCGGACAAAGCGATCTCGTTTAACTGAGTCTAATTCATCTAGTTTATTTGAAACTTTGGTTTCAACATCATCAGAGTCAGAGACTCTAGTTACTCTGATTATTTCTAGTACATTTGCCTTTAGAGAAGAAGTTCCGCAGTTACAAGAGGACATTAGAACTAATCCTAGAGTAATGGTAGACACTCCTGTACCTAAAACAAATCCATCGAGAGTTGATCCAAAACCCATCTCAGTTCAAACAGAGGCTACATTGGAACCAATAGTGGTTCAAGAACCTCCCTTTGAGACTAAAGTTCACTTACCTGAACATCTGGAAGTTGAGTTTTAGAATTCAGAAGGTGTCACCCCTCTAGTGTCTGTCACTGGAGAAGCTATACCTTCTTCAGCTCTAGGAATATTTTATGGACCTGATGGTCTACCTCTTCCACCTAGTATAATTTCTATAGAGGAGATAGTAGAGGATCCTCCATCTAGTACCCTGTTACATTTTGGAATTAGGATTCATTTGTGTCCTTCTACTCCTGAGTTTGGTTCTTTTAATCCTCCTTCGTCACAAGTTCTTTTTGAATTGCTAGGAAATATTTTGGATAGATTAAACATGTCTGAGAAACCATCAACATCCAGGAATGTGTCATCTGATGCAGCTGCGTCAGAACTTCCTGCTGCCATTCCTACAATGTTTGTTGGTATACCATCTGTATCGGCTAGTTATCAATCACTAGCTGGAGTCCACTCAAGGGCTGCTTCGGCAACATGGTCCGCTCCTATTTATTCATCCGAAGTCCCATCTAGTATTTCTTATGTTGAAACTTAGCAATTTGATCTTGCATGCTAGTATCAATTTGGGCAGACCAGTCTTAAAAGAAAAAAATATACTTTAAACACTGGACTGCCACCGTATGGAGGGTAGTATGCCTTTTCACTATTTCCCCTTGGGGAACAACCATATGAGAGTTTCCAACAAAATTCAGGTCAAAATGGAATTACATCCAGTGGTTGGATACCAATACTGTGACAACAACCAATGGTTGTATATCCAATGCAACCGATCCAACCTGTGTCTAATATTCCCACTACACCTGCTATTATGACTGTGTCATAAGCACAAGCACAACTTGTTGTGTCTCAACCTCAAGTCTCTCAGGTTGCGATACAATAGCCACTTGTCTCTACAGCCCAATCGCAACCTTAGGTTAGTGCTTTTTTATTTGGAATTACTCAGGCATAAATGGGTATTGTCAATCCGCATCTTGGTCAATCTTCCAGTATTGGGCAACAACAAATGGTCCAACAACCATGGCTGGCCCAATACCAACAACCACAATTCCAACAAACCCAACCTCAGTTTGGGCTCGGTTTACAAGCTCAAACTGGGCTTGGTCAATACCAAGCCTACCAAGGACCTGAGCAACAAGGCTTTGTAGGTTATGGGTAGCCGCATTTTCAAAACGGTTATCAACAACCACACTATACTGGTTATGTCCAACAACCTTATCAAAGTTACTAGCATCAGATACATTATGCTGGTATGCAAAGACCTACTTCCCAAGCAATTCCATATTATCCTGGGTATGCTTCAGCTAACCTGAATCAGTAGTTGCCTTTTGTAGCAACTCTGGAATTACCAGGTTTGAACTGGCTAATGAATGATCCAATTGCATACGCCCCTTGCTGGTCAGCGATTCCTCATAAAATTCCCTCTGGTATTCCTAAATTCAATGGAGATCCAGGTGAAGATCCATCAAATCACGTAATGAATTTTCATTTGTGGTGCTCATCCAACACCCTAAATGATGATTTGATTAGGCTTCACCATTTTCATAGAATGCTCACTAGTCGGTGAAATGGTATATTGAATTTCCTAGAGCTTCATTTGATAACATCAACACTCTTGCCGCTACTTTTCTAACCCACTTTCAGTTACCCATCAGGTACGAAACAGGAACAAAACTCCTTACCAAATTTAAACAGACCACAACCTCTCACATATCTGATCATATTCATGAGTGGCAATGTTGTCATCAAATGGTAAAGACGTATGTTGCTGATCGGCTTTTAGCTGAGTGGTTTATTAAGTCCTTATTGCCATCTGTCACTGAGGACGTGGTGAAAGGAGGAGTTGTCACTAAAGAGAAAGTCATTACTCGTGCATAATACTTAGAATTGATCTATACTCAGTCTGGCACACTCTACGACAAAATTCCTAACGCTCCTAGATCAGATTTTTTCATTCCACCTCCTCATAAATTGAATAGGGACTCTCATGCCGGTGTCGATGTGATCGGTGCCTCAAGCACACAAACTGAAAAGGGTCCATCTGGTAAAGCTCTTGTTGTTTCTAGTCCAAATGAAAATGACAAACCTCTTGCCTAGAAGATTAATGCTATGTCATCTAACAAAGGCAAGAATCCAACGCAACCAGGGGGCAAAAAGAAAGGGAAAAATAATAAAAAGAAACAGGAAAATTCAACCCTTGAAAAATCATCTGAGAACCTAGGCCAAAGAAACCTCTTCGTTTTCCATGTTTGATATGCAATGAGGAGCATTATATAAGGGAATGTCCACATTGATCTGAGGTTTCAAAACTTTTGAAGGCTTAGAAAACCTCAGCGTGTTGACTGATCCGTTTCTAAACCCAAAAACTAATTTGGTTTCTATCGATAATTCTTCCACATCCCAAGTGCTAATGCTATCCATCTTGAAAAAGAAAAATGATGCTTTAGTATCAACAAGGAGTAAAGATTATGGGAATCCATTGTCATCGGATAACTAGGTTACTAATCAACCTAGTAGTTCAACAACAACTTTGCTAGAAGTTGTTCCACCCATTATTCCTGAATTATATATAAAGCCACCAAAGGGAGTTTTACGTAAATCGACATTTAATCCTTGTGCTCAAGCTGCTCAGAATTATAATATAGTGGAGGATCTGGCTGAATCGCCATCCGTTATGTTGACACTTGAGGTATTGCAAAATTGTCCCTCCCAAAAGCAGACTTTGTTATTAGCAATAGGTGGGATCAATCCAACGGATTCCAATCTTGTGGCCTTTAATCATAAAGGATATACACCTTAGTTACCGGCCCAAATCACTTTCCTTATACAGGTAAAATCCCTCAATAAAAATTTTCATTGAACCATCATTGATGAGGGGGCATCCACCTGTATTATGTCAATGATTTGCTGGAAAAATCTTGGTTCACCACCCTTGTCGCGATCACCAACAAAATTAAAAGCATTCGATGGAAGAACATACACTCCATATGGGATCTTAAGTAACCTTCAAGTTGAACTAGGGGGCAAGACAGTGGAAATTGAAGTCGAGGTCATTGATGGAAACCTTGATTACAATATTTTACTAGGAAGGCCCTGGATTTATGCTATGGCTGCTGTTGTGTCTACATATTTTAGAAAGATTGCATTTCCCTTCCATGGTGGAATCACAATCGTTGACACACTAAACTTTTTTTCTAATGGTTCACAAGCTACTGGAAGCATTCCATTGATCCATGGAAGTTCACAATCGCTTCAAAATGTTGGAGTAGGTCTCCTAAAATACCCTTCCTTAATGGTTACTTTTTCCCTCCTGCCTCCATCTGGTTTCGCGGAAGTGGCCACAGTGGAAACCTATCAAATGACCTCTTCTACATCATCTGAGTTTAAGAAGAGTTTCGACTATTTTGATAGTGAGGATCATCATGAGGCGATGCCACCAAGCCCCATCGAATTCTTGTAGCAACCAGTTTTCTGGGCTTGGGCGTCAAAACTGAATCAACACTCGATGAGTGTTTGGGTATATAGGTCTTTAGAATATGGTACTTCTTCTGATCCTTGGTCTTGTATACATTCTACAGACGAAGGGATCATCCAATCAATGATGATAGAAGAGATACTGTGGGAAGATTACCACCATCGTTCCCACTTTGAGATGACGATGAAGATTATTTGAACGACCTCAATCATCCTTCAATTTTTTATTTTTTATTAAATTCTGTAAACACAGTAGATTCCGAGTGAAATCTGTCCAACATTGAAGAAACTATCGCCATTAATATTTCAACGAACCTAATATTGTAGAGAATATTCACGTTGGAAAATCTTGTTCTCCATCAAAACTAGAGATTTACTGTGTTCTTTTTCGCGAATTCAGAGATGTCTTTGCATGGTCAGATGAAGAAATGCAAGGCATTGACTTGAGAATTGTTGAACATGAAATCAAGATGTATCCATATGTCAAGCTAGTACGACAATGGCTTTGACCTGTCCATCCGAAGAAAGCCGCTACCATAAAATCAGAGGTCGAAAAACTTTTGCATGCTGGCTTCATTTACCCTGTTCCTCTCACTGATTGGATATCGAATATTGTTCCTATGATGAAAAAACAAGGAATGATTAGAGTGTGTGTCGATTATAGGGATGTAAATCAAGCATGTCCAAAGGACAACTATCCTACACCCTTTATCGACCAAATTATTGATGAATGTGCCAGATGCGAAATCTTTTCATTCATGGATGGATTTTCTGGATACAATCAAATCAATATCCACCCATAGGACCAGTCAAAAATTGCATTTATATGTATGTGGGGCACATTCGCATATCGTAAATTACCTTTCAGTTTGAAGAATGCAGGGGCCACTTTTCAGAGGGAAATGAATTACACCTTCCATGACATCAAAAACATCATTCAACCATATCTCGAAGATCTTCTAGCTCATTTGCGAAAACGGACTGATCATCCGCAACATTTGAGAGCCATATTTCTATGACTCAATCCGCACAAGTGTGTGTTTCATGTCAGTTGTGGTCGATTACTTGGTTTTGTAGTTTCTAAGGATGAAATTCAACTTGACCCATTTAAGGTTAAGGAAATCCTTGGCATGCCTCCACCTTCAAATTTACTTCAAATTCAGAGACTCCAAGGGAAAGCTAACTTTCTGAGGAGGTTCATTCCACATTACGCTGAGCTCGCTAAAGGTTATACATGTCTTTTGAAGAAAGGAGTACCCTTCCACTGGGATCAGGTTGCGTAAGCTTCCTTTGATGCTTTAAAAGATTCCCTGATAAAAGAATCATTAATATACGCTCTTGACTATCAAAAATATTTAAACCTGTATCTTGCCGCTGCAGATACAACCATCGCTATGGTTTTAGTGCAAGAAGATAATGGAATTGAACATCCTATATATTATTCAATTCAAAGTCTTAATGATACAGAAAGCAAGTACTCTTATGTTGAAAAGTTGGCTTTAGCAACCATTCAAGTAGTACAGAGATTTCGACACTATGTTTTCTTTCGCAAAACTATCATTGTGTCAGATTGCAACCCTATGACCTACATTCTATCATGTCAATTACTGGGGGGCAAATATTCCAAATGGATAGCCATTTTGCAGGAGTTTGATTTGGAATTCACAAAATACAAATCAAAGAAGTCTCTCATCTTTGCAGAGTTACTTTTTTACCTTCCTTCTTCATCCAACGGTTTAACATCCCAAGCATCAATTGTGGATGAGACTCTATTTCTTATATCGTCAAGCGATCCATGGTATGGCGATATACTGGTCTATCTCCAAACCCAAAATTTTAGGCCTAAAACCTCTCTCTATGAACAGCGATGTACTCGATACCAAGCCAAAGACTATCTAATCATTGGTGATACACTTTACCGTCATGTTGTCGATATAGTTCTACGAAGGTGCCTCACGCATGAGGAGGCCGAAAAAGTTTTGAATGATTTTCATTTAGGTGCTTGTGGGGGGCATCTATCTGGTTACGCTACTGCACAAAATATCGTACAAGCTGGTTACTTCTAGCCCACCATATTCAAAGATTGCATAATTGTAGTTAGAAGTTGCCATGCTTATCAGATTTTTGATCGCAAAACCAGATTACCACCTGCACCACTGCATCCAGTCGTTGTTGTTGGGCCATTCACTAAATGGGGCATTGATTTCATGACATGTAACCCCACCTTGGTCGGGGGGCATAAGTATATTATAGTCGTTGTTGACTATTTTACAAAATGGGCCAAGGCGATGCCTACATTAAACAACAGCAGCGAAACGGCTGCTCTTTTCTTTTTCAATCATGTAGTTTCTAGATTTGGTGTACCATAGGATATAGTCATAGATCATGGGTTGCATTTTTGCAATAACATGATGATTGAATTGACTACCAAATTAGGACTGTCCCATGATATTTCTACTCCACATTATCCGCAGTCTAATGGACAAGTTGAGGCAATCAAGAAAGTCCTTAAGCGCATGCTGTAGAGAATGATTGGAGTCCACAAACAAAATTGGAATTTAATATTGTACTCAGCTCTATGGGCATATAGGACTTCGGTGAGAAATGCAATCATATTTACGCCCTTTTAGTTGGTGTATGGTCTAGAAGTAGTCTTACCAATTCAGTGTGAAATCTCATCCCTCAAGCTTGCAATCGATCTGCTTCCCAAAACTTCTAAAGAAGAGGCTCGTTTCTTGGAATTAATCCATCTGGATGAAACCTGTCATGATGCCTTGTTGGCTAACAAAGCACATAAGAAATGCGTCAAGGCACAATATGAGAAAAATGTCAAGCCTCGTGTCTTCTCAGAAGGTGACTTGGTCGTACTTTACGATCAGGATTCTGACAAATTAGGAGCAGGTAATTTCAAACCATTATGGATGGGCCCTTACATTGTTAAACGAGTATTGACAAAAGGAGCCTACAAGCTAGTCGATTATGATGGGATTCTACTGTCGCAACCCCGAAACGGGTTGTATCTTAAACATTACTATGCTTGATTAAGTATAGTAAACTCATTGTACATATGCTTTTATTGCATTTTTTAGTGTTTTCTTTTAGAGTTGTCATTTTGTTTAGGTAATCCACTTTACATTTGTTGCATATGTTAGACTTTTTGGAACTATCTGTCGGGTATGCCGATGGAGCTAGTCGTAGTACGCAAAACCTATCTTCTGTGACCTAGGCCATTTTCACTCCAAGTGGCGAGTTGGTGAGTTTCAAGGGGATATGTATTGGTCGATCAATGAAAAACATCACAAAGTATAGCATGTTGATTGAAATTCTCTCTTATGCCATTTCACATGGCATACATCGAGTCATTATCAGGCTAGATTCATAGCTCATCATTCTACACCTTACTAGCATTTCTTATGTTCAGAACCCAGCTATTTATCGCATGTTCCTAAGAGTTATGATTTTGGAAAGGCATTTTGATTCCATTCAATATCAACACATTTCCATAAACTTAAACACATTGACTAATTCATTAGCAAACTATGTGTTAAATAGACATTTGCAGCATTTGTAAAGAAAGCATTTCACCTCAACATTTGCGCCACTTAGCCAAAATAAAACTCCAAAAATCAAAAGTTGATAGTTGTTTATAGTTTTTACAAAAAAAATTGTGTCCAAGACCAAATCAGTCATTTGACCAAGAAAATCAAAATGAACGCAGAAAAACATCCTAGACTAGTGATGCTGGTGATGACATGTCACTGCCTGTGCTATCATGCATAGGAGCATAGTCCAACGACTCGGTATACCAATAGTATGGCGCTGTAACCTCAAAGGTAACTCATCAGTCCTGAAATCCTGAATGCTGAGAGTGAGTCCCTTGATCTGATCCTACAACACTGCCAGGGTCTTCGATATGTCCAGATCCCGAAGGACGGTCCTCCCTACAACCTCCCCTGCTAGAGCGTCATATGCTGCCCATGGGCGTGCCACTGGTCGCACTGGTCCAATATCTGAACATACATATAAGTTTGTTTAGTCTTGGTAACATCAAAAACACAAAAAACATTATAAAACTAAAAAACAAAGATGTGGTTGAATCATTTTACCTATAGCACTCCACTGCTCGCTAGCTGGTAATGCCAAATCCGGGTCAGCTCGGAAATCCATCTCGACATATGGATACTCCACAAATACCATCTCCTGGTGGTTGAAACACTCAAGAAAGGCATTAGAGAAGGAAATCTGTGATTGGCCTGCATGTTTGGCCCTAAGATCCACCCATCTCTGCATTCGTAGTTCCCTCGATGCAGGCAATCCCAGTGAAATGTTTTGAGGTTGCATCAGTGGACTTCTCTCCAAAGCAAAAGCAGTCAATATGGATCCATAACCAAAGTTCTTGGTTCTTCCATTATTTACTTTGGACAGTTCTTCTTTTATGACAGGAAGTATCACCTCACACCAATTGAACACCTTCGGTTCCAGACATTTCAGGGCGTACTGCATGTAAGATCTGTTCGCTAAATGTAAGGTCGCACTGCCAAACAATCTGGAAAAGGTAAATAAAATGGTCCTAAAAGGTCGATCAGTGACATCCCAGATGTTAATATTACCATATCTACTGGGCTGAGATCCATCCTTGTAGAACTGACAAATGTAATCTTTCACAGATTCACCCCCACGAGCAAATCCTCATAGTGGAAGAGGGGCACCACACCTCGACAACCCCGTCAAAAAGTAGATATCCTCGAATGTGAGAGGAATAGATTTACCTCTGATCTAGAATACCTATTCAATAGGATCCCAAGCATCAAGAAAATACTGCAACAAACTGATCTGTTGTCTCATGCTGGATATGCAGAAGAACTTCAGCAAGCCACAGTTTCTTAATGCATCCACTGTGCCCTGGTCATGTAAAGCAATCATTTCCTCCTCTTCATGTTCTCATTCATGCCCTGTGACAACCATCTTGATCCAACACATATCTGAAATGCAGACAAAAGATGAATTAGGATCCAAATTTGAGCAAAAACAGGCAAAAATTTGATGAAAAAACACTATGTAAAGTTGCCATTCTGCGCCCATCATAGCCTGGCTTTGAGCAAGGTGAGATGCATACTAACTGGCCAGTGTATAGCTTAGTATGCATCGCACCTTTCGATATAAGCTAGGTGTGATGATTGGGGAATGAAATCTTTAAACCCCAAGGGCCTAGAAATGTGGAAAAACTAGCTCAAAATCAAGAAAAGATGGAATGAAAATGAAGAGCTCAAGGATATCTCCTACCTAGTCCTGACGGTGCGGAGAATGGTCCACAGGATCTCCCAAAATCAACTAGTGAAATTTGAGGGGGAAAACCGCTCCAGAGCTCCAAAATCCCAAATTTGAAAAGAAATGATGAAAGTGAAAGGTAAAACTACTTTTTATGTTTACTATTCTTGTACTTCAAGTAAAATGTTAGTTTTAGTTCTTTTTCATCCATATATATGTATTTATAATCAATTTGATGGAGTAATTGAGCAGGCTGAATGAATGAAGAAAGAATCTGATGTGCTAAATAGTGAATTGAACATCTTTGACCACTGTTCCAAGCATAGTTTTGTCGTTTCGAGCTTGAGAAAAAGAGAAACTCACTCCAAGCATAGTTTGTTCGTTTCAAGCTTGTATAAACATAAAACCAAATCCAAGCATAGTTTCCCCATATTCAGGTAATTAATCTCTATGATTGCCATCCTATCAGCCTTTCGAACCTTGGTTGTGTACCTCCCATCACATCCATCCCTTTGGCCAATCATATGCTCTCACTTGGTTGTTTTACCCTTTTTTAAGGAACAATTGCAATGAGTGGTCTTATTAGCCAACCTCTTCACAAAATTCACCATGTTTTGAGAAGTTCCAAATTCATCGGAGCCAATTGCCACCCTAGACACCACTCATTCCTCAAAATTGAGTCTCCTTTGAACCCTTTTCAGACTCATTAAATATGAAAATATTGTCGAGCACTTGTCCTTTTCGGCTCGTTAAAGTGATTGGAAAAGTAATCCCTTTTGTATTATTTTATCCTTTTTCGAACTCGAGGGATTATTTTACGAAAAAGAACTTTTGGATTTTTCTTTTCATCCCTTTCAAACTCTCTAAACAATTGAAAAGGACTGAGTTATCCTTATCGTTAAACTAGTTAAAACAATAGTGACAAACTTGTCCATTCTAGGCAAGACTAAGATTCACTGTCGCTAGACTCGTTAAAACATAATGACAGGTTTACCTAAAGGGAAAATTATAGAACAAGCATATGTTATCCTCCTCAAGCCTGAGAAAAATAAAGAGGTACTCGTCAGCAATGACTGGGGAAAAAGGGAAAAAACTTGAAGAATTTATGATAGCATGTCACTCTTGAACATGAAACTTTCACTCCATCACCATTATTGAGTCGAGTTGGGTTATTCCGTTCACCGGTCATCTCACCATTGGTCTTTCACACCATCCATCTTTTTGGGTTAATGCTACCAATCCATCTCAGTTTCATCGACATATTTAAGAGAAGTCATTCAGTTGAGAAACCGCCATCTAGTTAATGTCTCATCCATTGTAATACCTCTGGCCTTCAATTTTTCATGACTGCCATTCCTGAACCTTGTGTCGTCAGTTCATTTTCACCTCCAGAAATCATTTGCTTCATTTCGTGTCACAGATGTGGGACACGTCAAGGCACTTCTACGATGAGTCACTTCTTATTGACATCAGCTCATTATCCAAGAAGTTGACTTAGAAACACCCCTTTCAGTGGTTTGAAGCTTACATACATCAATGGCAAGTTTCTCACTTCCAGCGACAGGTTGACATCAATGGCCTTCAACCGAAATATTTTGCATGGTGTTTGACATCAGATCATATATTCACACCACGTGAATTGTACTATGGTACCAAGAGGGTCATTATCATTATTGGTGATTCCTCTCGCGTCTGTTAACAACTCACATTATTGGATAGTAATCAGGCAATGTCTTTCCATGTTCGACTTCAAAACATCTATTCACATGGATGGACTTTTGCATCAGGTGAAGATTGAACGAGTTTGAAGACCCTGGATTTAGTTTCATCCATCTGGGCTGTGATATATTTAGGGATATAAAAAAATCAAATCTACAAAGGCACTACATAGATGGTCATTCGAACCAAGGATGATGATTCTACACCTGAAGAATCACCAATCTACATCTACGGATGACTATCTGATCTATGTACATGAAATGAATTTATAAAGCTGAGCATGGGAATGCCTACCTCAGCTAGATATGATGATGTAATGTATTGTAACTTATGCAGGTCACCTTCCAGTTCAAAACCTCGGATCCTCATGATAAAGCATTTCACCCGACATCAATATTTACGTCTTCATGCTTTAGGGGGCAACTGTTATAGACATATTTGGGCACATCAACCCAAAACTTATATGTCTATAAACTAGGGCTCTTCAACCCCTAAAAGAGTTGTTTCATACCCTAAAATAACATAGTCATCTGATTACATCACTCCCCATAGAAGGCCTAATTAGTATGCATCGCACCTGGCCAGCGTAGCAGTGAGTATGGTTTAGCTTAGGCCATTTCTAGATGGTTTCTCAGGTGGAAATTTTGAGGAATGATGTAATCAAATGACCATGTTATTTTAGGGTATGAAACAAATCTTTTAGGGGTTGATGAGCCCTATTTTATCGACATATAAGCTTGGGTTTGAAGTGCCTAAATATGTCTATAATAGTAACCTGGGTAGTAACTTGGGGTAGTGGTAGCCAGGGTAACCCAGTCTTTCACCATAACTATATGAGGCTCCTCCCTGATCTTTTCATTATGAAACACTTCCATATCTCTAGAGGTTTCTCCATGTTGCAACAACCCTTGCATGTATGATAGGTTTTGTAGCAACATCATGTTTAACATTTCCTATTTTTCATGTTTTCTAATGAGTCTTTTGTTCTCTTCATTACAAATATTCAACTCATCTCTTAAGTTCCTAAGGGTACCTATTCCACTAGGGGATATTTCTTCTTCTTTCTCATAATGCGTTTGGTCCCTACTATACTAAACCATTCTAGTGCTCATTTTTATATTTTTGCTACAAATTGTGTCTTCTTATGTGTTGCCACACACACACAAAAAATGTCAGCAAAATCAAGTATAAACATAGTAATTCATTACCTTGTCATTCTAACAATAGGAATTATGATTCAAATCATATTATTTTGATGTTGTTCACACATCTAAAACACATATTAGTTACATAAACAAATATACATGTAAGCATTCTATTGTTGGAGGGAAATGTTCCCCTATGGCTTTTTGGGTTGAAACCCTAGCAAACTGAAAGTTATCTATTCAAAGAAACACACATTCACACAACCATTATGCTATTATAAGCAAATTCTATTGTAAAGGGTACATACCTTAGGTCCTACGTTTGAGAAGGCCCTTAGGGTCCAAACCCTTCTTGGAGTTCCCTTCTTCTCTTTCATCCTGCACAACAACCGATTCCATAGAACACAGTAGTATATGGACAATACTTTATAAAGAAACCATCTTCATGTTATAAATAAAAGGTAGTTAGTTATGAAATCCAAATAACCATTTACATATGAATTCTAAACATGAATATCATGAACATAAAGAAGATTTATATTGGGAACCAAGACATGCGTTTCTTTTATTATAGACAAATAAAGTACATAAAAAGGAATAATTTCACCTGAGTCACCTTCAGCAGGCTCCAAGCAAAGCTTCCTTCCGGATCTGTTCCAGCCTCAAGCCTCTATCAAACTCTTTCCATGACTCACTCCATGATGTCATAAATGGTGTATGAACATCAACACACAAGGAAACAAGGGTGTCCTGTACAAATGGGGGAAGTGCAGAAGGCACAAGGGACTTCAGACCTGGTCAGGGGAAAAATCTCAGCATAATAACCTTTCTCTCTCTTCTCTCCTCCCTTAGGCCTTCCCTTTGAGGTCTTTTTATACCTCTCCCAAAGTAGTTTTTTAGTTGGGAGTTGGTTGGGAACAGTTGGGCCACGGGCACTGATAGGTGATCAGCAGGTAAAACCCGCGATCTCCGCCCGAAAATAAGGAGTATTATATTTTTTTAAGTGTTTTAATACATATACGTATGTTGGGTATACACATACCCACGTATACACGCGTTTAATTCACGGCAATGTCGTGTATAAGGGATAAAACACTGTTTTTTAAATTTTAGGACCAGGTTTGTAAGGAGGGGTTACCCTAGGCCATGAGTGCAGCATCACAAACCATAAGAGTGAGATTTGGAGCTATAACATCTATCAAGGCTGGTTACCACGTCAATGATAAATCCAACAAAAAATAGCATAGATAATAATTAATTTGTTCTATTCATTTTTTCACATGAGATATTTCATGTTTGGTGTAGAATGTATGCTCTAATACCACTCTATAATAGTCCCTCACACCCCCTTCTCCTATCTTAGCTATGGGAGGTGTTAAATTTTTTGTTTGTCTCAATATCCAAGGTATGTTATGAATATGGGGTTGAAAAATATTCTTTTTCTCAAAGTCTTCAAATCCTAATAAAAATTCCATCATCATTTTCAAATCATCAAGTACTCTCTAGTTATATAAATTTCACCTCAATAAGACTCATGTATTGAAAGTTTTGCCCCTTAGAAGAAGTTTAACCAATCATATAGAGCAACATTAAAATTGTGATACCATGTGACATCCACGTGGTCCCTATCTAGCCCCCATTGTATTTCCATGTCAACATAAGTGCAGGGCCTATAAGGTCCTCACCCCATGTTGTTTTGCGTTATTTAATCATTATATCTGGCTCCCGGACATATTTGACTTATTAACATTGTGTTAGCTCTTACTAACCCAAAAACTCAGATTTATGGATCTAATCGCTTATTCAAATGTAATCTTGTCCAAATCATATCCATACTTGTGCTCATGTGAGCACCCTAATCCAACTCTAGATCCTCGAATCCCAGATGAAAAAACACCTCAACAAGGTAATCTATACCAACACCCATGCGTTAATTCACATATGTGATTTCCATTGTCTACATCTAAATCCTCATATGCTAGATACAACAAAACCTTCATCGGGTAATCCATCTCAATGCCTATCCAATATTTTTCATATGGTCTTGACCTCACCGAATTTTAGATCCCCAGATCATCAAACATGATTCATGCTTGGAAAGAGATATCCAACCTAGATGAGGTCCAAATTTCATATGAAGTAACCATTCCATTCCAACCCTAGACCCTGGATAATTGGATATGAAATAAATATGACAAGAGATCTAATTTGCATACAAAGGAACTACTCCTATCTAGTCTTATACCTTAGATCTGGATTTCTATAGAAGCATTAAGTGAAGGGAAAAGAGAAATATGGAGGAATTACTTAAGGCAAGGGAAACTACCGAGACACCAAATTTCGTAAATATGAAGGCCAAGGTATGAATTTGACTATCAATAATACTTTTCCCTATCCACAATAAGATAAAGGGGCGCTAAAAGGGCCCAAACTATTCCATATCCAAAGTAAAAAAAAAAGTGACTCCAAAGGCCAATTCACCAAGATTTAAGAAATCCAACTCTATTGTACCTTGTAGATTAGTTAACTTCTTAAATTTGAGAGGAATCCTTCATTCATCCTCTAGGAGACATAAAGGTTTATGTGACCATTCAAAGGGGCTATATACCATGCTTTAAACACTAAATCTATTTATATTAAATTTGTTGTAGTTCTCATTTACAACAACACTGCAAGTGTGCACAAACCCACAAATTTATCACATCATTCCTAAATTTGAATAATCGTTAGCACTAACTAAATATTTATTTAATTCATAGAATATAAAATAAATCATAGCATGTACAAAAGCCTACAATCATGATTATGGAAATGAATTACCCAATTCAATCATTTAAATTTTAATATAACTGAAAATTGATAGGATAACTATAGTTATTTCTCAGTGAACTTCATAAAGTCAATCATAAACATATAAGATATCTTGAAATACATGAATATTAAGGTAACCACACAATTCAAGCATTCTTTACCATCATACATATATAAGATAGCTTTTCAACCATACATATGTAGTGCTTTGAGGCATAATTTCATTAGTAATACAAAACCATGACATCAACAGATAACATGATAAATATTGTCATAATATATAATCAAAATATGCATAAACAATTATACTTATCTAAGTGTATTAAAATAGCTAAAAAATGAAGGAGGGACTTCCACTCTCCATCCAACCATATGCCCGATATATTACAATGTCTCTTGCGGTTGACCACCCTTGAGTTGGATCTAGAGTTTGAGGGGATGGTTGCACAATGGAATTAATAGCAAAGGTTTGGTATAATATTTAGGAGATGGAGACCACTATTTAGGTGGTATGAAAACTCATCCCATAGGGAATATTTCCCAAAAGTTCTCAAGGATGTATCTCAAGGTCAAGTATCCAAGGTATTATGATGTAACTATGATTTTACAGGTTCTATATGCAACTTGGATACCATCTCATCTACTTCTACCAATGCTCCACAATTCCATGTGTCAAAGGCCATTTTTTCACATCTGGTCAATAGGCCTAAAAATTAGATCAATCAATATCCATGAACACTTTGTCATCATCCCTTCACAAAGCCCTAAGCATGACCTCTCTAAAAAGTCGAAGTTTTTGGGAAAAATTGCTCAAAAACATTGTCTTTAGTCCCAGTGAATCTTGCCTCCTTAGTCACCTGTGTTGAGCACATGTTGTATGCTTATTGACCAACACTGACCAACTCTTGTTGCTCCCTTCTATAGGTGTGCTGATTCTAGAAATTTAGGAAAAAGAAAAAATGTTTTTGAAGCTTCCTCTTCTAGAAGCTTCCAAGGTAGTTTTAACCATTTACCATGCATAGAGAGCTAGAATCCTATCTTTGAGAACTTATCTCTTATCCATTGAGCTCATATTCCCCTCTTAAGTTGATCTCAAGCCTAGATTGGTGATTGGATAAGAATTCCTAAACTAACACACTCCTCCTATAAATTGACCGCCTCCCATAATGTCTAGGTTGGCTTTTGGAGATTGATAACACCCTTATGCTACTGCTTTGAACCTAAAGGAGTCACCATATTCATGCATTAAGTTTGATGTTGGGGTGTTCTCTCTGACAAGGATGGACAAGTCAACTTGGGGAGGCATATACAAAGTCAACTACTATTTATGGTTGTAAACTCTCTCGAACATTTGTTAATACAAAGAGTTTATTGTTTTACTATATTTGTTGTGTTATGTTTGCATTGGTATTTTTCAATGCCATGTTGATTCATTGAATATAAATTTTAGATTATGCTATGTGGATGTTGTGGATCCTTCACTTGTTTTATTTATGTGTGCAAGTTCTAATTATTGCACCTAGAGCTAGAATTGGAGCTTACAAGCGAGGAGGTTCTTTCCCATACTCTAATTTATCGAAGGAAAACTTAATACTTTTTGTCTTCTATTGTTCTATATTAGACCACTAGATCTATGGAATTCAACTTTGTCTGCAACCATGAAAATTCCACATAAAAAAATGGCGACCATACTAGGGATCAAACCTAGAATATATGGTTTCGCTTCATACCAAGAGTGAACTTCATACCACTTAGGTACTTCTTGTTTCTTTATATCCCAATGGAGTAAGCGGTAATCCTCTTATTCCCATGACATAGAGGGGAATTCCGCTCGTTCCAACATCATAGGGGAGTAGTTCTCCTATTCCCATAGCACAAGGGGGCATTTCTCGCATTCCCATGGAATCCCCTCCAAGTAGTATGGTCACTTCCTTTAATTGGATTTGACTAGCAGGATATTGTCTTCCTCCTTACATGCCCTTCCAAATCATAGTACATGCTTATAATATAACCCTAACTAACACAATCATAGATGAAGGTTCATCTGTTAACATTTTGTCCTCAACTACTTGGCAAGATTTAGGTTCTCCATAGCTTGTGCCCATTACCCAAAATTTGTTGGCTTTTAACAGAGGAAGCAGTCAATCATTAGGGATACCTCCTAAATTTCTTATTACTTTGGGAGTAAATATTTTCTACATTAATGTGATGGTAGTCCAAGGCCATTTTTATTTTAATTTACTTCTTGGGCATGACTATGTTTATGACATGGGATCTTGTCTCTTCACTCTTTTGTGTGATGTGTTTCCCGCATGAAGGAAGAATCATGACCATTGACCAAATTTCATTTGTTGTTCCTAATTTTTCTCCCAATTAATAAACTCCCATAAATGGTCCTTATATTCAAGTGGTATCTCCCCCACCACAGATTAATTATGTGGCAACCTAATCCATGCCTGCATATACTAATGATCAAGTAGGTGATATAGTGCATCATGTACTGGGAGCACTGGCACCCGATCTTTGCTTTAGATCCTTTGATATGTATCCATTCTAGAGCATTGTTATCCCATCTAATGAGAGCCTCTTAGAAGCCATGGTCTATGGGAAGCCATGATTAATATAACCAGAGATCCTAGAGGAGAGTTCATTTTCTTGTGTCATGTTCATTAAAAAATGAAACAAGGTTCTTGGAGCAAAGTTCCTTTTATTGTGTCAATATAGTTACAAAATGAAACAAGGTCCCATGAGTAGAGTTATTTTACTATGTCAAGCTTGTTAAAAAGTGAAACAAATCCCCTTCTAATTCGAGTCTTTCACTTGATCTCATAAATGAACCATCATTCCATTTGTCTGTTAGTAACCAATAATCTGCTTAGGTGAATGAAATGGAGCTTGGGGTGAATGTGCCTAGGATTGAGCCATTATGCTGGGGGCATGAAAATTTATTTCTAGCATAGTTTTCCTCTGTTTCAAGATTGTGTAGAAATGAAACCAATTTCAAGCATAGTTTCCCACGTTTCAAGCTTGTGTAAAAATGAAAGAAATCACTTTCAAGAATAGTTTCCCATGTTTTGAGCTTGTGTAAAAATGAAAGCATTCTCATCCTATCCTTTGTGATTGTTATTTTTATTAGCCTATTTATGCTAGATTATCCTTGGTTTTCTCATTCCATCATCACCATTTGCTTGGCTGATCATACACTTTCAATTGGTTCTTTTACCCTTTCCTGACGAACCGTTGCAAAGAGTGGTCTTATTAGCTAGCCTCTTGAACTTTTCATGTTTTCAGTAGTTCCATAATGACCAAAACTAGTTTCTACCCTTTATACCACTTGTTCCTCTAGGAGGAGTTCTCTTTTAGCTCTTTTTAGACTCCCAAAACATGAAAACATTTTTGAGCACTTATCTTTTCGAACTCGTTACAATAAATGAAAAGATGTTTACTCAGTATAAGTTTAAACGTTTTTCAAACATGGATAGACTATTTATGAAAAAGGAATACCTTAGTTGAACATGGATAAGAGGTTCTTCTGAGTATCATTTTCTGTCTTTTCAAACTCAAGAGACAATTTTACGAAAATAAACCTTCGTAGTTTTATTTATCGCCTCTTTTTCAAACTCTCTAAACATGAAAAAGAATTCCAAATTCACATTCACTGGACTCATAAAAGCTTGAAATAGCATTGGACATGTCAAACATGACATGACCAAAACACTCCTTCTCAATTTTTTAAAAAATACTCAGAGAGATTCATCTGAAGGATGAACTTACAAATCAAGCATATGTTATCTTCATCAAGCTTGTAGAAAATAAGTAGGTACTGACGAGAAATGGTTGTCGAAATTGGGAAAATAGGATACTTCACCTATTTATGGTAGTTATTCACTCTTGCACATGACACTCTTTCACTTCATCTCCATGACTCTTGGATTGGTAAATCAACTTGTCTCTTTGGTTCATCACACCATATTAAAATCCTATGTATTTGGTTTTGAGTCAATGCTACCAAATCCATAAAATGCGACTGATATGTTCAAGAGAATTCCTTCAGTTTATATCTTCTATAATCTTAAGCCTTCATCATGTCTGGGATTCATGGACTAACTCCAAATCAACATCATTTTGTCTCAAATCTTGATACCTATTTCGTGTCATTGATGGAGGATACACTAAGGTACTCCTCTGACAAGTCACTTCCTCTTGACATCAACTCATTATCTAGGAGGTTGAATTTGAAAATTCGTTCAGTACCTTGGGGCTTGCATACATCATTGGAAAGTTTCCTTGCTCTTGGCAACAGGGCTGCATCATTGGCATTTGACTAGAAGATTTAGTTTGATGTTCGAATTTAACTTATTCATTCACACCATACATATTATACTATGGTAGCTTGAGAGCCATTAACATCATCGATGGTTTCTCTCACTTCTATTAACGACTTACATCATTGGCCAGTAATCAAATGGGTTATACCATATTTAACTCTAGCTTATTCATTCTCATGGTTAGACTCGTACATTGAATGATCGTGTGAATGAGATAGAAGACCCCAGATCAAGTTCCATTCATCCAGGCTATGATTTCAGGATTCATACAATATCATAAAAGTATGATGGATATGATCATACAAAAGATTACCCAAGCATGGGTCCACACTTTTTCATCAGTGGATGAGACTTCTTGATCATTGTACATGTAATATTGGCTTATATGTTGATTATGGGTATGCCTTCCTCGACGATGATACCATGATGAAAATGTATGGTAATAGATGATGATCTCGACCATTTTTCCTTGATCCAAACTTGTCACAAGGTATAGCACTTCAATCATTAGCCACTAATTCTATCTTTGTACTTTAGGGGGAAATATTTTATAGGACATTTTGTTACAACTATTCAATAGGCTTGAAAACCACATCAATCAACATCCATGAAGACCTTGTCATCATCCCTTCACAAAGCCCTAAGCATGACCTCTCCAAAAAGTATGAGTTTCTAGGAAAAATTGTTCAAAAGAATTGTTTTTAGACCCAGTGCACCTTTTCTCTTTAGTCACCTATGTTCAGTGCATGTTTCATGCTTGTCCACGAATGATGAGTAACACTTGTTTCTCCGTTCTACAGGTGCTCTGATTCTAGAAATTCAGGAAAAAAAAATAAATCTGAAGCTTCCTCTTCAAGAAGCTTCCAAGGTAGTTTTAGCCATTTACCATGGATAGGATTGAATCCTATATTGGAGACCTTATCTCTTATCCATTGAGTTCAAATTCCCCTCTTAAGTTGATGTCAAGCCTATATTGGTAATTGGATTAGAATTTCTAAGCTACCACACTCCTCCTATAGACTTACTACCTTTCAAAAGGTCTGGGTTGGGTTTTGGAGATTGATAGCACCCTTATGCTACTGCATTGAACCTAACGAAGTCACCATATTCATGCATTAGGGTTGATGTTGAGGTTTTGTTTGTGACAAGGAAGAACAAGTCAACTTGGGGAGACATCTAAAAATTCAACTACTATTTATGGTTGTAAATTGTCTCCTAAATTTTCAATATAAAGAGTATCATGTTTTCCTATATTTGTTTTCTGATGTTTGCACTCATGTATTTCAATGCCATGTTGATTCATTAAATTTATATTTTAGATTATGTCGCATGGATGTTATGGATTCATTTTTTGTTTCAATCATGTGTGCAGGTTATAATTATAGCACTTGGGGCTACAATTAGAGTTACAAGTGAGGATGAAAGAATGACTTGCTTCTAATTCCATGTATGATTCTTTCCCATACTCTAATTTCTCTAAGAAAAACTTCATGTTTTTTGTCATTTGTTTCTCTAGATCAAACCACTAGATCTAGGGAATTCACCTTTGTCCACAATTATGAAAATTTCACATAACACCATGCTCTCCATAATCTCCATTGAGTGTATTCCACACTCTAGAGGGAGGGAAAGAGCCAACTAGCCAAGAAGGAATGAAGAACCTAAGACAAATGTTTTCTCCACTTTGAACTAACCATCTAGAATCAAACAATGATCACTAATTAGATAAATTAAACCAAATGTAAATATGATATTAAGAGTGAGTTTGCACGAGATTTCTCTATTGTACATATATGTATCATTCTTTGAGTTCTCCTGCATTCTATACGGGTGTAGACTTGTCCAATCCAATATTTTCCTAAAGGTTCATTCCACCTAGCTATCATCTCAATCTTCATGGGGAAGGGGAATGGGTACCACCTATACCCCCACCAACCCAATCCAACCTCTTAATGATTATTAGGAAACTCCGTTATTTCCTAATCACATCACAATAAAGTCTACCACGAAATGGATTTTCCAGTTTTCAAGTGACCTCCAGCATTAAATTCAACTAGTTATGACTTTTTCAAAACATGGAAGAAAGCAGATAGAATCCTTCAAACTAAGGATTTGTATGTTGTCCTTCCTTGTGTTATTTTGATTAATTTTAGATAATAAATTTTAAATGCTTATATGACATATCAACCAATTTTGGTTCCCCATGCGGGTATATTAGTGACATTTTCTCATTTAGAAAGCAAGGGGGAAACAATAGATCCTATATATATATATATATATATATATATATATATAGATATATATATAGGAAGCTCTACGACATAAGACACCAAATATTGGCACATAGAGGACCACTATTGGCATATCAATATGGTAGTGGGAAAAATTATGCCGGATAGGGATGAAGCCAAAGAGGAAATTTTGCACTAGCTTGGTGAAGTCCAACTCCAACTCAAGGAGATCAACTCCATGTTGTAATGTCAAAAATATCAACCATCTACAAAGAATGTTGCTAATATTGACAATAACAACCATTATATTTCTCCTAATGTATATTTTTATACTATATAATAGTTTTTTTATGATTATGCTTATAGTAATTTTGCTTTCTTCTCTTAGACATTTCATTTTGTTATCATATGGCATGATAGACATTTTTATGTGATTATTAGGTCACTTAAAAATTCTCTTGTATTAAATTTATCACCAATAATCTAAAGAGATGACTTATACTTTTCTTATTGGTTTGATTTCCTTAGTGGTAAACCAACAACTTACTATACTCCATATGGTTATATTTATATCTAATTAATAAAATTGCATTGATAAATTACAGAAAAACATGTGATTAATTTAAGAAAAAATAATACTTATACAACAAGAAATTTCAAGCAACCAACTCACAAAAGTATAAGAAAAGATAGATCAACAACTTCAACCAGCTCACAAAATAGAAGAAAAGATAGATCAATGACTTTAAAATTAGGCTCTTCGAGGGGGAAACCTCCTTTACATTAGACAAATAAAAAATTCTTGAATGATACAAATGACAAGACCTCCTTTCTATATATAGAAGTCTAAGTGGTCACAATATAATCAAATCTAACATAACAATAATAATGTAAGGGAACAACAATAACAATAGGTGGCTTCTATGGGGCACAATATTAACAATTTGGGGACTACATGGGCACAAAAATATAACAAGGGGGTTGCACTAATAACAATAAGGGTCTACACTAGTAGTATAGGGACATAACATGTCCCTCTCCTTCAAAAAGTGTTGTCCTTAGAGCTTGAGTATTTCTGGATGCTTCTATACAAAATTATCATCCTCCCATGTGGAACCTTCAGTAGTTAAGTTCTCCCACTTGATGAGATACTCTGAAACTGATCAATTTAATAGCTATTAGATTCTTATTTCCATGACTGCTTCAGGTTCCAAGATGATTTTTCCTTCCTCGTTAAGTTCCAACAATATTATTTGAACTAGGAGCTTGTCACCTATAACCTTCTTTAAGCATGAAACATGGAAAACTGGGTGTACTCCGAAAGATGCAGGAAGCTCCAATTTGTATGCCATAGTACCAATATTTTGCAACACCTTGTAAGGACCATAGTACATTGGTGATAATTTTTTATCTTTCTTAGCTTGCTTGAGGGACATTTGTTTGTATGGTTGTAACCGAAAAAATATCCAGTCGCCTACATCAAAACTTATTTCACTGCGATGTTGATCTACTTGTTGTTTCATTTGATTCAGCACCAAGGTGACGTTATCCTTTAAGAGTTGGATAACTTTTTCTTGATTCTTGATGTGATCTTCTATTGCTTGAACCATTGAATTTTCTCTTAAAGATAATGTGATGGATGGTGTAAGATATCCATAAACTACCATAAATGAGGTCATTTTTGTTGAAGCGTTATACCACCATTCAACCAAAGGTAACCACTTCACCCATTGTGTTTTTTTATCAGATACAAAACAATGAAGATATCCTTCCAAACATTTGTTCACTATCTTCGTTTGTCCATCTATCTTGAGAGTTTGAGTGCTAATTCCTACCAATTCACTAAAATATATGGTCGGATTCATTTCTTCTTTCTTTGGGGTTGGTTCTTAGTGTATATCCTCTTCTTTTGATGTTTCTTGATCCTTTTTTTCCTCCTCTTCACAATCTATGTAAAATAATTTCTTCTCAATACACTTATGACCTTTAGTGTATTTGCTATCACAACTTTAACCAAGTCCTTTTTCTCCTTTTTCTTCCAATTTTTGTGGTGTCAATATTGTAGGTTTTGGAAGGATAGGAGCAACAACACTTCCATATTTATAGTTGTGAGTGATAGGATTCTTTGTTTCCATAATTTTTCTTTCAATTTTTCTTGCCAAATTGAATGCCTTCTCCAATGAATCAAGTTCCCAAAGACTAACCTCATGTTGAATGTTATCCTCTAAAATCCCTATGAAGACATCAATCCTTTGCTTCTATGGAATATAATTTACCCTTATATTCAATTTTTGGAAGTCCTCAATGTGCTCTTCCATTGAACCCTTTTGTTTGAGATTTATCAATTGGCCAAAGAAGGTGTTGTTCTTTGTATCCTCATAATGTGCTATCATTTCCTCCATGAAAATTGACCATGTCATAGGTGGTTTACAAGAACAAAGCCCTCTATACCATACAAACTGATTCAATTCTAAATATAAATATGCAATAAGTACCTGTTGTAATAGTTACACATCATGTATATCTGCTCCATCTATAGTATCCAACTTACCAGATCCTTTCCATCAAACCTCCTCATGTCTTGTTTTCTTTCTTTTAGAAGCTCGATCTTGAAATTATTGTAACTCTGTAATTTTGGATCTCCAAGTTCTAAAATTTCATCCTATGGTATCCCTCTAAGTCCTATTTCCAACCCCACAGTTCTGATCAATATTGGATTCTTCAAGGAAGAGTTATCCCCAATCTTCCACGATGACTTGGTTATAGACTGGTTCAATATAGCAAACTTGTATGAAGTGTCGAGTGTCACAGTTTCAGCCTTCAGCCCTGAAAATGATACCCAAAAAACTATAGTCCATTCTATTTCTATCTATTAATATTAAATTTGAATTTGATGCATAGAGAGAAAGTTATGCCAATTTTTGCAAGGTCACCTATTTGAGATCGAATTCTAGAGCTTGCAAAAACCCTAACTTCCTTAGATCATATCTCCGAAAATATAGTGATACAAGATCTAAACCTAGGTCATAAGGTTCATGATGATATCAGCTCAAATAGATTTTAATTTGAGCTTCTAAAGCTTTGTAGAAAAAATGTTATAGTGAAAATTCCACGATGTCGTGTTTGAAGTAGCAAAAACCTAGAATCCAAAGCTCTGGTACCAAATGTTATGCAACCAGCTCACAAAATAGAAGAAAAGATAGATCAACGACTTCAAAATTTGCCTCTTCAATGGGGAATTCTCCTTTACATTACACAAACGAACAATTCTTGGAAGATACAAATGACAAGACCTCCTTTCTATATATAGGAGTCTAAGGGGTCACAATATAATCAGATCCGACATAACAATAATAATGTAAGGGCACAACAATAACAATAGTGGGCTTCTATGGGGCACAATATTAATAATATGGGAACTACATGGGCACAAAAATACAATAAGGGGGTTGCACTAATAACAATAAGGGGCTACACTAGTAGTAGAGGGACGTAATAAAGAACCACTATTTGTCCCAATGTAGATTTTCATACTATATACTAGTTTTTTTTTATGATTATGGTTATAGTAATTTTTATTTCTTCTCTTAGACATTTCATTTTTTTATCATATGGCATGATATAATTTTTTATATGATTAATAGGTCACTTAAAAGTTCTCTTGCATTAAACTTATCACCAACAATCTAGAGAGATGACTTCTACTTTTCTTATTGGTTTGATTTCCCTAGTGGTAAACCGACAACTTACTATACTCCATTTATTTATATCTATATCTATATCTAATAAATAAAATTGCATTGATAAATTACAAAAAACATGTGATTAATTTACGAAAAATAATACTTATACACCAAGAGATTTCAAGCAAGATAAATTAAGAAAAATATAAATTCTATTATAAATAATGAGATCTTAATTATTGTAGATAAACTGTAATTACATCTTTAAAAACATAATTAACATAAATAAATCCTAATTGAATCTCAAATATATATGTAAAGTAACTTTATTTAGATTAAATAAACTCTTATTAAACCCTAATTATAATTTCATAAAGCTTTAATGAAAGTCCCTCATTCGAATTGTGAACAATTGCAAGTGACATAAATTAGTGTTATAGTCAAATATATTAGGTATTCATTACATGTGACTTGGTATAAAGGTAAGTAATTTCCATGCATTGAAATAAGAAAAAGAAGGAGAACATCTTGCAAGGCAAGGAGCCATGGGTAATCATGCTATGCATGTGTTATCTAGGTGGCATTCCATATGGCTATTGAAAGAGGTGTAGTTTAGCTGATATTTTATATGGATTTAGTCTTTAGCTAAAAATGTTAATGTTACTCAATTAATGTTAGACTACTTCATAGCATTACTTGGATATGAAACAATTTCTTGACAATACGTTTTTTTATAAATATTTTTATTTAATATGTGCCTCTCGTCTAGAGAAGAGGCCAAATAAGAAGGTGAAATTATTCATTGTCTATTAGAAGGTGGTATAAAGTAGTGCCAATATCTTATAGGGTGGAAAAATTAAGACTTTAGATTTGATATCTTTTGATGTCTTGAGTTATGTGCAAGGACTGATGGGAATGAGGAATTTTGTTTACTATAGTCCTTGCTACCTTATGGAAGGGATTAATAATGCAAACATTGATCCATTTTATTATCAATTTTTTTATTTATCAAGTGTTAAAGTCATGTATATGATCTAAATGTTGAACACATCAACATGAACATGAAAATTTTGTTCCCATTTGGGAAATTTCAAAATGGGAGTCTCCACAAGCTTCTTTTTAGTAATTGAAATGATTGATTATATTCTTGATTCTGTGTGTCTTCAACATATTTTCAAAGAATATTATTGATTGGGAAAATAATTTTGAATTAATGACTTATAAATTTGTGGCAATATCATATGTGCCCCCAAAAATATTTTAATCTACTTTTGATTTATTGGTGGCTTTAAGTTGAGGATTACTATGATTTTATACATGTTTACTTTTATTTCATCCTTTTATGTGGTGTAACCCAACAATATACCAATGGGAGTGGAAAAGATGAAAATTTTAATATTTAGGGAAAGGTGGATGTATCAAAACCTTTCTAAAAGCATCCTTAACCATTGAATGTGATCCCACAAAAGGCTATAAATTATAAAATCCTAAAAGTAGGTAGTCATTGCTGTATAAATATACTCTTGAAATTATTTGACAACAATTTGAAAAAAAATGTTGGTCCATCCTTCAAACCAAATGACATTTCTTAGTATGCAAAGAATTGAATTCAAAACAATTTTTTTTTATTAACCCTCTATAGAAATTGGTACTTGATTACACCCAAAAGACCCATGAGTAAAATGGTAGTATTCATGTTCACAAATTATTACTTATCTTATCAACAAATAATGTTGGAAATGGAATAGTTGTAGTAAAGACATACCCTTAACCTTTTGCGTCTTTCTTTCCTAGATTCATGACCATAAGAATTTACCATTCTTATTTATATATTCTGTATATGATGTTTTCTACTAACATCCTCTCAAATTCATTTCACACAATACGCTTTTACTAATTGCCCAAGTTATAGGGTCATTTATTTTCATTGTTTTTGCTCATATGATGAGTCTAATTTTCATATACTTCATCTCTTTAACAAGTCTTTAAAATCATTATAATCATTGAAGAATGCATATTGATAGGATTGAAGTAAGTCGACTATTTCTATCATTTTTTTATTGATACAATAGTCACTTATCTGAGCCATGTTCAATTAGTTAGTCATAGATATGTTGAATTATTTATTTATTCATACATTCTAGGGGTTTGGATTCATCCAAGTGTGATTCTCCTTCGATTATTTCATTGTAGGAAAAATAGAATCAAGATTTTCTAGTTTTCTTTCTCTTCTTTAGATACTTTTCAAATTATTCTACATATTTAGTTACTTCAAGATGATGTTTTTTCAATCTGAATATTTCACCTAGAAAGCTTATGCTTTCCATGTCCAAATGACAAGTTCTTTATTCATCTTTTTGGTGATTTAGCACAAGGTTGCAAGTTTAAGTTGAACCTACACAAACCTTATATTTTCCCCTCTTCTATAACTTTGGATTTGGTCTTTCAATGAGATCATTTATCTCTTGAACTACTACAATTAGGTGCTCCTCTTATGGGTTAAACCCAAAATCTTTGATACATTTTCCTTTAATGTCATTTTAATTAAATTATTAACCACGTGCTTCCTCTATTTTATACCATTTATATGAGATATCATATAATGTGCTTCAAAACATATGTGGTCAAACTCATACATCTGTATAGCTCAATCTCTTCCATTTGTTTTTACATTGGTGAATATGGGATACTGAGTTAGAAACTAACGATTGGCATTTTTTTCTCTATTGATATCTTATCCCATCTAAATCACTCCAAAAAGTATGTCATGGTAGTTTTCCATGTCTATGGACGAGAAACATGAGTCTTCCGCTAATGAGAAACCTAGCTCGTTAAATATTTGACTAGAATTTGCATTTAACTGTGCTCTCCAACTACTTTTGGGACTTTGCCAACATGAAGTAATGGAGATACTTTTTGTTTAAAATGTAGTGGAGTGACTCAACTAGACATTAAGTTAGTGGGAAGGAGGGTTTGTTTTTTTATTAATCATTTTTTCATAGATGATGGACACTGCTTTGATAGAAAAATACGAGTGGAATATTTTAATTGGTATGATCTCAATTGATAAATACTTTTTTGAATTTGGCTCATAGTTTTCTATTTTCCAATTCTAAAGTTCATTACGCAAATTTTCACCAATGGATAATAGTGAATTATGTAGAAATATTCCTCATGCATTTGGGTCCACATTATCTTGTTCTTGATTCATAGTTTGGTATAATCATTCGGCCTCAACATCTTCATCCTAGTCTTCAATCCATGGTTTTCCCTCCTTCAAGTTGAGAGGTATTGTAATCCCTTAAGATTAATTATATCGCTATAAAATGAGAGATGGTAGATTTTATATTTTGTCCCCAAAGTCAACTAACTAATGAGGGATATGCAGGGATACCCCCAATTGTTCAATAACCTCAATGTTTGCCATATTTAGAATTTATTTTAGAACTATTTTCACATTCTTAAATGTTCCAATTGTTTAAATAAAGGTTTGATATTCCAATTTTAGAGAGTTCATTATCAGCACATGTGTAGGAAGTCCTAGTTTATCCATGTGTCTCATGAAATAATATTAACCTACGATCCAATTTAGATGACAACCTAGTGTACCATGCAGTTGTTGATTTTTGGATTGAATTGGCGGTCACAATATTTTAAATGTTCATCTTGTGACAACTTCACAAGGTTTTTATAATATTATTGTTTTTTTATTATATTTAACAATCGAAGAAGTCAACCAACTATTTGTTTTTCTTTTAAAAGCTATAGAAATTTTTCTAAGACATCATCTCTCATAATTTTTGTGATCCACTTCCTTCCCATACCTATAATAATTATTTAAGAAATAGTTCTTCCCATAGGCTTCATTCTTCTTGGAAAAGATCTAGGTAAGTGATTTTGTTACCGACTAGTAAGACCAATGATTTATTTTGCATATAAATTTCTTGATCTACTTTGAATTTTGTAACAACACGTAAATATTTTGACTTTTGTACTTCACGTTGGAATAACATGTAATGAATCTATAGTTCCTTGACTCATCACTTTCTCCAAAAATATTGGAAAATAGCATCATTTATCAGGTATTTAAGGCTAATATGGTCATCTTTCGAGTAGATGAAAAAGTGAGATATGCCTTTACCATGTCCTCGGGTTGTAACAAATATACCTCCTCTAAAACCTTCCCTACCTTAATATCCACCAATTCCACATCCTTGGTAAGCATTATGTTTCCTTCATTAACTTGTCTTTTGAAATTTTGTGTATGGTAAACAATGTGGAATTGAGGCTTGTTCTAACCATTTAATTGACACTCCTATGTTGAGTTACTACTCTACTCACACATAGTTCACCACTTGGGCCTCACATTCTTTAATTTGTGAGATACATTCATTGTACTATTATTTGTCAAAGATTAGAAAATTTCACAACATATTTTGTCTTGCACTCAATTAAAATCTATATTGTATATAGTATATCACTAAATTTATAGCAATAGTTTGTGTGACTTTCACTTGAACAAATGGTGCACCAAACTTCATTTCTCATGATAGTTAATTTCTTCAAAGATTATTGTAAGCTTTTCATTTTTTCTTCTATTATTCTCTCCATGGACATGGGAGTGAAGGATGATTTGTCACTAATTTCTATGTGTTCTTCCTTCTTCAAGGTGTCTTTGTATGACTAGATATAATGCATTCATAGTGGTCCTTTGATTCTCTATAGTAAGCATGATACATGTCATTGCACCAAGAATTGTTCATTAATGTTGTAAGGGTTATTTTTTAGAATATCCTTGAATATTTTAATGGCAAAAGTGTCCTCAGACACGTAATTTTATTAATAAAAAAAAAAACAATTACATAATTGATTTTGCAAGAGTTTACACCCGAACAACACAAACACTCTTGCAATGAGCTATTTATAAGCTCCATGTCTTAACTACCTCTAATTATGGATCACTTATTAAATAACAAGTGTCCATTTACAATAAATGCTATTCAAACCAACTAGCTAACTAATCTCCTAAAATAGAGCCTAAGATACGACACATTTGGAGAGTCATATCTTGTTACAACAATATACTAAGTCTAATTGTCTCCATTAAATAATTAATCATTCTAGAATAATAATTATTAATTTAATTTCTTAAATTAATAATTATTTTATTTCAATTTTATAACCTATGATAATAAATTATTTTTGGATCATCTAACATTCCCCCCTATGATCCAAAGATACATTACAGAAAATACCAAGTTCATCTCTGAATTAGTAAATTTTATTCTGCCAAGCGGTTTCGTGAAAATGTCGGAGATCTGATCTTCGGAAGGACAATAAACTGGCTTGAGGACATCTTTGGCAATGAGAGATCTGATATGATGATACTTGGTGTCCACATGCTTTGTCTTTGAATGAAAAACTGGGTTCTTGGCAAGTTTGATGGCTGACTAGCTGTCAATGAATAATGATGTAGCTTCTGCCTGAGAAATGCCCAAGTCCTGCAAAATTCTGCGCAACCAAACAATTTCACATGCTGCTTCCCATGCTGAAATGTACTCTGCTTCTACTGAAGAAGTGGCCACTGTAGCTTGTTTCTTACAACTCCAAGATACTGCTGCTGACCCCATATTCATTAAATAACCTGATGTTGATGCTCGATCATCAATACTCCCAGCAAAGTCGGCATCAGAATATCCACCAAGTACAAAATTTTTAGTCTTTGTGTAAAGAAGACCAAAATCTTTTGTTCCTTGGATATATCGAAGAACTCTTTTGGCTGCATTCCAATGGTTGTCTCGTGGTTCCTGCATAAAACGTGAAAGAATACTAACTGCATAAGATAGATCAGGACGAGTATTTGTCAAATAAATCAAGCTGCCAATCAACTGTCTATAAGTTCTACTGTCCACCTTTTCCCCCCCTTCAAATTTTGAAAGTTTCAAGTTTTTCTCCATGGGGGTAAGAACGGGCTTGCAATCCTGCATGCCAAAACGCTGAAGAACCTCTACTGCATACTTACTTTGAGAAATGAAAATATGATGTGGACGTTGGAAGACTTCAACTCCAAGATAGTAGTGAAGTAATCCCAAATCTGTCATCTTAAAACCTGCATGTAACTCCTTTTTCACCTGTGCAATATGATCATCTTGGTTGCCAGTAATGATCAAATCATCTACATACATAACAAGAATTACCAGATATTTTCCCTGTTGTCGCACATACAAAGCATCATCAGATTCACTTCGTTGAAAACCAACTTTCTTAAGGTATTCATCCATCTTTGCATACCAAGCTCGGGGAGCTTGTTTTAATCCATATAAAGCCTTGATCAATTTGCAAACTTTATGTTCTTGTCCTTCAACTTCAAAACCTGGTGGTTGGGTCATATACACTTCCTCCTGTAAATCCCCGTTGAGAAAAGCACTTTTCACATCCATTTGATGAACTTTCCATCCTTTTTGAGCGGCCAATGCAAGTGTTAATCGGATGGTGTTCCATTTAGCTGTTGGAGCAAAAGTTTCTTCATAATCAATGCCTTCCTGCTGCACAAAACCCTTTGCGACAAGTCGTGCTTTATACTTTTCAAGTTCACCCTTCTGATTATACTTAATTTTGTAAACCCATTTACATCCTATGGGTTTAACATTTGCTGGACAATCAACAAGTTTCCAAGTGTTGTTATCAATTACTGCTTGATATTCTTCAACCATAGCCTGTTGCCATTCTTTATGTTTTACTACTTATTTGTATGTGGAAGGTTCAGTAACATCATTTGCTATCAAGGCAAAATTGCCTTCACTTCTATGTGCCCTTCTGGTGCCAGTTTTATTCTGTTCATCAGGCTTTACATCTTTCAAAAGTTGAACTGCCCATTTCGGAAGTTGGTGCTCACTTGTTTGTGCTTCTGTAAAGTCCCCATCATTGTAAATAGGATTAATATAAACTGATGTTCGTTGTTCAGGTGAAGAATGTGGAGAATCACTGTCAGAAGAACTGCTACTGCTTGGAGATGCGGATGAACTTCTAGAAGACCCTGACGATGTTGTTGATGTAGATGGACTGGATGACTCATCTTCAGAGGAAGGAAAATCAAGTTCATACCGATTTGGTGAAGTTGGTTGACTTTGCATTTTTCCATTTCTTTTACTTCATTTATTTTCTAACTTGTGAAGAAGATTTTCAATTTCTTCAACACTCTTACTCTCTGTTTCATCAAAAATGACATCCCTGCTCACAATGAATTTTCCATTGGTCAAAATACGATACCCTTTCTTCTGATCAGAATAGCCAATCATTATGCATTTTAAACTTCTTTAGTCAACCTTAGTTCGTTTTTCTTTAGGAACTAAGCCATAACACACTGAACCAAAAACTCTAAGATGTTTAACTCGAGGTTTGAAACAAAACCAAGCTTCATAAGGTGTGATTCTGTCTAAAGAAGCAGTTGGAGATCTGTTTCTTAAGTAGACAGCTGTATGTATTGCTTCCGCCCAATATGTTGGACTTAACCTCTTGAATGTTAACATGGATCTCGCCATTCCTAACAAAGTGCGATTCATTCTTTCGACTACTCCATTTTGCTGTGGAGTGTAAACATTAGTGAGATGTCGTCTTATGCCATTTTCACTGCAATAAGTTTTGAATTCATTTGAAGTGAATTCTCCCCCATTATCCATCCTGAGAGTACCTATCTTTTCTTTGACTTCATTTTCAACAAGTTGGCGAAAAATTTTAAACTTATCAAATGCTTCTAACTTGTTCTTCAAGAAGTAAACCCAAGTCATTCTGCCGAAATCATCAATGAATAGTAAGAAATATTTGCAACCACCAAATGAAGTTTGTAGTGGACCACAAACATCACTGTGAACTAGTTGTAGCCGCTTGTTTGCACGCCATGAACTTGTTGGAAAACTTTCTCGATTTTGTTTGCCATAAATGCAAGCTTCACATTTTGCATTTTCCCTTTTGAATGTGGGAAGTCCTTTAACCATTCCTTGTTTCTGTAATGGAGAAAGACTGTCAAAATTCAAATGTCCATATCTTACATGCCATAGTCTTATAGGTGAAATACCTGTAGTCACTGCCCCTGCAAAATCAGAATGCCTTGGAATAACTGTCCCTTTCATCCGTAACAGTTTTCCATCTTCATAACCTGTCATGACTATTTTCAAGTTCTGTTTGATTGAATTAATCTTGACTAAACCATCTTCCATAATCACCTGATGTCCTGCTTGTCGAATCGTGACTAAAGAGAGCAAATTTTTCTTAAAACTGGGTACATACCATACATTGGAAATCATTTTTTCTCCAATGCTAGGGAGAAAAACTTTTACTGCTCCTTTGCCATAAGGAGTATGTTTTGTATCATCAGCAAGAAAAATGGAATTAAGTTGGCAATCTTGAAAATTCCAGAAAAAATCACGTCGACAAGTCATGTGATGAGTTGCCCCGGAATCCAAGATCCAGGCATCTTCTTAGTCACTTCTAAGATGGGATGAAATTTGTGATGCTGGTGAGGAAGTAAAAACATATTCGGAGTTATCTTCATCTTGATCATTTGCAAATTGTGCTGAATGCTGCTGAAACTTGGGAATTTTATTAAGTGATGTTTGACAATCTTCAGCATAATGGCCAACTTTGTTACATCTTCGACACACAATTTGACTTAAGTCTCTTCCTCTTCCTAAAGATTGTCCTCTGCCTCTACTTTGACTTCTATTTTGAGATTGTCCTCTACCTTGATTATTATATCCTTGTTCTTGAAAATTGCCTCTTCCTTCGTTGTTTCCTCTACCTTGAAAATTATTTCTTCCTCCTCTGTTAAAAGAGTTTCCTCTGCTTTGGCTTCGACCTCGATTATGTGCTGCTTGATTCTAATTCCATCTGCCTCTTCCTCGAGAACTATCTGCTGATGACTTACTAGTGCTGGCCTCTGTGAGAAAAACATCTTCACCAACTTTCTTCTTCTTCCCAAAATTTTTATCATGTTGACTCAACATTTCACAAAGCTCATCAAACTTTAGTTTCTCTAATTTCCCAGTTACTTGTAGAGTCTCTAAAAAATGCGTATAGGAAGAAGGAAGCCCAACAATTAGAATTGTGACCATAAAGCTATCATCAATTGTGGGAAAACCAACATTAATAATTTCTTGCCTGATATTCTTAAGTCTTGAGAGATATTCAAGAACATCACTGCCTTCAGTTAATTTTTGTTGCAACAATTTTAATTGTAGATCGACTTTCTTTGATTCAGGCTGAGTATCAAAGAGGTCTTTAAAAGTTTTCAAAGCAGTCCATGCATCTAAAGCATTTTCTATATGGATATACATTTCATCATTCACAAACGATTTAATAAGAGCTAAGGCTTTAGCATTCTTGATTTCCCATTTTGCTAGTGCAGCTGCATCTGTGGGTTTATTCGGCTTAACATCTCCATCACATACACCCTACCATAATTCATTGTAAATGAGAGTGCTTTCAATGAGACGATGCCATGTTTTATAAGATTTGGTGCCTTCAAGTTTGTCGGAATCAGAAAACAAATTAATCAACTTAGACATTTTTTAGCGTTGAGACTTCACACCATGAATCAAGCTCCAAACAACTCAAGATGCGCAACACACGACGCAAACAACACGATCTATCGGGGCTTGGCCTTGACCCTCGAATAGTCGTAAAAACAGGAGAAAATTGACTGAGCTTTGCACTTGGCTCTAGTCAATTTCTCAAATTTTTACAAGGCAAATTTCAAAATTTTATTTTTACAATGGTGCTTTTGCACAATCTGGTAAAAAAAATTTACCCCCCCTCAAAGTAAAAAAAACTTTGAGTTACAGTGTGATGATCCCAATTAAAAAATAACTTCTTGAAAGAAAATTACCCAACACACCTTACTTCTCCAATTTACAAATTACAAATAAAACTCCTTATTACTCCAAAAATTTCAAAAATTTCAAAACACCACCCTTATTACTCCATGACATGGCTTTAAAAAAAATACTTTTAAAAACCTCACTTATCACTCTATTACAAAGCTTTAAAAAACACTTTTATAAAGCTCACCTTATTTGTCACCAACAAATGCTTCCTGGTAAAGATGTTGCTGCATTATTTAATCGGAAATCTGGGCTTATTGTATGCAGCAGCAAAAACAAGCGTGGGGCATTTCATGTTTTCCATACTTCTTGCCTTATAGATTGGGTTCTCTTGTGTGAATCAAAAATTTGGCTATCTCACTTGAATGGCAGCAAAGGCACTCGGAAAAGTAGATGGTCCGTTTTTGACCAACGGAATAGAATTTGTGGTGTGAAACAAATCAATGGACGCAGGGGCAGCAGCAGCAATTGTGCTTCAATTTTCTGTCCTGAATGCCAGGGCACTGGTCTCAAAACAAGAAGTGGTCAGTTGGAGGTTCCACGATATAGGCTTGCACAGATATTCGATTGGATATTGGAGTTAATTCAATCTCGGAAGTTGTGGATTGATCATCCTGAACAGCTGCAAGAATGTGCCACTGGACTTTTATTCCGTCCTTATAATATTTGATGATATTCAGTTCATGAATGGCTGTTGGATCGACCTCAAGCAAGCGTTCAGATCCAACAGGCTGCCGGATTGATGCTCACCTCCAGGCATCGAACGCGGCCTCCTCCACGCTGCTGCAATTTCATGCAGAGATCTCGTAGCGCTCTTGCAATCATTCACTGATCAATTTATAATCAATTATCCGTACTGCGTGAATCTTTTGCTTCCTTTTCTAGTCCAAAACTCTTCAGACCCAAGTTCTTTGGCGCTGAATGGCTTCTTACAGATTCTGCCGGGGTACGATTACTGGTGTAGAGCGTTATCTGAAGAAGAACAAGTAGCAGAGGGAAGGATGGCAGTTTCTTGGATAATAATATAGAAATTTTCACTAATCCAGCAGCGCTTCATTAATTTCACTAATTCTCCTTTTTTTTATTCTTTTATAATAATACAGAAATTGGTTTTCAGATTTAACAATCTAAAAACAATAATAAAATTTCTTTTCTTTTGAACAAAAAAGGGACAAATTCCATACCAATCATATGCTGAGCAATTCAATGGAGTTTTTCACAAACTTGTAGAGCTGGAATCTCCTCTTCACATCCATTGCAGCATTACTAGAGCTCTGATACCACAATAATGGCAGAAGTGTCCTCAGACACATAATTTTATTAATCAGAAAAAAAAAAAAAAAAAAAAAAAAAAAAAAAAAAAAAAACAATTACATAATTGATTTTGCAAGAGTTTACACCTGAACAACACAAAAACTCTTGCAATGAGCTATTTATAAGCTCCATGTCCTAACTACCTCTAATTATGGATCACTTATTAAATAACAAGTGTCCATTTACAATAAATGCTATTCAAACCAACTAGCTAACTAATCTCCTAAAATAGAGCCTAAGATACGACACATTTGGAGAGTCATATCTTGTTACAACAATATACTAAGTCTAATTGTCTCCATTAAATAATTAATCATTCTAGAATAATAATTATTAATTTAATTTCTTAAATTAATAATTATTTTATTTCAATTTTATAACCTATGATAATAAATTATTTTTGGATCATCTAACATATTTTATCATACTATTGAACTACTATGATATTTTTCTTTATCTCTTTGAGTTTCTAGGATAGTAGATGTTTTCTATCTAGATATTTGAAAAATGTAAGGAAACTATTTTTAATTTTTGTTTTTCATCAATTTTGATTCTTAGTCTTGTCATAAACCATGTGAGGGGTCTCTTCTATAAAGTTGTGCTAAATTGAGCCCTGTGATTATCCTCATCTTTGATGTTGGAGGAATCTCAAAATTTTTCATATGAACTAATGGCATTTAGGATCCTCGTCTCTCTCATATATGGGGATATGATTTAGACCCATATTTTTAGTTATAGGCTTTAAATTTAGATGTAAAAGGGGAGTTTTATTTTTTTGACTAATTGGGAGGGTCAATGGTGAATTTGATTGCGGTTTGACTAGGAATTTTTGTGAATGAATGATAGAATAAATTGTCTCAATATATTGTTATGCTTCTATTGAAACTTAATGAATTTTCTATTTATTCATCTAGTATGATTGTCTCATCCATTTGATAATTTATATATACTTGAAGGAATTTAATTTAAAAGAACATGTTAGTTCATCATAGAAATCAACTGATTTAAATTCTTCTTCCTCTTCAATAAGTAGACCCAGTAGGAAGAACAGATTAGTGAGATACTTATTATGAAGGAGTACATGTTGGAGCCTAGAAACTTTTTTGTAAATTTTTTGTAAGTGCAGGACTGTGCAGTAGGGATAAGTAGCACAAAATGTTGAATGGAGCACAACATGGCTCTAGTGAAAGAGGTGACGTAGCCCAGGCCTCTCCCAGGCCAAAACTACTAGGATCTCTGACAACCAAACATATAAAAGCTTGGTTCATGGCGATTTATAAAATTCATGCTTGTTAACTCACAGCACTCTTCATGAAACTCTTGAAACTGTTCATGGCCATGCGCACCTCTTCACTTACCACAACTCTCTTAACTGCAATTGTTGTGTTACTGAGTTACGGTAGACAGGCTTTAATATATATATTTCCACACTATATATATAGGTATACGCTATACCATAAAGCGTTCCTTCGCAGCCACATAAACTTTTCCCTGCGCAACCGTGGCTACATATATATATGACAGTCATGGGAAATAAGTCGCACAAACAGTTTTATAAACCCTGGTTACGCCATTAAGCTTCCACCGCAAGCAACATACAGCAAGTATGTAACCAATTATTCAAATGGATTTTAAACAGAGAATATATATATTCACTTACCCATGCGTTGTATGTTCTTCCCTCCACTCTAATATCGCCGCTTGGTTCTTACTCTACACAAAGGCCATCTATATAACGCAAGTATAACGCACATATAACCACCAGATACAATCAGAATCCGCCTTCAAAGACGTTGCCAGCTCCGCTGTTTAACGATCCACCTCTGCGTGAGGGTTCTGCAATACATACACGTTATAACTTGTATTAAATCATTCCAATTCCGGTCCTTGGTCCCTGGGCGCTATGATTCGACTGTTACACAAATCTTTGATGCGGATACGATCTCAATCGGAATGATTAAGGCTTCAAACATTAACGCGTTCACACCTTTCTTGAACCCAAGTTCCTCAAATTACATATGCGCCTTTTCCTCTTTACAATGTACCAAGTTGTTTCAGTCATCGACAGTTCTAAAAATTTTGATGTAATGTAACTCAAATTACTTTGCAATCTGGCAACCAACACAGCACTATATTTGATACACTTTGACACCAAACATTGTGGCAGCAGTAGCTCTGGATTCTTTCCCCGATTACTCACACTTGGATCTGCTATCAATAATTTCACTTTGAACAGATCGGACCCAAAGTTCCTTTTATAAATCAAAGAAATTTAACTCTTTATGAACTCCGATCCAATATACCTTTTGAACTATATATAACATCATTAAATGCCTTTTATATACAAACCTCATTTGAATACTGCGCTATCCATTTAAATGATTGAACAATTCAAAACATTTCAGAACTCGGAGGTTGGTAATACATTACCACTTCCCCTTGCATTCACTACAGCAGCTGCAATATGATGTCAAATTAACAATTGGAAGTCGCGGGGAATTAGATATCCAAGCTTCCGATCCGATACCATCGGAAGTCACAAGTCGCCGAATTCTTTAATACACAAACCTGTCAACCGTTCCTCAGCGCCGATGCGATATAACTCTGAACATAATTTAATTTCTAACTTGATTGATAACTCTACGTGTCCAGTTTGATTGTAATACGGTGAGATATGGAAATCTCTTCCGCTCCAATGCGTGCCGAGATGATCTCAAGCGGCGATTACAATCACTATGATTAGTGTCACTATCGACTGTTGACAGCTTTCAGAACCTCGATATGGAGTCAATTAGAATTCGGTGATGGCTATGTTCCAATGTTTCCTTCCGTGATCTTAGCGCTATCATATGGCCCAATTCACCTCAAACCCGACTTGTGTTATTTCGTGTCCCATTTCCATATTTAGATGCTGAGATATGGATCGCATCTTCAATCCAACGCGATAGCTATACGGACCAGAATTATTTCAAACTGATATATAAATTACCTCTGTTCCCATTACATCTCGTTGGTCTTGAACCAAGTCTTCATTTTGTTAAAAAATCTTTGTCGCCTTCAATTGTTTACTATGCGCCCTTTATACAGCAAATGGATTCTCCAACCAATCGATACCATCCTATAGATCTATATTCAGTTCCTCATATTAACCAATCGATCTCTAACAGAAATATTTTCTTAGAATGGCGCCCTTTGCAAACAGAGATTTTAATACCATTTACCCTTGATGATTTGCATAACAGTTTTCACATAAATAAATGTGATTTCAAGCCCATCAATCATTAATTTAACAACGTTACGAACAAATATACAATTTCTCAATCACCCAATATATATAAACTGAAATAAAACAATGACTTACAACTTTTTCTGGCCAGATGTTTCAATGCCATGGCCGTTTACAATTTCTGAAGGCTTACAGCCTTGCTGTTCAAGCCTACTCTCAATCTCACACTCTCTCACAATCTTTAATATCTCACTAATCTATATCAATTGAATTGAACCAATTTTGGTTCATATCCCTTTAGTCACTCCACAAAATCCCCAAGTATCTCAACACCCGTATAATCTAGAATTTTATCCCTAAATTATGAAACTAAATCTAACTTAGGCTCATAATTAATTCTTAAATATCCCAAGTCTAACTTCTCTCATGTTTTCCAATTATTTGGAAACATTTCAAATCCTCTCAAAATCTCATAAATATTTACATAATATTAATAATTTCTCAAAAACATGAAACCCCTAGATTTAAATAAAATACAAAGTATTTTTCGGAGATGATGCTCCTGCATCAGACTCCCCATGTAAGAAAATTCATGACCACCTGGTCATAAGTCTGGATATTTCCTCCTGGATCCCAAATTTTATTTTGTAATCTTTCTTTGCTTGTCAATTGCTTTACTGCTGTTGTTAACTGTTGTTGTCCTCCAGGGTTCCATATTTTGTGCTGTAGTGCTCCACTTGCTCTGCTCTTGCAATCTTTCACTGTCTTTCTCTTGTTGTCTTTCCTTTTCTTTCTTGCTACTGCTGGTCTCTTCCGGGATTCTTTTGTCATCAGTCTTCTGATACTTTCAATCTCTTGGTCTAATAAATCTCCCGGCTGTTGATTTCTTGCTGCCTGCTGAGCTAAGACGGCTTGCTCAGTTTTTACTTTCTCTATCTGTATTGTCACTTGCTGACTTCTTGCTTCTTTGCTTGTTTCTGTTCTGACTTTCTCATTTCTTACCGCCACCCAATCATCCATACCCTCTTGTCTTCTGGAACAGAAAACTTCTTCTTCCTTCATTTGACTGCTCAACTGAGTCAAATGTTCTGCAACAATACCTGCATTCACAAAACACTTGTTAGAATAAAAATCAGAAGGCATCAGTGCCTTGTCCTCCTTTGCCAGCACTTCAGTATGCTGTTCTGAATTCTCCTCCACTATCAGCACATCAGTATGCTGATTCTTTTTACCCAAAGAATTCTCTGAAGAATTCTCAAGACTGTCAACCAGTCTTTCTCTCACATCATCTGCTTCCATGATATCTTTCTGCACTCGTTCACTGTACTGAACTCTTTCTTCTACCATCTCCCTGTCATACTCCGAATTCTTCAACAAATATTCTAGCAATGCAATTTCTTTGTAACATTGCTGAAGCATAACATCACCATCACTTACAGTCCCTGCATGCATACACAACTTGTCAGTTTGAAAACTACAAGTCTCAACAGCTTTAATCTTCGGTTCGTATACCAGCTCTTCCAGCTGATCATCTTCTTCATTCACATGAACTTCCTCTTCAACAAAACCTGTAATCACATCACAACTGTCAGCTATAAAAACACAAGAGTTCACATTATCTAGTTGATCTGGATCTGCCCAATAGTTCAAGAAATCATCAATGATCTCCTCCTCTGTTTCATCAATGGAAACCTCCTCTTCCAACTCAGCTGCTCTGAGTTCTTCACGTCTCAATTGTACATCCATTATCTGCTCGAGCTTTCTCAGCTCTTCTGTTAACTGCATGTTTATCTGTCGATCTCTTTTCTGTTGTAGCCTCTGCCACTTCACTTTCTTTCCCTTCAGTGGAAAGATCCATCCTCTATTCTGGTTTTCCTGCTCTTGCAGCCATTCCTCTAGTACCTGCAATTGCACTTTCATTACTGCAATCTCTCTTTCTCTGACTTCTGCAGTCATCTCATCGCTGCGGCATTCCTCTGAACCTCTTCTTTGATCCTCCATGATCATCTTCTCACTTGCCATGAGTTGCACTAGCCTCTGCAACAAGCTCTCCTGTCTTGCCGCCACTTACCTCACCAAGCTCTCCTCACTCAGTCTTTTGGTAAGTACTTGGTTCACTGCCTCTGGAACCTTTCGAGCACTCTCTCTGCTCTCTTCAGGATATCTCTTCAACTCACCTTCTTCTTCAGGACACTACAATTGTCCTCCTTATTCAGCCTTTAGCTGAATGCCAGGTTCAATGCCATCATCTTCTCTGCGACCATAAACCTCGATCATAAATTTCAAATAAAAAAAAAGCATCTCACCTTTAAGATCTTGCATGATCTTATCTCCATTTACTTCTGCCATCCTGTTCACTGCATTTGTGTAGCTTGCATATCAAATTTAAAACTCTGATCTTCATCATCATTCATCATACAGTCAAAGATTCACTTCAGTTCTCATTCAGAAAATAAATATTTCAACAGAGCATTTGGCTCTGATACCAAAAATGACGTAGCCCAGGCCTCTCCCAGGTCACAACTACCAGGATCTCTGACAACCAAACATATAAAAGCTTGGTTCATGGCGATTTATAAAATTCATGCTTGTTAAATCACAACACTCTTCCTGAAACTCTTGAAACTATTCATGGCCATGCGCACCTCTTCACTTACCACAACTCTCTTAACTGCAATTGTTGTGTTACTAAGTTACAGTAGACAGGCTTTAATATATATATTGCCACACTATATATAGGTATACGCTATACCATAAAGCATTTCTTCGCAGCCACATAAACTTTTCCCTGCGCAACTGTGGCTACATATATATATGAAAGTCATGGGAAATAAGTCGCACAAACAGTTTTATAAACCCTGGTTACACCATTAAGCTTCCACCGCAAGCAACATACAGCAAGTATGTAACCAATTATTCAAATGGATTTTAAACAGAGAATATATATATTCACTTACCCATGCGCTGTATGTTCTTCCCTCCACTCTAATATCGCCGCTTGGTTCTTACTCTACACAAAGGCCATCTATATAACGCAGGTATAACGCACATATAACCACCAGATACAATCAGAATCCGCCTTCAAAGACGTTTCCAGCTCCGTTGTTCAACGATCCACCTCTGCGTGAGGGTTCTGCGATACATACACGTTATAACTTGTATTAAATCGTTCCAATTCCGGTCCTCGGTCCCTGGGCGCTATGATTCGACTGTTACACAAATCTTTGATGCGGATACGATCTCAATCGGAATGATTAAGGCTTCAAACATTAACGCGTTCACACCTTTCTCGAACCCAAGTTCCTCAAATTACATATGCGCCTTTTCCTCTTTACAATGTACCAAGCTGTTTCAGTCATCGACAGTTCTAACAATTTTGATGCAATGTAACTCAAATTACTTTGCAATCTGGCAACCAACACAGCGCTATATTTGATACACTTTGACACCAAACATTGTGGCAGCAGTAGCTCTAGATTCTTTCCCCGATTACTCACACTTGGATCTGCTGTCAATAATTTCACTTTGAACAGATCGGACCCAAAGTTCCTTTTATAAATCAAAGAAATTTAACTCTTTATTAACTCCGATCCAATATACCTTTTGAACTATATATAACATCATTAAATGCCTTTTATATACAAACCTCATTTGAATACTGTGCTATCCATTTAAATGATTGAACAATTCAAAACATTTCAGAACTCGGAGGTTGGTAATACATTACCACTTCCCCTTGCATTCACTACAACAGCTGCAATATGATGTCAAATTAATAATCGGAAGTCACAGGGAATTAGATATCCAAGCTTCCGATTCGATACCATCGGAAGTCACAAGTCGTCGAATTCTTTAATACACAAACCTGTCAACCGTTCTTCAGCGCCGATGCGATATAACTCTGAACATAATTTAATTTCTAACTTGATTGATAACTCTACGTGTCCAGTTTGATTGTAATATGGTGAGATATGGAAATCTCTTCCGCTCCAATGCGTGCCGAGATGATCTCAAGCGGCGATTACAATCACTATGATTAGTGTCACTATCGACTGTTGACAGCTTTCAGAACCTCGATATGGAGTCAATTAGAATTCGGTGATGGCTATGTTCCAACGTTTCCTTCCGTGATCTTAGCGATATCATCCGGCCCAATTCACTTCAAACCCGACTTGTGTTATTTCGTGTCCCATTTCCATATTTAGATGCTGAGATATGGATCGCATCTTCAATCCAACGCGATAGCTATACGGACCAGAATTATTTCAAACTGATATATAAATTACCTCTGTTCCCATTACATCTCGTTGGTCTTGAACCGAGTCTTCATTTTGTTAAAAAATCTTTGTCGCCTTCAATTGTTTACTATGCGCCCTTTATACAGCAAATGGATTCTCCAACCAATCAATACCATCCTATAGCTCTATATTCAGTTCCTCATATTAACCAATCGATCTCTAACATAAATCTTTTCTTAGAATGGCGCCCTTTGCAAACAAAGATTTTAATACCATTTACCCTTGATGATTTGCATAACAGTTTTCACATAAATAAATGTGATTTCAAGCCCATCGATCATTAATTTAACAACGTTACGAACAAATATACAATTTCTCAATCACCCAATATATATAAACTGAAATAAAACAATGACTTACAACTTTTTCTGGCCAGATGTTTCAATGCCATGGCCCTTTACAATTTCTGAAGGCTTACAGCCTTGCTGTTCAAGCCTACTCTCAATCTCACACTCTCTCACAATCTCTAATATCTCACTAATCTATATCAATTGAATTGAACCAATTTTGGTTCATATCCCTTTAGTCACTCCACAAAATCCCCAAGTATCTCAACACCCCTATAATCTAGAATTTTATCCCTAAATTATGAAACTAAATCTAACTTAGGCTCATAATTAATTCTTAAATATCCCAAGTCTAACTTCTCTCATGTTTTCCAATTATTTGGAAACATTTCAAATCCTCTCAAAATCTCATAAATATTTACATAATATTAATAATTTCTCAAAAACATGAAACCCCTAGATTTAAATAAAATACAAAGTATTTTTCGGAGATGATTCTCCTGCATCAAGAGGAAGGGCACAACATAGGTTAAGGTTGTGTAGGAGGATAGTAGTGGCACCCGAGGAGGGAAGGCGAGTGTAGAAGAATCTCAACATTTAGGATGTTGCAGAAAGGTGGAGCTAGTTGAAGAGAGCTTGGATGACTATAAGTTGGATATATTTTGAGAAATGAGGAGATGAGGCAGAGTGGAGCCGAATGACGGGAAGGATATTTTGCACAACTTTTGATACACATGGGACAACTTAGAAGGACGATGAAAATATCCTAATGGTTTTTCAATATAGTTGGAGTGATTAGGCAAGAGACTGATATGGTTCCAGAGGTTTCCAAGCAATGGTAAGAAGGGTCATGACTCGCTAAGGAAAAATTGCAGGTTAGTGTGAGTAGCAGCTGATTATGGTGGAATGTTGGATGTTCACTATTAAACAACTAAGCACAAGAAAATTCGAGCTATAGAGCTTGTGTCTCGTGTTTGTGTATTTTGATTGTAAGTCATGGATATGTGGTTGAGTCATTTGCTGCTAGGAAACCTTATTGTAATGAATATGGTTTTTAGTATATGAGTAATCCTTTATTTCTATAGTTTGGTTTCTGGCGGTGCATGGTGCTACTATGAAGGGTGGTTGAGAAATTTGACCTGTTGTATGTAACTATGGGCACAACGTCTATTTTGCGAATATGAATATAACCCAATGGATAGAATAATTTCTCAATTTTCTTGTTGTGTATTTATGGGAACACGTTATGCTATCTTGATGCCTTAGTTTCTTATATAAGTCATGAAGATTTGAATGGTTGTAGCAAGTGGTTGATAATCTAGATCTTTATGTTAATAATGTGTTATGAGGTTATCGCAAACATAAATGGTATGTTCTGGATCATACCTTTGAAATTTTTTGGGTTGAACCTTTACAAATGGGTTTCAAAGGCTGAATGGATGTAAAAGGGTCGAAGCACTAGCTAATGTTGCTTGTCAGTAGCAGAGTTGTCAAAGTCTAGTGTCGATTTCACTTTTAATGTCTGAGCCTGTTCCGACAGTTATCTATCATGCATGATTTCTTTAGAATTTTATGTTTTTTGATGGGTTGAAAGGTTTAACACCTTGCATAGTGTGTAGTGATAGGTATACAATGAAGCAAGTGTCAGTTAAAGGTAGTGCATTGGGATCCATAAGACAATCTTGTCAGACTATGGAAACCTAGTTCTGACAGTCACCCATTAGCATCATGGGTGAGACTTCACTCACTTTGTGGGTGTTGTTAAAAGGTTCGATGCTAAGTTGGTATTTGTTGGAAACTATTTCACAATTTGAGGGTCTGTTAGAATCCCATGTGCCAACAAATGGTTTCGTTGCAGGGAGAGGGATGGATTTTATGACGAGATTGTCTTATAGGAATGTGGAATTTATGGAACCCAACAAGGGAAGAAATCACATAGTAGTTCAAACCAAAGCTACATGATTTTTCTATGAAAGAGATAGGTGACAAGAACTAGAGCTCGAAAACATGGCTAAAAAAGTACATGCTCACCAACTCTCATGAATCTTTCTTTAGAGAATTTCCTAAGAGCTTGAAAGAGTGGGTTTAGCAGTTGAAGGTAAACAACCTAATGTAGCAGCATGACGAGCCAAGGAAGTGGATGCAAGAGAGGTCGCTCAAGTGAGAAATCATATTGGTCTAACCTAAGAGATGATTATGGCACATATTGATGCATAACCGAGGTGGGTTAGATCATAAAACCATGATAACTAGCTCAAAATCACTAGTAGGCATGATGAAGGAGAGGGAGGGACAAATGCTATATGTTACCACCCGATGACCTTATGGAGATCATACAAATGTTTGAGAAGGACATTGAGGCTAACATAAGAATAGAGGGAATGAGGAGAATTTGGAAGTAGAGAGGATAAGGTCACGTAAAAGTAATATGACAAAGAGAGGATAGTTGTAGGGATATGTAAAGGGAAATAAGGAAGAAGAATAAAATTTAAGGGAAAGGTGGAAGGAACCTCCCCAGGAACTTATGCTGAAAAGAGGATACAACTAAGGAAAAGGAAATTATGGTAGGGAAGCCTTGACAAGATAAATGGGAATGGGAGGTATAGGTTTGAAAGAATGCATGAGCTTCATCGAGAGGTCTAGACAAAGGAGGATCCCTACTACTCACAGTTATGGTTCTTACATAAGGCTATAGTTGCATTAGTTAGTTCATCCTGACACCATTTGAAGGGTGGATTTATAAGTCCATATGGTTTAATGTTATCGGGACAGTTCTTGCTGGGAAAGTTATAGTAGCAGGATGGCGATTTTTCCTAGTGCATAATTATGAATCAGGGGGATGCATTGGACAATGCCCTTATCTTAGAAAGTGGACAAGATCGAGACTTGTATCATGAAGAAAACAACCAACTTGAGATCTTACCCATCCTCGCAAAGAGAAAGAGCACGTATCACTGTAAGAAGGAGATAAGTACTAGGGACATACACAGAACTCAAACTTGGAGCAATAATTGTGACTGAGTTTCTTTTTCTAAGAGCACGACTATGGGGGAGGAGAATGTGGTTAGACCCTCCTTAGTTGTTTTAAGATCTCCAAGGCAACCTAGTTCCATGTTTTTCCCTGTTGTAGCCATACCAAAGGAAATAAGACAACCTCAGTAACAACAAAGATCCCAAATCCATGGGGATAGAAGAAGTATTGAGTGGCTCGAGGATGAGCCACATTTTCGTGTTGTGGACCTATTAGAGCCCAAAAAAACTTTTTGCAATTATTTCTAAGTGTAGGACCATGTAGTAGGAATAAGGAGTGCGAAAGGTTGAGTGGAGCATAGAATGGAGCTAGTGTAGGAGGAAGGGTGCGACATAGGTGGATGTCACACAGGAAGAAAGTAATGGTGGCCAAGGAGGGAAGGGAATTTAGGAGAATCTTGACTATTAGGATATTAATGAAGTGTGGAACCAACTGAATAAAGCATGGTTGATTGGAATTTGGAGATATTTTGAGGAAAGAGAAGACAGGGTAGAGTGGATCCGAACAATGTGAAGGATATTCTGAACAATTGTTGATACAATGGGATAACTGTGAAGCATGAGGAAAATATCCTAACAGTTTTTCAGGACAACTAGATTGATCAAGAGAGAGACTTAGAGGGTTCGATAGGTTTCCAAGCAACGATAATAAGGGTTGCTAAGGATAGACAATGGATTAGCATGAGTAGCAAATTATGGTGGTGGAATGTTGGATGTTCATTGTTGAATGTTTGAGCACAATAAAACTTGATCTATAAATCTTGTGTATGATGTATGTCTCTTCTGATTGTAAGTAGTGGATATGTGGTTGTGTTTCTCACTACTATGAAGCCTTATTGTGATGAATATGGTTTCTAATATATGAGTTGTCCTCTATGTTTATAGTATGGTTTATGGTGGTGCATAGTGCACTTATGAAGGGTCGGTGAGCCTGTTGACTTGTTGTATGTAAATATGGGCACAATGTCTCTTTTTCTAATATGAATATAACCCAATGGATGAAATAGTTACTCCATTTCCTATTGTGTATTTGTGTGAGCACTTTATGTTGTTTCCACGCCTTAGTTTATTGTATAGCTCATAAAGATCTAAATGTTTGTAGCGAGTCATTAATAATCCAAATGTTTATGTTAATAACGTTTTTTGGGATTATCACATATGGAGATGATATGTTCTTGTTTGGACCTTTGATATTTTCTATGTTGAACATTTTCAAATGGATGTGAAGGGACGAATGGGTAACAATGGTTCGAAGCACTAGTTAATGTTCAGTGTTAGTAGTAGAGTCATCAGGGTTTGTTGTCCATTTTCTTTTATGACTAAGCATGTACCTGAGGTTATCTATCATGTGTGCTTGTTTTAAACTCTTGTGTCTTCTAATGGGTCAAAAACCTTAACACCCTGTGCAGTGCACAGTGATAGGAAGACAATGAAGCATGTGTCAAGTAGAGGTAGTGTGTCATGGGACATAAAAAAGTTTTTTCAGAATGAGGAAACTTAGTTCCGACAGTCACGCATTAGCATCTAGGGTGAGAATTCACTCATTTTATGGGTGTTGTTGAAACGATCAATGCTAAGCGGTTCTTTGTTGGCCATTTCATTGCAAATATCGGGTCTGTCACAATTGATTGCACCAGTAATACGCTTTCCTTTCCCTGACTTCCCACCTAACTTTAATATATTTTTAGGAATTTAATAAAAATATTCATGTTGATTACCATTATCATCCATTCTATCCCACATGTTAGAGGGTTTGGGGTCTATGAAAATCCTTTGATGGAGTAAATCTCTGATATGGGGAGTAATCTCTCTAATAGGAGATCAATGTCTCATATGTCTCAAGTCGTCAACATACATACTTTTTTCCATGTCCACCAGCTGAAGGGCACCATTTGGTACCTCAACCAACTACATACTTAAACTTCTCATAGGAGGTGTGAAGGTTGCTACTCTCTAATGTGGTTAGTCATTATCGATCTTAGATGTGTCTAGAACTCCAATTATTAGTTTCTACTAAGATTCTTTTCTAGTTGAACTTTGTGGATCCCTTGCATTACATATTTCTTCCTATGTTCTTTGGTATTTTATCTTGTTCTATCTTATCTTGTTCTATTTGTAATACTAAAATTGGCGTGAAGTATTTCTCTTCAGTTCTTTTTCTAATGTATACTCTTTTCATCAACTTCCTTCTTATTTGTGACATTATTCTCCATGGTATAGTTATTTGGAATTATTCGATCTTAGAAATCATATAAAGCATAAAACCCCCCTTTTTCAACCTAACTTACTGTAATATGGTGATGTTAAGCAAGGTTTTGATGGTCATTTTCGTAAGAAAAAATTCTAGGCTTCTCGTGTGTTCTTACATTTGGCATCTAAGAATCCTTCCCACTATTTTTTATTTTTGTCCATGGTTCACGGACACCTTCGGTCAACAGGTGGCGCTACGTCCACTGGAAAAATCTAGACTGACTCCCCTCAGCCTACTGCAAGACCTGACCCCAAGATCTTTCGGGAAGTGATCCTGTGACCTCCCATCTGGAAAGGCCCTATCTTGACCGATTGGGCTAACCCTTGGGGCTAGAATCCTTCCCACTTGTCTTGATGTTGCTCCCAATTTGTAGTTGGAAAATCACATAGAAAAACTCTGTATTTGATAACATAACTAACTCCATTTAATAATACCTTATGTAATAAGGCAAGTATAGTGCAAAATAAACCATCATGTAGATCATCACAATCTATTTTTAACTATATCAACTAATGTTTTATCTTCGATTTTTTATTAATTAAAATAGTCATGAGCACTTTTCTCACTGCACTCAGGCCGATTTTTCCATCCTTTGATGAATTTTTTTAACATTAAATGTTCTTTTGGAGTATGCATTTTGATTATTTAATTTGTTTATTTATTTACATGGTTATTTAGTAATAAATTCCAAAAAACTCTCTTCGATTTTTGTGATTTGTATATAAGAGAAATAGATTCGAGGAAAATTAAGATCCGAGAAGGTAAAGATATCCTTAGATGGGGTAAAGCAATGCAGGGTATGTTTACAGTTAAAGAAGCGTACTACTGGTTTACGAAAGAGGCCAGGGAGGATGAGCCAATGGATTGGAAAAAGATTTGGGAAGGTAAATGGTGGCCAAAAGTTACACTGTTTGCATGGTTGGTTTGTAGAGGAAGGATCCTGACTTGGGATAATTTGCAGAAAAGAGGAATGATTGGTCCATCAAGGTGTTATTTGTGTAGTAAAGAGATAGAGAATCAGGAACACCTATTGAATCGATGTATGTATACTCAGAGTCTGTGGGAAGAACTTCGGGTACTCTTTGGTAAGTCCAACAGGGATCCCGACAGTCTTAGGAATACCATACTTCAATGGGGAAAGGGGAATTTTCAAAGTAAACTGGTCAGGAGGATATGGAATTTAGCGGTTGGTTTTGTAATATGGGAGGTGTGGAAAGAACGAAATCGCAGAGTCTTTCGAGATAGAAGCTGCCACGAATCAAGAATTTGGGATGAAGTATGTCGATCGATTAAGGAAACGGTCTTATCTGAAGCCTGGAGTGACGACGATTGGAAATTAAACCCGGAAGAACAGCGAATACTCTCCAAATTGAATATTGACTTTACAATGTTATATCCCAATACTGACAGGAGTAAGAGGTATCAAATGCAGAGCCCAAATCGTTTTCGCTTTCCCGGAGAAAGTCGTATTAAATTGACCTTCGATGGGGCGTCGAAGGGAAACCCTGGGCAAGCAGGATGGGGAGGTATTTTTAGAGATAGTAGAGGAATTTCGAGGTGGGCATATGCTGAATGGGGAGGGGAAATGTCGAACAATGAAGCAGAGTTATGGGGGGTTTTTAATGGACTTCGAATTGCAGCACGAAATGGATATAGAAACCTTGAAATTGAAGGTGATTCCCAACTCACGATTGATATGCTAAGGAAATTGAGAGGTGGCAAAAGCTGGGACCATGTGGCGAAGAGCTGGCGGACAGCAGGGATCCTACAGGACATCGAAGGTTTGATGCGGACGATTGACTATATTACGATCAATCATGTTTTAAGGCGAGGTAATAGAGCAGCCGATTTCTTAGCCAACTGGGCATGTGGAGAACCGAACAGGGAAATGGACGGCAGTTGGTTATCGTTCCAGGAGGATCCACGGTGGAATGATTTAAAACTCATCTTAACCCAAGATAATGATGAAGCGATTGAGTATGAAAGGATTGATTAGCTGCCTCCCCATAGTGGATTGGAGGGGAAAAGACAAGATCATTAATGAATGCACAGGGTTTATGCAGGCGAGAGTAACTCAAATTAAAATCTGGCATGGTGTGTATACTCGAACATTGGGAGGAATGATCATCCCGAGAAGGAATGAGGGTAAGGTACTGTGGTGGAGTGGTGGATGCGGCAGGCGGACAGGGACCGTATCACATCATGATCCAAGACCTGAGACGTGTATTAATGAGAAGGTTTGGCAGCAACGACGTATCAAGGAGGAAAGGTGGCCGAGCAGGGTTATATTACTGCATGCGTGTAGCCGATCGGCGACAAGGATAAATTTGGGAGGGCATAGCAGCCAAGTGAGGGGGAGAGGTTCGGATTATCTGCTTGCATTCAGTCCGACGGACTTGGGAGAGAATATCAGCAGTGTTACGAAGTTACTGATACCCATAATGGCAGTGAACCCAGACAGGGGAGAAGGTAGGAGGACGCGAAGCCAGGGGGTAAGTCTGGATACGAAAGGGAAGAGTGCGGTTGAGGAATCATTGCAGCGCATTTTCCTTGACATACCGGACGAGTCGGAAGAGGAGGATTTTGATATTCGAGATTATATCGCAGAGGAGGAGCAGCGGCCGACCTCGGGTGGAAAGGTGGGTAACTGGAAGCAGCGCAGCGTTCCATTGGAAGACAGGGGAGAAACGGAGGAGGGTTCGGAAGAAGATGAAGAGGACGAGGGTGACAGGCGTGGAAGGAGTCGAGGTCGGCGGGGACGAGGTAACCTGAGGGGCAGAGGAAGGCCTGCAGCAAGTGGAGGTCGAGGGAACCGAGCTCGAAGATCTGTGTATGAGGAAGGATCAGCCAGTGGGGTCAGAGGCAGGAAGAGAGGGAAAAAGGATATGAGGAAGAAATTGCAGGAGGCTGAGGAAGCTTATATGCATGAAACCAACCCCAACATCCGGAGAATTATAGACCACTTAGAGGAGGATGCTCTGCAGGAACACTCTGAGCCTGAAATGGAAGATTGGGAGAGTTTTCTCCCTGACCCCGGGCACACAAGAGGGAGAATGTCTTTATACAAGCAGTCACTACATGTCTATTGGGGCATGAAGAGATTACTTGCCAAGGCCATGGAACAAGTGGCCATGGAAATGGTGGAGCTAGCTCAAGGAATGCCCACCCTTAAACGGGAGCTGAAGAATATCCAAGTAACTCTTCTCATGCAGGATAGAAAGATGGATAAGCTGGTGCAGTTGTTTAAAGCAAGTGGAATAGAGGTCAAGGTAGAAAGCGAGGCCAAGCCAGATGCAATGAAACAGTAGAACATGCAGATGTTGATAGGAGGTTTTTCTATACTTCTTTTTGTCTTTTTTGAAATATTAGATGGTCCTGCTTCCAGTTAAGAAAAGTCTGTTTGTAGTCAGAATAGAGGGGTTTTTAGCTTGGTTAGATAGACTGGACATATACTTTTTTTGGATGGCTATTAAAAACTTTCGATGGTCACCCGGTTTCCCTTCTGGGCGGGTGGAGACCTGCCTGTGTATGTAATATTTCTTTTCAGTAATAGAATCATGCCTCAGTTTACAAAAAAAAAAAAAATTCTTATGATTTAGAAAAAAATAGTTGGTTTATGCTTGTGGGATTTTTAAGATATTTTTTGACCTTTTACTCCCACTGCTCATGGACATCCTCCAAAATCAACATTTATGTGTGCATGATTGAATAGGCTCAAGGTTAGGAACTACCAATAATAGAACCGATGTTGTAATCTAGAGACTTGTAGGCAATACTTGCGAATAGAAAAGAGTAATATACACAATGATACACAATACAAACACATATAATAAATTATAGTGAACATTAAATAATGGAATAACCGACAATATGCATTTTATTATTATATTACACAACAACAACAACAACTTTTTCTAGGTTATCTATATATACTTGAGAAATTGGTTATTAAATAACCACAACTATCTAACTACATTAGTCAATTGACCTGACTATATGATCAACCATATTACATTGTTCAACTATACAATCGACCAACTTACATATGTGACTTGGTCAGCTACGAGGTCTAGTCAACATAGTCAATTAGCCCTTCCAACATATACTATGTGTATATGCTATTGTTATTTTTATGTTTGATATTTGTAAATTTTGATTTTCTTGCGTAAATTTATCTAACTCTTCACTTTTTATGCTTGCGATCCTTCAACTTTAGAAAAAATATATGAAAAACCCATTATTGAAACATAACATATATTAAAAGGAATCACATTCACAATCTTCTCATTGTGTCATTATTGTCCAACACCTTTTACTCTAAAAATTGTTTACTCAAATAAACATATATGTAGATACAAGTTTATGTTGTTTTACTAAATTATCTGTGACTGACCCTATTTAAATTATTTTTCATAAACAATTTCTAATAGACAAAAAGATTTATAATCTAATATTCAATAAAAGATCAAACATTTTTATCAATATTAAAAATCCTTTAATAATGATTATAAATATAGATTAAAAACACGGGTTAATATTTTTATAAATAGTCTAACTTACTCCACAAATTAAAACCCATTACTAATATTTATATATAATCGAAGAATTAAAAATATTAATAAATACAAATTAAATTTCTAAAAATAGAAGAATTTAAAATTCATACCTCAAAACATTTAACAATAATCATGAATATGCTATACATCCCTGGTTTTAGAAGATGATGTTCTATCCTCTTCCTCCAATACAATCAACCTTCAACATCATAAACAATTTTTAATAATACAATTCAAAATATTGATAAATAAAAATTTGATTTCCCAAAAATTCAAAAGAATTTAAAACCCATACCCAAAAACATTCAGCAATGATCATGAATTTTCTATTCATCCCTGGTTTTAGAAAATAATCCTCTGTCCTCTTCACCCAATACAATAAAGCTTCAACATCATAAATAAGGTTTCCTCATCCATGTTGATGGGGCTTTTGTCTATAATTTCTATGAGATAGGATGTGAGTAGAGATAGAGAATTCACATGGGACTCAAAGACCACCCACCATAACCAATTAATAATTATTTTTATGTCAAGGTGGTAGAGACAAAATGACATATGGGGCCAATAATCACGCAATTAACATTGAAGGTTGAAGGTTTTGATATTAACATCGAGAGTGAAACTCTAAAGACAACAAAGGCTCAAGGTTCAAGGTTTTGATATTAACATAGAGAGTGGAACTCTAAAGACAACAAAGGCTTTTCTATCAATGATACGCTTTTGAATATGTGAAAATATATGCCATATTGAATGAATAAATTCTTGATTCATACAAATAAATCCACTCACCATGATTGTTTCACTGACATATTATCATGGCAAGTTACGTTGACCATGCTTCTCCTTGAACTGGTTTATATCGAAAAGTGTCATTTTCATATTAAGCTAAGTTAAATATTTATAAATAATGGTTTTCTTTTCCTTTTTATCATTGACAATCTATATATGGGTCATTATAATATATTGTATGAAAGCTTACGGTGCCAAGTTAGAATGTGTTCAATAATTCCAATGAAAATGTGAGAGAACCAATTATGGCTTCAATTCTTTTTTGACCACATCACATTTAAGTATTGATTTCCAAATGCTATCATGTCCCATAGTCCACTAACAAACAAAGGTCCAACAAATGGGGTTTTAAGCATTTTGGTCTTCTCACACAACAATTTACTTTTGTCAAAAGGAATCTCATCATTTTGAATTCTTCTTTGTTTTGATGGTTTCAATGAGAATCAATTGAGTTCTTACTTCTTGTGATGCTTTCAAAGAAGATTAACTTTTCGAGACTGGGTTTTATCATGAAATCATTTTGATGTTGGAATTTTAATTTTTTTTTAAATTGAAAATAAAAATAATATTGAGAAAAATGGGTAACTTGAATATCTATTTTATTATTATTTTTTATGAAAATATTACATGAATGTTGAACATAGACATAACTATGGTATTATCTTTTATGAAAATATTACATGAATGTTGAACATAGACACAACTATGGTTGATTTTATTTAGGATGGTTGTATTGAGTTAGGTTGTATGAGCATTTTAAATGAAAAATATTGGGAATGTGGGTATGAATATGTGTAGTTAGGAGTTTTTTTTTTCTTCAAGAAAGTGATAAGTGGAAAAAAAATATAATATATCAAGAATATGTAAAATTCTATTAAAAAAATTATAATTATTTAATAAATAATATTTTTTCAATTAAAGAATACAATTATTTAAATCACAATACAAAGTTAGAAAACAAGTTTTATTGACAATTTAAAAAACCTAAAAGTGTTGATCATATCTTTGTAAGTTGTTTGGAAATGCTAAACAACAATTGATTGAGAAATAATGTCAACAACCAATAAATATAACAACTTGCTCATTGCCATCCAAGTGAGAAAATATTCTCTTTCCATAATTACATCAATTTTCAAAGTTACATCATTTACAACCATCACTGACTAACAATAATATTTATGACAAATTTTTATATCACCACAATGATTTTTACATAGTATCATTGTTTTTCTCAAAGGATGTTTTGAATCATACTTTTATATGCAGACTAGCGTGGATGTAAACTTATCACCTAACTCCCAATTTCTTTCTTATGCCAGTCACTCCCAAACCATTTCCAAAATCTTAAAATCACAACATCATGATTTGAAATGTTTCCTTTCATATTCGCACACCATAAAATGCCAAAATGCTTAGAGTGAGTTTCCTCGGGGCTAATAATGGTTCTCATGCAACTAAGATATTGAGCTTAGAAGGAAGTTGGAAATATTATAAATTATCTAGAAAATATAATTTGAATAATTTATATATACATTTAATTTTAGAACACAATATCTAATATGTTAATGTACTAATGTTATTACCTTAGTTAAATGTGAGCATTACTTAAGAAATAAATTCTCTTATAGATGTGTTAGTTTTTATGAATAAGGTGTACTTGTAAATGGATTGCTTATTATTCCTCTCTGAGACATGATTTTAGCAATCAATTTTTCCATTAACCACTATTAGTTTAGTTTTGACTTGTGCAAAAGCTAATGTTAAAATTTAGAAATAAATAGTATATTTTTAATTATAGTTTTAAAAATTAGTTTGAAAACACGTGTTTGGACAAAAAATTTGATGTCTTATTTTAGGCTTAACACCATATGTTCTAGTCTCACCAATAAATTATGCGAACTCTGAGAAGTCATCGGTGCAAATAGCATGTGTTCGATGGCCTTATGCATGGGAGAATGCATCAGCCTTCATCTCAGGATTTGAGGATGGATGTAAGGTGATTGGTGCGCTAACTAAAAGAGGCTGGTAAGTTTTCATCATGTATTTAACAATGCTAAAAATTTATTCCGAACTATGATTTTGCATCTCAATTATAACTATGTGTTCTTTTAATAGTAGCCAATCTATTGTTTCTGGAGTCCCCAGTGGGTGTTGGATTCACTTACTCAAACAAGATCTCTGATTATTCAAATCGTAGTGGCGATAGATGAACGAATAACTATGAAGTACTTGTTTCTGTAGTAGATATGTAATAAATAGGAAACCTTAGGAATAATATACCAAAATTCTAATCATGTTTTTACTTTTTTCGTTCCCATCCGCAAATGCATATGTATTTCTACTTAAATGGTTTATCATATTTTCACAATATAAATTATGATATTTCTACATAGCTAAGGAAAATTATGCAGGTAATATCTATTATATTATTTTATATTTCTAGTAATATTTGGATTATACCATAGTATATATTAGTCTCTTATTTATGGATTATGGGAGACAGTAATATTTATAAGATTAGAGAGAATGCTTTGAAAAATTATATTCAGTAGTTTTAATTCTATTTATTTTAATGAAGTCATGTAACAAGTCAAATTATGTAAGTTACAATATAGCATCACTCATGCAAATTGGACTGTATATTGCAAGTTTAGTCATCTTGTTATACAAATTTGTCCTGAAATTTGTATACGAACTACGATACTATGAAAAAATTCAATTCTGGTTCGATGAAATGAGATATTGATATTTGTATAAGGTTGCTAATTGTATTACCAGAACACGATTGTAGGAAATTACATTGAAGAGTTTGTTGCAACTATTTTATAGCACCAAAGGTTGTCACAAGCCTCTTTCATTAAATTCAAGGAATAATGTTTAGTTGAACTCCATTTATAAATTTGATATGTAGAATGTGGAATGCTCTTAAAAATATATTTCTATTTGATTGTGTCAATTACTCTTCATTAGTTAGTACTTTCCAGTAAAGTCTAAATTTAGGAATGTTCAGTAATACATATGCATAAGCTAAAATTAGCATATCCAATCTTTCTAATTATCTTTTTATACAGTTCTCCATGATCTTTTTCAAACCATTCTCCATGATTTGTTTGGGTCATTAGTCCCTGCCAAGGCAGGACTCTAGTAATCGATTTGTCTATTGACCTCAATTAGTTTAACTTTGACTTATACAAAACTTAATGTTAAACTTTAGAAATAAATAACATAATTTTTTTATATTTTAAAAAATCAATTTGTAAACATTTGCTTGGACAAAAAAATTGATGTCTTGTTTCATGCTTAATGCCATCTATCCTAGTCTCACCAATAAACTATGGTAACTCTGAGAAATTTTCAGCCCAAATGTCATGTGTGTAAAGCCTTTCCCATTATCTTTTTTTCTGGAAAGATATGTATTTCATAGATCTCATTGATTTTTCTTTAATGTATGGATTGTTAATAGTGAAGTGTTAATCTTGTATAGAAGTGAAGCCACCTCTAAAACTATGTATTATTCATGAAAAAATCCTGTATTGTTTAAGTTATTACTTCTTTCCTCTAGAAACATATGTATCTCATACATCCCTTTAGTATTTATTTAATATGTAGATTAACAAAAGACATTCTAAGCTTGATCATACCTTTTCGAAAGAATGTCATGGATTTATGGTTATCAATGCAACTAAGGAAACCAACTTGTTGAATTATTTTCAATGATACAAAAACCATACCATCTTAATTTATTTTACAATTTTTTTTCTTAAAATTAAAAAGAACTATTTTAAAATAATCATTTAAAACATATAAATTTGTTCATTCCTTAAATTACTATTATTATATTTTTTATTATTTTATCTCTCTTTCTTTTTCCTTTTCTTCAATTAAAAATTAATATATATATATATATTAACCATCATATAAAACTTATAAATTTGCATGCTTTTTAAATTACTATTATTTCATTTTTATTACTATTTTTAAACTATAAAAATTTCAAATTAAAACATATTCAACAAATACAAGTAAAACTTTTTTTCAAATTAAAATACATTACAATATTGCGTTATAAATTTTTCTATATTATAGCAAAATGTAATATAAGTAGTATTATTCTCCATTTAAAATTTCAATGGCAGGAAAATATTTTTATATTTAAATTTATTTGTAATAAACTTCTAATGTAGCATTTCGTACAATTAGGATTAGATATAAGTATTAAGTGATTTTGGTAGACTAAATAACTATGTTGATAGATTTTCTAGTTTGGAATAGGGCTTTTAGAATTTTAATTTAATTACCAATAGTTATAAGGTGGATGGAAGAGGTTTAACCTCTATTGAATATTATAGAATATTCTTAGTAATAGTCACAAATCAAAGGTTGAGATTTATCTCAAAAGTGCTCATTCTGTTTCTTCCCTTTTAATTGAATTGATGAATTTAAAAAGAAATGTCATATAAACATGAGTTATGATTTTCTTTTACATGTAATATTAACACGTCATGGTATGGTAACATAGCTTATTTACTCTAAGAATGTCTATAGTAAAGTGATGGTAAACCTCCATGGTTAAGAATCTTGTTACATGTTTTTTTAAATGTATATATATTTTTAATTCATATATTAATTCTTTTTATAATTAATAAGAGTAAGCTATGAATTTTTTCAATCTTTGCAATGTCAAATGTACGATGAGGTAAGTGTTTTGATGCTTATCAATGTTTACCAACCATTTAATTTATAGAGTTTCACTTGTTATAACTCTTATTCAAAATTCTAAAAGTAATATATGTAACAAATATAATATTATAGGTTGATTGAGAGCCTTAATTGACCCTTCAACTTACTATATTTTTCACAATTTTTTATTTTTTTTGTAAGCTTGGCAAGACGACATCTTCATCATGTCCAATATATCACTTGGATCGGGGCTAGGAATTATAATGGTGACTTTACATCAAGGAGTGCCTTAATAGAGCACCCAATCACCGTCTATCCAAGACTCTGTGGACAAAATTTTGACAAACATTTTATTATCTATCTCTAATTAAATTTAATTTGATATTAAGAAAATCAACTTAGAATAATATAATTAAACTTTGATTAGCCATTGATTAATATTGATTAGCTTAGAAAAATGATAATGAAATTGTAATTATACATCAATAATTATAAGTAATTTCAAGTTAATATTAAAAAATTGTACTTAGGTTTAGAAAAATATAATCGGAAAATTTAAGGGTGGAAATTTGTCTTAGTGTAAAATGTTTGTTGAATTTTTCTAATCTTTAATATGTAAATTTTAAAACCTTTGAGAAATTAAATTGAAAATTCTTTTATCTTATGAAATTATAAAAAATCATCTAAAAAAATAGAAATTGGTGAATAGGTTTTCTCGAAAAAAGCATGGAAAATTAAGCCATGGGAAAAATTTATCCCCTAAATTTGTTACCATCATAACTATACATTACAAAAATTTAAATAAGATAAATTAAAAAAAATATATATTATTATTTATATTATAGGTCATAAAATATTAACTAATTCAAATAAAACTATAATTACATGATAACTATATTTTAAGAAATATAATTAATATAAGAAAATCTAAATTGAATTATATTTATATATATATATAACTTTTTTTTTGTGGTTCACGGACACCTTGGTCAACGGGTGGTCGCTACGTCCACGGAAATATATATATATATATATATATATATATATATATATATATATATATATATATATATATATATATATATATATATATATATAACCCACCCTCTAGTTTGTAGGAAATGGTAAGATATCCCTCAAGGCTCAAGGCCACTCAACAATAAGACTTACAATCAATACAACAATATACTCTATATGAGTTCGACATGAAACTAGAAAGAATTGAACCTAGGATGAGGGAATATTAATCATTCCTCCTAACCACCCAGCATAAACTCAGTTGACCATATATATTTATATATGAAGATAAAGATAAAATAACTTTAACTTATTTAAATAATTCCTTACTAAAACTTAATTCCATATATAAAATTGAAGGAAAATCCATTATTGTGAATGTGAATTATTGCAACTATCATAAATCCATGTTATAATTGAACCCATTAGGAATTCATTATATGTGATTAGGAATGAGTTTAAGTAAATTAGCGCCTTGAAATTAGATAAAAAAACACAAGAATAGATACATTTTAATTTCAATTCTGATATCCATTGAGGCCCAAGGGAATTGGATAAGGAACATTCATAATAGACCCTTCATGTAGTATAAATTGTCCTCAAATTTAGTAGGAATATTGTCAGGAGTTCCACCTCATTCTTGCGAACTATGATTATGGGACTTTTCCTTTATATGTTTTGGCCAATTTTAAGATGACTCAAATTGTTGGACTTTTGAAAAAAGTCATGTTATAGGTGGAGAATTCACCTCACTAAAAAGGGGTGATTGTAGTGCCAATTATACAATGACAATCCTACTATGAAGGAGTAAATCCTTCAAAGTGAAAACCCTCCCTCAAATATTTCTAGCATCAATTTTCACTTTGAACGATAATATGTGATTAAAATTATTTGCAGTCATGTATGGTAAAATAAGGAATTCCACATTGGACAAGTACCTTAAGTAGAAACTCTCATAAAACTATGAGGAATATACCTTGTAGTGGAAGTTTTTATGGAACCTCTCACAAACAAATATCCCTTTTCTATTTCTAGTCGAGGTTTATACTAAAAGAGGATGACTAGAGGTTGTTGCAAACATTTTTCAAATGGTGCACATAAAATCCTAAAAATATACCAATAAATAAATGGCATCATTTATGAACACAAACATGCATCAATAGATGTGATTTATTGTAAAAATTCCAAATTTTGATTTAAAAAAAGAATGAAAAAAGTGATCACATGTTCCTCATTACTATAAGCATGCTAGTGTGCATAAAGAGGATGTATCAAATCAAAATATGAAGGACACATCAACTAACTATTATTATTATAGGAAACAAGCATTTTTTTTCTAAGAAATGAGTGTTAGTGATTCATACTTATGCAAACATCCTAACGTGAGCATGTGGGAAACACTATTTTAGTTTAGGATAGTTTTTTTTGGTGGTAAATATTTTGTATTAACTAAAAACATGATTTACATATTAAGTGAGGAGTTTTGGGATGGTATGCCACTAGGAAACCTATACTAAATGTAGAATATTAACCTTTTCAAAAGAAAGGATGTACTTTTTCTTCTTGATATAAAAACTAAAAGACAAAAGCTGAAAATTGTCCCTTATAGTCCAGTTGGAGACAAAGAGCATGAAGAATAAGATTGAAAGAGGTTGGTAAAGGAGATTTGTCCATCTTATATATGGTCTAACGATCTTGCTTGAGGGAGAGTCTTTAGAGGATTTCCATGAGGATGAGATCTACGAAGCTGATGAGATGCATGTTTGATTGGATAAATTATCTACACTTTTATTTCCAATTCTTCTAATGTGAGTAGGGATCATCAATGGAATGGAAGGAAGGAGCAATGCTACTCATATGAGTAGGATTTAAATTCTCCAACCATGAGATATTTTGTTGATCTATGTTTCATTTAGGATATTGCGGATTGCATTTACGACGATTTGAGAATCTCCCCCCACCATAACTTTGGTGTAACATTGAATTTAGGCCATTAATAGTCCCTCTTCCAAAATTTTCAATTATTTCTCACTATTAATATTATCTCCCATAAGTCATAAATAAATGTAGATAGGTTATCTTAAATTATCCCTAAGTATTCCTCCATATCTTGCCTCATTTGGATTACATTATGAAGCACCAGTAAAATTGAGCTTTAAAAAATTAGGGTGAGGAAGGCTTGAGCAAGAGGGAATAGGAATTGCAGGAGGGTGAAGAGGGGGTGTAATTGTGAGTCTTGTAGTAGGGAACTAGCTCTAATGTAGTAGCCCCCCCCATCTAAGGCCTTCTGACCTTGATCTATCTAAGGCTACATAGAAATTGAATCATTTACATTTTTGTAAATTATGATCCAATGGGGGTCATGAGGTAGGGAGAGATTCTTGGATGTGTGACAATTCCTTTTTTTTTTTAAATAGCCTAAATGATAAGTCATGGAAGGAGATCCTATATGTGGTTTAAGATAATATTATTAAAAGATGGAACCTTCCAAACGTTAATAGTGTGAGGGATATTGGATAAATCACGATCTAATATGTTAATGCTAACTTCTAGATTACTCCATAGATGATTGGAATAGAAGAAAATATTAAAGAGGTGTTCCACTTTTTTAGCTTCTTGCAGGCATAAAGAATGACAAGAGGGGCCCATATGATTTCATTTCTAAATGTTTTCCCAAGTTAAGGGCTCCCTTGAGCTATGAGCCATAGGAATATGGAAACTTTCAGTGATATATTTCTCTTCCACAATATGGTTTACGATAAAAATGCCAAATTTTCATTTAAAGAAAGAATGAAATAAGTGATCCCATGCTCCTAATTACTAAAATAATTCTAGTGTGCATAAAGAGGATGCATCAAATAAGTATATCAAGGATACTCCAGCTAACAAGTATTATTATAAGAAATCCTTTTTCTAGAAAATGAATGTTAGTGATTCATACTTACAGAAACATCCCAATGTGAACATGTGGGAAACACTATTTTAGTTTCGGATAGTTTCCTTCTTTTGTGGGTTATATATTCTATTACCTAAAAAATGAAGTACACATTTTGCATGGAGATATAGGACGGTATGTCACTAGGAAAAATAGAACCACCCTAGAATAATAACCTTTTCAAAAGAGAAGACATATTATTGCTTTTTGATATAAAAATTAAAAGACAAAAAATAAAAAATTGTCCCACATAGGCCAATTACAAACAAAGAGAATGAAGGAATAAGATAGAAAGAGATCAGTTAGGTAGATTTTATATTCTTAGCTATGGTCCAATATCATTGATTAAGGGGGGAGTATTCAAAGGATTTCCATGAAGATGAGATCTACAAAGTTGATAGATGCATATCTGATTGGATTACTTATCTATAATTTTATTTCTTGTTCTTCTAATGTGAGTAGGGATGATCAGTGGAATGGAAGGAAGGAATGGAGCTACTCATATGAGTAGGATTTCAAGTTTCCCATCATGATATATTGTGTTTATATAAGCTCCATGAAGGATCTTGCAAATCATGTTTATAATGATTTGAGAATCTCCCTCCACCATAAATTTGTTGTAGGGTTGAGTATACGAAATCAATATTTCCTCTTCCAAAGTTTTCAATTATTTTTCATTGTTACTATTATATCCCATAAACCCTAAATAAATTTAGATAGGGAATCTCAAATTATCCCTAAATATTCCTCTATAGCCTTCCTCAATTGGGTTACCTTTTGAGGCGCCATTAAAATTGAGCTTTAAGAAATTAGGGGGAGGAGGGCTCGAGGACAAGGGAATATGAATTACAACAGGGTCAAGAGAGGGGGTAATCATGACTTCTAGAGTAGGTAACTAGTTATAAAGTAGTAATTTTCCCTCACATGAGGCCTTCTAGTCTTGATATGACTAGGACTACATAAAAATTTATTACTTTACATTTTTTTAAACTATGATCCAGAGTGAGTCATGAGGGAAAGGGATATTATTGGATATGTGACAATTCCTCTCTTTCTAAATAGCATAAAGGAGAATTCCTAGAAGGAGAGTCTACATGTGGTTCAATGTAGGATTATTCAAAGAAATATCCCTCTAATTGTCAATAGTGTGAGGGATATTGGATAGATCATGATCTAATCTCTTAATCCTAACTTCTAGATTCTGTTAGCATCAGTAGTTTCTATTTGTCAAATGTCTTAGAAATTTCTTAATTTTCAGTTTGAATAAGTCGAAATTATTTTCACTATCACTTTCATAAGTTTGAAAGTCACCAACCGACATCACCATGAGTTTAGTCATCAAATGATCCAATCAAAGCATGAATCATTATTGAGTCATTGGGGGTCATGGTTAAATATTTTTGAACAATCAAGTCATGGGGTATGTGTCAGTTATGTGTATGTCTGAAAATTTCTCTCGAGATCATTGAAGTCAATTTCTATTGATCATTGTTCATCTTTATTGTATAACAGTAAAATGGCTTCCATTGTGAGAAATGGAGGTGAAATCGTACGTGTCGAGCCAAAAACCCTAGCACTAGTTAATTCGAGTCCAACAATTAGGGTTGCCTTTGAGAATTTATGATGTATTCCTTTTTTTGAAAAGGTACAAGTTGTAGGTCACCATACGCTGTTGGCTAACCTATTTTTTTTAAATCTCAAGGAAGGAAAGTTGGAAATAGGGAGCCTGGAACCAATTGTCTCGTAGAAGATGATTGTTTATGCTAGAGCCATACTTACAAATGGAGAGAAATGGTTTAAGGGAGATGACCTAGATGTTGCATTCTTTAAAGAGTATGTCAAAACAAAATATAAGAATAAATTTGATACCACTTTTCCTAGTACATATCTCAAGGATCACCATGGTCAGTTGTTTAAAGTTATTCAGAGATATTTCACCTACGAGGGAAGGTTCATTAAAATCTATCAGTACCATCGTAGACTTTTGATGCATTTCACTAAAAAGAAGCACGTGAACCTATCATATTATTTGTCCAAAATTTTAGTTAGGATGGTAGAAAAGGTGTAGGCTAAGAAAGAAAATCACAGGTCTAGTTTATTTTATTTCTCTTTCATCAATATTTTGGTCATGCATGAACTTGATAAAAAGAAGATTTCATGGCAAAGTTTTCTGTCAAGTTTTGGTTTATTGCTTCAAAAAGATTTTTTCCCATGGAAATTTGTGAAGATAAAGAAGAGGCTAAAGATGAACCAATAGCCAAGACAATAGTAAAGGAAGCAGGCGATAGTGAGAGACAAAGAAAAAAACCAAGGAAGAAGTCAAGAACAAATGAAAAGAAGAATGTTCAAGCATCAAAGGTTCATGTAGTAGAAGTTCTAACAACAAAGATTCAGTTGACTGAATTGAAAGCAGAGGAGACAATTAAAGATAGACAATTTTTATTGACACATAGAACTAGGTCAAAGGATAATTAGGGTGTTGAGGAGCCAACTCCTCAAGTAAATGATGTTGCTCCAAAAGATAAATAAGAATAGGAAGATGCTTAGTTTGTGTTGAGACCTAGAACTAGGTCAAAAGGAAAACGGGGTATTGAGAAATCAGTTGAGGATTTAGTTGAAATTCCAACTCCTAAGCCAATAGATGACATTTCAAGAGATAACCAAGAGCAAGAAATAGATAAAGAACTAGACGTCTAGATGAAAGAAGTGGATGATGAAATTGTTAGGTTGAAATATTATCTTGCAAAAGTACAACTGAATATGGCCTTTTTGAAGAGGAAAAATAAATAGTTTCGACATACTACTTCACAAGCAACTCGAGTGAAAGAAGAGTCAAAGGAACCCCTTAATCCTACTACACAGGATAAGGGTAAACATGTTATAAATGTAGAGCAGGAGGAAGATCCCAAAGTAAAGCTTGGAAGACATATAACCAGAGCTTCAAAACTCATGCAAGGGTGGGTGCAGTAAATAAAACAAATAGCCTAATCCCTAGACAAACCAAATTTTGATCAACAGAGGGAGTATCACAGGTATCTAGAGGAGCTGGAGGAATTCCAAACACAAGTGATGAAAATATCGCAAGACAATGAAGATTTCAAGAAAGTTGTCGGTCAACTCATTCTAGACATTGATAAGGAAGTGATACAAGCTTGTAAAGTGATTAAAAGAGTGAAACATTTCCTCAAGTGGGCTCTCCCTGCAAGGAGGAAAATGAAACAGTACGGCATAAGGAACATGGTTCTTAAGAGAAGGGTGACGATCATGAAACAAAAGTTATCAAAGGCTTGGATGTTAGTAAAGAGGTACAAAAGTAGTTGGATTGCCTGCACCTAGAAACACACCTAAACTTAGGTCTAAGCTACAAGAAGTGACACCAAAATGACCTCAACCATTAGTGATCAAAGAGGTTAATGTTGGAAATAATACTGAGAGGGGGGGTGAATCAGTATTATCAGATCAATAAAACCTTTTCAATTTCATACTCAGAAACATATACGCGACTTCAGTTAAGTGAATCCGCGTGTACACGCGACTGTGTCTAAAGCAACTAGCGTATATGCAGATATCTTATGATTCAGTTAATCTTATCTTCAGTAAATGCATCAGAACATTTATTAAGCAATTTAACAGTAAACAGGTGCAGTATAACAGAACAGAACATCACACAAGAGCCACACACATGAACACCATGATATAAGGTGGAAACCCAATGTGGGTGAAAACCACCTGCTGCAATTCGTCTCTTTCTTCTTTAATGAGAAACTTCTTTTACAATATACTGGTGCAGTCCTTTACCAGTATGCAGGCTACAACCTGCAGAGGGCTACAACCCTCTCTTTTGTTTTCCAACTACTTCTGGAAGGGAGCTACAACCCCCTCAGCTCTTGTACTAGCTGATCCATTTACTAGTACGTAGGTGCTGACCCTACAACCTTCAGGGACCACGTTTCATCAATTTTCAGACTGGATCCAAGAGTACAAAGCAAACATTACCGCAATACAATCATCAACTTATACTTGCATCATAATTCATTAAACAACCCAATACCGAATCACTGAAACCCTGTCATCAAGAACACAGAACCCAAACCAGAATCTAGAACTCTGCAACAACCACCAGAATCAGCAGCAACCTGAAATATTAACACTTAATATGCATACGCTACTTCACTGTACCAAAACCGCGTGTATACGCGCTTTCTCCAAAGGCAACCCGCGTGTAGATCTAGAAATGATTACTTCTGCCTTTGCTGTCAGATCCAACCCTTGCCAAGCGTCCCGAACAGATAACCAGCAATACCAGATCTTCTCACTGTGTCAGACACACACTATCCATACACCTTTGCCTAGTGATCTTCTCCTTATATAGCCTTAGGCCTTGTTCAATACCAAGAGCCAAAACCATAGAAACACAATACCATCAACCTCGAAACTAGGGATCAACACGTCCGTCGAGACATAATGGTCCGAAACCATAGGCACAACTTCCAAGGACTAACCGCCATGGACCAAAGGTACTTTTCCACATACACGCGCTTTTTCTGAAGCCAACCTGCGTGTACACGCGACTTGGTCTTAACAAACCTGCGTGTATGAACTTCCTTGGCAAGCTGTACTAGGATCTGTCTTCTGATTAAGTTGCCATCTCCTGTACCAACTTCTGAGCATCTGTACCAACCTCTGAGTGAGTTTCCATCAAGGACAACACTTGAATCATAATGCCAACAATCTCCCCCTTTGGACTTGATGGCAACCACCACACCAAGTCACTCTCCCCCTTTGACATCAAGGGCAAAGGGTGGACCAAGATATTCTCTTCTTTGGTATACCCTCTCCTGTCCATACTGCTGTCCATACTCCCCCTGAGTACATGCTGAAATCTCCAAATGTGCTCCCCCTTTGTGTATGCCAAGGTGTACCAATCTGCTCTTGCTGAATTGTGCTGTTCATGCTCCCCTTGACTGTAGGCAAGATCTGCAAAAGATGTTCTTCAAGAAGAACAAAGTCTTATACATCATAGAAGACCTTCCTATCACCAAAAGACTCAACATACATTCATCACCCAACCTAGTGGGGATATACCAATATTGACTCATCCACCTAACCATGTGAAGATGATAATACATGAACATTTCATCATTCATCCCAGGCATAGTGGGGAAACCAACATAGGCCGTTACATGACCTTGACATCATAAAAGAGATACATGACATAGTGATGAAATATCTAGACCAAGACTTATGAACGCCACCAACAGCATCATGATCTGTACCATAAGCATCAGCCTGCAATACCATTCCTAAACAGTAAGATGTATCATTTAGCTTCATAGACTTTATCAACACCTTCTAACCATAATGCCAACAATGCATTATTTGAAGAATGTTCTCCCCCTGAGTGTAAGCCAACCATGTCTGAACCATTTCCTGAGTCTGTTCTGCTGCCCCTGAGCCTGAGCCAACCATGACTGAACCTGGGTCTGTTCTGCTGCCCTTTCTCCATATACGCGACTTTGCAGCCTGTAACTCGCGTATATACGCGACTTGTCTTCATTATATAAGCGTATGCAGGATGGAATACTGAATTTCACTTTCAGATTCCCCTGTGTCTGTTATGTCAGCTGACTGAGTTATCCCACACCTTTCTGTCTCTGTCTTCTTCAATTCCTGCAACTGTGATGATGTATGGTCCTTTTGTCTTGAATTTTGAAATCTGCTCCTGCATTCCCTTGCTTTATGCCCATAGTTGTTGCATGTATAGCACCTTATATTTTTCATGTTCCTTCTATCACAATCAATTGCTTTGTGTCCATATGCATTGCAGGCAAAGCAATACCCTCTGAAGTACCTGGGATGCGATGATCTTTCTTGAACCATTCTACTTCTGCATCTGGTTGCAACATGTCCAAGATTATGACATACATAACATTCAACATTATTCAGCGGAGGAAATAATCGTCTATCACGTCCATAGTTAGGAGTAAAGGATCTTCCTTGAGGAATTTCTTTCCTTGGTTGTTCCTTGAGCATTTCAGATTTCTCATTAGAGTTTCTTGTCTCACTTTGTGAACTAGATTCACCTTCAACATATTCATGAAAACCAAGACCAGTCTTGATAGCAGGAGATCTTTGACTATTAAGAATATCATCCAAGACTTTAGAACTATCTTGAAATCGTAAGAGCTTATCCTTTTCTTCTAGTTTACCTTTCAAGATATTTACCTCAACCTGATGTTGTTCTTCCTTTTTCAGATACTGCTTCCTTAGGTCTTCTTCAACTTTTCTCCCTTCTTCCACTTGTCGCTTTAGTTTGATCACTTCATGTTCTTGATCTTCAAGATCTTCTTTTAGAGAGAGGATCTTTGATTCAAGTCTCTGAATAGTTGTGCTCTGATCTTTTGCTATATCCTGCAATCTCTCCCTTACCCTGGTTTCTGTTTCCAATAGTTCTTTTAATTTGGCAGCTTCTTCAGTTTCTGCATTCTTCTCTTCATGTGCCATGAGACTTTTAATATCCTCGCTATTATTGGATGAAGCATTCTTCTTCTTGTGCGCCATGAGACTTCTAATATCTTCACTATCATTTAATGAACTTTTAATATGGGAATAATAGCTTCTACCATCTTCTTCATATATCCTTTCTTTGTTATGAGGACATCTAGCAGCATAGTGACCAACTCTACCACATAGAAAACATTTGAAAGGTAGCTTATCTTTGAACCGTCCAGTTCCCCGTTCAAGATTCTTGACAAAATTTACCTCATCTTCTTCCTCTGACACTTCGAATGCGGCCTCTGGTGGTACCTCTTGTCGCATTTCAAAAGCAGTTAAGATCCCGTGAAGCTGTGACATGGTAATTTTCCGCACATTCTCCTTTTCTTCTATGGCAGATACTTTAGAATCAAATTTAGTAGACAGAGATCTCAAAACCTTTTGAACTAAGACAACTTCCTCAAATTCTTCACCCAGATCCCTCATACAATTCACAATCTCATCCATACGCAGGAAATAATTAGCTACGCTTTCATTACTTCGCATCTTAAGAGTTTCATACCAGATTCTGAGAGTTTGAAGCTTCGCTATTTTTACCTGATCATCTCCTTCGTAGCTTGTAACGATTTTGTCCCATATTTCCTTAGCTGATTTGAGATGCATGATCTTCATAAATTCTGATTGAGTCAAAGTACTCAATAGGACATTAACTACTTTGGCATTGAGCTCATATTGCTTTTTCTCTGCTGGATCTGTAGGAGTTGCTGATGGGAATTTGTATCCTCCTTCTACGAGTCCCCAAACTTCTGCTCCAAGAGACTGTAGATATGCAGTGGTTCTTATCTTCCAGTGAGTAAAATTGTTCTCGTCAAAGACTGGTGGCCTGATGTGTGCCTCTCTTTCTGGATTAGCCATTTTGATGGATCTTTTCCTTCAAGCGATCAAGCTTCCTCTGAAGGACCTGCTCCGATACCAATTGTTGGAAATAATACTGAGAGGGGGGGTGAATCAGTATTATCAGATCAATAAAACCTTTTCAATTTCATACTCAGAAACATATACGCGACTTCAGTTAAGTGAATCCGCGTGTACACGCGACTGTGTCTAAAGCAACTAGCGTATATGCAGATATCTTATGATTCAGTTAATCTTATCTTCAGTAAATGCATCAGAACATTTATTAAGCAATTTAACAGTAAACAGGTGCAGTATAACAGAACAAAACATCACACAAGAGCCACACACATGAACACCATGATATAAGGTGGAAACCCAATGTGGGTGAAAACCACCTGCTGCAATTCGTCTCTTTCTTCTTTAATGAGAAACTTCTTTTACAATATACTGGTGCAGTCCTTTACCAGTATGCAGGCTACAACCTGCAGAGGGCTACAACCCTCTCTTTTGTTTTCCAACTACTTCTGGAAGGGAGCTACAACCCCCTCAGCTCTTGTACTAGCTGATCCATTTACTAGTACGTAGGTGCTGACCCTACAACCTTCAGGGACCACGTTTCATCAATTTTCAGACTGGATCCAAGAGTACAAAGCAAACATTACCGCAATACAATCATCAACTTATACTTGCATCATAATTCATTAAACAACCCAATACCGAATCACTGAAACCCTGTCATCAAGAACACAGAACCCAAACCAGAATCTAGAACTCTGCAACAACCACCAGAATCAGCAGCAACCTGAAATATTAACACTTAATATGCATACGCTACTTCACTGTACCAAAACCGCGTGTATACGCGCTTTCTCCAAAGGCAACCCGCGTGTAGATCTAGAAATGATTACTTCTGCCTTTGCTGTCAGATCCGACCCTTGCCAAGCGTCCCGAACAGATAACCAGCAATACCAGATCTTCTCACTGTGTCAGACACACACTATCCATACACCTTTGCCTAGTGATCTTCTCCTTATATAGCCTTAGGCCTTGTTCAATACCAAGAGCCAAAACCATAGAAACACAATACCATCAACCTCGAAACTAGGGATCAACACGTCCGTCGAGACATAATGGTCCGAAACCATAGGCACAACTTCCAAGGACTAACCGCCATGGACCAAAGGTACTTTTCCACATACACGCGCTTTTTCTGAAGCCAACCTGCGTGTACACGCGACTTGGTCTTAACAAACCTGCGTGTATGAACTTCCTTGGCAAGCTGTACTAGGATCTGTCTTCTGATTAAGTTGCCATCTCCTGTACCAACTTCTGAGCATCTGTACCAACCTCTGAGTGAGTTGCCATCAAGGACAACACTTGAATCATAATGCCAACAGGTAATACTTCATCCAAAGGTATTGAAGTCAAGACATCTTCCAACAAACCTTCCTCTAGTAAGAGAAAAAAGAGGAAATGTTTTTTGTTGAATGATCCAAATTTTTGATGATTGTTGAAGCTTGACAGAGTTGCACAACATAATCCTTTTAGTTTTCTCAAAGGCAGTATGTGTCACTTTTTGACATCTCGAAGGTTGACTTGGGTACTCTAAGAGCGTCGATTATATACTTGGGCCACATTTTGAATTTCTAGGCAAGAAAAGGAGACATAAGCACAATTTGAAATCTTGCTATGTAGCACTACGCAACTATTGTGCACATGATACGCACAATTTTGTATGGATTATTGAGGCTGCCATGTGTTAAGGGAGGGGTGGCAAGAAAAATTCTAAGTCACAAGCTTATTCATCGCCTAATCATCATCCATGTGTCATCTATTACGTGGAAGGTCATGTCAACATGGCATGCTACATAGCATATGCGCAATAGAGATTTGCGAATGAACTATTGTTTCTTAATTTTTATTTCTAAAGGCATGGTACGATGACTAGGATATGATTCTCATGGATCAAAATACCGTCTAGATAGGATCGCATGATAGGAGTTAAGTTAGTTGTTGTCTTTTTGCTAATAATAAAAACTAAAGATGTGTTTAAAAAATTGCTATTTTTGTGATCATTTCAAACTCTCTCATGGATGACACATTCGTTGTATTTGGTCATGAGATGCTTGAAGATGTAAGGCTATTTAATGTCGAATTATACAAGCTAGAAAAGGTTGGATGTGATTGTGAATTGTTTCAGATATATTTGTGAATTGTGATCTTTTATTAATAATAATGTTTAATGTTGAAGTTATTCCAGTGATCATTAAAGAGATACTTGTGGTATGATGCTTCAAAATTGTTTCTCTCTTGTGTATTTGTGACCTTATTTAATTTCTTCCTCAGTCTTCTTTAAGGGTATAATGGAACAAATATACTAGAATTTATCATGCATGGCCTTATTTGGCCTTGTCAAAATGTTTCAGTTGCAAATGAAATGTGTTATGCCTTTAAATATTATGTTTTCCCTCTTAAACTCGTGCATTAAAATGTAGTAACAAAAATATCATTTGTTCTATCATCTATGGATGAGTGTTTTTATGTTCATTTCCCGTTGTACTACAAATTACTTTTCCTATTCGAAGTATGTACTAGACAGGACTTTGTGCATGTAATTTTTTTGTATATGCATAGTTATGATGAGCTAGTTATTTTATGATCACTTGCATCAATATTCCAAAACCATTCGCCAACTTCTAATAAACTTTAAAAACGTTTCTTCAGATATGGTCTCTATCTAATATGTTTTTTTTTTCCAGTGAGGGAGCCCCCTCCGGCTAGAAAAGACTAGTTTGTAGCCAAAATTGGTTTGTGGTTATCTCTGTGGCCCTTTTCCTCAACCTAAATGGATTCATAGAGTGCTAACATAGTGGAACCATTGTCGGGGAAGCGAGAGTATAATTTTTCTTGGGAAGATGTTTCATTTTAAGAGTTCAATCTTATACTAAAAATTGTAAAGTCACCTTGACTGGTAGCAAAATTGGTTGCATGGAAACCTGTGTGAGTAAATATGGTTTCTAAGAGGCATACCAAATAAAACCCTGACCCTAATCCTCCAAATGTTTTAATTAATCTTGAAAATCTCCTTAGAAAGAAGAATATAACTAAAGAAACTCAAACCAACAACATCCCCTTTAGTAGATCTTGTTATTTTCCTGAGGGTTTATTGTCTCTAGAAGATCTTGAGTTTGATCTGAGTTTTGAAAGTTCTTTGTTGAGGACCAAATCTAAAACATTTGTTTCTAAGATTGTGATAGATGAATATATTTTAAAACATTTTATCATTCTTGAAAATTTTGATCACAGTGAGCTTGATAAATATGCATTAGTCTAGTCTCAAAAATTTGAAAGTCTGGTAGATAAATTGCAGCATATTGTTAAGAAATCAAAATGTTTCCAGCCAACTAGTCCAATTTCATCTATTGATCATTTTTTCCCATGATATCCCAATATCTGTTGGTTCATTTCTCACACCTCCTTTAAGCCCATTTGTCCAAAAAAATTATACTTTATTTATTGTCCATACATCCCCACATCATTATTTTACCCTCTTCTATTCCTAGTACCAAAGCTAGTTCAAACTCTTCATAGACAATGCGAATAGCAACTAGTTATGGTCCTTTTATTCTTCCAGCCCAGCTGCATGATCTGCCTCAAAAGTATGGCCAGAGACTTCCCCAATACGATGGTACAGGGGAGATTACAACTAAGAAACATGTGGATAAGGTGAGTGATTTTGCAGATTTGGAGGACGTGGACCATGACGATGTTAAAGATAGACTGTTTACTCAATGTTTTTCTGGTGAGGTTAAGAATTGGTTCAGGATTTTTCATCCTAGAGCTTTTTCCAACTATCAAGATTTGGAGGATGCTTTTCTTGCAATATGGGGTGAGAAGAAGAGTCCCTTAGAAATCCTTGCTGAGTATGATAATTTGAAAAGGCATCCTGGTGAAACTTTCCAATATTTTTCTATAATATTCAATAAAGTGTATAATTCCATCCCTGTAGACATAAAGCTTCCTCCTATACTTTCTTTGCGTCATTATCCCTATGGTTTTGACCCCGAGATGGCCTATCAACTTAGGGAAAAAAATTGAACGACGCTCAAAGACATGCAAAACAATGGAGTCAGTGTGGAGGCCAATTTGTTGGTGAAGAAATCCAAAATGAAGACAGAGGGAAGCGTCACCATAAAAGAGGAGCGTGTCACTTCTTCTAGTTCAAATTTCGACACCTGAGTCAAAAAAATTGAAACAATGATGGAGAATATGGCATTGAATGATCGAGTTGGTGTTAGAGAACCCTAGGTGGGTCCACAAATTCGAAATCCAAATTTTCTAATGCAGCCACAAGTGCCAATCAAGCCAAGGGAGAAAAAGGGTCAAAAGCAGTCAGAACAACAAGACCACATTTTTAGCAAAATTATGCCCAAGAATAGGATGATGAAGACAAGAAATTACCGAAGCATCAAATTCTTTTTTTTGGTGATGGGAAACAAGCTTTGTATTTGACCAAAGAAGATCAAGAACAAGAGAAGCTCAAGAATTTTGCAAAAGAAGAGGAAGAATTGTTGCTTTCTCAGTCCCAAAATGACATGTTGATGACCGAATGTGAGGAGTACTGGAATGAGTACCAAAATGCCATTGTGTAAGTTCAAAGAGAGTATAGTCTAAGGAACATCAATGTGGGAAGAAATGCAGCAAATAATGAAGTAGCAGTCGGCAAAGTAGCAAAGAAAGATGTGGCAACTATTAATGTAAGAAAAATGTCCCAAGCACTGGTGGTCAAAAGAAAGAACCTTCCATCACGATTGTGCAAAGGAGAGAGGGTTCTTCTAAGGACATTGTAGAAAAGAAGGATGTTGTTCATAAGGAAGAAAAAAAAACACCAAGTCCTTTTAATGTTGAGACTGAGCTTGCCAAGTTGAAAATCGCCATTCCCCTTGGTGAATTACTTAAGAATGATCAATATAGAACTCAAATTTTAAAGGTGCTGAGATTTGACAAAACTTATGAAACTGTTAACATAGATGATGATCATCCAACTATTATTTTTGGGCAAAAAATCGATGATAAAGGGAAGGTTGGGGATGTGCCTCCTTTTTATGTTAGTTTGAATGTCATGATCAAATATTACACAATGCTATGCTGAATTCCAGGGCATCACACAATTTGATGTCTAAAGTGATTATAGAGAGACTAGGGTTTGACATCACTAGACCCTACATGGACTTGTACTCATTTGATTCCAAAAAAGTAAAGTGCCTGGGCTTGATCAAGGATTTAGAAGTATCATTGACTTAGATTCCCTCCAAATGTATGGTGATGGACATTGTTGTAGCGGACATACCTCCCAAATTTGGCATGCTTCTTTCTAGACCATGGATGGAAAAGCTACGCAGTGCAATGCATATTGATATGTCTTATATCACTATCTCAATATTTGGTGGTTATAAAAGGATACTATATAGGGAACCACTCATGCAATACATGATGAGTAGAAGAAAGAAGCATGCAAATCATCCAATATATGTTGATCATTCGGATTTAGATTCTTTTGTTTTATTTAATTCTAGTTTTCTTGATAAAGAGGAGACAAATTCAAAAATAAAAGAGGAGGAAAATGTTAAACAGATTAGCAATCAAATTGAAGAATAGAACAAAAAAATAGTCCATGGAAAATATGAAAGTATGCAGGTTTACATAAGTGACAAAGATGAGAAAAATCGGCGCATTTGGACCATGCATTTTGACGGGGTAGCAAGAAAATATGGTGTTGGTGAAGGTGTATGGATAGTCATCCCAGAGGTCGGAAAGGCCAAGTTATGTTCATAAAAATTAGTTTTTGATTGTACAAACAATGTGGCAGAGTATGAAGTGCTCCTTTTAGGTCTGCAAGTTTTCAAAAAATTAGGAGCCAGAAGGACAATTGTCTATGGGGATTCAGAGTTAGTTTTCAACCAAGTTAAAGGTGAGTATTAAATGAAACATACCTGCATGTGCGCTTATCAGAATGATGTCCTATATTACTTGAAAAAAATTTCTCAATGTAATTTTTCAATTGTTCCTAGAAGAGAGAATGTCATTGCAGATGCATTGGATGCATCGACCTCTGATTTTTATATTTCAAGCAGTATTAGAGGCAATATGAAGTGGAAGTAAAATATAGACCCACTGTCCCGTATAACTTGAGATATTAGCAAGTCTTAGAAAATGACAAGTAGTTGGAAAATGTATTGTTGATGAAGGAGTAATTTTCTAAAATGAGTTTGGAAAAGGACTGCAAATGGGAAGCTATTGATAAGGAGAGCTTTATAAATAAGATGAAATAAGAATTTGACAAGAAAGGGGCATAAATGAAAGTGGTGCAGCTGAAAGACAATGTCATTCCAAGAGGGCTAGTAGCTTTCAAAGGGTTGTTTGATCAAAATGATGTGGCCAAGAGGCCAAAGTTGGTGCCTATTGGGGATGGAGTGGAATAATGTAACATAGGCACAACAGATAACCCAAAGATGATAGATTTGTGTAAGCATTTGGGTCCAGAAATGAAGCAGAAATATTTGGACTTATTGAGTGAATTTTTTGATGTATTTGCATTGGGATATGAGGACTTGAAAGTGTATGATAATGACATCATCTGACACACGATACTAGTAAAAGAGTATCAAAGGCCATTAAAACATAAGTTGCAAAGGATAAACTTGGTTTTGCTTCCTTTGATCGAGAAGGAGTTAAGAAAATTATTTGATGCTGGCATTATAGTACCTCTCAGATTTTCTAATTGGTTATCTAACTTGATACCAGTCAAAAAAAAGACAGCAGAAATCACATTGTCTGTGGATTTTATAACCTTATACATGGTGTCACTTAAGGACAACTATCCATTACCGAAAATGGATCACATCCTTCAGAAAATGGTGGGTGCAAGGAGAATTTCACTGTTGGATGTTTTTCGGGATATAAGAAGATTTTGGTTCAACCAGAAGGCCAAGATGAGAATGCGTGTACTACACCATGGGGGACCTTCAAATATGCCAAGATGTTGTTTGTTTTCATGAACGCGGGAGTGACATTTCAGGGAGCTATGGATATAGATTTCACAGAGGAGAAGGAAAAATTTTTAGTAATATATATTGATGATATCACTGTCTTTTCACAGTGAGATGAGGACCATTTGGAGCACTTGAGGGAAGTTCCTAAAAAGTGCAGAAAATATGGCATTTCATTAAATCCCAAAAAAAATTTGTTTGGACTAGAGGAAGGTAAGTTGTTAGGCCATATAATTTTGAAATGAGACATTAATATTGATCTGATTCAAATTTCAGCCATTCAAAAAATGGAATGAAGAAAGCAAAAAATCTTTTGATGAAGTTAAATCTACATTGTCCTGTTCTCATACACTTGTCTATCTAGATTACACAAGTGAGTTTATCATCTTTTATTTTTCTTCAGAGCACATTATTTTTGTTGTTATAATGCAAAAAAATCAGCAAGGAGTGGAACAACCAATTTCATTTTTTAGTAGAACTCTTAGAGATGTTTCTCTTAAATATTATATTATGAAAAAATAGTCCTTTGCTCTTATGAAACCTTTGAAGAATTTTCGAACTTATGTTCTATATTTACACATTGTTTCTTATGTACCAAGTGCCGCAGTCAAAGATATTATGACTCATACTGATGTGGAGTACTAAAAAGGTATGTTTTTGATGATCATTTCAGTGGCTTTTCAGTAGAATGTGTAAACCATTTTGCATCATGAACTTGGAAAACAATAAAGAATTATAACAAAACATGTGAGATTAATACACAAGACTTAAACGCTAATAATTGTCATTCTCCCATGCAGGAAAGGGTGAAAACGAGGAGTTGTTGTTCCAAAGAAAAAGACAAGGACAAGGTAACTGCTGTCCCTTTGACAAGAGACCGAGTGCAAACAAGGCTAAGTAGATCAAAGCAAATCGGCCCTGAAAAGGAGGAGAAGACACCAGCTCGGCGCAGGAGAAAAGAGATGATTAAGGATTAATAGTTTGGCGAATCCCTCAGGATCAAAGATCCTGAGGGATAGTTGTTTTATCTATCTTTTTACTTAGACATCTTCGCCGTCACCCTTATATAAAGGGACAACACTGTTAGCTTTAGGGGGATTATGCTTTTATGTAATTTCTGTTAAAGATCAAAACTTTGATCATCGAGTCTCGATAAGAAATGGTTCATTGTACTTTTGTTTCATGCGTTAATACAAACATGGTGATTATTTTATCTCTGTGTCTGGATTAACCTAAAGTGGTGTACCCTTGGAGGCTAAGGGCCTAGCCCCGGAGGACACTTGCTTCTGTATTACTACGATTTGATTTTTGCGTGATTTGCTTATCGTTGTTATTTGGTAATCTGATATGATTTATAAGTTTACATCACATGCTTTGTTAAGATTAATTCATTAAGATTTTTAAAGACAGAACGGTTGTATTGACTCTGCATTATATTATTGTTCCTTTCAAAGTTGATTGAATATTATTAGTCTTAACTAAATATCATTACTATTTTGCTATAGAGCTTTGGTGCTGTACATTCATGTTACAGAAGTCATCTGAAAGTTGTGTTCTTTACGATTGTTGGATTCAGAAGTAATGTTGTTCTATTTTGAAACGCAGTTGTATTCCTTTTAATTAAGATTGATGCTAGAACAGATTACTATTCAAGTGTGTTGCGTGTGCATATGATTTCCGAGCGTTGTTCCATAACTTATCAGTAATTAGTGCTGTTCTATTAGTGTGTGTTGCTTGATCTGCCTTAAGAGTGAAAGATTGTTGTTTGATTATGATGAATGCATTTTAGTTAGTGGATTAAGTATTACTGCTCGCAAGACTTAGTTGTTTAGTTGCTGTTCAATTTCAGAATTGTTGTTCCATTTCAAAATTGTTGTTCCTTTTTAGAATTGTTGTTCCATTCCAGATTTGTTGTTCAATTTCTTATTTGTTGTTCCATTTTTCTATCTGTCGTTCCATTTACTAGCATTTGTTGTTTTGGTGTGAGAGATGATCTAAGGCTGTAGTGAGCCTCGGCATTTACTGTCTAGCTCCCAGACCCGTGGTCCATGCTCTAATTTCCTTTCCATTAGTTTCCAAAGGGATGGGTTATCGCTGTCGAACCCTTGACTGGTAAGTTACCTAGTTTTCTGAGTGTGTGATTTATTCCTTTGATGTAACTTAGTTATAGACAAGCATCCGTTTACTCTTGTATTTTTTAACGTTGTACTACTAGCATTACTCTGACAAATGATAGCCTCAGACTGAGACACTCTTTGAAATAACAAAACGCTCACGGATTGACATATTAATGTGAGGTAATTAGAGGTGAAAGAGACCCTTTTTATAGCTCTACATTTTGGCGCCGTTGCCGGGGAAAGAGTGTAGCCATTTGCCTTTTTTTCAGAGTAGTGTACGAACCTGCTAGGGAAGAGTTGGATTTTAAAAACAGAAGGTAAGAACCTACATAAGGAGCATGTAAAATCCCCGCTCCACTGTCCCCTTTCCTAACAGATTTGTTATTGCTTTGTTTGAATAGAATTTAGTAGTTCATTTGAGTGCATGACTAAGCAGAAAAAACCAAAAAAAAATATCAAACCCCCACCCAAACCTGGAAAAGCTAAGGGGTCGGTGACCCTTGGCCGAACGACCTTCATAAATGAAATCTATAAGAAAACAGAATCTCAACCATCAGTAGGACCCAGGAAAATAATTTCTAAACAGCCTACTAGTTCCCTTCAGGCCACAGGATCACCATCTGGAGCCTTTGCTGAGGTGCATAGTCAAACTGAAGAGCAGGACTTTCAAGAAATTGAAAATTCTACTCTAGAACTATTGCAGGAAGGGAATTTCATCAACCTTTGTGAAGGAGAAGGAGAAACAGGGGAAACCGAGGAACCAAGATCTCCTATTGGAACAAATCAACCATTAAATAGCCCAGATAAGGGGAGCGCTGCAAAAATCATTATTGAAGGAACCCAATCTCCTCAGACATTAGGTATTCTCATTATCCCAGATAAAGGAGGTGCTATTAAAACTATCCCTGTCAAAGCCATTCCCTCTCAACCTAGGAATACCCTCCTAGATATCCCAGAAGGTTACTGGCATATATTCGATGCTATGGCTCAGAATCAGCCAAACACTCAAACCTCTACATTACAATACCCTATAGTGGATTCTACAGCAAATGCGCCCATGAAAGAAATCCCTCTTCAACATATCCCTACATTTCACGGTCTCACATCAGAAGATCCGAATGCATTTTTATTCGAATTTGATGAGTTGTGCAGGGGATATGATTACACCACCGATCCCCAGAAATTGAAATTATTTCCCTCTACAGTAAAAGGGGTTGCTTTAAGATGGTTTATGGGATTAGGTGGTGGGGTCATAAACAATTGGGATCAAATGAGAGAATCTTTCTTAAAAAATATCAGGATTATTGTAGGTCTAGAGAATTAAAGGACGAAATATTCCAAATGACAGCCAAACCGAATGAAACATTAGAGGAGTATGTGGAACGTTTTCAGTACAATCTACAAAGATCTCCTTATGCATCACTACCTTTACTTGATAATGTGCTAAAAACTGCATTGATAAGGGGCATGAAGGAACAATGGATTGAAACATTAAACATCATGGGAAAAGGGGATATTTATTAAGAGAATTTTGCTGACATCATTGATTTATGTATCAGGAGTTCGAGAGGCAGCACAAGAGTAAAACTGGCAGAACATGATCAGTTTGTAAGAGATAATAAAATATCAACAGAAGGAGTAACACGTGTAGAAATTGGAAATTTATTGGAAAATTTTAAAACTGATATTCTGGGGACACTAACTACACAACTTGATATTATGCAGGCTAAACAGAAGTAGATGGAGGCCGAACAGATTTTGGCGATATTCTGTCCTCGATGCAGGAAAAAGCATAGTCACAAGGAATGTCCACTGGATACAGTCCAAACATGCGCCATCTGTACAAAAGATCACCTTACGGAGAGCTGCCCCTCACTTCCTGGATTGAAAGCGGTATATAAGGAAGCAGGAGAAGAACCAGAATCGGTGTACTTGATCAACTAGCGCCACCAGTGGCAGCCGAGATAATCTGGTATGTTTCCAGACCCAACTTCTTCTTTTCAGCCTCCACAGTATAATGCTCAACAATATAGTATGTGGCAAAGTCAGTCCCAATCCCCATTTTCAAACTGGTCACCACATTCGTTTCCTTCTTCAAACCCGTGGCTGAATCAGGCAAGCCAATGTGGTTGGCCGAGTTTCCCTTACACTCCACCATATTGGCAAAATAGCACATATCCTCCACAATGGACTCCCCCTACTTCATAAAGTTCATCCTGGCAGACAAACTGGCAGAGACCGATGCATCAGCCAGTAGGAACTATTCCCTTCCCTCAACCTACACTGGCAACCTTACAACAAAATCCCAGTCTAATCTGAGACCGCAACTCCCAGCCCAACCCAACCCCAATCCAAATAATAGACCGGTCCAATCTCTCCAAATCATAGAATCACCAGAAATAGGACCCGACCTGAGGGAGTGTAATGATCTTCAGTTACGATCTGGACGTATTATTTAAACTGAGGGAGATAAAACAGTTCATATAGAAGATCAGTTACCAAGAGAACAACCGTTGCAACAAGAGGATGTGAATAAGCAGCAGACCCATAATCAAGCAACCACATCCTCTCCTCCGTTCCCAGAACAATAAGTCATACCTCGACCTCTACAGTATCCTGACTTCGACATTCTGGGAGAATTACAAAATCTGTACATAAAAATTCCATTCCTCCAAGCCATTCAAGACATTCCTATATACGTAAAAACTATCAAAGAATTGTGCATAAAGAAACCAAGGAGGAATATAACAAATAATCCAAGTGTCCAAGTAGTCGGTACTTTATCTGATTTACTATCAGGGAAAGAAACACCCATTAAATACGAAGACCCAAGAAATCCAATTGTAACTGTTCAAATTTATGGTCATACCCTGTCTAATGCCTTAGCTGATCTAGGAGCTACAATTAATATTTTAACAACCGCTACTTGCCAAAAGCTCGGCATTACATCTGTAGAACCCACCTCTACTTTGTTAGAATTGGCTGACCGATCTGTGGTTAGACCGGAGGGTACTCTACATGATGTCATGGTCTCTGTAGATTCCTGGGAATATCCAACCGATTTCCTGATAATTAATCCAAAAACCTGACTTGATGGAAACCCTCTAATTCTAGGTAGACCTTGGCTTGCCACTGCTGATGCTTACATTGGCTGCCAGCAAGGAAATATGACCATAACCAAAGGACCAAATATCAAGAATTTAGTTCTATATCCTCCAGCGTAGCCAAGTGTCATAATAATTAAAACTAACAAGCACCCTATATCATACCTTACTGATAACATTAGATCTCCATTAACTATACAAGAGGCACTTGATTTTAAAGACCAAACAGAAGATGATACCATTAATAACTTCATTAGCCAAACTGAATCCGGATCCTGCACACAGTGTCACATGATAGAAGTAGCATTTGATAATGAATTAGAAGAAGATCCTCTGAAAGATATACATGACCAAACAATATCTGTTACTTCTGTTTCAAATAGTAAAATTGTGGAAATTGAACCAGGAAAAACCTTAAATATTAATGCCAACCTCACACCTAAACAAGAAACGAAGCTCATCCATTTGTTAAGAAAATATCAAGAAGCATTCACATGGGATTACCCTGATATGAAAGGAATTGATCCCCGATTATGTACACACCACATTTACATAGAAAAAGATGCCAGACCTGTCCGTCAACCACAAAGGAGACTTAATCCTCATTTAAAAGATGTGGTAAAAGTTGAACTTCATAAACTTTTAGATGTCAATTTTATCTATCCTATCTCTGATACTAAATGGGTCTCTCCGCTTGTGGTGATACCAAAAATGAATGGGAAATGGAGAATCTGTGTGGATTACAAGGAACTAAATAAAGCAACACAAAAATACCACTTCCCTCTCCCATTCATAGACCAAGTATTACATACTTTAGCAGGAAAGAAATTCTTTTCTTTCCTGGATGGCTTCAGTGGATACAATCAGATTCAGATTGCCCCTGAAGACCAGGACAAAACTACTTTTACTTGTTTTTAAATAGTGAATCCATACAGGTGAGGATAGTTTTAGGTAGAGGAGGAATGACCTGTTGTAGAGTTTTATGAACCCAACGTTTCGGACTACCAAGTGAGTCCATCATCAGGGGAGAATGCATCAATAGATATTCTTAAAATCATAATGATGTATCCAAGAGCTAAAATTAGGGTATATATATAAGTTATTGAACAAAAGAAATAAGAAAATAGGTCGGCTCTTATCTTTTTATTTAATTAATTAATTAAATTATTTATTATTATTATTATTATATAATTATTATTATTTTTAATTAATTAATTTATTTATTCAAGGGGATAACTTAATCAAATAACTTTATTATCTATAGAATTAATTATTATGTTTATTAATTCTATTTTAAATAATTGGTTCAATTGATTCATTAATTTGTTTAAATAATAAATTAATTTGTTTGATTAATCAAATTAATTAATTTAATTATGTATTCATTATTAATATGTTTATTCATTTATTTACATTATTAATTTATTAATTTGATTAATTAATTCATTAATTAATAAGTTTACAGGGATAGATTAATTACTTATTTTTCTATTTCTTGAATTAATTATTAGGTTTAATAAATTTATGAAAAATGTCACAAAAAAGAAAATCATTCCTAAGAGTTCCATTATTCCTAGAATTTATGGAGCTCCTAAAGTCCATAAACCTAACATTCCTCTCAGACCTATAGTTAATACCATAGGTTCCCCTACTTACCTTTTGGCAAAACACCTAGCCAAAAAACTCAGACCCCTGTCTGGAAATACCCCTTCTTATATTAAAGACTCCTATTCGTTTGTTCAATGGATTAATAACATAGAAATGAAAGATGAAGACCTTATGGTTAGCTTTGATATTGTATCCCTTTATACCATGATTCCTATTGATGAAGCCATTGAGATCATGAGAAACATCACTGATAAAGAAACTGTGGATCTTCTGGAACTATGCTTGAAATCCTCTTACTTCAGCTTCAAAGGTAAAATTTATGAACAAACTCATGGTGTGGCTATGGGCTCTCCTCTATCCCCCATAATTGCCAACATCTTTATGGAGCACTTTGAACAGAAAGCTCTTAGGTCATTTCCTTACACCCCTGAAGAATGGAAAAGGTTTGTTGATGACATATTTGCCAAGTGGAGTCATGGAAAAGAAAAACTTGACCTATTCCTCAATCACTTAAATAGCCTCTCTGACCATATAAAATTCACTATTGAAATTGAAAACAACAACCAACTTCCCTTTCTCGATATCCTTCTAACTAAAAGAGATGGGTCTCTTGGTTTCCAAGTCTACAGAAAGAAAACCCATACAGAAAGATATCTTCATGCAAATTCCCATCACCACCCTAAACAAAAGATTGGCATCATTAGGACCTTAACTACTAGGGCGGCCAGAATATCTGATGCAGACCATCTAAATGATGAGCTTAACCATCTTCACAAGGTGTTTGAACTAAATGGCTACAATAGAAATACCATCAAGAAAGCTATGCTCCTATCCCTAAACAAGATTAACAAAGATATTAAAAATCAAAATCTATCCACTCCTCAAGTCTCCCTTCCATACATAAAAGGCACAACTGATAAAATCTCTAAAATTCTTAATAAACATAACATTAATGTAGCATTCACCCCTCCTAATACTATCAGACAATTATTCAACTCTATCAAGGATCCCATAAATCCTAAACATCAAAAAGGTGTTTATGTGATTCCTTGCTCATGCGGTAAAGAATACATAGGTGAAACTGGTAGGTCTCTTAATATTAGAATTAAAGAACACACTGCTGACCTAAGAAGAGAAAGGACCTCTAAATCAGCCTTAGCTGAACACGTTCAATCTTCCTCTCATTACATCTGCATAGAAGACGTCAAACTGGTTAGAAAAGAAGACCACTATATCAAAAGGAAAATCAAGGAAGCCATTGAAATAGAAAAAAGGAAGAATAACCTAAACCGGGATGATTGATTAAAACTAAGCAACACGTGGAAACCGTTAATTGAAACCTTAAAAGCCAATAATTAATTATATTCCCTTAAAAAACTTTAAAAAGGTAAAAATAAACAAATAATAAAATCATCAATTATGTAATATCCTCCTTAAACAATACATTTAATTAACAATCATAAACATAATTTAGTAATAGATTTCTTCACACATAATCATTTGATATCATAAAAAAAAAAAAAAAAAAAAACTAATAGCATGCATATAGGTGTAAATACTCAATTCTTCATTAAAAAATAATAATAATAATAATAAATAAACTCTAGAAATTATAGATAAATAACTCACTAAAACCAAAAAAAATAAAAAATAAATAAATAAATAAATTAAGCAATTAAAACAATTTAATCAAATAAATAAATGATTAAACAAAGAAATAAGTACATTAAATTAAATTAATAAACTTATTAATATATAATAATAATAATAATAATCATAATAATAATAATAAATTTGTTAACTAATCTATTCGTTTAATTAACTATCAAAAATTAATTAATTAGTAAAACATAGTAATTAATCAATAAAAAAATAAAATAAAAAATAAAATAAAACAAAAAATAAAAATTAAATTTTCATAAATTTATTAAACCTAATAATTAATTCAAGAAATAGAAAAATAAGTAATTAATCTATCCCTGTAAACTTATTAATTAATGAATTAATTAATCAAATTAATAAATTAATAATGTAAATAAATGAATAAACATATTAATAATGAATACATAATTAAATTAATTAATTTGATTAATCAAACAAATTAATTTATTATTTAAACAAATTAATGAATCAATTGAACCAATTATTTAAAATAGAATTAATAAACATAATAATTAATTCTATAGATAATAAAATTATTCGATTAAGTTATCCCCTTGAATAAATTAATTAATTAATTAAAAATAATAATAATTATATAATAATAATAATAATAATAAATAATTTAATTAATTAATTAAATAAAAAGATAAGAGCCGACCTATTTTCTTATTTCTTTTGTTCAATAACTTATATATATACCATAATTTTAGCTCTTGGATACATCATTATGATTTTAAGAATATCTATTGATGCATTCTCCCCTGATGATGGACTCACTTGGTAGTCCGAAATGTTGGGTTCATAAAACTCTACAACAGGTCATTCCTCCTCTACCTAATCATTTTACTTGTCCTTGGGGAACATTTGCCTATCGAGTTCTACCGTTTGGCTTATGTAATGCTCCTGCCACATTCCAAAGGGCTATCCTTAGCATTTTTGCAGATTTAATAAATGATGGACTTGAAGTATACATGGATGACTTTACACCATATGGAGATAATTTTGATCCAGCACTAGGCACCCTAGAAAAAGTCCTACAACGCTGCATCGCTACCAAGCTTTGCTTAAGCCATGAAAAATGTTACATGATGATGACTGAAGGACTTATCCTAGGACACTATGTTTCAGCAGCCGGCATTCAGGTAGACCCAGCCAAAAACCAAATACTTTTGCTTATTCCCACTCCTAATACTCAAATAGAGGTACGCAACTTTCTTGGATTTTTTGGTTATTATAGACGATTTATAGAACATTATTCGCACATTGTTGCACCTTTATATGCGCTAACTGGTAACGTTGATTTTCTTTGGACAGAAAAATGTGAGCGTGCTTTCAAGGATTTAAAGAAGCTCGTATCCACAGCCCCAGTCCTTTGAGGACCAAACTGGGAGTTACCATTCCAGATATCATCTGATGCCTCAGATACAACCATTGGCGCAGTCCTTGGGCAGGAAGAGGATAAAAAACCATATGCTATCTATTACATCAGCAAAAATTTATCCCCTCCTGAATTAAATTACAATGTTACTGAAAAAGAATTCCTAGTTGTAATACATGTTGTCAATAAGTTTAGACATTATATTACAGGATATCCTGTTATCTTGTATACAGATCATTCTGCCATAAAATATTTAGCAAATAAGCCTGTCACAAATGCCAGAATAACTAGATGGTTGATTTTATTGCAGGAATTCGATATCACAATCAAGGATCGGCCTGGCAAAGAAAACCCTGTAGCCAATTTTCTCTCAAGAATGCCAAAGCCAATCGATGCAGCAGCAGTTGAAGATCAATTTCCGGACGAACATCTGTTTGTTGTTGCCGTTCAAACACCCTGGTATGCTGATGTTGCCAATTACCTCACTGTAGGTAAACTACCAAAACACCTAACCCCTAATGAATGCAAATAGATTGGTCAGAAGAGTGCTCGATTCTCATGGATTGGGGGCTATTTTTTTCACACAAGGGAAGACATGCGTATCAGGAGATGTGTTCGAGAAGATGAAATCTTTGACATCCTAAAATCCTGTCATGATGGACTGTGTGGTGGACACTTCGCTGAGCACAGAATTGGACATAAAGTACTGCAGACAGGATATTATTGGCCCACGATTTTCAGAGATGAAAAGAAATTTGTCCAAGCCTGTGACAGCTGCCAGCGAGCAGGACACCCTGGTCAATCTGACGAGATGCCTCTAAAACCACAGTTAGTCATTGAACCATTCGAGTGATGGGCTCTTGATTTCATTAGACCCATCAACCCATCATCAAATCAGAAAACATATATCTTGGTGGCAACAGAATATGTCACCAAATGGGTTGAAGCATAAGCATTGCCAAGAGCCATAGAGGACTCTATCATACAGTTCTTGTTCCATCTATTTGTACGTTATGGACTTCCAAGGGAAATAATTACAGATGGAGGACCAAACTTTGCTGGGAATAGATTAGCTACAACACTAAACAATTATCACGTTCAGCATAAAATCACTACTCCATACCACCCACAGGTGAATGGACAAGTAGAAAGCAGCAATAAGGTAATAGAATCAATCCTAACGAAAACCATTGCATCACATAGGTGTGATTGGGCTGCCAGACTACCTGAAGCACTCTGGGCCTATAGAACAACATGGAGAACCACCACTGGTTACTCACCTTACCAATTAGTGTTTGGAAAACAACCTATTTTTCCCATAGAATTCAAAATCCAAACATTACGAACAACACATGAAGTTGGCTTAGATCTAAGCGAGGCACAGATTAATCGACTACAGCAGATCAATGAGTTGGATGAAATTAGGCTCTCTGCACTTCAAAATACTGCCTTGATTCAACAGCAGCGAGCTAAATGGCATGATGCTCTCATTAAAAACAAAGTCTTCCATGAGGGAGACTGGGCTCTGTTGTACGACTCTATGTTTCAGGACTTCCCTAGGAAACTCTAGACTCATTGGTTGGGACCATACGAAATCCAGAAGGTACATGACAATGGAACCCTTACTCTAATCACCATTGACGGTTCTGGATATGCCTTCAAAGTAAATGCCACCTAGTTCGTCTCTATCGCAAACCACTCACTCGGGAATCCTTCTGCCAGCACCTACGCCGAGACACTGATATGGAGATTTTGGGACAGGAAGAGAAGTCTTCCTCACCTGTAATTCATTAAGGAATTCATTTCTTTTTACAATTTGTACATAATTTCTTTTCTTTGAGTCGTTCTTGTACATATGTTTGAACTAATGTTTTCCTGTCATTTTTGTTGTTCCTTCTTTCAAAAGAACAACATTTCGATTTTTTCCGTTCCTTTTCCAAAAGGATGGCATTTGTGTGTTTCTGCTGTTCCTTTTTAAAAGGAACAACATTCTTGATTTTTTGCTGTTCCTTTTCAAAAGGAACAACATTCTTGATTTTCTGTTGTTCCTTTTCAAAAGGAACAAAATTCTTGATTTTCTGTTGTTCCTTTTCAAAAGGAACAACATTCTTGATTTTGTGCTATTCCTTTGTCAAAGGAATGGCATTTGCTTGTTCTGTTGTTCCTTTTTTAAAGGAACAACATTTCGACTTTTTGTTGTTCCTTTTTCAAAAGGAACGGCACTGCTGTGTGTTTGCTGTCCCTTTTCCAAAGGAACAACATATTTTTGATTTCTGCTATTCCTTTTCCAAAGGAACGACATTTTTGCATCTTTTTCTGTTCCTTTTTCAAAGGAATAGCATTTTTGGTGGTTGTTGTTCCTTTTTCAAAGGAACGGCATTTCAAATGTTTTGTTGTCCTTTTCCAAGAGAATATCATTTTTTTAATTTTTGTTGTTCCTTTTTCAAAGGAACGACATTGGTGTGTTCTGTTGTTCCTTTTTCAAAGGAACAAAATTTGAAATTTTGATATCTATGCTCCTTTTTTGTTCCTCTTTCCAAAAGGAACACCACTAGCATACTTTTTCTCTCCTTGTGAAACAGCTTATTCCTTTTGCTGATCTAAATTGAGGATGCTTCTTGCTCTTGTTCTTTCAAGTCTTTAAGATACAGCTATGCACTTATGCAATGAATACAAAATCACAACATACTGAAATCCGCAAATCATAAATCGCTATCTTTATAAGGCTCTGTATTGGTAAGAGGACAAAAGGAAGGACACACTTATTCATCATCTTTTGTTGTCATTGTCTTACTAATTTTGCTCTGATTGGTTATCTTTATCATGACGATCCCTTTAATCCTCTTTGATTATTGTTTAGGAATAAGAGCAAAGGGTTTATATCTTCCTATTGAGATGATAAGACTTCTTCCACCATTCCTACTCTTAAGGAGTGTTGAACCACCCTTTGTGTATAAATAAGGAAAAATACTTTATGAAAAAAGAAAAAAGTAAACATGAATTTTAAGTTGTCAAATGCAGGATAGGGGGTCTCATCAAGAGCCAGCCTACCATGATCATGAGGATGGAAGTGAACTGGCATTCCCACTATGGACACCACACTAGGGATATGGTCCAAAAGGTATATCAAATAAACAAACCTTGGAACAGGAGGTCTCATCACGAGCCGGCCTGCCCACTTTTCGCTCCTTCCTCATTATGGTTAACTGGTTACCAAGCCAGCATAATGGCCTACATTCTGACATTATACTCCTTAGCATACACACAAAGGATCATGGTTCTAAGGGTGAAATAAACAACTCTGCCAAGGTTATGGACACCTGTCGGCAGCAGAGCACTGTTAATGGTGTTGAAGTCACATTGGTTACACCAATAGGTAAGATACTAATACTCTTTTGTTTCTTTTATCATAGGAACTAATCATATATCATTTCCGGACTTATATATTGCATGAAAATTTATTACCACCAATAATGGTAAAGTAAGTGACAATGACCACTTGAGATTTGGAAAATATGACAGACGTCCTATCCCCCCAGCCTCGCATCATATCACAGTAGCCTCTTACGTAATACGCGATCCAAATTTATGCCTCGATTTCGGTAATTCGTTGTTTTTCTAAACATGGCATATTTTCATACGCTGTTCCTTTATGACTTTGTTGCAGATCGGGTGCTGCTCCTTTATTTGATGGTTGGGATAGCCTATCACATTGCGGGGGGTAGGTTAACCTCATTATTCCCTGGATTACGTGTCAGCTCACTATTTGGGAAATGTTGTGTACTAGGGTATGGCACAACTTAATGGCATGTTATTTCTATTTTTGTTACACAAGTTGCTGTTCATAAGCCATTTCTGTTGCATACTCTGTTTTTTTCAAGATCTTGCGACTATTACCCTCTCTGTGTTTCAAACAGCACAAACAGTTGCTGTTCCGTTGAGAATCCACAATGAAACCATGGGAGGAAGGGTGATTCGAAGGGAACCGCAGTTGTTGAAAGTCTCCGTTGCTACCTGGGAGATCCTGGAAAGAGCAGGGTGGCTGAATTATCTCAACCGCTTGGAGGAGTCTAACGAAATAGTGGCGATTGAATTCCTGCAGAATCTGCAGGAGGATTTCTCCATAGTAAGGGGGAGACAGATAGCAGTCACCGATGATATAATCGCAGAAGTCTCGGGACTACCAGCCACCGGACCTGTATGGATGCTAAAAAAGGAAAGATTACAGAAGATTATGGAAATCTTCCAGGACGAAGGCCAGAGCTTGACGATTAAAGGGAAGGGAGTTCTGCCAGCAACGCTAGGAGAGCCCTGGGCAGAATTAGCAAGAACCGTGCAAAGCTACATCACCTGCGAGGGTAGAAAAGACATGGTAAGACCACGACATCTTAAACTCTTAGCTGTTTTAAAGCAGAAATGCTCTGTAAATCTTCCTGCACTTTTGAATTCGTTACTTCATGACGTTGCATGAAGCTTAAAAAAGGCACAACATGTAGAGTCAGTTGTCAGTCACCATGGGTTAATTCGATTAATTGTTAGTCATAGCCTCACCCAGCAGCAAAGCAGCTGGGAAGAGCTAATTGCAATAATTGAGGGAAGGGTGACAACACCATCCCCAAAACGGAAGCATACTACCAGCACACCAAAATGTCCAGAAAAACGCAGAGAATTAGTAAAACAAAAACATGTCACCAATACATCCGAACGTCCAGAAACACGCCAGGAATCGACAGAGCGTAAGCATGCCACCGATACACCCGAATAGCCAGAGAAACACAGGAAATCGGTCCGGTTAGCTCCGATACGAGGAAGGCTGGAAAAGCTCCAGGAGAGCACCAGCCAGCCAGTAGAAATTGAGGATGAGCAATCCTCATGGCCAGAAGATGAAGCAGAGCAATCTGAAGGAGAAGAGAAAGAAGAGGCAGAGCAATCTGAAGAGGAGGCCGAGAAATCTGAAGAAGAAAATGAGGTAGAAGCTGAGCATTCTGAAACAGAAGCTGAGCATTCTGAGGCAGAGCCTGAAAAATCCAAGCAGGAGGGGGAAATGGGACAGTAGGAAGGTAGCCCACCACAGGACCCAGTGGGAGAAGATGAATTGGCCGCAGTTTTGGCCAATATGGGTGAGTATGGCCAACCTTCCAGTCCATCAGATCTCCACGACAAACCCCAAGAGGAAAATGCATCTCAAAAACCACATGTAAAAGAGGCAGAAGAAGGAGATCTGCCTGTTCATGATGAAGAAGAAATAAGAGATACTGAATAGGAACAATCCGTTCCTAAGGCATCGGAAGAAATTCTGGAGGAAGTAGGGGCAGAAAAAGAAGTTGCCCAAGAATTGACAGAACCAGTTAAGGTTCCTACCATAGAACAGCCAGAGCAGAACAATGAAAAAACACCCTAGGAGGAAAATCCAGGGACCAGTCACGACCCAGACCGCAGCAGACAGCCTGCTGTTCCTTCTAATGAAATGTTGGAAATTAAAAAATTGCGAAAGGAACAACAGAGATTATTGAGCATAATAGCCCAGCTCGACCAGCAGATTAGAATCCTGAAAGCAAGGCAGAGGGTAAGAAATATTGCAGGGAAGAAAAAGGTGACCACTCCAGTAAAACTCCGCAAGGCAAAAAGGCGGAGGACCAAAATTCGTCCTACTGTTCAAAACCTTGTTGAAAATCCAGCTGCTATTCCAAATGATGCTGAAGAATAGACTATTGTTCCATTTGAAAAAGAACAATAGCAAACTGATATACATGTTAAAAAAGAAATGGATGACAAGGAAATTCAGATGGAGGCACCACCCTCAGGGGTGATAAGGGTTCTGAACTCAAAGCAATACAATAAGAAAGTTCAGGTAAAACTCCCGGCCTCCACTGCTGCGTGGAGAAGAGATCCAAAGACAGTAACCTTGCGCAAGGGGTTGGAACAGGCTTAGCAAGAAGCAGAAAAGCTTAGAGAGCAAATGGTCCCTCGCGAGAAGTATCAAGAACTACAGCAACAACTTAGGAATGTCAATCAATCCAAAAGCCAGGCCTTTGAAGGTTGGCAGAAGGAACAAAAGAAAGTTGCAAAGGTAACTCGTAGGCTAGATACTATTATCAAGCAGATGGATACCTTGTGTTCTTTATACAATGACGTTTTAGCATGTAGGGCCCTTGCCAAAAATTATGCCCTGTTTTTACTGGAACGATATTTACAATTAAAAATAAAAGCTGTTAAAGTAGGTGCCCCATACAAATTAACACTATCAATGACTTTATAGACTACTGTAAACACCACGGGGTGAAGGTCCAGAGATTGCTGTGCGAATTCTATTTGCATAACCTTGTACTAGATCAGGAGACTGAGCTGAACCCTAGCCCTTTTGTTGGAGACATCCAATTGCAAGCATTCATCTCATTCGGGGTTAATCAGATTAAATGGGTCAAAGCCTATAATACTTTCCAGAGGCAGGAAAATGGCCTAGATTTGTGGGTAAGAGTTGAGCCTAGGAACCCAATGCAGTTGTGGAAAGCACATAGGAATCTCGTGAGGACTCCGGGTGTCATTGAAACATTAGGACCCATGCATGAGGCACTCATTCGACAAGGATTAGAATATTTTCTTTCTATCAAAGACATTGCCATTGATGCAGCCAAATTTCGGTACCAAATCTCTAATCCGAATATCCAGCTCAGGGAACCGTTTAAGTATGAGAATTTTGAATTAGCTGCCAACCATTTGCACCTTTATGGCAAAAGAATTTTGAGAGCAAGGCCATCCTGGTTAGGATATAGGTTCCGCAGTCCAATTATTTGGCACCCTGCACCCGGATACCAAGCCCTGTATGAGATGCCTGAGGGTCAAACAGGCCAGTTCTTTGACTACCTAGTTACTCATCACGGCTGTAGGCCTCCGCATGAGATTCCTTCTCTAGCCTATTCTCTCACTGCCTTGCATGTCAACTACAACGTTTTCATGAGGGCATGAAACAGGGTAAGCAGGGGGGTGTGTGGAGTACTAAAAAGGTATGCTTTTGATGATCATTTCAGTGGCTTTTTAGTGGAATGTGTAAACCTTTCTGCATCATGAACTTGGAAAACAATAAAGAATTATAACAAAACATGTGATATTAATACGCAAGACTTAACCACTAATAATTGTCATTCTCCTGTGCAGGAAAGGGTGAAAACGAGGAGTTGTTGTTCCAAAGAAAAAGACAAGGACAAGGTAACTGTTGTCTCTTTGACGGGAGACCAAGTGCAAACAAGGCTAAGCAGATCAAAGCAAATCGGCCCTGAAAAGGAGGAGAAGAAACCAGCCCAGCGTAGGAGAAAAGAGATGATTAAGGATTAACAGTTTGGCGAATCCCTCAGGATCTTTGATCTCGAGGGATCGTTGTTTTATCTATCTTGTTACTTAGAGGGATCGCTGTTTTATCTATCTTGTTACTTAGACATCTCTGCCGTCACCCTTATATAAAGGGACAGCACTGTTAGCTTTAGGGGGATTATGCTTTTATGTAATTTCTGTTAAAGATCAAAACTTTGATCATTGAGTCTCGATAAGAACTGGTTCATTGTACTTTTGTTTCATGCGTTAATACAAACTTGGTGACTAGTTTATCTCTGCGTTTGGATTAACCTAAAGAGGTGTACCCTTGGAGGCTAAGGGCCTGGCCTCGGAGGACACTTGCTTCTGTATTACTACGATTTGATTTCTGCGTGATTTGCTTATCGTCGTTATTTGGTAATCTGATATGATTTATAAGTTTACATCACATGCTCTGTTAAGATTAATTCATTAATATTTTTACAAATAGAACGGTTGTATTGACTCTGCATTATATTACTGTTCCTTTCAGAGTTGATTGAATATTATTAGTCTTAACTGAATCTCATTACTATTTTGCTACAGAGCTTTGGTGTTGTACATTCATGTTACAGAATTCATCTGAAAGTTGTGTTCTTTACGATTGTTGGATTCAGAAGTAATGTTGTTCTATTTTGAAACGCAGTCATATTCCTTTTAATTAATATTGATGCTAGATCAGATTATTATTCAAGCGTGTTTGTGCGTATATGATTTCTGAGCGCTGTTCCATAACTTATCAGTAATTAGTGTTGTTCTATTAGTGTGTGTTGCTTGATCTGCCTTAAGAGTGAAAGATTGCTGTTTGATTATGATGAATGCATTTGAGTTAGTGGATTAAGTATTACTGCTCATAAGACTTAGTTGTTTAGTTGTTGTTCCATTTCAGAATTGCTGTTCCATTTCAGAATTGTTGTTCCTTTTTAGAATTGTTGTTCCATTCTAGATTTGCTGTTCGATTTCTTATTTGCTGTTCCATTTTTCTATATGTCGTTCCATTTACTAGCATTTGTTGTTTTGGTGTGAGAGACAATCTAAGGTTGTAGTGAGCCTCGGCATTTACTGTCTAGCTCCCAGACCTGTGGTCCGTGCTCTAATTTCCTTTCCATCAGTTTCCAAAGGGATGGGTTATCACTGCCGAACCCTTGACTCCTAAGTTGCCTAGTTTTCTGAGTGTGTGATTTATTCGTTTGAATTAACTTAGCTATAGACAAGCATCCGTTTACTCTTATATTTTTTAACGCTGTACTACTAGAATTACTCTGACAAATGATAGCCTTAGACTGAGACACTCTTTGAAATAACAAAACGCTCTCGGATTGACATATTAATGTGAGGTAATTAGAGGTGAAAGAGACCCTTTTTATAACTCTACAACTGATCCAGATGGGAGGCGGGGTAAGTTGATTGTCTCCATACTCAAGTATGATATAGAAATCAAACCCAGAAGGCTGATTCAAGGACAAGTATTAGCTAGAATGGTCGATGAATCAAATTTGCGGTCACTTAAAATTAATTTCTTGGCTACCTTGGCAGAAGAAGATTACTCAATTTCAACTCAAAAGGTTCTAAAAAAATTTGTTGCCACCAAGTGGTATGTTGATATTATGTTTGTATCACAACATCTACAAGCACCTCTAACAAGCTTTTGGTTGGGACAACCAGTTACTATCTGACCTATCTAGCAACTAGCTAGCCCTACTTTGTCTTTAACCTTGCCCCTATTTACTGAGGTGATTGCTTTTGGGTCGAAAAAAAGGCCCCCTAGCTTTGGAGCACTCTTAAGACAAATGAAAAAAAAAAAGATATGCCCCCTTCCCATCCCATCCCATCCCTTGTGGGGAGGGGGGGTATCTTTTTTTTCATTTGTCTTAAGAGTGCTCCAAAGCCGAGGGGCCTTGTGAAAAACAATTTCATGCATGCGACAACAGTGAAATGTTAATGAAAACTAAAACAATGGCTGTACAATATAGTATGTATCAAAATGATACCAAGCACTCACTAAAATCAAGCAGACAATGTTCATATGAAGTGAAACACAAAAAGTGCCAGAAATGCAACACAAAACATGGAAAGTGGGATTCCCCCAAAACAATTGAGCTGAATGTGCCGACATCTCCTAGATGTGATTTGGGATGTTAGAGATTCAAGGTTCATGTGAGGAATGAGCTCTGCAACATCCGGTTGATGAGTTTTGATAAAATTGAGGTTGTGACACGCATGCCACAAATCTAGGGAAAGTGACACTTGGTGGGAGGTTTCTAAAATGATCCTTGCATGTAACCTCCCACTGCCAAAAATAGCTCCCTAAAATAAGGATTCCTTTACATGTCGTCTTGGGAGAAGCATCCCATGCATGCAAGTCTATTTTTTTGGTCCTGGAGTGAACCAGCCAACTCAGCTGCACATGCAAGAGGTTGCTCAACTGTTGGGAGAAAATGTGCAGTTTTGGTTGGGAGCTAGGCTGGCTGCTCAGAATATTTGTGCAATTTCTGGGAAGAGTAGCTGACTGCTACCTAGATTTGCACAAATTTTGGGTTGAGCAGCCCAACTAGGAAGGATTGTGCAATTTTCTAGGTGAAGCTTGCTCAATAGACTTGTGCAATTTTGTGGGCCAGTAGGCTGCCAGTCAGAATTACACAATTTCTGGAGGGAAGGGTGGTTTTCCTCCATATTTGTGAAAATTCTTGAAGGCACTTCTTAGCTTGCTACTAGACCAAGTCTAGATCAATAGCTTGTGAGGGAAATGCATCAAGGTTTGATCGATAGGCTATCTTTCTGGAGGAAAATCACCAGATCTTGTGTACTTGATGAAGCAATACATGTTTCTGTGAAGGTTGGTAGGCAAGCTCCAAAACAAAGATAAGGAAAAATTTTGGAGAGTGGTTGTAGCTACTACAACACCTTATTTTGTGGAGAAGGGGAAACAATTCATATCTTGTGACTCTTGGTTGTCCCATGTTAGCTTTATTTTTACAGAGAAGGAGTGTTTGAGAAAAAGTGGAGGAGAAGAAGCTCCTAAGAGGTGGAGAGAGGAGGAGAAGCTCTAGAGCGAGGAGAAGAAACAAAGGTCAAAACAGGCCTGGTCTGAATATGCCCACGTTGTATATCTGGCCAGTTTAACATATATTTGAATTTGATTAATGAGTAACATGTTTATATGCCTTTGTGTTTGTTAACTCCTTTGTATGTATACTATTAATGAAGATCTAATTTATTGAAGTCTGCACTTGTTGAGTCGATTTATGTTAAGAATCCAAATGTGTTGAGAAGCATGTTGGCTAGAAATGATATGTATTGATGATATAGTATTATTGAGCCTTATATTATCATGGATAGCTAAGTACCTACTATTGATATGTTGTTGGTGCTCGTATGTTGCATGTGAAGCTCACATTGAAAGATAATCTAAATATTAAAGCCTTAATCGTTGTGATGGTGTTGTAAAGCCAATAGAAGGAATGTGTGGTGTGATTGAGAGCATGTAATAGCTCAATGCACATGGTATATGGGAGGGATAACATAGTATATGTGTTTGAGCACTGAGATTGGAATTTGTTATGTAATGTTTGGTTGTGGATTCCCTTGAGGTTAGTAATACCATGCTCGTGAGTTGAGAAACCATGCCTATAACTTGTAGTTGTTCTAGAATTATTTGAGTCGTTGTGGTTTTAGAGTGCCTACGTATCGAGAAAAACATAGCACCTTGTTTTGTTGAATGTTGTTGATTGGTAAGATGGAGTTAGCCTTGGAAAAGAGATGAAGAAAGGTGTATGAAGTCATTATTTGTGTCAAGAAGCAAGTTAGGTCCCTAAGTAGTTGATTGGAAACAAGGGAAAGTCATTTCACCTTTACAAAATTCGAAATACATTTGTTTAGGGGACTTCAAAATCATTTTGCAATGCCTACAGGATTTTAACTTCGCAAGAAAATTATTTCGTAGCACCTATATGTAGAAATTTCATGATTACATGTTGATGCCCATTTGGCCTACCCACTGCACCATTTCATAATTTGAATCATATATAATTGGATGAGGTGAGTAAAAAGAGTTTGGAAGGTATAAGAAACATCTCTCATGGAATTTGGAAAAGTAAATTCATACTCCTATATTGACTACATATGTTAAGGTTTCATGAAACACTGTTTGAATTTGATGTAAAGATGGAGTTGTGTGTGGAGTAACCTGGGTAGTAACCTGGGGTATTGGCATCCAGGGTAACCCGGTCTTTCACCACAGCCATATGAGGCTCCTACCTGATCTTTTCATTATTAAATACTTCCATATCTCTAGAGGTTGCTCCATGTTGCAACAACCCTTGCATGTATGAAATGTTTCGTAGAAGCATCGTGTTTAATTTTTCCTATTTTTCATGTTTTCTAATGAGTCTTTTCTTCTCTTCTTTGCAAATATTCAACTCATCTCTCAAGTTCCTAAGGGTATCTATTCCACTAGGGGATATTTCTTCTTCTTTCTCATGATGTGTTTGGTCCCTAATACTAAACCATTCTAGCTCTCATTTTTATATTTTTGCTACAAATTATGTCTTCTTATGTGTTTCCACACACACACAAAAATGTCAGAAAAATCAAGTATAAACATAGTAATTCATTACCTTGTCATGCTAACAAAACGAATTATGATTCAAAGCATATTATTTTGATGTTGTTCAGACATCTAAAACCCATGTTAGTTACATAAATAACAATACATGTAATCATTCTATCAAGGCTCGCTACCACGTCAACGATAAATCTAACAAAAAATAGCATAGATAATAATTATTCTATTGTATTCAATTTTTCACATGAGATATTTCATGTTTGGTGTAGAATGTATTCTCTAATACCACTCTATAACAGTTCCTCACACCCCCTTCTCCTATCTCAACTATGGGAGGTGTTACATTTTTTCTTTGTCTCGATATCCAAGGTATGTTATGAATATGGGGTTGAAAAATATTCTTTTTTCTCAAAGTCTTCAAATCCCAATAAAAATTCCATCATCATTTTCAAATCATCATGTACTCTCTGGTGAAATAAATTTCACCTCAATATGACTCATGTATTGAAAGTTATGCCCCTTAGAAGAAGTTTAACCAAGCATATAGAGCAACATTAAAATTGTGATACCATGTGGCATCCACGTGGTCCCTATCTAGCCCCCATCACTTTTCCATGTCAACATAAGTGTAGGGCCTATAAGGTCCTCACATCATGTTGTTTTGTGTTATTTCATCATTATATCTAACTCCCCGACATATTCGACTTATTAACATTGTGTTAGCCCTTACCAACCCAAAAGCTCAGATTTATGGATCTAATCTCTTATTCAAAGGTAATCTTGTCCAAATCATATCCATACTTGTGCTCATGTGATCACCCTCATCCAACTCCAGATCCTTGAATCCCAGATGAAAAAACACCTCGACAAGGTAATCTATACCAACACCCATGCGTTCATGCACATACGTGATTTCCCTTGTCTACATCTGAATCCTCATATGCTAGATACAACAAAACCTTCACAGGGTAATCCATCTCAATGCCTATCCAATATTTTTCATATGGTCTTGACCTCACCGAACTTTAGATCCCTAGATCATTGGACGTGATTTGTGCTTGGAAAGAGATATCCAACCTAGATGAGGTCCAAATTTCATACGAAGTAACCATTCCATTCCAACCCAGAACCCTAGATAATTGGATATGAAATAAATATGACAAGAGATTTGATTTGCATACAAAGGAACTGATCCTATCTAGTCTTAGACCTTAGTTCTGGATTTCTATAGAAGAGTTAAGAGAAGGGAAAAGAGAAATATGGTGAAATTCCTTAAGGCAAGGGAAAATACCGAGACACCAAATTTTGTAAATATGAAGGCCAAGATATGAACTTGAATGTCAATAATACTTTTCCCTATCCAAAATAAGATAAATTGGCACTGAAAAAGCCCAAACTATTACATATCCAAAGTAAAAGAAAAAAAGTGACTCCAAAGGCCAATTCACGAAGATTTAAAAATCCAACTCTATTGTACCTTGTCTATTAGTTAGCTTCTTAAATTTGAGAGGAATCCTTCATTCATCCTCTAGGATACATAAAGGTTTATGTGACCATTCAAAGGGGCTATGTACCATGCTTTAAACACTAAATTTAAATATATTAAATTTGTTGTAGTTCTCATTTACAACAACACTGTGAGAGTGCACAAACCCACAAATTAAACACATCATTCCTAAATTTCAATAATCATTAGCACTATCTAAATATTTATTTAATTCATAGAATATAAAATAAATCACAACATGTACAAAAGCCTACAATCATGATTATGGAAATGAATTACCCAATTCAATCATTTAAATTTTAATATAACTGAAAATTGATGGGATAACTATAGTTAGTCCTCGGTGAAGTTCATAAAATCAATCATAAACATATAAGCTATCTTGAAATTCATGAATATTAAGGTAACCACACAATTCAAGCATTATTTACCATCATACATATAAAAGATAGCTTTTCAACCATAGATATGCAGTGCTTTGAGGCATATTTTTATGAGTAATACAAAACCATGACATCAACCAATAACATAATAAATATTGTCATAATATATAATCCAAATATGCATAAACAATTATACTTCTCAGTATATTAGAATAGCTAAAAATTGAATGAGGGATTTCCACTCTCCATCCAGCCATATGCCCGATATATTACAATGTCTCTTGCAGTTGACCACCCCTGAGTTGGATCTAGAGTTTGAGGGGATGGTTGAACAATGGAATCCATACCAAAGGTTTGGTCTAATACTTAGGAGATGGAGACCATTATTTAGGTGGTATGAAAACACATCCCATAGGGAATATTTCCCAAAAGTTTTCAAGGATGTATCTCAAGGTCAAGTGTCCAAGGTATTATGATGTAACTATGATTTTACAGGCTCTATAAGCAACTTGGATACCATCTCATCTACTTCTAACAATGCTCCACAATTCCATGTGTCAAAGGAAATTTTTTGACATCTGGTCAACAAGCCTAAAAAGCAGATCAATCAATATCCATGAACACTTTGTCATAATCCCTTCACGAAGCCCTAAGCATGACCTCTCTAAAAAGTCAATGTTTTTGGGAAAAATTGCTTAAAAACATTGCTTTTAACCCCAGTGAACCTTGCCTCCTTAGTCACCTGTGTTGAGCACATGTTGTATGCTTATTGACCAAAACTAACCAACTCTTGTTGCTCCCTTCTATAGGTGTGCTGATTCTAGAAATTTAGGAAAAACGAAAAACAAATTTGAAGCTTCCTCTTCCAAAAGCTTCCGAGGTAGTTTTAACCATTTACCATGCATAGAGAGCTAGAATCCTATCTTTGAGAACTTATATCGTATGCATTGAGCTCATATTCCCCTCTTAAGTGTATCTCAAGCCTAGATTGGTGATTGGATAAGAATTCCTAAATTAACACACTCCTATAAATTAACTGCCTCCCATATGGTCTGGGCTGGCTTTTGGATATTGATAACACCCTTATGTTTCTTCTTTGAACCTAAAGGGGTCACTGGTTGATGTTGGGGTGTTCTCTGTGATAAGGAAGGACAATTCAACTTGGGGAGGCATTTACAAAGTCAACTACTATTTATGGTTGTAAACTCTCTCGTACATTTTTTAATACAAAGAGTATATTATTTTACTATATTTGTTGTGTTATGTTTGCATTGATATATTTCAATGCCATGTTGATTCATTGAATATAAATTTTAGATTATGCTATGTGGATGTTGTCGATCCTTCACTTGTTTTATTCATGTGTGCAAGTTCTACTTATTGCACCCAGAGCTAGAATTGGAGTTTACAAGCGAGGAGATTCTTTCCCATACTCTAATTTATAGAAGGAAAACTTAATACCTTGTGTCTTCTATTGTTCTATATTAGACCACTAGATCTAGGGAATTCACCTTTGTCTGCAACCATGAAAATTCCACATAATAAATTAGCGACCATACTAGGGATCAAACCTAGAATATATGGTTTCGCTTCATACCGAGAGTGAACTTAATACCACTTAGGTACTTCTTGTTTCTTCAGACCCCAATGGAGTAAGGGGTAATCCTCCTGTTCCCAAGACATAGAGGGGAATTCCTCTCGTTCCAAAATCATAGGGGACCAGTTCTCCTATTCCCATAGCACAAGGGGGCATTTCTTACGTTCCCATGGAATCCCCTCGAAGTAGTATGGTCACTTCCTTTGATTGGATTCGACTAGTAGGATATTGTCTTCCTCATTACATTCCCTTACAAATCATAGTACATGCTTATAATATAGCCATGCCTAGCACAATCATAGATGAAGTTTCATCTGTTAGCATTTTGTCCTCAACTACTTGGCAAGATTTAGGTTCTCCATAGCTTGTGCTCCTAACCCAATTTTTTTTGGATTTTAATAGAGGAACTAGTCAATCGTCAAGGATACCACCTCAATTTCTTATTAATTTGGGAGTAAATATTGTCTATATAAATGTGATGGTAGTCCAAGGCCCTTTTTATTTTAATTTACTCCTTGGGCATGACTATGTTTATGACATGGGATCTCTTGTCTCTTCACTCTTTTGTGTGATGTGTTTCCCGCATGAAGGAAGAATTGTGACCATTGACCAACTTTCATTTGCTGTTCCTAATTTTCCTCCCAATAAATAAACTCCCATAAATGGTCCTTATATTCAAGTGGTATATCCCCCACCATATATTAATTATGTGGCAACCTATTCCATGCCCGCATATACTAATGATCAAGTAGGTGATGTATTGCATCATGTACTGGGAGCACTAGCACCCAATCTTTCCTTTAGATCCTTTGATATGTATCCATTATAGATCATTGTTATCCCATTTGATGAGAGCCTCTTAGAAGCCATGGTCTATGCGGAGCCATGATTAATATAACCAGAGATCTTGGAGCAAAGTTCCTTTTCTTGTGTCAAGTTCATTAAAAAATGAAACAAGGTTCTTGGAGAAAAGTTCCTTTTATTGTGTCAATATAGTTACAAAATGAAACAAGGTCCCATGAGTAGAGTTATTTTACTATGTCAAGCTTGTTAAAAAGTGAAATAGATCCCCTTCTAATTCGAGTCTCTCACTTGATCTCATAAATGAACCTTCATTCCATCTGTCTATCAGTAACCAATAATTTGCTTAGGTGAATGAAATGAAGCTTGGGGGGAATGTACCTAGAATTAAGCCATTATGTTGGGGGCATGAAAAATTATTTCGAGCATAGATTTCCTCTATTTCAAGCTTGTGTAAAAATGAAACCAATTTAAAGCATAGTTTCCCATGTTTCAAGCTTGTGTAAAAATGAAAGCAATCACTTTCAAGCATATTTTCCCATGTTTTAAGCTTGTGTAAAAATGAAACCATTCTCATCCTATCCTTTGTGATTGTTATTTTTATCAGCCTATTTATGCCAGATGATCCTTGGTTTTCTCATTCCATCATCACCATCTGCTTGGCTGATCATACACTTTCACTTAGTTGTTTTACCATTTCCTAAGGAATCGTTGCAAAGAGTGGTCTTATTAACTAGCCTCTTGAACTTTTCATGTTTTGAGCAGTTCCATAATGACAAAAACTAGTTTCTACCCTTTATACCGCTCGTTCCTCTAGGAGGAGTTCTCTTTTAGCTCTTTTTAGACTCCCAAAACATGAAAATATTTTGAGCACTTATCTTTTCGAACTCGTTACAATAAATGAAAATATGTTTACTCAATATAAGTTTAAACTTTTTCTTAACTTGGATAGACTATTTATGAAAAAGGAATACCTTAGTCGAACATGGATAAGATTTTCTCCTGAGTATCATTTTCTGTCTTTTCAAACTCAAGAGACAATTTTACGAAAATAAACCTTTTTAGTTTTATTTTTAGCCTCTTTTTAAAACTCTCTAAACATGAAAAAGAATTCCAGTTACACATTCACTAGACTCATAAAAGCATCAAAAAACGTTGGACTTGTCAAACATGACATGACCAAAACACTGCTTCTCAATTTTTTAAAAAATACTCAGAGGGATTCATCTGAAGGATGAACTTACAAATCAAGCATATGTTATCTTCCTCAAGCTTGTAAAAAATAAATAGGTACTGATGAGAAATGGTTGGGAAAATTGGGAAAATAGGATACTTCACCTATTTATGGTAGTTATTCACTCTTGAAGATGACACTCTTCCACTTCATCTCTATGACTCTTGGATTGGTAAATCTGCTTGTCTCTTTGGTTCATCACACCATATTAAAATCCTATGTATTTGGTTTTGAGTCAATGTTACCAAATCCAGAAAATGTGAATGATATGTTCAAGAGAAGTCCTTCAGTTGAAATCTTCTATAATAATCTTAAGCCTTCATCATGTTTGGGATTCATGGACTAACTCCAAATCAGCATCATTTTATCTCAAATCTTGATACCTATTCCGTGTCATTGATGGAGGATACACTAAGGTACTCCTACGACAGGTCACTTCCTGTAGACATCAACTTATTATCTAGGAGGTTGAATTAGAAAATTACTTCAGTACCTTGGGGCTTGCATACTGTTGGCATTATGGTTCAAGTGTTGTCCTTGATGGCAACTCACTCAGTGGATGGTACAGGTGCTCAAAGGTTAGTACAGGTGATGGCAACTTAATCAGAAGACAGATCTCAGTACAACATGGCAAGAAAGCTCATACACGCTCTTTCGTTAAGCCCAAGTCGCGTGTACACGCAAGTTAGATTCAGAAAAAGCGCGTGTATGTGGAAAGGTTCCTTTGGTTCATGGTGGTTAGACCTTGGAAGTTGTGCCTATGATTTCGGACCATTATGTCTCGACGGGCGTGTCGATCCCTAGTTTTAAAGTTGATGGTATTGTGTTACTATGGTTTTGGCTCTTGGTATTGAGAAAGGCCTAAGGCTATATAAGGAGAAGAAGATCATTAGGCAAAGATCATCTTTCGACAAGGCATGAATATCTAAGAGAGAAAGAGATCTGATATGCAGGTTCTGAGTTGGTTGATCTGAGCTAAGGAGAGATCTCATCGGTTGATGGAGAACTAGATCTAAGGAGAGATCGGGATCAAATGATCTGTACGCAGGTTGGCTTCGGTAAAAGCGCGTGTATACGCGGTTTCTGCTCATTAAAGTAGCGTATATCTTTTGAAGCTTGATTTGAGTTTACAGTGGGGTCTGACTGTTATTACAGAGTTCTGTAGTCTGCTCTGTGTTCTGGTAACTGGTGATTTACAGGGTTCAGTGGTTCAGTGATTCAAAGTTGGGTTGTTTTATGCTTCAATGATCTGTTGTGAAAATTGAATGAATTGTGGTCTTCAGATTGTAATGTTGTGCTTCAGGAATATCCAAGTCTGAAAATGTATGAAAAGTGATACCTGGAAGAAGGAAGATTGTAGGTCAGCACCTACGTACTAGTATCTTGGCTAGTACAAAAGAAAAAGGGGGTTGGAGCTCCCTTCCAAGGAAGTTTGGAGAACGAGAGAAGGTTGAAGCCTTCTGCAGGTTGTAGCCTGCGTACTGGTATAAGGCTGCACCAGTACAAAAGATTGTAAACTGAAGTTTCATATTAAGAAAGATAGAGACAACTTGCAGCAGGTGGTTTTCACCCACATTGGGTTTCCACCTTATATCTTGGTGTTCATGTGTGTGGCTTTTTATCTGTTCTGTTATACTGCACATGTTTACTGTTAATATGATGAATAATGTCCTGATGCACTTAATTGAAGAATAAGCCAACTAAATTGTGAGTTTTCTGCTTATACGCTGTTTTACTTCGTCACAGTAGCGTGTACACGCTGGTTCACTTAACTGAAGTAGCGTATATGTTTTTGGGCATTTGAAAAGTTTGATTAATCTGATAATACTGATTCACCCCCCCTCTCAGTATTATTTCCAACACATACATCAATGGAAAGTGTCCTTGCTCTTGGAAATAGGGCTGCATCATTGGCCTTTGACTAGAAGATTTAGTGTGGTGTTTGAATTTAACTTATTCATTCACACCATATAGATTATACTATGGTAGCTTGAGAGCCATTAACATCATTGATGGTTTCTCTCACTTCTATTAATGACTTACATCATTGGCCGGTAATCAGATGGCTTCTACCATATTTAACTCCAGCTCATTTATTCTCATGGTTAGACTTGTACATTGAATGATCGGGTGAACAAGATAGAAGACCCCAGAACAAGTTCCATCCATCCAGGCTATGATTTCAGGATTCATACAATATCATAAAAGTATGATGGATATGATCATACAAAATATTATCCAAGCATGGGTCCACACTTTTTCATCAGTGGATGAGACTTCTTGATCATTATACATGTAATATTGGCTTATATGTTGATTATGGGTATGCCTCCCTCAACAATGATATCATGATGAAAATGTATGGTAATAGATGATGATCTCGACCATTTTTCCTTGATCCAAACTTGTCACAAGGTATAACACTTCAATCATTAGCCACTAATTTTCACTTTGTACTTTAGGGGGCAATCTGTTATAGGACATTTTGTTACAACTATTCAATAGGCTTGAAAACCACATCAATCAACATCCATGAAGACCTTGTCATCATCCCTTCACAAAGCCCTAAGCATGACCTCTCCAAAAAGTATGAGTTTCTAGGACAAATTGTTCAAAATAATTGTTTTTAGACCCAGTGCACCTTTTCTCTTTAGTCACCTACGTTCAGTGCATGTTCCATGCTTGTCCACCAACAATGAGTAACACTTGTTTCTCCCTTTTGTAGGTGTGTTGATTCTAGAAATTCAGGAAAAAAATAAAACCCTAAAGCTTCCTCTTCCAGAAGCTTCCAAGGTAGTTTTAACCATTTACCATCGATAGGATTGAATCTTATATTGGGGACCTTATCTCTTATCCCTTGAGCTCACATTCCCCTCTTAAGTTGATGTCAAGCCTGGATTGGTAATTGGATAAGAGTCTCTAAGCTATCACACTCCTCCTATAAACTTACTACCTTTCAAAAGGTCTGGGTTGGGTTTTCGAGATTGATAACACCCTTATGTTGTTGCTTTGAACCTAATGAAGTCACCATATTCATGCATTAGGGTTGATGTTGAGGTTTTGTCTGTGACAAGGAAGAACAAGTCAACTTGGGGAGACATTTACAAATTCACCTACTATTTATGGTTGTAAATTGTCTCCTAATTTTTTCAATATAAAGAGTATCCTGTTTTCCTATATTTGTTTTCTTATGTTTGCACTCATGTATTTCAATGCCATGTTGATTCATTAAATATATATTTTAGATTATGTTGCATGGATTTTATGGATTCATTTTTTGTTTTAATCATGTCTGCAGGTTATAATTATAGCACTTAGGGCTACAATTAGAGCTTACAAGCGAGGATGAAAGAACGACTTACTTCTGATTCCATGTAGGCTTCTTTCCAATACTCTAATTTCTCTAAGAAAAACTTAATGTTTTTTGTCTTTTGTTGCTCTAGATCAAACCACTAGATATAGGGAATTCACCTTTGTCCACAATTATGAAAATTTCACATAACACCATGTTCTCCATAATCTCCAATGAGTTTATTCCACACCCTAGAGGGAGGGAAAGAGCCAACTAGCCAAGAAGGAATGAAGAACCTAAGACAGATATTTTCTCAACTTTGAACTAACCATCTAGAATCAAACAATGATCACTAGTTAGATAAATTAAACCAAATGTAAATATGAAATGACGAGTAAGCTTGCACTAGATTTATCTATTGTGCATATATGTATCATTATTCGAGTTCTCCTGCATTCTATACGGGTGTAGACTTGTCCCATCCAATATTCTCCTAAAGGTTCATTCCACTTGGGCCTTGGCTATCATCACAATCTTCATGGGGAAAGGGGAATGGGCACTGCCTGTACCCCCACCAACCCAATCCAACCTCTTAATGATTATTAGGAAACTCTGTTATTTCCTAATCACATCACAATAAAGTCTACCACGAAATGGATTTTCCAGTTTTCAAGTGACCTCCAACATTAAATTCAACTAGTTACGACTTTTTCAAAACATGGAAGCAAGCAGATAGAATCCTTCAAACTAAGGATTTGTACGTTGTCCTTCCTTGTGTTATTTTGATTAATTTTAGATAATAAATTTTAAATTCTTATATGACATATCAACCAATTTTGGTTCCCCCACACGGGTATATTAGTGACATTTTCTCATTCAGAAAGTAAGGGGGAAACAAGAGATCCTATATATATATATATATATATATATATATATATATATATATATATATATATATATATATATATATATATATATATATAGGAAGCTCTACGACATAAGAAACCAAATATTGGCACATAGAGGACCACTATTGGCATATCAATATGGTAGTGGGGAAATTATGCAGGATAGGGATGAAGTCAAAGAGGAAATTTTGCACTAGCTTGGTGAAGTCCAACTCCAACTCAAGGAGATCAATTCCATGTTGTAATTTCCAAAATATCAACCATATACAAACAATGTTGCTAATATTGAGAACAAGAACCATTATATTTCTCCTAATGTAGATTTTTATATTATATACTAGTTTTTTTTATGATTATGCTTATAGTAATTTTGCTTTCTTCTCTTAGACATTTCATTTTGTTATCATATGGCATGACAGACATTTTTATGTGATTATTAGGTCACTTAAAAATTCTCTTGTATTAAATTTATCACCAATAATCTACAGAGATGACTTCTACTTTTCTTATTGGTTTGATTTCCTTAGTGGTAAACCGAGAACTTACTATACTCCATATAGTTATATTTATATCTAATTAATAAAATTGCATTGATAAATTACAGAAAAACATGTGATTAATTTAAGAAAAATAATACTTATACATGAAGAAATTTCAAGCAACCAACTCACAAAAATACAAGAAAATATAAATCAACGACTTCAACCAGCTCACAAAATAGAAGAAAAGATAGATCAATGACTTTAAAAGCAGCCTCTTCAAGGGGGAACCTCCTTTACATTACACAAAGAAAAAATTCATGGATGATACTGACAAGACCTCCTTTCTATATATAGGAGTCTAAGGGGTCACAATATAATCAAAGCTAACATAACAATAATAATGTAAGGGCACAACAATAACAATAGGCGGCTTCTATGGGACACAATAATAACAATTTGGGGACTACATGGGCACAAAAATATAATAAGGGGGTTGCACTAATAACAATAAGGGGATACACTAGTAGTATAGGGACATAACATGTCTCTCTCCTTCAAAAGGTATTGTCCTCAACGCTTGAGTAGTTTTGGATGCTTCTATATAAAATTATCATCCTCCCATGTGGAATCTTCAGTAGTTAAGTTCCTCCACTTGATGAGATACTCTGAAATTGATCAATTTCATAGCTATTAGATTCTTATTTCCATGACTGCTTCAGGTTCCAAGATGATTTTTCCTTCTTCATTAAGTTCCGACAATATTATTTGAACTAGGAGCTTGTCACCTATAACCTTTTTTAGACATGAAACATGGAAAACTCGGTGCACTCCAAAAGATGCAGGAAGCTCCAATTTGTATGCCATAGTACCAATATTTTGCAACACCTTGTAAGGACCATAGTACTTTGGTGATAATTTTTTATCCTTCTTAGCTTGCTTGAGGGAAATTTGTTTGTATGGTTGTAACCGGAAAAATGTCCAGTCGCCTGCATCAAAAATTCTCTCACTGCGATGTTGATCTGCTTGTTGTTTCATTTGGTTCACCACCAAGGTGACGCTATCCTTTCAGAGTTGGATAACTTTTTGTTGATACTTGATGTGATCATCCATTGCTTGAACCGTCGAATTTTCTCTTAAAGATAATGTGATGGATGGTGTAAGATATCCATAAAGTACCATAAATGAGGTCATTTTTGTTGAAGCGTTATACCACCATTCAACCAGAGGTAACCACTTCACCCATTATGTTTGTTTATCAGATACAAAACAATGAATATATCCTTCCAAACATTTTTTCACTATCTTCATTTGTCCATCTATCTTGAGAGTTTGAGGAGTGGTAATTCCTACCAATGCACTACAAGATATGGTCAGATTCATTTCTTCTTTCTCTAGGGTTTGTTCCTAGTGTATATCCTCTTCTTTTGATGTTTCTTCATCCTTTTCTTCCTCCTATTCACAATCTATGTAAAATCATTTCTTCTCAACACACTTATGACCTTTAGTGCATTTGCTGTCACAACTTTAACTAAGTCCTTTTTATCCTTTTTCTTCCAATTGTTGTGGTGTCAATATTGTAGGTTTTGGAAGGAAAGGAGCAACAACACTTCCATATTTATAGTTGTGAGTGATAGGATTCCTTGTTTCCATAATTTTTCTTTCAATTTTTTTTGCCAACTTGAATGCCTTATCCGATGAATCAAATTCCCAAAGATGAACGTCATGTTGAATGTTATCCTTTAAAATCCCTATGAAGACATAAATCCTATGCTTCTATGACATATAATTTACCCTTATATTCAATTTTTGGAAGTCCTCAATGTTCTCTTCCATTGAACCCTTTTGTTTGAGATTTATCAATTGGCTAAAGAAGGTGTTGTTCTTTGTATCCTCATAATGTGCTATCATTTCCTCCATGAAAATTGACCATGTCACAGGTGGTTTACAAGAAGAAATCCCTCTATACCATACAAACTGATTCGATTCTAAATATAAAGATGCAACATGTACTTGTTGTAACAGTTGCACATCACGTATATCAAAATATTACTCCATCAGTAGTATCCAACTTACCGGATCCTTTCCATCAAACTTCCTCGTGTCTCATTTTCTTTCTTTTAGGAGCTTGATCTTGAAATTCTTGTAACTCTGTAATTTCAAATCTCCAAGTTCTAAATTTTTTTCCTATAGTAGCCCTCCGAGTCCTATTTCTAACCCCACAGTTCTGATCAATATTGGATTCATCAAAGAAGAGTTATCCCCAATCTCCCACGATGGCTTGGTTATAGACTGGTTCAATACAACAAACTTGTACAAAGTGTCGAGTGTCACTGTTTCAACCTCCAGCCCTAAAAACGATACCCAACAAACTATAGTCCATTCTCTTTCTATCTATTAATATTAAATTCGAATCTGATGCTTAGAGAGAAAGTTATGCTGATTTTTGCAAGGCCACCTATTTAAGATTGAATTTTGGAGCCTGTAATAACCCTAACTTCCTTGGATCATATCTCCGAAAATATAGTGATACAAGATCTAAACATAGGTCACAAGGTTCATGATGATATCAGCTCAAATTAATTTTAATTTCAGCTTTTGAAGCTTTGTAGAAAAAAATGTTATAGTGAAAATTCCACAATGTCCTATTTGAAGTAGCAAAACCCTAAAATCCAAAGCTTTGGTACCAAATGTTATGCAACTAGCTCACAAAATAGAAGAAAAGATAGATCAATGACTTCAAAATTAGCCTCTTCGACGGGGAATTCTCCTTTACATTACACAAATGAACAATTCTTGGAAGATACAAATGACAAGACCTCCCTTCTATATATATAGGAGTATAAGGGGTCACAATATAATCAGATCTGACATAACAATAATAATGTAAGGGCACAACAATAACAATAGTGGGCTTCGGTTAATTATCTTAGGTATAGAAGTCGTTGTTGTAGGAGGAACGAGACGACTTTGCAACTAGGGTTCCGGTAATTTTCTGAAATGGCGCAGTCAGGCACGGCTCTGCATCCTTCGAGGGTCTAACCTCCTAGGCTTGACAGAGTGTTACAGGCTTTACTATAGCGCACATGGATCCCCCCCAGGGGAGGGCCTCAAAGCCCTCCCCTATGTCCAATACAGCGCCACCAGGGCATACGGGATCCCTCATCTTTGGATCAATCCATGAAGAAACGAGCAATAATGAGTTATCGCAACAGAATAAGTCCAAAGACTCAGCCAGTCAGTCAGACAAGAAAGATGCAGTACCAGAAGGGAAAGATAAGCCAGAGGAAAAGACCAAAGTCACATCGAAAACCTGCAAACCAATAGCAGCTGAAAGACCCAAGATAGAACTGCCCAGTCAGAAGATCAACGAGCGAATACAGTATATGATGGATCATGCACTCATCGGAAAATTTATAGGACTTTGGCCAACAGAAAAAGCCCTGTATGGCTGGATCGCGGCTAAGTGGAAACCCAAAGGCCATATCACATTGCAGCTAGGACCGAAGGGGTTTTTTACTGTAATCTTCTTATGCTTAGAAGACAAGTTCAGAATCATGGATGAGGGACCATATTTCTTTAACTCAGCAGGATTGTATCTGAGGGATTGGGTAGCCAGATTTAACCCGGACAAGGAAGACCTCACCTGGGCTCCAGTATGGATCAGAATGTACTCACTTCCAGAGGAATACTAGGATGAAGGGCTACTCAAGGATATTGGAAATGGGCTGGGGGAATACATAAAAGCGGCGGAAGAGACGAAGCTTCGAAGATACACATCATATGCCCGCATCTGTGTCTTCATGCGCCTGGACAAAGCTCTGCCTGACTCGGTAAGTCTCTCTCATGACGATTATGAATGGATCCAACCTTTGGATTATGAACATGTACCTTTTCGTTGCCGCAAATGTCATGCTCACGGGCACCTCTTTAGGGACTGTCCGCTAAATGCCAAAGCCAATGTATCTGACCCCTCTGATCTGTCGGCCCAAGATGGCTTTACCAAAGTTCCTAGCCACAAACGAGCGCACAAAAAACCTGCCTCTGGGAAAAAACCCCAGCAAGACACTGCTTCTATCCCCTCCACGAGTAACAGTTTTGAAATTCTGGCTCAAGCCTCAGAAGAGCAACCCTTGAACTCAAAGCTTAGCTCCGTACCCATCTCTGCCTCTGTACTCCCTCCCCCCTCTAGCTCCACCCCTGCTTCTCTCTTCCCAAAGGATAAAAATGCTACCCCCAAGGAAAATCAAAAAGATCTTGATGGAAAAGTTAATGAAATGGAAGTAGATGGCACTCCAAACCAACCCCTGAGCTTAGAAGCAGCTACTGTAGAAAATAGTCAGTCGCAGCAGATGGATGAAGATCCAGAAAATTTCGATATGGAAGGACTGGACATTCATGAGCTTGAGCTAGCATGTAAAAAGAAGGACTATGACAAAATCCCAGAGCTGCAACTCAACAAACTGGAAGTAGTCCTCTCGAAGGCTTATCAGCAGAAACAGCTAGGCATCCAACCAAGCAGTTACTGGGATGGAAGCCTGTTATGAAACCAGCTCAAGAAAAGATAGAAAAGATAGATCAACGCCTTAGAATTCAGCCTCTTCGAGGGGGCAACCTCCTTTACATTACATAAATGAACAATTCTTGGATGATACAAATGACAAAACCTCCTTTCTATATATAGGAGTCTAAGGAGTCACAATATAATCCAGCCGACCTAACAATAATAATATAAAGCCACAAAAATAAAAATAGAGGGATTCTATGGGGCACAGAAATAACAATATGGGGGTAATAGGGGCACAACAATATAAATAAGGGGTATAACTACAATAGTAATGGGGTAATCACTAGTATTATAGGGACCCAACATGCCCCTCTCCTTCAAAAAAGTGTTGTCCTCAACGCTTGAGTAGTTCTGGATACTTCTGCATAAAATTCTCATCCTCCCATGTGGAATCTTCAGCGGATAAGTTCTTCCACTTGATAAGATACTCTGAAATTGATCGATTTCGTAGCTGTCGAGTTCTTGTTTCTGTGACTGCTTCCGGTTCCAATATAATTTTTCCTTCCTCGTCAAGTTTGGCAATATTGTTTGAATTGGGAGCTTGTCACCTATAACCTTCTTTAAACATGAAACATGGAAAACTGGGTGCAATCGAGAAGCTGCAGGAAGCTCCAATTTGTATGCCATAGTACCAATCTTTTGCAACACCTTGTACGGACCATAATACTTTGGTGATAATTTATTATCCTTCTTAGCTTGCTTTAGGGACATTTGCTTATATGGTTGTAGCCGTAGGAATACCCAATCACCTACATCAAAACTTCTTTCACTGCGATGTTGATCTGCCTGTTGTTTCATTCTATTTTGTGCCAACACGAGGTTATCCTTTAAGAGTTGGAGGACTTGTTGTTGATGTTCGATGTGATGTTCCACTGCCTGAACCTTAGAATTTTCTCTTAAATATGATGTGATGGATGGTGGTTGATACCCATAAAGTGCCATAAATGGGGTCATTTTTGTTGCTGTATGGAAGGAAGTGTTATACCACCATTCAGCCAGAGGCAACCATTTGACCCATTGTGTCTGTTTATCAGATACAAAGCAACGAAGATATCCTTCCAAACATTTGTTTACTATCTCAGTTTGCCCATCAGATTGAGGATGATAAGATGAGCTATGAGCTAACTGAGTACCAAGACAAGAAAATAATTCTGTCCAAAAATTTCCAGTGAAAATGGGATCTCTGTCACTTACAATAATCTTTGGGTTTCCATGTAGCTTTTGAACTGTTTCCATAAATGCAGTAGAAACTGTACTGGCTTTAAATGGATGTGATAATGCACAAAAGTGTGCATACTTGGTAAGTCTGTCAACTACCACCATGATGACACTCTTTCCCTCAGACTTGGGTAAACCTGTGATAAAATCCATTGAAACCTCCTCCCAACGTTGGCTTGGAATGGATAAAGGTTGTAATAGACCCGGTGTCTTAATTGTTTCAACTTTATTTTGCTGGCAAACCAAACATTCCGCCACAAACTTTTGAATATCTGATTTAAGGCCATCCCAAAAAAATTCCTTCTTAACCCTGTGGTAAGTTTTTAAAAATCCTGAGTGCCCTCCTAAGGGAGAAGTGTGCAATTCCATAAGAATCTTTTGTTTTAGCTGGGAATTCTTACAGAGGTATAAGCGATCTTTGTACCATAACGAATCATTTTGCCAGCTAAATGTATCAGAAGTACTGGAATCTTGTTGTAGCTTTCGAATAAGTGCCCACACTTCTTCGTCATTCTTCCATTCCTCCCTTGCTTCGTTTATCCAATCTGGTTGGATAATAGAAATGGCACACAACAATGCTTCCACATCCTCATCCTTTCTTGAGAGTGCATCTGCCACCACATTTTGCTTCCCTTTTTTGTAGATGATTTCAAAGTCATAACCCAACATCTTTGTGACCCACTTTTGTTGCTCTTCAGAGGATAATCTTTGTTCTAAAAAGTATTTAAGGCTATCATGATCCGTTTTTACCTTGAAGTGTCTTCCCATTAGGTAGGGTCGCCATTTCTTAAGTGCATGGAGTATTGCCAACATTTCCTTCTCATAAATAGCTTTGCTTAAAAACTTTCCCTTGATTGGACGACTTTCAAAAGCAATGGGTCTTTCATCTTGCATTAGAACAGCACCAATTCCATTTCCTGAAGCATCACATTCCACAATAAAGGTTTTTGTGAAGTCCGGTGTAGCTAAGACCGGTGCTTGGCACATTGCCTCTTTAAGATGTTCAAAGGCCTTTGTTGCTTCCGAAGTCCATGAAAATGAATCTTTCTTCAATAATGTTGTTAGAGGTGCTGCTATTCTCCCATAATTCTTAACAAACTTGCGATAATACCCTGTCAACCCAAGAAATCCTCGCAGATGCTTTATGGATGTGGGGATTTTCCATTCCTTAATGGCTTTAATTTTGCTAGGGTCTACCTTAACTCCTTCATGAGATACAATATGACCCAAATATTCCACCTCCTGGACTCCAAAGAAACATTTGGATCTTTTTGCATATAATTGTTTCTCCTCCAATAGTTGTAGCACCCTGTCAACATGTTCAACATGATCCTTCCAAGACTTGCTGTAGATTAGTATATCATCAAAAAATACTAACACAAATTTTCTAAGGAATGGTTTGAAAATTGAATTCATCAAACCTTGAAATGTTGAAGGTGCATTGGTAAGGCCAAAAGGCATGACCAAAAATTCATAATGACCCTCATGAGTTCTAAATGCTGTTTTTGGAATGTCTTCAATCTTCATTCTGATTTGATGATATCTCGAACGAAGATCCAACTTGGTGAAGTAAATTGATCCATGCAATTCATCCAGTAATTCATCAATAACAGGAATGGGGAACTTATCTTTAATAGTGAGCTTGTTGAGCTCCCTATAATCTGGACACATGCGCCATGATCCATCCTTCTTGTGCACCAATACTACTGGAGCTGAGAAAGAACTTTGACTCGGTTGAATTATACCAGCCTCTAGCATTTCTGCAACCATACGTTCAATTTCACTTTTTTGGACATAGGGATATCTGTACGGCCTGATGTTTGGAGGAACACTTCCTGGAATCAGATGAATAGCATGATCATGATCACGCATAGGTGGGAGACCTTTGGGAGTCTCAAATACCTTGGAATGATTGTCCAAGACTTTTTGGAGATCTGGAGAAATAGATGATTCCAATGTGGAAACATCTAGCGAACATAATTGTGCAATTACACCTCTTTGCTCCTTTTTTAGAAGCTTTGTCATACCATTAGAGCTGATTATCTTTCCTGGTTTCCCTGCAATACCCCTTAATTCAACTTCCTTTCCTTCCGAAGAAAATTTGATGAAAAGTTCTTGAAAATTAAAAGCTATTGTACCCAAGGATTGTAGCCATTGGACTCCTAGTACAACATCAGCACCTCCCATTGGAATGGAAAGCATTGGGCTAGTCAATACATATTCTCCCATGGATAGCTTGATATTATGGCACTTTCCAGAGAAATTTATTGTTCCTCCATTTGCAATCATCACTTGACACTCTGGTGCTGGATATAGGAAGCAATTCAATTCTTTTGCTACCCTACAATGAATAAAATTGTGGGTGCTTCCTGAATCAATCAACACTATTACCTTTTTCTTCTTGATTTGTCCTTCTATCTTGATGGTTTGAGGAGTGGTAATTCCCGCCAATGCATTACAAGATATGGTCGGATTTATTTGTTCTTCATCTAGGCTTTGTTCCTGGAATATATCCTCTTCTTTTGACCTTTCTTGCTCCTTTTCTTCTTCCTCTTCACAATCTATGTAGAATAATTTCTTCTCAGCACACTTATGACCTTTTGTGTATTTGCTATCACAATTGTAACAAAGCCCTTTTGCTCTTTTTTCTTCCAATTGTTGTGGTGTCAACCTTGTAGGTTGTGGAAGACTATGGGCAACAACACTTCCATCTTTATAGTTGTGAATGGTATGCTTCCTAGTTGCCATAATTTTGCTTTCCATTTTTCTTGCTAACCTGAATGCCTTCTCTAATGAATCAGGTTCCCAAAGGCGCACATCATGTTGGATATTATCCTTTAAAGACCCTATGAACACATCAATCCTATGCTCCTCTGGAATATCTTTTACCCTTATGTTCAATTTTTGGAACTCCTCAATGTGCTCCATTATTGAACCCTTTTGTTTGAGACTTATCAATTGGCTAAAAAAAGTGTTGCTTTTTGTATCCTCATAATGTGCTATCAATTCTTCCGTAAAAATTGCCCAAGTGATAAATTTTTTACGAGAACAAAGCCATTGATACCATACAAACTGATTTGGTTCCAAATATAAAGTTGCCATACGTACCTTTTGTGTGTTTTGCACATTATTGAGATCGAAGAATTGCTCCATCTGTAATATCCATGTGGCGGGATCCTTGCCATCAAACTTCCTCATATCGATTTTTGGAACATGGTGAGTCTTTGATCCAACATTAGAGTCTATGGAATCATGATTAACATTTCTTTTGTTCTCATCATGAGTTTCCTTTACTACCTTTTCACCATTAGTGACCCTTTCTTGTAGCAAGTTCTTCAATTCTTCCATGTCTGTCTTCAAATCTATCTTCAAATTTACCATCGAATCCTCCATCTTAGCTTCCATGCCCTTTATCTTAGATTCCACACCATTTATCTTAGATTCCATGCCACTTATCTTAGCTTCTGTTAGCTTTTGTGAGCGTGACATTTGTTGCACTTGTTCTTGTAATTTTGATATATCATGTAGCATTTCTTCCTCTTCTTCATGAGTCATGCTAGAGCTTTCAGGTTCCTTACTAGGTGTTTGCATTTTCTTTCCTCGGGGCATCAGTTACCGATAATAATGCTTTACTATGCCCTTTGAATTCCGTTAAACCAAGCTTAGATAAAAAAAAAAAAAAAAACTACACACCTTTTTTCACTTTATAGAAGCCTGATATTGAATCTGATGTATCTCTATAATTCCAGATCATCTAGTTCTGAAATTGTTACCTGTAGTAGCCTTTTGTGTCCTCTTTCCAATGCCACAAGTCTGAGCCAAATTGGATTCTCCAAGTAAGAGTTATGTGAAATCTCCCACAGTGACTTGCTTTTAGACTGGTTCAGTAGAGCGAACTTGTACGACGTGCCACGAGTCACTGTTTCAACCTTTGAATCTAAAACACACATAAAAGAAACTACAGTCCGTCCTCTTTCTATACTATCTTACAAAATTTCAATCCGATCCTTAGAGAGAGAGTTATGACGATTTTCCCTAGGTCACCTGTTTTGAATGTAATTCAGGAGTCTGCAAAAAGGCCAACTTCCTCAGATCATATCTCCGAAAATATTGTGCGAAAAGCTCTGAAATTTAGACCCAAGGTTCAGCGCCAATTCTTCTCAAATGGGTTTTTTTTTGCGACTTCTGAAACGTCACAGAAAAAAAGTTATAGCGAAAATGCCACGATGACCTGTTTGGAGCAGCGAAACCCTAGAATCCAAAGCTCTGATACCAAATGTTATGAAACCAGCTCAAGAAAAGATAGAAAAGATAGATCAACGCCTTAGAATTCAGCCTCTTCGAGGGGGCAACCTCCTTTACATTACATAAATGAACAATTCTTGGATGATACAAATGACACAACCTCCTTTCTATATATAGGAGTCTAAGGAGCCACAATATAATCCAGCCGACCTAACAATAATAATATAAAGCCACAAAAATAACAATAGAGGGATTCTATGGGGCACAGAAATAACAATATGGGGGTAATAGGGGCACAACAATATAAATAAGGGGTATAACTACAATAGTAATGGGGTAATCACTATTATTATAGGGACCCAACAAAGCCTCCCTCCAAAAGACTTCAAAAAGAGGGGGAGGAGAACGGATCTCCAGCGAAAAATTGAAGTAGGGAAAATCCTGGTGGATTCAGGTAGGTATGAAAAATTGACGAAGTACTACAAACCCTCCATCAATAGCGAACTATGAAGCTTACCTCATGGAATTTAAGGGGGCTCAATAGCCCAGGGAAACTCCGAATTCTAAAAAACATGATAAAGATGGAGAAGCCACAAATATGCTTTCTTCAAGAAACAAAATGCAATAGCAGTACACTAGGATGCATCCTTTCTAGAGCATGGCCAGGATGCCAATCGGTAGCAGTGGATGCTGAAGGAGCATCGGGCGGGCTAGCCATAGTGTGGAACTCGCAAATGCTCACTCTCTCTGATTTTCATGCCTCCCACCACATTATCCAGGCCACCTTTCACATTACAGGAACTAATATTCATGGCCACCTTACAAATGTCTACTTCCCACAGGAAGCAGGAAATAAAATAGCTTTACTCAACACAATAGAAGCTCTGAGCCTTAACAGAAGGCATCCTCTATGGATCATAGGAGGGGACTTCAATATGATCACCAAGCTGGAGGAAAAGCAAGGAGGGAGAATTAGGATGGAACAGGAAAATGTCCACTTCAAAGATTTCATCCAAAACAATTCTCTAATCGACCTGCAATTTTGTAATGGTACACATACTTGGAGCAACCGCAGAGCCGGGAAGCATCAAATCGCTTCCAAACTAGACAGATTTCTCATTTCAGACAACTCGGTTCATTTGGGCGGGGATATAGCGGCAACAATTCTCCCTTACTCAGGCTCAGACCACTGGCCCATCTCCCTCCAATGGCAAAGGCCAGGCAACACAACCAAACGACCTTTTCGCTTCGAAGAGTTCTGGCTCACTCACCCCGCATTCAAGGACTTCGTCAAAACAACTTGGAGCACCTTCTATCTGCCTGAAGGATCCAAAATGTTTCAGTTCCAACAGAAACTCAAATATCTAAAATCCCAAATAAAGCGCTGGAATCAAGAGACATTTGGAAATATCTTCAAAGCACAACAAGAACTAAACAAGGAAATGGCCGATCTCCAGCAACAAATTATTACTGGGGGACACACTGAATGGACCTTAGAACAGGAGCAACGCATACACATTCAATTGGAGGAAAGGAGAAAGCAGGAGGAGATTCTATGGAAGCAAAAATCCAGGATTAGATGGTTAAAAGAAGGGGAAAGGAACACCAAATTCTTCCATCGAACCACTGTCCAAAGAAGAATGCACAACAATATCTCTTTCATACAAAAACAGGGAGGGGCAAGAGTGGAAAAGCATGATGAAATCGAGGAGGAATTTCTCAGACATTTCAAACAAGTGCATAACGAGCCCCTGGCAGACAGAAGCCCTGCCATAGAAAAAATAATCCAAAATGTACCAAAAATCATCACTGAGGAACACAACGAGCTCCTTCTTCGCCCAATTCTCCCACAGGAGGTGGATGTAGCTATGCACCAACTCAAGGAGGGCAAAGCCCCTGGCCCAGATGGTTTCACGACCACCTTCTTCCACAATTTCTGGGAGCTGATAAAAGTTGAGGTGTGGCAAGTAGTGGAGGAATCCAGAGCTCTTCACTGGCTGTTACCCTCCCTCAACTCGACTTTTATTGCGCTCATTCCAAAGGAAGAGAAATCTAACACACCGGACAAATTCCGCCCTATAGCTCTATGCAACATCATTTACAAAGTGATCTCTAAAGTCATCGCCAACAGGTTAAAGCCTCTTCTGCCCCTGCTCATCTCGCCTGAACAATCCAGCTATGTGGAAGGGTGACAGATTCTCGATGGCATAATCCTCACGCATGAAGTTATTCACTCCCTCAAGCACTCCAAACAGGCAGGTATGATACTTAAGCTTGATCTTTCAAAAGCATTTGATAAGCTAAGTTGGACATACATTCAAAAAATGTTAAATGCTTTCGGATTCTCTCCCATGTGGGTTCGATGGATTATGAGTCTTATCTCCTCATCCTTCTTCTCCATTCTTGTGAACGGCATCCCCTCCCATCCCTTTAGTCCATCCAGAGGAATTCGGTAGGGCGACCCTCTATCCCCCTTCCTTTTTGTGTTAATGGCTGAAGGCTTGGGACGCCACATCAAACAAGCCCTCATCTCCCAGCAGCTCAAAGGTCTCTCCATCCACCATTCCCCAGCTATAACTCATCAGCAGTTTGTTGATGATAACATGCTATTTGGTTACCCGTCAGTTCAGGAAGCCTCCCTCTTCAAATCCCTGCTCAACGACTTCTCTGAGGCTTCAGGCACCAGCGTCAACAAAGCCAAATCACAGATCTTTTTCTTCCATACTCCCCCTGTCGTGCAGCATGCTATAGCTTGCATTTTGGGCTTCCCCATTGACTCTCTCCCCTCCAAATATCTTGGAGCCCCCCTCATTGACTCTGCCATCAAGCATTCCTCCTGGTGCATCCTCATCGAGAAGCTGGAATCCCATCTCAACCTTTGGACACACAGAACGCTAAACATTGCAAGTTGCGTGGTGCTCATAAAGGTTGTGCTTCAAGCAATGATGCTCTATTTATTCTCTATCCTTGCAGCGCCCAGGTGGGTAATTAAAAGAATAAGGGATCTACAGCGTAACTTCCTATGGGGGAATACAACTACCAACCGCAAATGGGCCCTGGTAAAATGGACCACAGCCTGTTTGCCTAAAGAAATGGGAGGCATAGGCCTGAGGGATCCCAATCACAGCAATGCTATAATGTGCGCTAAAATCTGGTGGTAGTGGCTCTCTTCCCCTGATAAGCCATGGGCCACCATATGGACAGCCAAATACGCCAATCACAGACCTCAGGAGGAGCTTATAAGACTCACACCCAATGCAAAAGGTTCCCTCATTTGGAATGCGGCCAAGCAACATTTTTTGTTGATTCAGCAACATAGTTTTTGGGAAGTAAGAAATGGTAAAACAGCCCGATTTTGGACAGATGCCTGGAACCAAATGCCAAAGCTCAATAGCATTCTCAACCCGCTTCCAAACTATATTGGGGAGGAACAACAACAGAAAAATATTTGGCAGCACTGGACACAGGAGACAGTGCAAGGATACAGGCAATGGAAGCAAGGTGATGGGTTAATCAGGAATGCGGATCGCCCTTTTATGGAGGATCTGGAAAAGGAGCTCCAAAAACGATGCATAAGACACTCTGAAGGCAGGGACATTTTACGATGGGGCTACAGGCCTAAAGGCACCTTTGCTACCTCAGAAGCTTACAAATTAATAAGTACTGACCCTTCGCCCCCCGATCCCATATGGGGGAAAATTTGGGATTCAAGTATCTGGCCCAAAGTCTCCCTTTTTCTATGGCTAGTCGGGCATCAGAAAATTCTCACCTGGGATAGGTTAAGGCGAAGAAACTACCATGGCCCTTCAATATGTGTCAACTGCAAAGCCCAGGAGGAAACCCTCCAGCACCTTCTGGACTCATGCACCCTGGCCAATCATTTATGGGAGAAGGCAAGCTTCAGGTGTCAAAGAAGATGCAGAGTGGCAGAGGACATCACCAATACTCTGCGTCAATGGCAAAAGAAACCCTACAAAAGTGAAATCCTTAACCATTTATGGAAGATAATTCCAGGACTACTCATCTGGGGAATCTGGAAAGAAAGGAACAAGCGCATATTCAAAGATCAAAGTTCTCCCTTAGAAATCATTTGGAGCAAATTCTGTATGAATCTCAAAGAAACTCTGCTGCTACGCTCCTGGACTCCGGAGGACCTTCCCTCTCTCGACAATGAGAAAGCCATTTGGGCGAACTGGAATATGCATCTCCCTCAGGAAACCTACATTAAAGCCCCCTCAAGAAGCATCAACACAAAAAGGGATTCCTGGACAGCTCCTCCGAAGCACACCTTCAAGCTCAACTTTGACGGAGCCTCAAAGGGCAACCCTGGAAAAGCAGGTTATGGTGGAATTTTCAGAAATCATGCAGGAGTGCCTCTTCTGGTTTACTTTGGAAACATTGGATGGGACACCAATAACTCGGCGGAACTGGAAGGTTTATGGCAAGGTCTCCTCCTCTCATGGAAACACAAATACCATCCCCTGGAGGTCGAAGGCGATTCCATGCTCCTTATCAATATGGCCAAGCAGCTCCTCAATGGATCTCATGCTAGGAAAATAGCCACGAGTTGGAGACTCGAGGCCAGATTGGAAGCCATAGAACAAGCGCTTCTCAACAACAGAGCCATAATCTTCAATCATGTTAAGAAGGAGGTGTTGATGCCTCGAAAATCGCTGCAACAACATCGGGGATAACCACCCGGTCCGGACCTTAGTACAGCTCCTTTTCCGTTTGGAATAGTGGCTCCGACTGGGGATAATGGGACCAGTTTCCCAAAAGTAGATAAATGGGATGGATGGATGGTTATAAACTATGCTAGCGACGAGCGAATAACTAAAAATATCAGCAATAATATAATAACTATGATCTATCCCGGGGACTTATTGAGCTTTAAAGTGTAACGTTTGATGGTCTGTGTCTAGAGACAGGCATATAGATGACTCCATCTTTAAGGCATAGATATTAATTCATTCAAGATTGTTGTGCCTAAATAGTTAAACAAAGCGATTACAACAAAATTACCACACTTTATCATTTATATCATTGTCACATGCATGATTGAAAGGAAAGGCACATCGTAAAACATCCAATAGTGGAATGAATAAAGATCTGCTGTTACAGCGCATGCATATAATCAACAATAGCAAGAATAATCACATAACAATTCATATAAAAGGAATGAATTCAGACATAGATAGAAATACCATATGAGCTGCTTGACACTCCCAAATATCAATCGCTATTTGTAGTTCTTCCTTCAACGCAAAAAACATCCTCAACAACGACAATAGTGCACAATTGCATAAAGAAGCTTCTGTGTTAAATTAAGAACAATTGGCCCAGTTTCATAAAAGAATATTGACTGAAGCACAATAGTGCAAACTTCAGTCTATTAAGTCTGTTACAAAACTTTACGACCCTTTCCAAAACAACGAAAGGGTCTATAAATACTAAACTAATCTAAATATCTAATAAACAGAAATCCTACATAATTGGCATCAATAAATATTGATCCTATTTCCTGGAGCGATCTGGCAATCGGTGACATGATTCATCAGGTAGGCTGCTTGCCTTTAAACCTAAGCTGACTTGTCGCAAGCATTGGCTCTACTTCAGGTGGTTTGTTGAGAAGCGAACTGAGCTGGGCAACATAGGTGGCATCCTGAATGTCGGGAATTATACACCCGATTGCATCTGTTAAACACTTAAGGGCAGCTCTCTGTGTGTGCGGCTTAATCAGGAAAAGCCAATATGCATCGAAGGTCAAACTGTTAACCCCAGCGATTAATCTCCCCTTTTCCTCCAAGTCAGGATAACACGTTTGCTCCAACATGTTTGTTGTTGTTATCTTTCTAGGCGTACATTGGGAGATCATATTCGCTAAGTAGAGAGTGTTGTTAACCAGATCCACTAGGTTGCTGGAGGTTGATTTACACCTTGAAGCTGCCCTTTCTGCTTTCATCACCTGAGTGTGCCATTCTGTAAAAAGTATGTCTTTATATGTTTCTGAAATCTTGGGCAAATTTGCTTCTTTCCCTTGATCAGAATCTTGCCAGTCAAGATATCCACTTATGATCTCTTCGGCCTGGTCTAACTCATTCCTGGCTTTCTCTACCTGCTGATTAATGGATGTAGTTAACTCACACAATGGCTCTGCCTCAGTGAGTTGTTGACAAAGGAGCCTAATTTGTGATATCAATGCATTGTTTATTAGTGATGCTTCCTTTCTGAACTCATCCACCTGTGGAGCGCCTTTGATTATTTCAATCTGCGATGACAATTGAGCGATTTGCTCATCTTTCGTTTTTATCATTTGCTCATTTGCTTCTCTCAATTGTGCTAATGCCTCCGACAATTCCTTTTGTTTCTGGATTGCATTTTGGTCAATCCTTTGCCTTTCTTCCTGCAATTGCTGGGTTAATTGATCATTCATTTGCTGTTGTGCCAACAATAGCTCCTCTGCTTGCGCTGCCTTCTGCTTTTTCTCGGTCAATTATGCCTGTAGTGCAAAAATTTCTTGGTCCTTAGTCTTCAGTAGAAGACTTACCTCCGATGCCTTGTCGATTGTTGCTGCGGAATAGGCTCCTGCATACTGTGACAGCTTTGTTAGGTCATCGGAGGGGTCCAATTCCTCCTTCCATACTACATTACCCGTGACTGTTTGCTCTGGAAAGATAGAAGGTTGATCAGTCCTTCGTCTTTTCCTTGATCGCTTTACAACTGCTCTATGCCTTGGGCTGTAGAAAACATCCAGGGGAGGAATATCTTCTACCTGAAGAACGATTTGGTCGGAGGGGTCCTTTGGTATTACTTCAACATCCTTAGAAATGGGTGGGCCGCTGGTTCCACTTAGAACCAGAGGTGAAGTGATGTCCTGCGTATCATTTGTCTTGGAAGTGTCCCCATCTTTTGAACATTCCAATCCACTGCTGATGGAATGAAACTGCTACCATTCCTGGAATAGTTTGGGGTCTATGGTAGTATCCACATTGACATCGGTGGTGGTCTGTTTCTCCTTTTCGGTTTGGGACTCTTCCCGTTCTTTTTCCTGCTCCTTCTTCTGTTGCTCCTCTTGTTCCCTCTGTTGCCTTTCCTCATGTTCTTTCCTCTGTTGCTCCTCGTGTGCTCTCTTCTGCCATTCTTCTTTTTCTTTTCTCTGCCTTTCCTCCTGTTCCTTTTTATGATCCTTTGTTACCACCGGAGGTTCCTTTGATTGTTGCCGAACAGGCCCGCTTGATGATGTCGCTGGGGTTGTTGCTAGTAAATCTAGAGGCAGAGTTTGCAACCTCTGTTCTCTAAGCTTATTAAACTCAGTCAGCCCTTCATCATTATATTTCATTCGAGCGAGTTCTTTAGCTTGACCTATTGTTTGGACTGAAACGAATAGGTCGTCAAATATATCTTCTTTGTGCTCAAATTTTGTCAATTTGGCCTGTTCTAATGCATTGTAGGCAATTTTCTTTGGATCATATGGCCTGTTTGGGATAGTCACCAGAGTTAAGGATTGAAGCTTTGTGGCTTCCTTTTCTGCATGTTTGAGATCATGCAGGGTATAGACACCACACCTGAAGGGAAAAGAGGGCCATGTCACACGGAATCTGTCAAGGGTGCGGACACGACTGACCTTCCTAGAAGTCTAAGACATTCTAATGACAAACAAGACAAAATGGAGTGATCTTTCTCTAAATACACCTTTTACAACATGAAAACTACAAGTGTTTAGGCTTACCTTATTCCAAAACGCTGTTGTTGAAGTCCGTTCTTGACGATCCGGATGAGCTCCTCCTTCAAGTCAATTCCTGCAACCACAAACAATCAAACAATTACCAAGCACTTGCATTTCATATAATAAAACATATATTCAACATACAGACCAAGGAACACATGAAATAACTCATTAACACAAGCTATTGAGAAAAATAAACCAGTTTGTATTAATAACGAAACAAAGAAACTCTTACAACCTGGCCTTGGTGTTGTGCAAGTTCCTCCCAGGGTCCATCAAGGGTTTTCCTCTACTTTGACAAAGCTCACCCACTTCCAAGTAGAATCAAGCAAAGACAATCTCTCCTCACAAAGGTTCTAAATGGAAGACCTAAATCCTGCAGCATTTACCCAAAGAAAATGTATAGCTCCAACCTCTCCTCTTTCTGGCTCAATGCCTTTATTTATAGTGCTGTAAAGAGGTTATTCAGGTCCACTATCAATGGGATCATCCCCCTCTTTGGGTGGGATAGCTCCCTTATTGATGGGATAAGTTCCCCCTTAATAGAGATACATGAACCAACTGGAGGCGCATCCATTTCATCAAACCGACCTCTAGAATGTTCTAGAAGTAACCACAAGTAACTTTTTCAAGATAAAACTCGCGCATTTTGCCTTTTACAGAGGGACGCACCTGTCCCTTAACATACAGAGCGTCCATGGACGCAGATTTTGTGAACATGGTCAGCGTCCCCGCAGGTAAGGCTTGAGAGAACCCGCGACCCCAGAGATAAACATAGTTTTTACAAGACTTTCTCTCTTCTTTGAGTTTGAGATGGATAACAGAGGCATAGACTTGCCTAAGAGGGTAGCATGACTGTTGATTTGAGCCATACTAACTGTAAGTAGTCAAGGTGACATTTTTTAGTGTAACAGATTGCCCCCTAAAGTGCGAAGCCTGGAATAGAGTAGGGTTTTGTAATTCTAGGAAGGGTGAAGCGCTTTATCATTTCAAGGATTGTCTTGTGGATGCCCTGGTTGGAACCTGCAATTTTCAACACAAAATACATGTATAAGATTATATCATCACTGAGGTAGGCATTCCCATACTCAGATTCAAAACTTTAACTAATGGACTAACTACTCTGATACAGGAACGATCTTGCAGTACATCATTTTTATAGACTTTTGTAGACACAGTATGGACGCAGCCATCTGTTTATGATTAGTCTACATAGATAATGAATACAAAACTCCTCGCAGCCTGGATGGTAGAAACTAGATCCAGGGTCTTCACTTCTACTTCCCGAATTGGTACGATTCTAGCCATGTGATTAAATGATTTGATGTCGAACATGTTAGAAACCACTTGATTACCAGTCGATGATGTAAACTGTTAACAAGCGTGAGAGAGACCACCAGTAATGTCAATGGTTCTCAAAGTACCAAGCACAACCCGTGAAATGTGAATAGATGTCTTCATGTCGAACACTTCACGGAATCCTTTGATCGAAAGTCAATGATGTAAACTGACGTCAAAGGCGAGAAACCTGCCATTGATGCATGCAAACTTCAAGGTGCTGTCGATTCCTAAGTCATCTTTCTAGATAATGTGTCGATGTCGATAGAAAGCGACCCGTTGCAGGCAAGCCCGCAACACGAAATCATTGTTCAAGTTGAAGAAATGTTGCTGTAAGGACTGACTCAGGGATGGTCAAATGGATGACAAGTATTTTGCAGATGAAAGTTTTTGCTTGCAGACCTCTTGAACACATAACGACACGACAGATGGCTTGGTGACGAATAACTCAAAGTTAATCCCCGGAACCCAGTTAAAGACTTTCAAAGTGGTTTGGTCAACTGTGAGGTAAAAGATTTCCCAACCCAGGTGAATGAAAAGTGTCGTGTTCAAGAGCGGTAATAAAGTTTCTTCTGAGACAAAAGGTGACAAATAGGTTCATTCTTCTCTTTTTTCCCCCACCATTTCTGGCAAGTACCTCTTTATTTTTAACAAGCTTGAGGAGGATAACATATGCTTGATTATAAGCTCATCCTTCGGACGAGTCCAACCTAGTTTAAATTCGAACCCTAGGAAGGAGTGGTTCGTTCCTGTTTGTAATTGAACAGGTCCTCTACTGTAAAAGTTTAACGAGCCCAGTATAGGAGAAACTCGGCGTTTTTCAATTTTAGAGAGTCTGAAAAAACTAAAGGAGACTCCACGTTGAACTTTTTCGTACATTTGTGTCCCTCAAGCCCGAAAAAGTATAAAATAATACCTGGGGGAACCGCTTGATCTTACGACCAAGGAGTACTTTCATAATAGTGTCGTTGACCTGAAAAGTAAAAAGCGATCAAGGACACGTCGTTTTATTTCCTTATCGAGTTTGAAACGACAAAAACCCGGCAATCTTTTCCTGATTTTACGGTCAGAAAAGAGCTATAAGGGGACCGTCTTTTAATTCCGTTTTAACGAGTGTAAAAGAAACGCTCGGCGATCTTTTCATATTTTAGGAGTCAGAAAAGGGCTTAAAAGATGACTCTGAGGTTTCACTTTTTCGTAAGTTTTAACGAGTTCGAAAAAGGGATAAAAATGTACTCATGGTTTTCACTTTTTCGTAAGTTTTAACGAGTTCGAAAAAATGATAAAAATGTACTCATGTGGCCGACTTTCAATTTAATTTACGAGCAGGAAAAGACGGAAAGAACTCGGTATTTTCATTTGTTTTACGAGAATGAAAGATAACAAAATAATCTCGGTATTTTCATGAGTTTAACAAGTCTTGAAAATAACCAAAATTGACTTGAGATAGGTTTCATTTTTACAAAAGCTTGAAACAGATAAAAACTATGCTTCAAAGTAGTTTCATTTTTACACAAGCTTGAAAGAGAGATAAAACTGTGCTTGATGCCCCTTAAGCATAACTGTTAGAGCGCATGCCCCCCCAGCTTCATTTCATTCAACTAAGGTGGATGAAATGAAGGTTCAAGAACGAGATCATTTGAAAGACTCGACCTAAAACTGTAAGAAAATTATGCAAAAACTGAAATAACTAACCTAAACGTACAACCTAACATCTATGAGGTCTAGTCAAACTCTCGACTCAATTAGAGGAGGATTTGTTTCATTTTTTAACGAGCTTGACACAGGAAAAGAACTATGCTCGGATTCAGTTTCATGTTTACGCAAGCTTGAAATGAAAAACTATGCTTGTTATAAGTTCACATGCCCCCGGCATAATGATGCAAATCAAGGTACATGCCCCCCAGGCTTCATTGCATTCAACCGGCTGGATGAAATGAAGGTTTACTTTCAATATTTAACTTGAAAAGGGAGTTGTTTCATTTTTAAAGAGGTTGACACAAGAAAAGAACTATCCTCATACCTGATTCATTTTTTTAACGAGGTTGACTCAGTAACAAGGAACTATGCTCTAAAAACCTTGATTCATTTTTTAATGAGCTTGACACAAGACAAGGAACTATGCTCATAACTACTCTACAATCTGCCTACTTAACCTACCCTTGTTTCATTTGTTAACGAGCTTGACACAAGACAAGGAACTATGCTCAAAAATTTCGCATGCCCCCAGTTTAATGATGCAAAATGAGGTACATGCCCCCCAGGCTTCATTGCATTCAACCGGCTGGATGAAATGAAGGTTCAAGAACGAGATCATTTGAAAGACTCGACCTAAAACTGTAAGAAAATTATGCAAAAACTGAAATAACTAACCTAAACGTACAACCTAACATCTATGAGGTCTAGTCAAACTCTCGACTCAATTAGAGGAGGATTTGTTTCATTTTTTAACGAGCTTGACACAGGAAAAGAACTATGCTCGGATTCAGTTTCATGTTTACGCAAGCTTGAAATGAAAAACTATGCTTGTTATAAGTTCACATGCCCCCGGCATAATGATGCAAATCAAGGTACATGCCCCCCAAGCTTCATTGCATTCAATGAGGTGGATGGAATGAAGCTTTATTTTCAAGATCTTGGAAAGACTTGTGGGAGTTGTTTCATTTTTTAACGAGCTTGACACAAGACAAGGAACTTTGCTCATAACTACTCTCTACAATCTACCTAACAAAAACTTTACTCTAAAAACCTTGATTCATTTTTTAACGAGCTTGACACAAGACAAGGAACTATGCTCTAAAAACCTTGATTCATTTTTTAACGAGCTTGACACAAGACAAGGAACTATGCTCTAAAATCCTTGATTCATTTTTTAATGAGCTTGACACAAGACAAGGAACTATGCTCTAAAAACCTTGATTCATTTTTTAATGAGCTTGACACAAGACAAGGAACTATGCTCATAACTACTCTACAATCTGCCTACTTAACCTACCCTTGTTTCATTTGTTAACGAGCTTGACACAAGACAAGGAACTATGCTCAAAAATTTCGCATGCCCCCAGTTTAATGATGCAAAATGAGGTACATGCCCCCCAGGCTTCATTGCATTCAACCGGCTGGATGAAATGAAGGTTTACTTTCAATATTTAACTTGAAAAGGGAGTTGTTTCATTTTTAAAGAGGTTGACACAAGAAAAGAACTATCCTCAAAACCCTTGTTTCATTTTTTAAACGAGCTTGACACAAGATAAGGAACTATGCTCATAACTACTCTCTACAATCTACCTAACAAAAACTTTACTCTAAAAACCTTGATTCATTTTTTAACGAGCTTGACACAAGACAAGGAACTATGCTCTAAAATCCTTGATTCATTTTTTAATGAGCTTGACACAAGACAAGGAACTATGCTCATGACTACTCTCTACAATCTACTTACTTAACCTACCCTTGTTTCATTTTTTAACGAGCTTGACACAAGACAAGGAACTATGCTCAAAACCCTTGTTTCATTTTTTAAACGAGCTTGACACAAGATAAGGAACTATGCTCATAACTACTCTCTACAATCTACCTAACAAAAACTTTACTCTAAAAACCTTGATTCATTTTTTAACGAGCTTGACACAAGACAAGGAACTATGCTCTAAAATCCTTGATTCATTTTTTAATGAGCTTGACACAAGACAAGGAACTATGCTCATGACTTCCAGTTTCATTTTTTAATGAGGTTGAGACTAGAAGAAACTATCCTCACACTCCTTGTTTCATTTTTTAACGAGGTTGATACAAGAAAAAACTATCCTCGCAATCCTATTTCATTTTTTAACGAGGTTGATACAGGAAAAAAAAAACTATCCTCGCAACATTGATCATGGCTTCCAACTGGAGGAAAGACATGTCAATGGACACACCTTGATCATGGCTTCCAAGAGGTCTTCATCCGAAGGAAGAATACTTCTTGGGAAAGAACACATGTCAAGGGACTCAAAAGGGATAAGAACATCGTGTTCAAGTAATCCCATAGAGTTTTCCATGTCAATTACCGGAGCTAAATCAAAGGAAGATGAGCAAACAGTGAGAGGCTCACTTACATCGGTAACTGAAAACATGGGACCAGTTGCCACATAATTTACCCGTGGCAGGGTAGATACCACTTTAGAATCAGGAACATTTAGGGTCGTCATATTATTAGTAGTTGAGACAAGACTAGAGAATGAAAGCTGGTCTACAGTCACAATACTGCCATTGTGAGGGAAAGACATCACGCGAAAGAGTGTCGATACGACAGCTTTCATTGCATAAACATAGTCTCGCCCAAGGAGTAAATTGAAATCCAAGGGACCTCGAACTACCATAAGATCAATACAGACAGATTTACCTTCCAAGGTAATAGAAAACTTAGGAAGGATCCCTAAAGGTTCACTAATTGTTCTGTTAAAAGCTTTCAGATTCTGCGTAATAGGCGCAAGCTGAGGGGAACCCAAAGCTTTCCAAACAGCTGAGGATAAAATACTAACAGAAGCACCTTCATCTACCTGAGTACGATGTATGTCCCTACCACCAGCCTTGACAATGATTTGGAAAGGGATGGAGGAAGGAAGACGAGGTTCTGTCAGTCTATTCCAATCAAAGGAAAAGACCTCAGTACTTGGAGGGGGTTCTGTAGAAACAGGTGAAATGCCCCCGGGCATAGAAGAATCTGATGTAACAAGAAGAACATCAGCGGTATGAAGTTCACTTCCCAAAGGGAAAGTGTGATCGATCGAATGTGAAATTGAATCGACCACCTGATCAACTAATGGATCATCAACCTGAGTGACATGAGTTTCACTCTCCAATGGGAGAGTGTGATCGACTATCCTTGAATTTAGATCAATCACTCCGTCAGTTGACGGTAGGTTGGGAGAAAGTTTACGGTAACCAGTTGGAAATTCTTGCTGTGGAACAGTAAGGTTTTCCAACAATGTTGAGGCTTCATCCATGTGAGGGCAAATATGAGTTTGATGACTCCCTTTGCATAACTTACAAGGAAACCTAACTTTACCCTTTTTCCCCGGAACCTGACTATCACTGGTTGATGGATCAATGGAAAGTTGATGAGATTTTTCTGACCATACTTCCAAGACCTTTGGAATACCAGGACAATTGACAAGGAAGTGGTCACCCTTACAAAGCCTGCAAGGGTATTTGGGTTTACGATGCATGTCGGAATTTTCCTCAACACAACCAACACTTACAGCCATGGTTGGTTGGTTGACTTCTTTCTTATCTTGCTTCTTCTTCTTCGTCTTCTTCTTCCCTTTCTTTTTCTTCTTAGCCTCCTGGTTATTAGCATCAAGGCTTTTACCAGGCGAAGAGGAAGAAATGGAGGAAGAAAAATTAGGCGAAGAAGGTAAAGGGTCAACAGAAGGTTGGTGATGTTGAGATGGTGAACTCTGTTGAGGTGAAGCATCCGGTTGAGATGGAACAATTGGAGTATTTTGGGCCAACGAAGTTGAAAATAACCATATCGGTAAACCTATTGTAAATCCAGGTAATGACAAAGTAGCCATATAAGGAGGACCAACATTTCCAAAGTAAGGAAAAGTACTAGGATTCTCATTAGGAGGGGTTCCTAGGTTGATAAATTCCGGAACATTTGCCATTAGATTCAACTTCAGTGAATTTTATTAACAATTTAAAACTAAAATTAACAATTCACAATTCACACTTAACAACTAAAATTCACAATTCACACCTATGGTCTCTAAAAGTAAAAAACAAACAAATTAACACGCGCTATCAAATCTAGGAGTCAAACCACACACAAACAGTAAGCTCTCCGGACCGAAAACACTAGTTGGTGATGAAGCCCAACCTCGCAGAATTCAGTACAGAAATGGCGGGTGGAACAGTTACCCCGGCAACCTGCTTAATGAATAGACCGGCACAAGTTCCTCCACTTTAACCGTCTTGAGTGAAGTGAACCCCCCAGAAAATCCAAGTGAGTATAACCGACGTCTGCTCCAGGTACAGTGGGATCTTCCCTCCACCGTCACCTTGGGTAGAATCCTAAAGATTATGGTCACTAAGGTTACCAACGGCCACAAGTACACCTGGGGGAACAGTCTAAACTCCGACAGCACGCAAGGGCAGAGTAACAAGCTCAATCCCCTTACCGGCTCCTTGACAATAATCCAAGGTTTACCGATAAGTGACCCCTGGCTCCTCGACAATGGTTAATCCGAGGTTTACCGTTTGTAATACGTACTGTCTGGCGTCGTTCCCAACGAGGGAGGATGGATCCCCTCACTGGTTCGGACACGAGCTCGTGCTTCTCCTTTAAGAGGAGCTTTCCCAGAGTGTAAATGTAACAATTGGATTTGATTCTATCACAAGATCAGCTACTTGTTTGGTTTTACTGTCTTGGAGAGTTAAGTACTCACCTACTCCAAGACACTAGCCTAAGCTATGTTGGTGCTTCAGAGCCCTAGAAATGTAAAAATTACTAGATGAATTTTAATTAAGCGCTGTGTTATTAAGGCTGTTATTACTCAAATGGATAAATGGAGATGAAACCAATGGTGTTATGACCTGACTCAACTGAATGCAATCGAATATGATAATGTAATCGTTTCAATTCGATGAATCCTAACTAAAGTAAGGAGAGAGTTTCCATTCACTTCCAACAATGCAAAAAATTGATCACTAAGAGAAAATATAACAAATTCTCTAATGCACTAATTTCATCAAGAAGAACTAATGCAAATCAATTCCAAACCATTTTTTTTATTTTATTTTTGTGTAAATTCAAACCAAAGAAAGCTGATCTAAATCTACAATTGATTCTTTCAGAATGTAAACTATGCAATTGTAATCTATGCACAATTCACTTGAAAAGTATGCAAATGTAATCTATGCACATTTTTCATTAATATTCTGAAAATGAGAATTCTAATTATGCAAATGTGATCTATGCAAGAGAATTCTCAAACACAAGATGATTCTAATGTGATCTAAGAACCAATCAAGTGCAAGTCGAGAAAATTGGGTGAGAGTTCCAAAGATCAAAAAAATAAAAACACTCAAAGGCGATTAACACTCATACACAATTTAGCCCCCCCCGGCGAATGAGGGGGAAATTTTTTTGCAAAAACAGAAGCAAAAAGATGCAAAATTGTGAAAAGACTGAGCCAAACCTTCAAGTAATGACCAAAGGAAATCAAATTAAGAATTTCTCAAAAAAGAGACTCAAAACACCCAATTGATGAAAGCTAAAGCAGGAATGCCAATGAAACAAGCTTAGGTGAAGATTTATGGCAAGAGACTAATGAATCTGGGCAGAAAAAACTAAGAAAAAACAAAATCTAAGAGCAAAAAATGCAAAAAATGGAATTTTTTCAAATTTTAGCAGGGGACGCAGGCAACCCGTTAGAACAGGTGCGGGCCCGCACTGTGCACACAGCGACAGTGCGTCCAGGGACGCACTGTGCAGCACTCAGAGGGTGCGTCCTACTGAAAAACTCAAGAAAAACCAAAATAAAACTAATCCTAAGCTAACCCACCCAGAGACAAGTTCACACAGCCAAAAACCAGAAAAATAAACCAATTTTCTCAGAGCAAAGTTCATTCAAAGGAAAAGACTTTTCTCATTAATGGAAACTATCCCCAGCGGAGTCGCCAATTTGTCACACGGAATCTGTCAAGGGTGCGGACACGACTGACCTTCCTAGAAGTCTAAGACATTCTAATGACAAACAAGACAAAATGGAGTGATCTTTCTCTAAATACACCTTTTACAACATGAAAACTACAAGTGTTTAGGCTTACCTTATTCCAAAACGCTGTTGTTGAAGTCCGTTCTTGACGATCCGGATGAGCTCCTCCTTCAAGCCAATTCCTGCAACCACAAACAATCAAACAATTACCAAGCACTTGCATTTCATATAATAAAACATATATTCAACATGCAGACCAAGGAACACATGAAATAACTCATTAACACAAGCTATTGAGAAAAATAAACCAGTTTGTATTAATAACGAAACAAAGAAACTCTTACAACCTGGCCTTGGTGTTGTGCAAGTTCCTCCCAGGGTCCATCAAGGGTTTTCCTCTACTTTGACAAAGCTCACCCACTTCCAAGTAGAATCAAGCAAAGACAATCTCTCCTCACAAAGGTTCTAAATGGAAGACCTAAATCCTGCAGCATTTACCCAAAGAAAATGTATAGCTCCAACCTCTCCTCTTTCTGGCTCAATGCCTTTATTTATAGTGCTGTAAAGAGGTTATTCAGGTCCACTATCAATGGGATCATCCCCCTCTTTGGGTGGGATAGCTCCCTTATTGATGGGATAAGTTCCCCCTTAATAGAGATACATGAACCAACTGGAGGCGCATCCATTTCATCAAACCGACCTCTAGAATGTTCTAGAAGTAACCACAAGTAACTTTTTCAAGATAAAACTCGCGCATTTTGCCTTTTACAGAGGGACGCACCTGTCCCTTAACATACAGAGCGTCCATGGACGCAGATTTTGTGAACATGGTCAGCGTCCCCGCAGGTAAGGCTTGAGAGAACCTGCGACCCCAGAGATAAACATAGTTTTTACAAGACTTTCTCTCTTCTTTGAGTTTGAGATGGATAACAGAGGCATAGACTTGCCTAAGAGGGTAGCATGACTGTTGATTTGAGCCATACTAACTGTAAGTAGTCAAGGTGACATTTTTTAGTGTAACAGGCCAGCCCCTCTTCTTTTCTTTCTTGAGAGTTTGTGTAACACTCTCAGCTATAATCTGATAGGCGATTTCTCTTGCTAGCAACTTATCTGGTATATACAAAGGAAGAACATGTGGGTTGGCTTGGCTGCCGAAAACTCTTATGTAGGTAAATCTCTCCTCTCCAAACCAACTTGCTACCGCTGTTATATCAAACGAAGCTTGATATGAAATCTTGGGAATGGGTTTGTCAAAAATAGAATAGTGAATAGGCACCATAAAGCCATTGCAGACTTGGTACAGATGGTGCTTGTAAGAGGTCTTCCATAGTTTCTGATGGTATATGTGGATGGCCGTGGGATCTTATGGCATCCACCTCCAGCCGAGCACGGGGAATTCAGAATTGAAACATAGTGTATCTAAGCTATATGCACTGTAATAAAATGGGGGAATTTTCCTTTCTGTGACGATAGTCTGATGTCTAAAGTCACGCACAGCCTGTGCTAATTTATCAGAAAGGATGGTGGCCCAATCCATAATTATACCGTTTACAGCTGCTTCCATTAGAGGAACCATCTCTATGGTAAAATTAGCAGAGTCATGCAATCCCCATAATCTACACATCATTATCCCCGCATAGCAATAAGGAGAAGCCAGAGAGTCGACTGAGTACTTACCCGAAGATTCGTGCTTGTGTTTGGCTAGATTTTGTCTCCAATCCCGGATGGGTTCGGATTCAATTTCATTTTCATTTGCAAACTTCTCCAGGAATGCTTTCTTATATATCTTCTCCGGCTCGGGCAAATGATACATTTGTCTTAGATCATCCAGCCTGAACGATCCTAAGATTCTCCCATCTCTAGTGTTGAAAGTTCTGTCCAAAATTGGGATTTCTTGAATCGCCCACCGCACTACATCTGTGTATGGTAGAATTTTCTCCCTAGCCGCTATTCTGTGAAGGAAAGAGTCGGCTAAATCTTTGAGAGTACAATCAGACTTGCGAGTAGGATCCGCAGTAGCTTCTATTACTGTCTTTTCTGGCTGTTCGGCCTTAATCAAATTGTAAGTGCCTTGCCAGGTGACTCTGGTGAGACCCGTACACGTAGTATCAGAAATTAAGCCCTTCTTCTTGTCCACAAGAGCTTGACCTGCTGCTGATGTAGTGGAGGCGCTTGTGGTCTTCTTTGATTTCTTCCCCATCTTGTTTGAGTTTTCTCTTTCGGATGGATTCTGCACAGAGAGACAAATGTGCGTAATACAGAGACAGCAATGAAAACTTGCAAGTAATGAGAACATATGCATAGGTGAGTAATAAGGGATTAGTCTTTAAAAATAGGCGCGGACACAATCCATGGAAAGATTTTAAGAATTATGATCTCATTGATTGGCCGTTTAAAACCTGTCATCCCTTAAATGCCCATTATATCGTTATTCGGTTGAATGATTCACTTAAGCGTGCGGTGGGCGTTTTGGCGGTTGAGTGCAGGTAAATGACTTCTTAACCGATCAAGCTTTAAATATGAATGAATTGCGATATCCCATCACTTAACGGCTTTTTATTGAAAACTGCGCTTTATCACATCGCGTCGAGGGAATGAGGATTATAAAGTGCACATATAGTGTATCGCCGATCGCCGATAGCGATATCCAATCGCATCGGGGGTATGACCTGTGCGCCTTAATGATGTGCATTGGATATTGCCGATTTCCGACTGCCGATTGCATCGCATCGGGGGAAAAGCTTTGAGCATATTAAGACTTAAGTAAAGATTACTGCCGATATCCAATCGCCGATTTCGCATCGCATCGGGGCTAATGGCATGGGGCGCTTTTTAAAATGTGCATGAAGTTTTGCCGATTGCCGATTGCGATATCGCATCGGCAGAAATCAATGTGTCGTTTATTTATATTTCTTATGTCATTGCGATATGCGATCTTGCGATCGCTTTATCACAATGACAAAGATTTGCCTTATTTCTTTAAATGGGTTTTTCAAAAAGGGTTTTATAAAATGAGTTCATTTGATTATCGGACCTCTTTTGAACAATAAAAGTATTGATACCAATTAAACTTTAAAGGGACCCATTTCATACGTTAATATTTATAAATAAAGATGATATGAAATGGGGGGTTGTTGTAGAGCACAACAATTGGCGATTCGCTGGAAGAACCAGTTATCTCTGGAAATGATAGAAACACTTAAGCTTTTTCAAAAAATAGAGTTTCAATCAAAAGGGGAAAATTCTAATATAACTAGATTTCTATATATTCTGAGAAAAATGAAACTATTTTGTTGACTTCCTCTTTTTAAGAAAATAAATACATTCTAAGTTTAAAATAGGCCTTTATTGGTTTATAATGATAAAATAGAATATCTTTCCAAATCAGCTTTTATAATGAACTCCTCTGTCATAGGTAGAGCCTCTGCTGCCAGCAAACATCTATAGTTTCGACAGGGATACCTTTTAACCATGTGATTGTCCATTGTCCCATCCAATTAAGAGTGTGATTAACAGAATGAATTCAAAATATGTTTTCATATTTTGTACTTCATTTCCTTTTCTGTTGTTGATAAGATAAAAAGTCATTGTCCTGGTTTGGTGGCCAGCTATTGACAATGCCATTCACTGGTAGTAGTCTAACTGAACAAGCTGGCTCGTGATGAGACCCCTTGTCTTGTAATTTCAAGCCATTACCTTGTTTTGGTTTGCAGTATTGGTAATGTCAGATAAACTATTTCCCTATGAACATGGTAAGCAGGCTTGTAATAAGACCTCTTATCTTTAATATCTTATATTTTAGAATTACACTCTGAATAATCATAAACTTTAGTGAATGGGGTGAACAAATTTCTCCTTAAGAGTAAATGGATGACAGGGTAAGAGTTGAAGATGCTGAGATTAGATTAACTTCTATCTTGATATTGATAACCTTTTGAGACCAATTTGAAAACAGAAAATGATTTACAATACTTCTATGCTTTGAGAGGAGTTGACAAAACTTGAACTGTGGTTTCAGAATACAATGATATCTAATTTCCTAGAAATTATCCTTTTTTGGTTAAAAGTTCTATTATTTAAAAGCAAATGTTCATACTGGTTCTGTGGGATAACTTTTTCAAACACAGCAAAAGGTCAATGGGAGATATCTCACAACCTTATTTTCTAAAAATCCTACAAACTATAAAATCCTACTGAAATGAAAGGAGAAGGGGTTACCTCCTTAGTTAAAGAATTTCTTCAAGATAAGGCCATTAACAGGGAGAGAATCTCTCAAACCTGATAAATCTTGCAATATAAAGGTTGAATGGCCTATCTTTTCACAGATCTGAAATGGTCCAAGCCACAACTTCTGGAACTTGGAGTGTTTACCCTTGTCCTCATGGGCTTTGTCCCATTTCAGAACTAAATCACCGACTTGGAATTGTTTTGAACCGGATGAGACTGAATCAAAAGCTGCTTTGATGACTTGCTGATGTTTGGCATGGGTAACCTTGGCTTTTTCTCTTTCCTCTTCTAATTTTAGAATTTGGTCCTGTCTAAACTGAATGGAAGAGGAAGGTCTTTCCTCAATAAACTGCACTAGGGCTAGAGAAGGAATAACAAGATTTGTGGGTAGGATTGCTTCTTTTCCATATACAAGATTAAACGGACAAGTTCCAATAGAAGCTTTCAGTGTTATCCTATCAGCCCATAATGCAAACACTAAGGATTTGTGCCAATTTCTCTGATTTTGTTCGATAGTTCGCTTAATGATTTTAATCAGATTCTTATTAGTGGACTCCGCTAAACCATTTCCTTGGGGATAGTAATTAGTAGAATATTTTAACTTAAATCCTCTTTTGATAGCGAAATCAAACATAGCATTGCCTGAAAAGTAAGATGCATTATAAAAAACAAGAGCATTTGGAACACCAAACCTGGTAATAATGAATTGATCTATGAATTCAATGATTGCTTCAGAATTTGCTGTTTTTAAAGGGATTGCCTCAACCCACTTAGTAAAATAATCGGTAGCAGTAAGGATATACTTATGCTGCTTGGAAGATGGTGGAGTAATCTCCCCAATGATGTCCAATCCCCATTGCTCAAATGGTTGTTCAATGTTGACTGGTTGCAGAGGGAAAGCTGGTTTACATTGTCTTCCACTAGCAGTTTGACAATTGAGACATTTCCTTACATACTCGTGGGCATCTTTAAATAGAGTAGGCCAATAGTAACCAGCATGAATAATTTTGTGAGCTGTTGTGTCAGCTCCGAAATGTCCTCCTGCTGGTCCATCATGTAACTCCTGCAAAACCTTTTGGGCTTCAAGTTTTTCAAGGCATCTTAACAAGATAGAATCATAATTCTACCTAAAAAGCACGTCATCAATAATTGTAAAATTCTTCGCTTTTAACCTAATGGCCCTTTTGTTTTTGTAAGACAAATTAGAAGGTGCATAACCATTCTTTAAATAAAAGATTAAATCTGCATATTGAGATCCAGAATAAGTAGCACTTATCTGATTGATTTCTTGAGTTTGATCTGTATCGCTTGATTCTGGAATGTTTGATGCTCCTGCCAATATCCTGCAAAAACCTTGACCCCTAACAATCTTTGCTGGCCTAATTTCTAAGTCATACTCTTGAAGCGTTGTGACCCAATTGGCCCTTTTTTCACCCAGCTCTTTTTGGATTAATAGTTGCCTAACTGCCGGGAAAGGAACTATCACTTTTGTATGGGTTTTCAAAAGGAAGGGTCTATAATGTTTGACTGCTTTAAATACAGGAAAGGCTTGTTTTTCTACGTCGGAGTAATTTAATTCAGCACCATGAAGATTTGAGCTGAAGAACGAAATGGGTGCTTCCAAATTGTGTTCATTTAGTTGCGTGAGTACTGCAGCATAAGATACGTCGGATGCAATTGTATACAATGTAAAATGATTAGAAAAATTTGGAGTATTCAAGGCTGGGGCATTGATTATTGATTGTTTGATTATATCAAAAGCTTGCTTTTCTGCTGATCCCCACTTGAAGACTGAATTCTTCTTGATCATTGTTTGAAGTGGTAATATAATTTGAGAAAAATCAGGAACAAATCTTTTAACAAAATTGATCTGGCCTAGAAATGACTGCATCGACTTTTTATTGTGTGGGAAAGGGATTTCAGAGATTTCTTTGATCCGATCGGGATCAATATAAATGCCATCTTTGGATACAATAAAACCTAAGAGTTTTCCTTGATCAAGAGCAAAGAAAGACTTTTTTGGGTTAAGAGAAATACCATATCTTTTGCAACGCTGAAAGATTTGATTTAGATCATGCAAATGATTATACCTCTTCTTAGAGAATACAGTAATATCGTCTAGATAGATGACTACTGTTCTATTAATCAACCCTCTAAAGGCTATGTCCATAGCTCTTTGGAATGTCTCTCCTGCATTTATAAGTCCGAAAGGCATTTTCTGATACGCATATGTTCCCCATTTTGTTCTGAATGTGGTTTTAAGTTGGTCATCTGGATGAACCAGAACTTGGTTATATCCTGAGAATCCATCAAGAAAAGACATCAATTCAGAGCCTGCTACTGATTGGAGTATTTGCTCCATAGTAGGTAATGGGAAGTTGTCTTTCAAGCTCGCTTTGTTTAAATTTCTGAAATCAATACAAATTCGAATGTCGCCATTTTTCTTTCTGACCGGCACCATATTAGAGACCCAGTTTGAGTGTCGGACAGGAAAAATAATTTTGGCTTTCAAGAGTTTGTTAAGTTCCGTCTTTATCTGGCTCTCTAAATTTGGATGTATTTTTCTTAACTTCTGCTGAATTGGTTTTTGATCAGGAAGCATAGGAATGGTGTGCTGGATAATGGATGTATCATATGTCTTCAAATCATCATACTTCCAAGCAAAGACCTGTTTGTTTTTTCTTAACAGTTTAATGAATGCCTCCTTATCTTCCAAGGAAAGTCCTAATCCTAAATTAATGTTTTGAGTAGCATGGTCAGTACCTAGATTTATCAATTCAAACCTAAGGGTAGAACTTTGGAGCTTTGCATTAATTACAGGTTTAAACCTGTCTTTGATATCATAAAGATCTTCGAGCTTTACCACTGGTTTAGGAATTGAATTTTCCTGAGGTGTTTCTTTCATTTGTAGATCATGGTCATTTTCCTCGATAATTTGATCGTCATAGGACTTTTCAGAAGTTAGAAATTGTAAAATATCTTCATCATGGTTAAATACTCTCCAATTAGTGACATTGTCGGGAATTGAAGGCCTAAAAAGTAATTCTACGGAAAATCTATCAGGGCTGTAGTCTTCAGAAGGTAGGAGCTTGGAAGCTACATTGGCTAGTAGGTCGGCTGCCGAGTTTTGCGACCTAGGAATGGAGGAAATGTTAAATGCTAAAAAGTGTGAAGTAAGATCCTATACTAGCGATTGATAATGCTTGAGGTGATTTGAAAGACAATGAATTGCATTCCTCACCTGTTTAACAATAATTTCAGAATCGCCGAATACTTTTAGATATTGCACTTTAAGGCTGATTGCTTTATATAATCCCTGGACTAAAGCTTCATATTCGGCTGTGTTGTTAGTGCATTCAAATTCTAACCTACAAGACAACATTGTCTTTTCTCCTTGTGGATTAACCAAAATGCAACCTGCTCCTGAGCCCTCGCTGGACTTAGAGCCGTCAAAATATAAAGACCAAAATAAAGAGGTATTAACAAAAGTATTTACATTTTCCTCAGCATCATTAAAACATCTAGACTTATCAGTTTGTGAAAAATTTTCAATCTGAGATGTAAAATGATTGACTAAAAAAGGAGATGGTTGGGCAACAAAGTTGCCAAAGAATGACTCTGACGAATAATTCCCCAAAATGTTGTTGTTGAACGCTACAAGTTGGTTTTCTTGCTCAAATTCAGTAACTGTGTGGGTCATGTGTTTCTCTCGATCGATCCTTATTTGATTTGGCTTCCCCTTGTAGGGAAGCCACATATGTGACCAATCAGTGGAAATATACCCATGCAATTTTTCGGACCAATCCCTACTCAAAATTAAACCGTAGAATTCAGGTATATCGACTATTAGGATGTCAATTCTCTGTACAACCCTGGGATCAGCAGATAACCTGATAGTTACGGAATTAATTTCTCCCACAACCTACACTTTGGTTCTGTCCAACTGTACAATATGAATAGCAGACTTCTGGGGTTCAATGTTCAGTTTAGAGCAAACTGAAGCTGGCATTATGTTAGATGATGCCCCTGAGTCAATTAAACAGTTGTGCAGGTTTCTGTTATAAATCTCATAGGTGAGCAGGAAGGGTGGAGTATGAGAATTCGATCTATCTCCGATTAGGACTGAATCGGTAGCTTCAACCATACCTGGAGGAGGTTGGCCTGAATCATTAGCAGCTTTTGCACTGGGAAGGGGTGTAGAGGGAACAACATTCAATTCTTTAAGAAGTAATTTTTGTTGATGCTTTAATTTACTAAGTTCAAACATAGTTATGTTTGCTTTAGTTTTCTTCATGTCATCAACAATGTTATATTCCATTGAATTGGATATCACTAATGTTTTGGATGTTGAAGGAGAATTAGAAGTTGAAGGCTGGTTTTGGGGAACTACTACAGGTGATTTCTTTGGAGGAACTTTTTCCTTTGTTGTGGTAGCACCTGCACTCCTTTTCTTTGAAGTTGCCTGGGCAGGTTCAGAAGTACTTTTACTTCTTGTAGTAACCTGAAAGGCTTCTTCTTCATTATTGGTATCAGAGTTGGGGAGTATAAAATTCCACATTCCGTGGCATTCAGCTACTTCTTCTTCATCATCAGTTTGTGAGGTTGTTTCCTCTTCCTCTTCTTCTTGCTCTGAATCTGCGTTAGATATGACATTCGGTGGCTTTGTTTCAGTTTTCTTATAAGTCCTAAATTGTCTTTTGTTTGAGGTTTCGGCCACCTGCTTCTTTATTTCAACCATTTCGTTAGACAAAGTTTTCAGGACCTTTTGCAAACCCTCCATATCATATGGGTCTTTTGGGGTTTTCTTCTTGGAATCCTCTTAAAATGAGACTTTTTTGGCTTTTCTGTCTTCCAAAGCAGCTTTCTTCTCTAGAGCATTGATGCGCTTTTCCACAGCAAGTGCTTCTCTCATGTTTTCAGCTAAGGCAGGTTTCCCAGCCCTGTTTACAAAAATGGCTATATTGGCAGGTAGGGAGGTAATATACCATTCGCTTCAAATTTTTTCACTTGGTTTGGAAGCTGTAGGGATTTTATTCAGGAGTTTATTAAATCTAGCATTAAATTCCTTTATTGGTTCCCTATGCTCTATTCTCAGATTGGAGAGGTCGTTTATTAAAGTAGCTAAGGACCTATCATCTCCATATTTGGTAAGAAACTGCTCTTGGCAAGTGTTCCAACTGGTAATGGAACCAGAGGGTAGAGAAAAATACCAGGATCCTACTGATCCTTGCAAGGTGTAAGGGAAGAGTCTAACAACAACATCTTGTTCTGTCACTCCTTTCAAGTTAACTGCTAACATAAAATTATTAATGTGTTCTTCAGCCTGGGTCCCGTCATCTGGGTTAAATTTAGGTAGCCATTTTTCAGGAGCATCTGGTAAAGGATGCAATGGTGCAGGCATGTTGACTGCACCTGGCCTGGTCCATGGATCTGCCATTATAATAGCAACAGTGGTTGATACTACTGTTGGAATTCCAGATGTCTGGGAAGGAACTAATGCTGAGGAGTGAGAAGGTTGGGATGTTGAGGCTTCTAATCCCTGGTGAACGACAATATGTAATGGGGAAGTGGATGATTGACTTTGTAGAGGGGAAGATGCAATGGAGGATGTGGATGAAAGCTCTCCACTATCAGATCCTTCAGTAATTTTCTTCGCCTTTTTCCTTCTGGGTAAAGGGAATTCGGTAGGTTCAATACCAAGTTTTTCGCTCTGAAGTTTGGTGAGAGGATGAGTTAAATTGAACTGCGAAGTCACACTGCTTTGTGATACCTCAGATTTCTGTGGTGAAATCGAGAAGCTCTGAAGTTTGTGGATAAGAGATTGGACTTCAGGTGATTCAAGACTTAATTGTTCTGCAGTATGATGAGTTTGAGCAGTGGTAGTTGATTCCCCTTCTCCTTGTTTGGATACCGGCGAACCAGCATGCAAATGGGAAGATCGAGGGGATACAGAGGGAGAATTACTCTTAGAATGGCTTATAGGTTTTGACTTATGTGCCATTCACAGTTGATGGCCCTCCTTCTAGCGCCAAAAATGTTGATGCCTCGAAAATCGCTACAACAACATCGGGGATAACCACCCGGTCCGGACCTTAGTACAGCTCCTTTTCCGTTTGGAATAGTGGCTCCGACTGGGGATAATGGGACCAGTTTCCAAAAAGTAGATAAATGGGATGGATGGATGATTATAAACTATGCTAGCGACGAGCGAATAACTAAAACTATCAACAAGCATATAATAACTATGATCTATCCCGGGGACTTATTGAGCTTCAAAGTGTAGCGTTTGATGGTCTGTGTCAAGAGACAGCCATATAGATGACTCCATCTTTAAGGCATAGATATTAATTCATTCAAGATTGCTGTGCCTAAATAGTTAAACAAAGCGATTACAACAAAATTACCACACTTTATCATTTATATCATTGTCACATGCATGATTGAAAGGAAAGGCACATCGTAAAACATCCAATAGTGGAATGAATAAAGATCTGCTGTTACAGTGCATGCATATAATCAACAATAGCAAGAATAATCACATAACAATTCATATAAAAGGAATGAATTCAGACATAGATAGAAATACCATATGAGCTGCTTGACACTCCCAAATATCAATCGCTATTTGTAGTTCTTCCTTCAACGCAAAAAACATCCTCAACAACGACAATAGTGCACAATTGCATAAAGAAGCTTCCTTGTTAAATTAAGAACAATTGGCCCAGTTTCATAAAAGAATATTGACTGAAGCACAATAGTGCAAACTTCAGTCTATTAAGTCTGTTACAAAACTTTACGACCCTTTCCAAAACAACGAAAGGGTCTATAAATACTAAACTAATCTAAATATCTAATAAACAGAAATCCTACATAATTGGCATCAATAAACATTGATCCTATTTCCTCGAGCGATCTAGCAATC